>CM028133.1:1102107500-1102707500 GCA_016271365.2 Neoceratodus forsteri
CAAGATCTTTTCCAGGTCTTGGGGGAGGCTCACTATGACAGTGTGTGAGAACTACTCTACAGCAAACACATGATCTCTCTCTCTTCTTCATCTTGTGATTCATTCTCTTGTCTCTGTGTTTCTTTACTGATCTTCCTGAACCATGCTGTAATCTTGGTAGTCATTGTGAAATAACTTATTGGTCCCTTTATAAGAAAAACAAAAAGTAACAGCAGTCTGATTCAGTAAAATATACTCCTAAGTCACCTCCTGAGGACCCCACATTTTATAATGTGATGAAGCAGCTATCCTCAGACATGGGGGCTTCCACACAGAGGAAAAAGATGCCACCAGAAAAGAGCTGGTGGGCTTCCTGGAGATCCCAGAATCTACCCCCAAAGATCATTCCTCCAGTCTTGCCTACCTTGAGGAATGCAGTCATGGCAGCCTGGCACAGACCAGACATGGTGCCAGTTATGCTTTACAGGGCTGATAAATGTTATCATGCACCACAGGGGTTCCCCTACTATGCTGTCCAGGCCGAGACAAACTCAGTGGTTATTAAGGCAGCCCATGACAGGTTTAAGGTGCCTAAACACCTTAGTTCCCTTGCCCCAGACAAAAAGTCTCACAGAATCAACCTCTAGGGCAAGAGCGTGTATGCCTCCTCTACACTGGGTTTGAGGATTGCAAACTACCTGTCTTACATGGGAAAGTAGCAAAATGCCAATTGGAAGGAAGGTGAGGCCGCTACCCAGGCCCTCCCAAATGGCACACAAAGGCAGTAGTTACTTCAGTGCCTTCAGGCAGCTGAGGATGTTAGCAAGCACCTCCTCAGATCCTGCTATGATATGGCCGACACCATTGCCAGAACTGCTGGCATGGGCATATGCTTACGTAGGCACTCCTGGCTGAGAGTATCTGGTTTTGCTGCTGGTGTTCAGCAAAAGGTGCTCAATGTGCCCTTTAATGGCACTAAGCTGTTTGGCCCTGATGTCCAGGACTTCATCAAGGATTTGGAAGCCTCCAGCAGGGCCATCAAGTTTGTTCACTCCCTCTACCATACCCAACCGAGAGGTAGAAGATGCCCTTCTTTTCACAGAGCAGCTAATAGGCCTGGTACAGCCTCTCAGCCCCAAGGGAATCAGAGGGCCCTGGCTGCCTTGCCTGCCCCCTCTAGTGCTGGAGCTGTAGCCAAGCACCCCGGAAGTGAGGGACGAGACCCTGCTGCTGGATCCGCCTCTGCTTGACTCCTTGCTAGACCTCCCCCTCTGGTCTCAGACCGGGAGGTGGTGTTTGGAGGTCACTTCTCCCTCCATCTGAATCAATGAAGAACCATAACTTCAGATGCATGGATTCTGCAGATCATAGAAAGGGGGCACACCCTGGAGGTCATTGACCAGCCTTCAGAAATCCCTCCCCCACCCTCCAGTTACCACCTGGCTCACCTGTCTGTTCTTCGGGAGCAGGTACAGTCCCTTCTGCATAAGCAGGCCACTGAGCCAGTACCCAGGTGGCAAAGAAACAAGAGGTTTTACTCCAGGTTTTTTCTGGTCCCCAAAAGGACCGGGGATCTGAGGCCCATTCTAGACCTAAAGGACCTCAATCTGTGTGTCCAGTACAAAAAGCTCTGGATGGTAACTTTGCCAGGCCTGATACCGCTCCTCAAAACAGGGGCTTGACTCTACTCACTGGACATGCAGGATGCTTACCTGCACATATCAGTCTTTCCTCCTCACAGAAAGTTTCTCCATTTCGACTTTTAGGGCGAACATCATCAGTTCAAGGTGCTGGCCTTTGGTTTGTCCTCTGCACTGTGAGTCTTTAGCAAATTGCTTAGCAGTGGTAGCAGCAGCTCTCAGAAGGGAGGGACTGTATGAGTTCCCTTATCTGGATGATTGGCTCCTAAAGGCCCCGTCCAGTGACCAGCTTTTGCTGACTCTGTAGTGAACTCTCCAGCTCTTCCACTCCCTGGACATCACTGTCAACTTGCCCAAGTTGGTCCTTGTACCGTCCCAAAGACTGCAGTATATAGGGGCAGTTCTGGACTCGGAGCAGGGGAAGGTCTTCCTGCCCCAAAACCGAGTGCCTCATAACCCAAGCTTAGGAAGTCACTCAAAGCCACTATGTTCCTGCCAGGCTATACCTGAGATTACTGGGCCTGATGGTGGCTGTCATACTCACTGTTTCACTGGCCAGACTTCATATGAACATTCTCCAGTGGACCCTCCGGGTACAGTCAGTGGGACCAGCGCACAGACAAGTTAGATCGCCCAGTCCTGGTGTCTTCCCCAGTCCACAAGGTACTGTAGTGGTGGATGGACCCCTTGAATCTGCTTCAGGGCATCCTATTCCAGATCTCCTCCCTGCAGCAGATCCTCACCATGAATGCCTAGGGTTTGAGCTGGAGACTGTACCTGGGTCACTTTCAGACCCAGGGTTCATGGTCATAGTTGGAAACCTCCCTGCATATCAATATCCTGGAAATGAGGGCAGTGCTATATGCCTTGCAAGCCTTTCAGGAACACCTTGTTCCAGGTCAGCTGTTGGTGCAGTCAGAGAGTCTGAGTGTAATATACTACATCAACAAATAAGGCGGGGGGACTCATTCGTACCTTCCTATGCAGGGAGGCCATAAGCATGTGGTACTGGGCACTGGATCACAATCTGACATTCTCAGCGGTCCACGTGCCAGGTATGTTAAACACTCTGGTGGACAGTCTTAGTCAGACTTAGTCCAGCATGCACAGAAGACTTGTTTGACAGATGGGGTCATCCAGAATTGGACCTATTTGCATCCCTACTTAACACGAAACTGCCCAATTTCTTCTCGCTAGATCCATGGCCTGGAGTTTTCTGACAAGACACGTTGTCTCTCTCCTGGAGTGCGAGGTTTCTTTATGCCTTCCCTCTGTTTCCTCTAATTCAGAGGGTGCTAATCCAGCTGCAGATGGAGGGGGCCAGCATGATTCTCGTAGCCCCCATCCGGCCTCAGCAGATATGGTTGGGATGCATGGGACAAGACATAAGGCAATTCTAGTGGGGGCAGGAGGAAGTAGGCTGTTGGTTAACTAGGATCTGCAGCTTATCCAATAGGTAGGGAAATGAGCAAACTGGGTGGGCCAAGTGGTCCTTATCTGCCATCAAAGTCTATGTTTCTAGGTCCCTCCATCTGCATACTTGGCTCCTGAGGACATAGCCATCACCAGATTCAGGGTCTCTAACAGAGTGGCAGAGTTCCACCCATTCAGGGCACTGGCGGCAGTGTGCCCGATAATTAGGGCGCCAAGTCCCAAAGTCACAGACCCCTGTGTATGCAGGGGGAGGGGGGCTGTGCCACCCATGTCCCCCACGCACACACCCTTTTTAAATATATCAACTCCGGGGGCTGAGGGAGACCTCAGGGAGGGATGGCGAATTTCACTATTTGGCACCCTAATGATGGGTGCACTGCCGGCGGCTCCCTGAACAGGTGCAGTGGAGTGGCAGATGTCCTGGTGGCCTCCTGGAAGCCTTTCACTTGAGCCATGCATGCCATGAAGTGGAAGCGGTTTGCCATCTGGGCTGACAAACATAGTTTGGACCCTTTCACCTACCCAGTGAACCACATTCTGGACTACCTGATCTCTCTGTTCGACTCAGGTCTCCAGTACTCCTCCCTCAAGGTGCACCTTCCGTTTTTTTCTGCCTTTCATGAGGCCGTAGGTGATTGCATGATTGCTCAGCTAGATGTCTCCTGCACCTTTCTCAGGGGCATCCTGCATCTGAAACACCCAATCCATTCTCCCATCTCAGCTTGGGATTTGAATTTTGTTTTGGAGAAGTTGACCGTCTCCTTTTGAGCCAACTGCAACTTGCAAGCTATGCTTTCTTTCTTAGACAGTGTTATTTTTAGTTGCCGTTACTTCTGCTTGAAGAATATTTAGAGCTTCAGGCCCTCTGGTGCGAGGAGCCTTATTTGATTCTTCAAAAAGACAGGGTGTGTTCACGCACAAATCCTAAGTTTCTTCCTAAGGTGGTCTCAGAATTTACACTCAACCTGTTTATCCACCTTCCTGTTTATTTTCCAGAGCGTGACAATCCAGGGGAAGCACTGCTCCATGCGTTAGACGTGCACAGAACTTTGAAGTACTACCTCGGAGGTGCTAACTGTCCAGGGCACAGGGGAAGCTGCGGCACTCCGCATCCGAACTTTCAGTTCCTGTTTGAAGGATTGGTGTGGAAGGGAGGGTTTTGACTTCATAGGGGACTGGGGCCTGACCTGGGCAAATGTGAGCTTATATAAGGAGGAGGGCCTGCATCGGTCCGGGAAGGGGACCTTGGTCCTTTGTAAGAAGTTTAAATGCTTCAGCTGTGGGCATTTAAACCGGCCAAATGGGGAGAGCCAGGAGGGTCAGGAGGCTTAGGAACCCCTCCCCCCACATGGGAACTTGCAGGAACATAAGTTGACTACAGGAACAGCTAAAGCAGGCAGGGAGGGGCAGGTGGGGGGCAGAGCTCATAGGAAAGGAAACCTGGGTGGGGGAAGTTGCTGGAGAGGGAAAACAAGAGCAGAGGGAGGGCAGACTGTAAAACATGGAAGGTCATGCTAATGAATGCCCATAGCCTAGGAAATAAGGTTCCAGACCTGGAGGCCTTGTTGGCAGATGCAGACCTTGACATGGCAGCAATAACAGAGATGCATTACTCTGCTAATTATGGCTGGGAAGTCAATGTACCAGGCTATACACTGTTCAGGAGGGACAGGGAGGGTAAAAAGGGTGGGGGAGTGGCCCCGTACATCAGAGATGGTATAAAGGCTTTCAATCCCCTTGAAGATTTACTGTCACAGTAAGTTCTTATGTAACTGTTCTTTCTTCAAAGGCTTTGAAGAACTACAGCTACTGTGGTGAGACTAAGGGATGCAACATTCTATCCTCACAAACCCTCCCCTTCCCTTCTGAAACATGGGGAGGAAGGGTCCTCATAATCAGTTCTTGTGTTATGTTTTTTATTCATCTTTCCTAACAAGTTATACAGGTAAAAGTTACAGAACACACACACACAAAAAATAAATACAGCCAATGCTGTGCCTAGCATTGCATTTCACATTAATCCATATATCTGCATACATTAAATTATTTTGCAAACCACACTCTGGTGTCTTTATGTATCTCATGAGTCTCATAAATCCTTAAATTTCTTTACAGTCCTGATAATATGTCTAAAACAGCCATAAATGATCCACAGGGTGTCTCATGTGCAAAGTTCAGGTCTCTGCACTGTCCCCCCTGTCTTTATTATTCATGGGATAAAATCCAGGTCATTCTCCCCCACCCAACACCCATGTAGGACAGCCGTGTTATGTTTGATGCTTGAGATTTTAAAAGTTTTTTTTCTGCTTTTATATGTAATGTGAACTCTTTATGTGTGCACAGTTTTTCTTTTTTAGTTCATTGTTACCCTTTAGGTCAGTGTTGGGCAATCTAAGCAAATCAGAGGGCCACAGGTGCGGCCCTCAAACACCCACAAGGGCTGCAACACCACCTGTACCAGTCACAAGCCAAAATAATACATTTGAATTAAAAACAAGCTTTATATATTACAACATAAAGAAAGTAATAAAGGACTTGAACACTTCAATGCAGAATCAACAGCAAAAGCAGATGGATGAGGGGGCCACAGACTGACCCCTTGGGGGCTGCATGCAGCTCTTGGGCCACAGGTTGCCCACAACTGTTCTAGGCTGCATTCAGCGTAGACCAGGAACTGTTGTTGTATGTTGCAGAGTATATGATGCATCTTCGTGGGGAAATTGAGTTTCCCCATGAAGGTGCATCATATGGTTTTCAGATAAAATCTTAACGAAAAACTAGAAACATTTCATTATGGCAAGGCGTTAGGGACATAATTCAGAATCTCTGGGCTGTATAGTAAAACACATACACTACATAGTGAAACACATATATAGTGAAATATATACATCATATAGCGAAATGCATACACAATGTAGTGAACCACATACACTGTCTACTGAAATATATACATCATATAGCGAAATACATATACTGTATACTGAAATACATATATCATATAGTGAAACACATACACTATATAGTGAAATATATACATCATATAGTGAAATACATATAGGGTGGGATATTCAAAGGGGTTGCGCATGGTGTAACAGGGTTAAGCCAAGCGCAACCCACCAATGCGCCCCAACGCAATATTCAAAGGGGTTTGTTGCGCTGCGCAACCCCTGATGCACCGGGGCACATAAGTAATGTATGCGGTGCAAGTGCGGGGGGTGTGCCCATGCATATGTGGCACATCCCGATATTCAGCCTGGGATGTGCGGCGCATATGCAGGCTCAAACCCACCTTGTGCAGCACAGGGGGGTGCAATGTTGAGCCCCTTGAACCCTGGAACAAGTCAGGGACACCCACAGGTGGGCTGCTGTACTGCTGGGCACAACATGGCAGCCACCTGCTGTGGGTGGCCACCTGACTGCCCAGAACACAGTGCATGAGCCCCCTGCCCAGGGGGCATCGTGCCCCCCTTGCCCATTTGCAGGCATGTGCAAATGAAGCCCTGGTGGTCCAGTGGACCCTACCCCTTCACCCGATCGCAGGCATGTATGATACTAATCCCTGGTGGTCCAGTGGACCACTATCCCTCTGCTTGATCGCGGGCATGTAGTAAAGTTAACCCTGGTGGTCCAGTGGCACGATCTCCACTGCCCGATCACTGGCATGTAGTAAAATGAACCCTTGTGGTCCAGTGGACCGATCTCCACTGCCCGATCACTGGCATGTAGTAAAATTAACCCTGGTGGTCCAGTGGACCGATTGCCTCTGCCCAATCATGGGCATGTAGTAAAATTAACCCTGGTGGTCCAGTGGACCGATTTTCACTGCCCGATCGTGGGCATGTAGTAAAATTAACCCTGGTGGTCCACTGGACCGATCTCCATCACCCACTCGCAGGCATTAGTCAAACTCCCTGGTGGTCCAGTGGTACCCCCCTACCCACCCGCCTACATAGTCCCCCGCCACCCTGCACCCCCCCAGTCAGTGGCAGGCATCAGCTCTCCACCCGCAAGCAGCCCGGCCGCCCGCCTACTGACAGTGTACAGTAGGGCTGTACGCCTATTGGTCCACTGCGTGGGCCAATGGGCATGCAGTTCATACTGTACTACACAGTTCCGAATTGTGAATGAGTGTTCATTCACAAATTGGGACTGTGTGGCACAGTATGGACTGCACGCCTATTGGCCCACGCAGTGGATCAATAGGTCTACAGCCCTACTGTACACTGTCAGTTGGTGGGCCGCCAGGCGGCTTGCGGTGGGAGCTGCCACCCGCCACTGACCGGGAATTCAGGGGTGGGGACTGCGGGCGGGTGGGGACGGGGTACCCACTGACCACTAGGGAGTTGACTAACACCCACGAGTGGGCGATGGAGATCGGGTTCACTGACCACCAGGGTTAATTTTACTACATGCCTCACGATTGGCAGGGGATAGCGGGCCACTGGACCACTGGGGTTTTAATCTACTCATGCCCATGATCGGGTGAATGGGTGTGGCGCCCGACGAGGGGCAGCTGGGCGTCAGCCCCAACAGCCACAGCATGGCAGGACGCCAGGCGTAAGCTGTTGGGGATCAGCGCACCGCATGTAAATGGGGCCATAATGACATGCAAATGGCCCCATTTGTGCCTTGCATGCATTATGGCCTGATTTGCATGCCCACAGCTCAATATCGCTCTTGCTGTGCCTAGCGCAACTGCACTTGCGCCGGCGCAGCCCCTGCTCCCCTGCCGCCACATGCACTGGCACAGTGCCACTGTGCCGTGTGCAGTGCGTGCGCCCTCAGTGCCATATTCAACGGTGCTGAGCCATGGCACAGTACCGTTGAATATCGCCTGGACTATGCCCTGGCTCAACCCAGTTGCACTGCACCCAGGCTTGCGCCCCTGCCTGGCACAGTCTGAATATCTAGCTCCTAGTGTATACTGAAATGCATATATCATATAGTGAAACACATACATTATATAGTGAAATGCTTACATTATATAGTGAAATACATACACTATCTACTAAAATCCACATACTGAGTACTGAAAATCCACATACACTATATACTGAAACAAATGTACTATGTACTGAAACATATACACTACCTATTGAGATACATACACTACAGACTGATACATCCACATAAACTATCTACTGAAACAAATACTCTATACATTGTAACACATACACTATATATTGAAAAAAATCTGCACATACTATATACAGAAACAAATACACTATATATTGAAATACATACACTATCTATTGAAATGCATACACTACACACTGAAAAAAGCACATACACTGTCTACTGAAACAAATACACTTTATTGAAACATCTACACTTTATATTGAAATACATACACTATGTATTGAAATAAATACACTATGCATTGAAAAATCTGCATACACTATATACTGAAACAAACACACTATATATTGAAATACATACACTAGCTATTGAAATGTATACACTACACACTGAAAAAAGCACATACACTGTCTACTGAAATAAATACACTATTTATTGAAACACCTACACTTAAATTGAAATACATACACTATATATTGAAATAAATACACCATGCATTGCAAAATCTGCATACACTATATACCGAAACAAATACACTATATATTAAAAACACTTACCCTCTCTATTGAAAAATGTTGCATACTCTATATACTGAAAGAAATATATTACATATTGAAATACATACACAGTATATTTTAACAAGCATTTGTCAATGCCGAATGTTGTTGCGCTGGCATTGGCTTTGGTAGTGCAGTGCGGAAACACATTTTGGGCAGGATGTGAAAAATGACTGCTGTACTGTTCGTAAGGAGGTGTAAAAAAATTGCAGTGTTGAAAATGTGGCATGTAAATATTGCAAATTTGAGAAGTTACAAGGGTTAAGTGAAATGCGCAATGCATGCTTGTAACCTGAACATTTATGGACTTCGGCGCAAATTTTCAACGTAGGCATTTAGCACCTCTACTCATTTATACAGTGTCACTGTCATTTTCAAACCAATCCCAAAAGTGATTTATTAAAACATCGCTGCTTATTTCATACCGGACGGCGAAAACACATTTCGGGCAGGATATGTAAGATGACAGCTGTACTGCTCATAAAGAGGTTTGGAAAAATGCCAATAGTGAAGTTCCAGAGTGAAAATATTACAAATGCACGTTACGAGTGTGCGTGCAAACTGCGCAATGCACACTCGCAACACAGTCATTTTATGGAGTATCATCACCAAATTTTCAACATAGGCATTGTAGGACCTCTACTCATGAACAGTGTCACTGTCATTTTCGTAATCTGCCCCCAAACACTGATTTCCCATAGCGACCGCGCTATTGTGCGCTGGAAGTGCGGAAACACATTTTGGCCAGGATGTGAAAAATGACAGCTGTACTGTTCACAAGGAGGTGTAGAAAAATGACAATGTTTTAAATTTAGTATATAAATATTGTGAATGCGCGAGTTACGCCGTAATGTAGCAAGCGCGAGAACGCACACCTCAAAATACAGTCATTTTTTGGAGTATCGTCACCAACTTTTCAACATAGGCATTCTAAGACCTCTGCTCATGAACAGTGTCACTGTCATTTTCGTAACCTTCCCTGAACATGGATTTCCCACAGCGACTGCACTATTGTGCGCTGGAAGTGTGGAAACACATTTCGGCCAGGATGTAAAAAATGACAGCTTTTCTGTTCACAAGGAGGTGTATAAAAATGTCAATGTTGAAAATCTGGCATGAAAATATTGCGAATTCACGAAGTTACGAGCGTGCATAGCAACTGCGCAACACACACTCATAAAACAGCCATTTTTGGGATTTCTTCCACCAGATTTGCAACACAGGCTTTTTGAGAGCCCACCTCATGAACACTGCCACTGTCCTTGCATTAATCGGTCCCTAAAGGTGATTCTGCACAGTGACTGCAAAATCACCTTTCAGGACCGGTTAATGTCATAACAGTGACAGAATTCACGAGGAGGGGTCCCAAAAACCCCATGTTGAAAATTTGGTGCAAAAATTCCAAACATTGCCTGAGATATGCATCAAAGTTGACAAAACACCCATTTATTCCATTATACAGCTTACCGGCATTTCCTCAGTTTACGGTTGGCTTTGAAGAGTGCAGACGTGTTCCCGGTCCACCGAAGATCATTGCGCCGGACTCCGGAGGTAAGTATGGGGTGAAGGGGGATGTGGGGAGGCAGGGTGTGCAGTGGGGGGTGTGGGTGGTAGGGAGACTACGAGGGACCGTTTTCAGTTCACAGGTGTGTAAAAAGAACATCGCAGACGGTTTTCTGTTTTTACAGGTTTTTTTGGGGGTACAATAGTCGACTGGAGATTGGGCACCCACGTCGCACATAGGGAGTAGGGACAGATGGCGATGGGATTGGAGCACCCCCAACCGGCCAAATAACGAAAGCTGGGGGCGCATGAGCCATGGGGATTGGGCACCCTCGGCAACAAAACAGGAGAGGGAGACACATCATGCTGACGAGTGCGGCTCCCCTGTCGACACAGCACTTAAGGGCAGGCAAGCTGACCGGGATTGGGCACCCCGAGTCGGCAGTTTAGCAGCCACTGTGCCGCCATGTTTCCAGCTGGCGAGCATGTAGGAAGATCCGCTGCATGTGGCAGCTGTGCTCGTATTGCAGCGGACCTTTCTAGATGTGCTCGCTCAGGTGGTGTGGCACCGGCATGCAGGCTGATTGGGGAATGAGGGATGCACCTACTGGTGCATGCCCTGCATTCGCCCAACAGCGACCGTGCCTCCACATCTGCACTACCGCAAGATGTTGGCTGCGCAAGCGCACCAACATAAAAAAACACATACACTATATACTGAGAACAAATACACTACATGGTGAAAAACATACACTATGTATTGAAATACATATATTGTTTATTGTATTCTAGGAATTAATGCCTTTGAGCCAAGGCTCTTTTACAAAGGTTCCGCATCAAATTAGGTACAAACAATAGGGTTACAATGAGTTGCACATTTAGATTACATTGTGGAAATAAACAGAGACATGAACAGTTAAACATCAAAGACATTTGTGAACGACAGATAATTACCAATTAAACACTTTCCTCAATAAGAAAACATATGGGGAAAGGGAAAGATAGGTAAGGGAAGTGTGATAGGTAGTGCAAGAGAGAGAAAGGGAGGGAGGAGCGGACCATAGTTAGAGAAAAGGATCCTCTACCAGGCCTTTGTCAGGTAAGTGGGCAGGGTGGAGAAGTGAAATAGTTAGGATTTAATCGAGACAGTCACAGGAGTTGGAGGTGGCAAGGTGAGAGAATAGGCTAGATTTAAATGCACCTAAAGAGGTAGAGGAGGTAGTAGAGGTGCTAAGGGTATTTAGCCAGTTGGGGGCTAGGCAAATGATCGTTGACCCTGGGTAGTCCAGCAACGGGGGACCTGAAGAGGATGACTTTCTGATCTTCTGGTGGGTCAGACACTTGTGTTCGGGCATAACAGGTCTTGAATGCAAGGTGGGGTGAGGCCCATGATGGATTTCTTAGCCATAAAGCAGGTGAGGTACTTTAAGCGGTTTGAGAGTTGTAACCACCCAGTTTCAGCATAGAGCTCACAAGTATGAGTACGTCGATGAACACCAGTAAGCAGCCGACAGGCCTTGTTAAGAGAGGTTGTGATACGTTTAAGTGCGCTAGCAGAGGTGGACCCATAGAAAATTAAGCCGTAGTCAATGATTGAGATGACTAAGGATTGAACAGCTAGCTTCAGTGCTGGTAGGGTAAGGAGTTGTCTGTTCCGGTAAAGTATCCCAAGTCGCTGATTAATAATTTTGGCTATTCTATCGATATGTGTTGCAAAGACTAGGTCTTGATCAAAGGTGATTCCAAGATATTTAAAGGTAGCCACCTGTTCAAGGGTGATTCCTTCACTGGGATGTGTTGATAGTGAGTGGTACTTGCCTTTTCTTGTTTTGCGGGCTTGAGAAGATCATGGATTTTGTTTTTTTGTGGTTTAGGACCAGCTTATGTTCAATGAACCACGTCTCAACACTGGCAAATGCATGCTGGAGGCTGAGGCGTAAGGGGTTTGGATCTTTATGCGAGGATAGAATCACAGCATCGTCAGCATAGAGGATAATTTGCTCTGGGCAGGATTTAGGGAAGGCGTTTAGAAAAAGGCTGAAGAAGAGAGGGCCTAAGATGGATCCCTGCAGAACTCCTGAGAGGACAGGCTTAGGGTCTGAGAGAACTCCTGCTATTTTTACAACCTGAGAGCGTTGGGCAAGGTAACTTTTTATCCAGGCACCAGAGCCCAGGGAGAGCCCAAGAGACTGTAGTTGACTGATGAGTAGACCATGGTGTACAGTGTCAAATGCCTTCGTTAGATCAATGTACACAGCTCCGGTTAGGAGTCCTTTGTTCAAGGCCTTGTGGATTGCTCCTGAGAATTCGAGCAGGGCTGTCGATGTGCTATGCTTTGTCTGAATCCATGTTGCTGGGCACAGAAGATGTTATATTTCTGCAGGTAGTCTGTTAGCTGGTCGGCCACTATACGTTCAAGAGCCTTTGACAGGGGAGGAAGTATTGAAATAGGTCTATAGTTGCCAGGCAGAGACTTGTCACCACATTTGTGCACAGGAGTGACTATTGCAGCCTTCCATTTACTAGGGAACTTGCTGGAGCAGAGGAGGAGATTGAATATTCTGGTGAGGGGGAGTAGAACTTCATCCAGAGTAAGGGACAGTATTTTAAGGTCAATAGAGTCACTGCTTGCCCGGGATTTAGATATAGCCTTCTTTATGTATTTATGAACTTCATGTGCTTTAACTATTTTAAGATGGAAGGGTAGTATGCTTGGAGGGGCAGAGGGGGATATAGAGATTGGAGGATCAGTATCAGTGAAGAAGTCAGATGAGAGGACACCGCTAAGGTCAGTGAAGGTCTCATTAAGAGTGTTTACTATGACCAAGGGGTCAAGGGTGGTAGTGCCATCCACATTCAATATAGTAGGAAAGGACTTGGACTGCTTACCCATGATATTTCTTAGATTGTCCCAGAAGGATTTCCCTTCACCCCAGGAGTTGGAGAGGGCATTCTTGAAGTAGGCGCTCTACACCCAGCGAGTCTCTTTGGTACAGTAGTTTCGGGCCTGTTTATACTTTAGAATGTCAATCAGAGAGCCAGTGCCTCTTGCAATAGCCCAGAGGTGGTCCCTTCCTTTGTGTAGGCCCAATAGATTAGCAGTGAGCCAAGGATTTGAGAGCACTTTCACTTTGCGCTTTTTTACAGGTGCATAGGAATCACAGGCAGCGTTGAAAGTGTTGATAAAGTGATTAAGGGCTACGTCGACATCTTGAGTATTGTAAATGGGAGACCAGTCTTTCTGTCTAAGATTTTCCTTGAGAGGAGTAAGGTTGCCAAAAGGTAGTACTCTACTAGAGATGGTTCTAGGAGGTGGTTTTCTGAACTTGTTTAACCAGGTACATTTTATGGGAGAGTGGTCGCTAGGAGAGTCCAGGAGAACAGCGACATTATTTAACCGGGTAGGGTGATTGGTAAGGATCCAATCTATTAGGGTACTATTACCAGTTTTATAGTTTTTCCAAGTAGGTGAATTGACCAGCTGTGTTAAGTTTGCAGCAAGGATAGCATCCTTAGTCGACCTTGTGTCTGGTGCTAGCCAGTTGATATTAAAGTCACCAAGGAGAAGGAGCTTGGTGTCAGGAGGTTGAGATCTGATGAATTCTAGTACAGTCTGGAGGCCGGACCCCGGATCTTTAGGTGGGATATAGATAGCAGTAACCGTGAGGACTTTGTTGTGGGCACCAAGGAGGAGCTTGATAGGAAGAAGTTGAACAGCGATATCAGCGGTGGTATACATAACAGGGAGGCATGTGAGATAGTCCTTTATGTAAATAGCACAGCCATCACCCCTTTTTGAAGTCCTATCCAGCCTGAGTATCTTGTAGCCTTGAAGAGATATGGCACGGTCAGGGGTGCTGGGTGTCAGCTAAGTTTCAACAATGGCCAGGATATCCAGGTTATGTTGGCTGGCAAAGGTTTGTAGGGAGGCTAGTTTAGGTAGGAGACTACAGATATTTAGGGTGACAAAGGTGAGTCCCCCCTCCGTTTTGGCTGGCTTTGTTGTGCTGTGGGAGATAGTGCCAGGATTTGGGTGAACACTTCCTGACATTAAGAGGAGGAGGAGCAGGAGTTTGAGAGTCAACAGCCGTAATTCATAGTAGGTGGAAATCTACCTCCGTTGCTTGTGTGTTTTGGTCCAGTACAGGCGTCTAGGATCCCAGTGTAAGGCATTGGTCAGAAATAGGTGCCGAATCGCCCCCAGGCCATCGTCGTAATTGTTCATATTTAAACAGTCCATTGCCAGATGGCACCATTTATGCGAGTAGAGGGAGATTGCAATCGTACCTGATGGGGGGTAGATGGCCAGGAGGACCAGAGTAGAGGGTGGTGAGGGATAGGAAGAGGTAGGAAGATGGCATAGGGTAGGAAGCAAGGAGAGGGCTAGAAGAGACAGAAGAATGTGGTTACAGGGAGGCATAGTAGCTAGAAGAGGAGAATAGGGGTATAAAGATAATGGATGTAGCAGGGGAGGAGAGGGAGGTGGGAGAAAGAAGCCAAGAGAGCTGAAAACACAGTGATGTGTAGCCTGTAATATCCCCAGAGAATCTAGCAGTGGTAGGAAATGCAGGGGAGAGGGAGTGGTTTAGCAAGTGGTACAGGATAGGATGTAAGACAGTGGGCGGATATTTGGAGCAAAGGGCGGCGACGAAGGAGACTATTTAATAAAGGTGGGGGGCGGGCGTAAAATTTCGGCACTGAGCAGTGCAAGTCAATGGTCTCCAAGCCCAGCTAAGCCCAATGTCACCCAGACCAATCAGGAAGCAGGGTCTGAAACCGGAGGCCAATCAGTGCTCAGCACAATGCGCGGTCAGCCAATCGCAGCCGATCACTGCTTCCCCAGTCAGAGGAATGTTCTTACCGGCTTTTAGGGGTCGGGAGGCGGCTAGAGGAGGTGTCATAGGTGGCGCAGTGAAAACCAGGTCCCATCGACCGTGCCCACCTGGCACCTGGCTAGCCCTCTCAGGGCTACGGAATCTGGATGAGGAGAGAGAGAGAAGAGGGCGGTGAGTAGGCTTATATTATCAGAGGAAAGTAGGCAGTGACACAGAGATAATAACAGGAGGGGGGGAAGGAAATTCAAGCGTATGCAGCGAGGAGAGGGGGAAGGTAAAGTCAGAGTGGAGATGGGAGAGTGCAAGGGAACTAAATGGGGGGGGGCTGAGGTGTTAGCCAGAAGCAATCAGGTCCAGTGAATTGCTGGCGCCAGTCTGGAGGGACAGCAGAAAAGGGTGGAATGAAGGAGAAAAGAGGAGCAATTATTATTTTTTTTTTAAACAGAGGTAGCGAGTGGGGGGGGCGAGGAAGGGAGATGCGAAGGTGGGCGAGATCCAATACAGTGTAGGTAGAAAGGGGGGAAGGGGAGGGTCAGGCTAGTAGCAGTAGGGAAGGAGGAAGAAGTCAGAAAGGGAGACACTCAACAATGGTAATGCACATTAACAGAGTTAAGAACGTGTTTGTAGCAGAGGACAGCTGCCTAGTAACTGCATAATAGGAGGGGAACAGAGAGAGTTACTATGGGAGAGGCAGAGGTAGCAGCTTGAGAGTGAACCGTAGTACGAAAGGAATTACGAGCAGGCTCCCTCTAGAAGTTCGGGGGAGGGGGGAAGGAGAGACAGAAAGGTTACAGTAGAGAGTCAAGCAGCCACAGCCGTTTTGCACAACAATTAAAATAGACTATAGCTTAATAATATCAATCAGATGGCAGAGGGCTCCGAAGCAAGATAATAAAGTCAGAAAAGGAAAATCATTTAAACAATAACATTATTGTAAGCTACCCATTTAACAGCAGCCTATAAATACTGTTAAGCAATGGAAATACCAGGCAGCCTAACACAGATATCGCGGCTTGATTACAGATTAAAAATAGTATAATATGCAATTCTGAGTAATTAGGCAGAACTAACAGTGAAACAGAGGTAAAATGCAGTAGAGAATTCAGGCTAAGAATGTCCAAAAGCACAAAATTTCAGCACTGAGCAGTGCAAGTCAATGGGCTCCGAGCCCAGCTAAGCCCAATGTCACCCAGACCAATCAGGAAGCAGGGTCTGAAACCGGAGGCCAATCAGTGCTCAGCACAATGCGCGGTCAGCCAATCGCAGCCGATCACTGCTTCCCCAGTCAGAGGAATGTCCTTACCGGCTTTTAGGGGTCGGGAGGCGGCTAGAGGAGGCGTCGTAGGTGGCGCGGTGAAAACCAGGTCCCATCGACCGTGCCCACCTGGCACCCGGCTAGCCCTCTCAGGGCTACGGAATTTGCTCAGCTAGGAATTGCAGGTGACCCCACAGTTTCTATTTTCAAGGATGGAGTCAATGGTCAGGCTCACACAAAGATCCGAGAAATGGTGCCAAATTTAAAATTTTCAGCTGGAGGGGGGCACTCTATCGGTTGATCAGGCATACCTATTTTCAGCCCTTGACAAGGCAGGGAGCAGCTCCTGTAGCTACGGCCATGTGCAGAGGAATGCACATGGCCGTACACTGTAGACTGAAAAATTCACATACACCATATACTGAAACAAATTAACTATATACTGAAATGGACTATGTTCTGAAACTTCCCATCGCCCCCAGCCCCTTCCCCTTGAATGGCCTGCAACTGCATTCCTTGCCTATTGCACTCAGTTAGCCGCTGGCTTGATGAGAGGATATTTAAAACTGCAGAGCAGGAGGTAAACAAAACAGGGCTATCTCTTATTCTACTTCTTTACGGGGTGTTACATCTTGTTTTGCTTGCACACGTTTATCGAATTTCAGAACCTTGTGATGTGACAACAAACTTTTAGAACTAATTTAAAATGCTGTAGTTTATTCTTTTAAATAAGTTCTGCCTTCATTTTCTGTTAGACAACATATTTGTATAGGAAGCTAATACTGGATATTCTCAACATAGCTGTATACATAGGGGGCTGCATGCATTTTTCCAAGTTTAATTTTTGATTGGATCCATATGTAATTAATTACTGTGTTAGTCCAGCAACTTATCTGAGCCGAATGCTTGGGAAGCACTTCAGGAACCGTGAAAGTGTAAGCCAAAACCTTTGCTAGTTTGTACTCTATGGGCCATGTTTTGATTAAGTTTTTATTGTAATGTTTTGTTTAATAAACGTTTCTTGGTTAAGAAACAAAAATATATATTTTTGCTGCAATCCCTCAGTATCCAGTTCTCATCAGGAGTGTAGCTGGCATATGTATGTAATTTGCATTGTTTTACTAAATAACTTTATTGTGAATCCTCACTGGAGGCATGCACAGTCTGTTTTGGGGTTTGAGCTTCTCAAACTGTGTTTTATTTTTAATTTTTTCCCCATAGAGATTTTTATCTCCTTAGTCACCCTGCTACCCCTTTGCCCACTGACATCTCCAGCCCAATCACCCACCATCCACAGGACATACTTGCTCTGAGATCCCCCCCAACACACACACATCCTCCGTGTTGAGGCCAGGAGGGGGAGGGCCACGCCAGGGCCACTGACAAGGAGACACATATTCAGACAGAAGCAGAGCCTGGTTAGCAGTGCAAAATCTGTGGCTGGTTGTTGGATCATTCTGCCACTGGGGGGTTTCTACCTGTGGTTTCATCCCCTGGGCAGCCAAGCATGCAGCGATGCAATTGCATGTAGGTGCACATGCTTGCTTTGTGCCTGCCCGAGCCCTCACACTTACGCAGCTCCACTTATGCAACTTCACTGCCCTGCCGGCCCTCC
Organism: Neoceratodus forsteri; assembly: GCA_016271365.2. Taxonomy (NCBI): domain Eukaryota; kingdom Metazoa; phylum Chordata; order Ceratodontiformes; family Ceratodontidae; genus Neoceratodus; species Neoceratodus forsteri. Next base: position 1,102,125,398 of record CM028133.1, read on the forward strand.
TCAGCTAGGTGGATGTTGAAGAGTGGGGTGGTCAGACTTCCCCTCGCTGAGAGGAGAGCATTCCCCAAGATGCTCAATCAAATCTCCCCCCAGCTAACCCCTGTGCAACCCAGGTCCACCCCCAAAACTGGGCCACTGGCATGGGAGGCAGTGCAGTCACCACCAAACTGCTAGGTCAGCCCACCAGAACGTGTTTTTATAAGTAAATAAAGACAGCATATAGGTAAAAGAAGAAAAAAAAAACTGTATTTTAACTAGTTTGTTATAAACTTTTTAAGTCACATCAGAATGTTTTGAAATTGGATAAAGGTTTTACAAGCAAAATATGATAAAACAATACATAAAGAGACAGAGAAGATAACCTTTTTATGTTTACCTTCTGCATCTTAAGAGGCATCGGGCAGGATTTTTAGCCAATTGGAGCCCCATTTTCAGAAGGTTAGCGTGCAGAGCTAAACATTACACTGTGGGAACATCATGGTTTGATTGGTGTCGTATTCAGCATCCCCTGATGCTACCCTGATCCTGTGCATGTATACTACTACGGCCATGCAAAGGAGTAATCCTCTCCTGCATACCGAGCACCGTGCTGTATAAAAGGCTTCCTTAGTGACCATAAGTACCTCCCCCTACATTTTATACTCAGCCTCTAGGCTCCTATTCCCTAGATGCTTGATTTTGCACTTTTTGGCTTTGAACCCGAACTGCCATGTCCCATAGCACTCTTTCAGTTTTCTAAGGTCCCCACTCATTCTCTCCATCTGCACCTATCAACGCTATTACAGACTGTGGTGTTATCTGCAAAAAGGCACATCTGCCCTTCCAGTTCTTGTTATGCCACTTATAAAGACACTGAAGAGGACGTGTCCGATTACTGAGCCCTCCGGCACCCTACTGGCCACTCTGTCCTCATTGGAGTGAGTACCATTTACAGCACCTTCTGTGACTGTGTGCTATCTCATGTGCAGCACTTAGGCGTGCACAACACTAATCTGACAAGCATTTGTCAATGCCGAATGTTGTCTCGCTGGCCTTGGCATTGGTAGTGCTAGAGCTAGAGATGCATAATAGGAATGGCAGTGAAGTACTGAAGTGACGCCAACCCCAACCCCCACCCTATAGGGAGTGACAGGCATTGGGGTGTGCCTTTGGGTCATCAGCTATAACGTTATGCCATTGTACCTCACCCTACCCTGTAGACACTGACAAGTGCCGTGGTGTGCTTTGGGGTCTTTGGGCATTATACTTACCCCATTCCATAAGAAAGTACACTGGCGTGGGTGCAGTATAGGAGGATGGAGTGAATTTTGTGGCCGAACAGTGCAAGACCCACCCCAATGCCTGTCAGTGGCTGCAGGGTGGGGGTTGGGATGGAATGGCGTGAGCATTACATCTGATGATCCCAAGTCACACACCTAGCACCTGTCAGTCTGTACTGGATGAGGTGCTACAGTTGGAAACCCTAACACCGTAGGCATGTGGTGGTATTTTCACTCCAAATTTTCAACATGGGCTGTTTGTGAGGCCACCTCATGAAAACCGGCACAATCAGTTTGTTAGCTGAAAGGTGGTTTTGCACAGCGGCTATATCATTTGGCGACACAGGATGAAAACAGATTTTGGGCAGGATGTGGAGAATGACAACTGTATTGTTCATGAGGAGGCATTAAAAATGGCAACGCTGAAAATCTGGAGTGAAAATAAGCAAAATTGGTGAAGTCATGAGTAGCATTAATCCCGACAGAGAAGGCTCTACCCGGTGGATTAATGCCCCGAAATGAAAATTAGAGGTAGGGGTTGGTGCGAGGCCACAATCCGAGTGCTTCCAACCAACCACCCGGGCATTAATCCACTGGTGGAGCCCGACTCTGGAGGGGATTAATGTGCTTGTAACATGGCAAGTGCAAGGGAAGTATTGTTAACAATAGAGTTTAACTTACACGCACATGCAGATTCAGAGCATCACTAATTGTACTGGAGAAACCATGTGGCACTGTGCTGCTTTTGAGCCGCTGAAGAGATATCGCCGTGCGCATGCACATTCAGTGCTTTACATATGTAACCCCCCTGCAAATGGGGGTTCCCAAAAGACTTCCAGGAGCTTGCTTGAATGCTCCAAGCCTGAATGGTGTTTGGCATTTAAGCCATTTATCAGTGAGTGTTTTTAGAGCCTCTGGTACTGTCTCTTTAAGAGCTGTCTGCTTGCAGACATAATTAGTTTGTATGGGGGGACTGTGTGCTTCTCTGAGTACCACTTGAGCTGCTGCCAATTCACTTCATTTTTGCAGTCACTAGGAGTGCAAAGGAACCTATCTGAAAGATGTAACTGTTTGCCAGAAATTATTTAGAGTAATAATGAAATTACAGTTTGTCTAACCTGCTTTCTTTGCAGTCAGAACTGTGTCTGCTAGTTCCCCATTCTAGTTTTGAACTGCTGAACTGGACCAATCAGTGTGGGTAAGCTAGCTCTAAAATGGTGCCTTGAATGAATCAGAACTTGGACTCATAATCTGAGCCAGCCACAAGAGGATTGTATGGGCAGTGACTCTGGGAGATGTAGTTTAGACTTCAGTGCCTTTTGGACCAACAGCAGCAGTCTATTGTGAGTGACAGCCAATCCAGTCAAGAACTGGGAGGAACTCAAAGGAAGTGCCAGTTTTGTCGGTTGGAGCTTCAGTTGAGCTTTGGCAGTGAAGAAGAGGAAGGAGCCCTGTGCTTTTTCAGTGTGCAGTTTTAGTCAAAAAGCGTGTGTAAGGCCCAGAGTTCCGGTCTGCAGCTTGTGTAACAGCTTGTTAGGACTGAATCCGTCCTGTGAAAAGAATCAAAGGATCTCTGAAGAGTAGAAACCAGGCTCACCCTGTAGAAGACTGGAAGAATTGCTGAAAATACTTTTCGGTCTGTCAGGAACTGAATCTGCTGTGTGTTCTCCCGGTATTGTGCAGTAATTGCGATCGGGATACAGATGCAGCCTGCCTGGTATAGTACTTTCTTTATATGGATGTGTGAAGAGGTTTGTGTACCTCAAGTGAGCCCTGCTGACATTGAAGGACCCTATCTTATTTGGAGGTCGTGAGTACTAATTCAGGGTTGCTCCCTGTTGAATTGCCACATTAAATCCAAATGGAATTACTGTACTGCTGACTGTTTAATTCTCCTTTTCTCTGTGTGAAAGGGCCCCTACCAGCTGCCACGGTTTGGACTAGCCACTAGGGCTTGGGTACCCAGGGACAGTAACTGATAGGGATAGGCCTGTGCACAGAGCCATAGGTAGATTATTAGAGTGATAAGCTAATTAACCTGATTTCCCCTGTCCTTGTTATATCCCCTAAATAAATCAGAGCTGCTTGTTTCAGCAAAGTTATACTGCCTGAGGTATTTGTCTATGTTAAAGTACTGTACTGTGATTGTTGCACTGTATCTCATTTCACAGGAGGTCCCAGTGCCGGAACCAGACCTGGGGTAAGTGTATACTGTGAAGGTAATTCTGATATATGTGTGGGCCACTAGTGGGAAGAAAGGGGTTGCAGTGTCCCAGAGGGCTGTGACCAAGTTAGTTTAACTATTGCAAACCCTGACCTCTGGGTGGAGGCACCCGCCATTGGATCCAGGCCCCTCAACCTGTTAGTGGCAAATCAGGCAGGGTAGTAGCCCCTGGGATAGCGCCATCTAGGGGTTACATCTTGGAGGCTCACCGCTGGGATTGTGTGTCCTCGTGGTAATATTTACGAACCACTGTTAAGAAAAAAATGGGTACCCGACAGAAGTGGCTGTGACACCGGCTGGTGGAGTGGTGTACTGGGGAGGAGATCGACCCCCAAATGCTATGCTTATCCTGGACATCCCCTAGGTATCAATACGGACACTGTGCAGGGAGTACTTTCCAAGGTGGAAGGTTTACAAAACCCTGTGGTGGTGGGTCGGCATGCTAATCTGCTCACCCACACTTTCCTGGCCCTAATAGAGTTTAAGGATCCCATAGATAGCTCCAAAGTGCCACAGACCATTACCCCAGAGGAGCCCTCACTGCTTGGAGAGTGATAACTAAGGACAGTAGAGACCTGGGGAATCAGCCCCACCACTATCTGAAACTTTTGAGGAGAAATTTGCTGAATGGTTGCTGGGAGAGGGAAAACTGTGGAGGACTTGAAGAAACTATTCTTGCCACCTGGGGTGTTCCTCCCCAACACCTCTCCTGCTCCAGTGCCCGTAATGGTGGCTGAACCAATGCAGACTCCTATTTCTGCACCTGCCATTAGTCACGACTCTTACGAAGGTTGAGGATCTTCTCTGGCACCTCCCCACCCCCAAGGGAGGATGACTGGGAGACCTGGATAGACTATGTTGCCCCCAAGTGCTAGAATGGCAATGCCCGGAAGGTGAAAAGCGAAGAGGGTTAAGTGAGAGCCTCCGAGGTCCTGCCCTGGCTACCATCCGTGCTAAACGGGCCAGTAACCCTGAAGCGACTGCACAGGCCTATCTTGAGGCCTTGGAGAATGTGTATGGGAGCCCAGATTCAGATGAGGACCTATGGTGGAGAGTAAGAGATGCACAACAGTACCAAGGGAGTTGTTGTCTGTGTATGTATCTCGCTGGAAAAATTGTTGCAAGAATGCCTCAGAAAGGTAGTTTGCCAGCGATTGAACTGGACCGAACCAGACTGGACAGGATCCTTAAGTCTGCCCCCTTCTCAGAACTGCTGTTGCTTCAGTTACACCTGGCAGATCGACTGGAATCCCCACCCTCCTATGATGAGTTAATGAGAGAAATTCGAGGAGTTGAGAAAAGACGACCTCGGGAGGGACCTGCACCAATAGCTGCGGCTACGACCCGAGTGACTGAGGGTGACCCATCAAGTGAAGTTCAGGGGCAGAGGTTGGCAGTCAATGAGTGCTCTGACAAGGAAAAAGATATGTCACAATGGGGCGAACTGTTGAGAGAGATCCGGGAATTCAAAAACAGTCCCTTTATGAAGGCCACGCCTGCAAGTACGGGCCCTGACCTATATCCGACTGCATCTGCTATGGGGGTTGGGGTACCCACCCATGTATCTCCTGCTGATAACAGCTCCGAACTCGATTCCTTGACCATGGAAGTGGAGAAACTGACGAGATGTCTCCAAATGCTTATCACGCCGCAGACAGAGATGGCACCAAGGTTTCCAGTTAGTAATACCCCCGCCCTGGCTCCCAGTGTGGCGCCTCGGCCAGCTCAAACTCCAGAAAGTATGTTTTGCTATAATTGTGGGAAAGATGGGCACATGAAAAGGGAATGCCAGTCCCCAAAAGACACTGACAAAGTTGCATATAGGCTACAAGGAGAGCTTGGAGAAGAAATCAGTGGTTAAGAGGTGCACGACATGATCCCAGTGAGGGCACCAAAATGCTAATTCACGCCTTTTGTGGCAAGGTCAGTTGCCCAGGCCCCACTACCGCCTCTCCAGACTGGTCCAGAATAGTGGGTCCCTCCATGGAGACCACTGTAAAGGTGAGCGGGTGTCTACAAGACTATATTAGACAGTGGCTCCCAAGTGACAATTATGTTCCAAGATTGGTATCAGAAGCATTTGTCAGACGTACCCTTACAACCATTAGAAGGACTGCATGTATGGGGTTAAGTGAGAAGGCCTACCCTATTCCGGGTATATCCGATTTGGCTGTCTTTCCCCACCTCCGTGGCTGGAGTGGCGAACAAGTAGAGACCCTAGCCTTAGTGTGTCCCCCACTGGACTGTATGATGGTGTCCCTTGTTGATTGGAACAAATGCTCATATGTTCGAGAGGCTGGCACAGTTGTGTTATGAAAACAGGGTCAAAGACTAGTAGAGCTTTAAGAGTTCCGGCTTTAATTAAGAAGGCCTATGAGGCACAGAGAGATGCTGAAAAACAGAACCAGAGGAACCGGTCGAATTGTAGGAAGAAGGATCCTGAGTCTCTGATCCTGGCGCCAAATGCCCAGTGTACCTTACAGGAGAGGTCCGTATCAGAAAGGATGTTAAGAATAAAATATTAATGTTGGATGCACCAGGCGATGGAAAATTGCCAGAGGGACTGCTGGCAAGTCTAGTATTTTGCCCGCTAGAGCCCATGCTTATGCCAGAAGGGTAATGGTCCAAGTTCATAATGTGTCTGAAAGAGACATTCAGTAAACAGAGGTTGCATCCTGGCTAATGTGCATTGTGCAGACACTGCAGTGCTACCCAGCAGCAAGAGTTCAGGAAGAATGACAGAGTAACGCCTGACTTGTTTGATTTCGCGACTCCGCTGCCAGCTGAATGGAAAGTGAAGATCAGTGAGAAGCTTGCCCAGAGAGACCAGGTGTTTTCTTTAAAGGAATGGGATGTAGGATCGTGCAAGGAGCTGAGCACAATATCGCGGCATGCGAAGACCATTTCGTGAGAGGTCTCGACGCCTGGCACCTGCTGACATAGATGATGTGAGGCGGCATCTGCAAGAGATGTTAGCTGCTGGTGTAATACAAGAATCCAGAAGCCCTTATGCTTCCCCATTGTGTAGTGAGGAAAAAGAATGGAACAGTAAGGATGTGTGTGGATTATCGCACCTTAAACCGGCGGACTATCCCTGATCAGTACACAATGCCCCGCATTCAGGATGCTTTGGACTGCCTAAACGGGAGCAAGTGGTTCTCTGTGCTGGATCTCCGCAGTGGGTACTATCAGATCCCGATGGCCCCAGAGGACCGTGAAAAGACAGCCTTTATCTGTCCGCTTGGCTTCTATGAATTCATGAGGATGCCTCAAGGATTTCAGGTGCCCCAGCCACTTTTCAACGATTGATGGAGCGTGCAGTGGGGACATGAACTTACTAGAGTGCCTGGTATACCTAGATGATGTTATTGTGTTTGGCAGCTCACTGGAGGAACATGAGAGCAGATTATTTAAGGTATTGGACCGCCTGGAGGACTTTGGCCTTAAACTGTCCATTGATAAGTGTCAATTTTTTCAAACATCAGTAAAGTATGTGGGACACATAGTATCCACCGAGGAATAGAGACCACCCAAGTAAAGTTGAGGCCTTGACCACCTGGCCACAGCCCAAAAATCTAAAAGAACTGCAAAGATTCCTGGGATTCTGTGGTTATTATCGGCGCTTCATCAAGGACTATTCAAGAGTGATCCGCCTTTACTTAACCTTACTCAAGGGTATCCCCAACCCACAAAAATACCAAAAGTCAGCGTCCCTCAAGACTGAAAGAGTGTATTTTCATCCGAGTGAAGTATTTGGGGCCGCTGGACTCCTGATTGTGAGACTGCTTTTCATGAGATCATATATCAACTTACCCATGCTCCAGTGCTGGCCTATGCCGATCCAAGAAAACCTTACGTCCTGCACACTGATGCTAGCTTGCAAGGGTTGGGGGCTGTGTTGTACCAAGACACGAGAATGGCCTGAGACCAGTGGCCTTTTGCCAGTAGAAGCCTGACCCCATCCGAAAAGAACTATCCTGTACATAAGTTAGAGTTCCTAGCTTTGAAGTGGGCTATTGTTGACCAATTCCATGAGTACTTGTATGGGGCTAAAATACTAGTAAAACTGACAATAATCCTTTGACCTATGTGCAGACCTCAGCTAAGTTGGATGCCACTGGCCATAGGTGGCTTTCTGCATTATCTACATATGACTATGCTCTCGAATCGAGCAGGTCTGAACCACATAGATGCTGATGCTCTCTCCGGAGGCCTGTTCCCAGAATGATTGGGTCCGATTGGCAGAACTCTGACATTCGGCACTCTGCCGAAGTTTGACAGGGAGGAACAAATGTCCACGGACGAGGGACTGCATGGTGGATTGCTTGGGAGCCTCTGAGAATTGCATACCTGCTGCTTGTTGCCACTTTTCTGCAATAGACATTGGTGCACTGCCTCAGCTGGACAATGACAGTATTCGGGGCTCAATCCCGCGATCCCATGATCAAAGCAGCTTTAGAAGCCCTCTATGCAGGAAAAGATGTGTCCAAATTACGCCCACTGATTTGAGAACTGCACTGTTATACAAAGAAGGTCCTAAGTTGAAACTGATCAATAAACTGTTATACAGAGAAACAGTAGACAGAGGGGGACAAGTAGACAAACAACAACTAGTGCTGCCCACTGCCTTTCGAGACTCAGTACTGAGGTCCTTGCACAACCACATGGGGCACCTTGGTATAGACAAAACACTTGACTTGGTGAGATCCAGATTCTATTGGCCTAAGATGGGGGCTGATGTGGAGCAACACATTCGAACTTGTAGTCGCTGCTTACAGAGGAAAGCTTTGCCCCAGAGGGCTGCCCCTTGTTAACATCACCACCAGTGCACCCATGGAGCTGGTCTGTATTGATTTTCTGAGTTTGGAGTCAGATCAAAGAAATATCAGTAATGTGCTGGTGGTCACTGACCATTTCACGAGATATGCCCAAGCTTTCCCACCAAAGACCAGAAAGCATCCACTGTGGCCAAAGTACTTGTAGAAAACTTTTTTGTTCACTATGGGGCTCCACAAAGAATCCATTCTGATCAAGGGAGACTTTGAGAGTCGTCTGATCAAAGAGATGCTTTCTCTGTGGGGAGTGCGAAAGTCCAGAACCACTCCTTACCACCCCCGGGGGACCCACAGCCTGAACGTTTCAACCGCACTTTGCTAGATATGCTAGGCACCCTGCACCCAAAGGACAAGCCTAGATGGAGCCAACAAATTAGCACCCTGGTACATGCTTATAACTGCACCAAAAGTGATGCCACTGGATTCTCCCCCTACCGCCTGATGTTTGGAAGAGAAGCTCGACTACCAGTAGATGTGTTTTGGGGTCTCTCCTGATGGGGTTCAGGCTGACAACTATTTACAGTATGTGCAAAGTTAAAGGCCCAGCTAACTCATGCGTACCAACTGGCTCAAACCATGGCTGCCAAAAGAAATCTGGCCAACAAAGAAAGGTATGATAAAAAGGTGAAAGCACAGGAACTCCAGGAGGGAGATCGGGTATTGCTAAGAAATCTGGGATTGCATGGCAAGCACAAGATTGCTGACAGATGGCACCATCTCCCTCACATTGTAGTGGGCAAACTAGATGATCTGCCAGTGTACAAAGTAAGGCCTGAGAATAATTCAAAAGATGTAAAAACAATGCATAGAAATCATTTACTGCCCATTGGGCAAATCTTAATTGAGTCTGAGCCCCTAGAAGATGCCCCCTCTGGACCAGTGACTAGAGCTGCTGCTAAGAAAAGATCAAGAAAGTCTGCACCTACAGAAGCAAAGTTAAAGTGTTCCCCTCCACAAGTCCCAGTTGAGCATGACTGTCAGTCCATATCGGAAGAAAGTGAGAGTGACTTTGAATACTATCCTTCTTACGAACTGAGTCAATTGTTTGGGGCAATCCCTAGTCAATACTGGAGACAAAGCTGGGCCTTCTGGACTGTTTAAGCCCCAGCTTCATCCCTGGAGCCAATGCTCCCAGAAAGTGAAGTGCAAAGCATCAGATCAGATGAAATGGAATCATTGTGCATGGTTGAACTGTTTGAGCTTTCAGGGAGGAAATGATAGATTAGGGCAGACTGGTGATACACCCGAACAAGAAGAGTATTTTGAGTGCCCTGACAGTCCACTGCCAGTGTCCGAAAGCTCTCCATGCGAGCCAAATGTTGTGGACTCAGAAACTGTAACTCCTGGAGCTGAAAGTGCCCCAAGTTCTAGCCTCTCTACCCCATGGAGACTCCTGACAAGTGTGGACAATGCTGAAAATGAGGCTCAGAGTGCAGAGACTGTAACAGTTCCCCTAGAAAGACTGGTCGAGCTGTAAAGCCTGTGGTGCACCTCAGTTATGATTCCCTTGGGAGGCCTGTGGATTTGCCTCTCAATGTTGTCCATAAAGGAGTGTATGTGTCCCTAGCTCATTGCCCAAACTGAGCGTCAGTGCTAACTCAAGTTACTTGTGTTGCCCTCTAAGTATGGTGCCCTTGCCCGTCCAGCCCCAAGGTAACTGATAGGGAAGGGGCCCTCTTCAGGTTTCATGTACAAGAGGTAATAACTTGAGTTATGGTACAATGTGTATGTAATACTGTGTAAAGAGTGACGACTGCAATGTTTCAGAAATGTGTTCTTGGTAAAATGATATATTGACTGATGATTACATATGCGAGCCTAATGCAAATGTATATGGTTGCAGTTGAAACTTATGAGGTACTTCTTGACGCGACGCAAGCTTTCCCAGGCCAGGAAGGTGTAACCCCCTGCAAATGGGGGTTCCCAAAAGACTTCCAGGAGCTTGCTTGAATGCTCCAAGCCTGAATGGTGTTTGGCATTTAAGCCATTTATCAGTGAGTGTTTTAGAGCCTCTGGTACTGTCTCTTTAAGAGCTGTCTGCTTGCAGACATAATTAGTTTGTATGGGGGACTGTGTGCTTCTCTGAGTACCACTTGAGCTGCTGCCAATTCACTTCATTTTGCAGTCACTAGGAGTGCAAAGGGAACCTATCTGAAAGATGTAACTGTTTGCCAGAAATTATTTAGAGTAATAATGAAATTACAGTTTGTCTAACCTGCTTTCTTTGCAGTCAGAACTGTGTCTGCTAGTTCCCCATTCTAGTTTTGAACTGCTGAACTGGACCAATCAGTGTGGGTAAGCTAGCTCTAAAATGGTGCCTTGGACGAATCAGAACTTGGACTCATAATCTGAGCCAGCCACAAGAGGATTGTATGGCAGTGACTCTGGGAGATGTAGTTTAGACTTCAGTGCCTTTTGGACCAACAGCAGTCTATTGTGAGTGACAGCCAATCCAGTCAAGAACTGGGAGGAACTCAAAGGAAGTGCCCAGTTTTGTCGGTTGGAGCTTCAGTTGAGCTTTGGCAGTGAAGAAGGAAGAGCCTGTGCTTTTCAGTGTGCAGTTTTAGTCAAAAACGTGTGTAAGGCCCAGAGTTCCGGTCTGCAGCTTGTGTAACAGCTTGTTAGGACTGAATCCGTCCTGTGAAAAGAATCAAAGGATCTCTGAAGAGTAGAAACCAGGCTCACCCTGTAGAAGACTGGAAGAATTGCTGAAAATTGCACTCGGTCTGTCAGGAACTGAATCTGCTGTGTGTTCTCGGGTATTGTGCAGTAGTGCGATCGGGATACAGATGCAGCCTGCCTGGTATAGTACTTTCTTTTATATGGATGTGTGAAGAGGTTTGTGTACCTCAAGTGAGCCCTGCTGACATTGAAGGACCCTATCTTATTTGGAGGTCGTGAGTACTAATTCAGGGTTGCTCCTGTTGAATTGCCACATTAAATCCAAATGGAATTACTGTACTGCTGACTGTTTAATTCTCCTTTTCTCTGTGTGAAAGGGCCCTACCAGCTGCCACGGTTTGGACTAGCCACTAGGGCTTGGGTACCCAGGGACAGTAACTGATAGGGATAGGCCTGTGCACAGAGCCATAGGTAGATTATTAGAGTGATAAGCTAATTAACCTGATTTCCCTGTCCTTGTTATATCCCCCAAATAAATCAGAGCTGTTTGTTTCAGCAAAGTTATACTGCCTGAGGTATTTGTCTATGTTAAAGTACTGTACTGTGATTGTTGCACTGTATCTCATTTCTCAGGAGGTCCCAGTGCCGGAACCAGACCTGGGGGTAAGTGTATACTGTGAAGGTAATTTGATATATTGTGTGGGCCACTAGTGGGAAGAAAGGGGTTGCAGTGTCCCAGAGGGCTGTGACCAAGTTAGTTTAACTATTGCAAACCCTGACCTCTGGGTGGAGGCACCCGCCATTGGATCCAGGCCCCTCAACCTGTTAGTGGCAAATCAGGCAGGGGTAGTAGCCCCTGGGATAGCGCCATCTAGGGGTTACACATATATTTATGTAGTGTCCAGTATTTGTGAAGACCGGCAGAGCTCACATTGCAGTCTGACACAGGCACAACGTAATTTTTTTTAGACATTGTAAGCGACAGTTTTTATGTATTTCCCTTTGTTCTTACAGCAGCGGGGTAGATGACACTACTGCATTCTGGGACATATCTATTTCTTTTCTGTACTCATCATTGTTTTCTCTGAACCTGATTTGCTGCTGACCGCTTCATTTAACTAAGGCTGCGTAGCTCCTAGTCACTTATATCTCTGTTACCTGCGATGCACCTCTTGCTGGTTGACCCATTTTTCTCACTGCTGTACTCTTGCAACTCCCCACGCTTCTCTCTGATATGCCCGAAGCAACTAGTGGACTCCGTGGCATGCCGACAATCATTCTCTCACTGCTCCATCACCTGTGCCATCTACAGGCATGGATAGATCCCGACACAGTCTGTGTCTTTCTCTCTCTCTCTGCCAGCATTTGGAAGTGCGTGACTGACATTGTCTTTGATTTCAGTGCTGGCAATCAAAAGATGGCTTACAGAGGTACTGCAACAGCGGGCTCTATAGCTGGATCAATACCCGCTACATATTGGTCACCTGTTCATTTTGCACCAATCACATAGGTCAGCTTCACAGAAGTTTTTTTTGCCATGTTACAAGCATGCATAGAAACTGCGCAACACATGTCCATAACCCAATTATTTTTGGGAATTTGTCACCCACATTTTCAACATAGGCATTTTGGGACCTCCCCTCATGAACAGTGGTGCTGAGATTTTGTTAATCTGTCCCAAAAGTTGATTTCCCACAGCGACCGTGCAACTGTGTGCCACAGGTGTGGAAACACATTTTGGGCAGGATGTGAAATATGACAGCTGTACTGTTCATAAGGAGGTGTGAAAAAATGGCAATGTTGAAAATCTGGCATGGAAATATTGCAACTTTGCGAAGTTACAAGGGTGCATGGAAACTGGGCAACACACGCTTGTAACACAGTCATTTTATGGATGTTTGGCACCAAATTTTCAACATAGGCATTTTAGCACCTCTGCTCATGTACAGTGTCACCGTCATTTCCTCAAACTGTCCCGAAAAGTGATTTCGTACAGCGACCCTGCTATTCTGTGCCAGACATGCGAAAACACATTTCGGCCAGGATATGTAAAATGACAGCTGTACTGTTCATAAGGAGATGTGGAAAAATCAATTTTGAAAATCTGGAATGAAAATATTACAAATTCACGAAGTTACGAGTGTGCGTGCAAACTGTGCAACACATGCTCGTAAAACACTCATTTTATGGACTTTCGTCACCAAATTTTCAACACAGGCATTTTAGGACCTCTGCTCATGAACAGTGTCACTGTCATTTTCATAATCTGTCCCGAACACTGATTTCCCACAGCGACCATCCTATTCTGCGTCGGAAGTGCAGAAACGCATTTTGGCCAGGATGTGAAAAATGACAGCTATACTGTTCACAAGGAGGTGGAAAATGCCAGTTTTGAAAATCTGTAATGAAAATATTGCAAAGTTAGAAGTTGGCTAGCCGCGTATAGCAACCGCGCAAATGCACGCCAGAAAAATACCCTTTTTGATTTTTCCACCAAATTTGCAACATAGGCTTTTTGAGAGCCAGTCTCATGAACACTGGCACTGTTGTTTTGTTAATCAGTCCCAAAAGGTGATTCCACGCAGTGAGCACAAAATCATCTTTCGGGGCCGAATAATGCCATGACAGTGGCAGAATTCATGAGGAGGGGTCCCAAAAATCCCATGTTGAACATTTGGTGCCAAAATTCCAAGAAATGCCTGAGATATGCATCAAAGTTGAAAAAACCATATTTATTCCATTATACAGGTTACCGGCATATCCTCAGTTCGCGGTTGGCTTTGAAAAGTGCAGACGTGTTCCCGGTCTACCGAAGATCATCCAGAGGTAAATATGGGTTGAGGGGGGTGTGGGGAGGTAGGGTGCACAGTGGGTGGGTGCGGGTTGCAGGAGGGGGGCAGGGAGATGGCGAGGGACCATTTTCATTTTTTATAGCTTAAAAAAAAATTGCGTGATTTTTTTTCTTTGCAGGGCATTTGGCATGCTGGGGTGGGCTCCCAGCATGCTTCCTAAGTCTTTTTTGAGGGAGATTCTGTAGCCAACGGGGGATTGGGCACCCCCGTCAGCACATACTGAGGGGAGGGGACATAAGCCAAGGAGGATTGGGCACCCCCTCAGCAAGCAACAACGGGGACACATTATGCCAACGGAGTGGGCTCCCCATAGGCAAATACAAGGGATGGGGGCTAAACGCTAATGGGCATTGGGCCCCCATCAGCAAAGAAAACTGTTGGGGTTTATGATGCCGAGGGGATTGGGCACCCTCGGCATACATTTTAAATGGAGGAGCATATTATGCCGACAGGGAGTGGGCTCCCCCATCGGCATTGTGACAGGCAGCCGTGGCAGTCACTGTCGCCATGTTGCCTGCACGTTGGGGAGGCGTGTTGTTCACGCTGCATGAGAGCATCGCTCTCATTGCAGTGGACCTTTTCCTTGTTCTGATGGCCACATTAGGGATGCGTGAGGTCACTGCCTGCTGCTGGATGATTAGGGAATGAGGGAAGCACCTTCTGATGCGTGCCTTGTATTCGCCCAACAGTGACCGCGCCTCCAAATGTGCCACTACCGCAAGATGTTGGCTGGCATGCAAGCACACGAGCCAACATAAAAATTGGGGCCCACATACCACTGAAACAGAATTAGCTCTGCACTGTGATAAACATGGCTGGTACTATTTTAAAAAGCATTCTTCTGTGCAGTACTAACCTGTTAATGTGGCACTATATTTGTTGTTTTTTTCCCCACAGGATTTCTAATTGCAACCAGGTGCTCATACAACTGGGGGTTACACTAATGCATATAAGGTGTACAGGTATATTAAATGCTTTCTTGAAGTGCTAACACACTGCGTGGTTAGTGGTAATTAATGATTCTAGGAATCATGTTTTAACTGCACACACGCAGCCTGCCAGCAAACCTCCCCCCCCCCCAAAATACACTCACACTGTTAGGTCTGGGCACAATAATAAAATAATAATTCTTTGGTAGTCTGGTAGTCCCCCACTCACCTAATCCAGGTAGAGTTAGAACATTTATTCCTCATTCCTGCTGCTGTTATACTACACATATGTCTCAGCCTGTCTGGTGCTGGGGAAAACAAGTTTCAGCATTAGCGACTGGCTGGAAAATAACTAAAAATGCTAATTTTTTTGTTGGGACATCAGAAGGAAGAGGCTGCTAAACAGTAGAACTTCAGTGAAGACTCTTGGGGAAAAATACCGGGGACAGTCTGTGCGCCTTTTTCAGCAACCAGTGAGGTGTCGTGGGAACCTTGTACATGTTAATTTTGGTTGACAGTTGCTCCTGCCAATGGGAAGCTGCCAGAAAACTCCCAAGGGGAAAGAACTTTGGTTTCAAAGTTCAGTACGGTGGGAGCCCCTCCACAGGGAAGGGTTCTCCAGCCCCAAGGGAAGAGGTGGGGTTGTGGGGCTATGAGGGGGGGCTGCCAGCCGTCTGTCCCCCAGAGCTGGTTGTACCTGTCCCCATCTAGAGAGAAAAGAGAGGATTTTGCTTGCAGCTCTGCAGAGAGGGAGATCTGCAGTATTATGTTGCTGCCAAAGAAATTGCACCACTGCGGTGAAATTGTTCAGAGTGAAGGTTAAATGGATTGAGAAAAAGGATTAAGAAAATGGATTTGTGTCAAGAGGACGGGGAGGAAGCCTCTTCAGTTTTATCTGCGCCACATTGGTGAGACACGGATGATCAAAGATTTTTGATGAGAGAAGTAAGAAAAAGTGTAAAAGGTTCTGTCTGACCCTGGCAATGACAAGACATTAACAGGAAAAGGCAAAGACAAGGTTAAAGGACTGTTTTTTGTCAGAAAAAATTGGATTGTAGAAAATGGATATGAAAACTGGATTTAAACCCAGGTTTTAAGAAGCTGACGAGAGAGCCACTTCTGTCTGGAGTCAACTAGCACCTGCACGGTGAGAAAAGGGACTTTCTTGATGTATTTCTGAAAAAGAGTTGCTGAACTTGTGCGTGAGCCAGAACACAAGAGTGGCCACTGTGTTGGAGTTGAAAGACTGTAGGGGCAGGGGGATGAGTGGGTGCTGTCTGGGTGGGTGCCTGCTGTCTGTTTCTGAGATGCAGCAAGTGGGGGGGGGACTGTTGTGTTAAATCTCTGGATTTTCAGACTCTGCACAGTCCCCCCAGAGCCTGATATTCGAGAAGGTAGCTAAGCTTGACCACACAGAGTAGCAAGTAATTGAGGAAAGAATGGAAATGATCTGAAGAATAAATCCTAAACATGTCAGGTGGGGAGCTCGCTGACCCCTATCAAGTGGGGCTGCTGGCGGCAAGGGATTGTGGGTTTGTACCTGGGTGCTGGGGTGCTGTGACCTGTGGGGGAGCTGGGACGCTCCCATGTCTGGGTCCCTTGTGGCTGGTGGGTCTTGTGTGATGCCCTGCAGTGGGCTTCTGTGGGCGGGGGGGGGAACAGGACTGCAAGACCTTGGGTTGCACCGAAGATGCAAGCTGCAGGTTCGACACCGTCAAGTGTTAAGTATCAGGCCTGATTCTGCATCTGTTGATCCATCCTCCCCAGGACTTCAGTCATGTGTGCCATCTTAGGACTAGTACAGCAGAGCTGTGAGTGAGGGCAAGAATTGCCCTGCACCTGGGGAAAATATATATATATACTGTATAGATATATATATATAGTTATCTGTGTTCAAGTCCACTGGCACTGAAAGCCACTTCAAGATTTAAAGCAATCAAGGGGAACATGTGGGGGGTTGTTTGGTTCAGGTGGGTGTGCCAGCGCCAGCCAACCAACTGCACCTCAGGCCTGCAGCTTGGCATTTAGGTATTCAGGAACAAAATTCAGGGTGTGTTTCTGAACTGATACCAGTGGGTTTGGGTTTGGTAATACCTGCTGCAGTTAGATAGGTAGTTTGGTGGCTGCATTATCAAGAGGTGATTTGGGTTCAAATCAAAAGGGGGGAATGCTGTTTGGGAAAAAGTTTTTTCTTTTTTTACCAACTCTTTCCTCTGATCACCAGAGATGTGTCCTCTCTCAGGCATCATCCCCAGTTCTCTTCTGCCCAGCCTACCCCCCCCACACACTTTGGGTCCCCTCCCGAGGCTCCGCTAATGCCTACCTCCACCTGGCGAGAGACCTCCCTGGCTTATTCATAGGGCAGGGCTGCCACTCCTTCTGGGACCCAAGACATCCAGTATCATCCAGGCAGAGGAGGCAAGCAGAGGACTGGGACCCAGGTGGGCGGGGTCCGGTAGTGGGCATGGGGCCAAGGTGCACTGTCGCCAGCCACAACTCCGGGGTGTTTCTTTGTTCATTTAACAGAGTTACAATGGTTTTAAAAAGCCCTAAGGCAAAATATTCAAGCTTTTTTGTGAGTGTTAGACAGGTTATCAACTTGCTAATCCCAATTTTCACCTCTAAAGCAGGATAGTACTGCACAGGGTCATACGATTGCTTGATTACCAAGTCACTAGTCCATTTGTAAGTGGCCCTAATCCATCCTTGTGCACCTACGTTAAGCAACTGACAGCACCTTGCACATAGGTACATTTGCATGCTGGGAGGGTTGGGGAGGTGTAGCTATACATTTGTGTAATACTAGTTACTGGTTCCCCAAACCAGGTATTATGGACTGTGCATTCCTACACTCCCAACACCGGGTAATGTCAGGCTACCACTAGCCCTGGTCCCTCCACTGGTACATGGCACAACTGTCCTGGTGTCCAGTGCCCCACCCCCCCAATTGCATGCCTGTGTAGTAAAACATCTGTCCCATGTGTCCAGCAGACAGCAGATCCCCCACCACTGATCAACTGGTCCCCAATCAGACACTTGATAAGATCAGTAATTCCTCTGTACCATTTGCCTGATATCCAGACCAGGGTTCCCCATGTGTCCCAATTAGTAGTCTGGCAAGAGCTATAATTCTTCCATACCAGATCCTTGGTGTTGAGTAATTCCCCTGCCCCATAAGTATATATCCACCCCCCGACCAGCCCACCCAGTACCATTACAACTGCCCCCACTTGCCCCCAGCCTATGGTGTATGGCAACCAGCACAGACCCTCCACTCACATCCATAGCAGCCAACAACTGAAAGACAGTTCACAATCAGATACCTACTGTTGTAAAAGCTGCTTCTATAGTAGGTGAGCAATCATAAACATAGAAACATGGAAACACGGAATTTGTCTTCAGAAAAGGACCACTTGGCCTACCTAGTCTGCCTAGATATTTCCTGCCTCATCTTTCTTCTCACATGCTGCCTGATCTCCAACGACCCTCCCACCTCCCCACCTCTTCTCTAATATACTGCTATGTCTGCGCCACACATGCCTGAAGTCCCCTACTGTTTTACCCTTCACCACGTCAGCTGGCAATCTGTTCCAGGCATCTACCAATATTTTCTCACATCTCTCTTGCCCCCCCAGCTTCATTGCATTCCTCCTGGTCCTGGTTCTCTTTCACATTTGAAAGAGACTCCCCTGGACCCTGTTTACTCCTGTAAGATACTTGTAGGCTTGTATCATGTCACCTTTCCCTTTCCTCTCTTCTACGGTGTATATGCTGAGATCCCGCTGTCTCTCCTCTTAGAACTTCACATGTAAATCCTGCACCATTTTAGTTGCCCTCCTGTGGACTTCCTCCACCCTGTCTATGTTCTTTCTGAGGTTTGCTCTCCAAAATTACATTGCACTCCAAGTGGGGTCTGGCAACACCACCTCCATCCTCCTGATGGAGATACCCTCCCTACACACCCCAGCAACCCATTAGCCCTACTCACTGGTTTGCAACAGTGCCACCTTGAGGTCCTTGGACATAAAACCCCCAAGATCCCTTTCCTGTTTATTGACTGTCAATAACTCCCCCATCCTATACTCCGCTCTTGGGTTCCTATGCCCTAGGTGCATGATTTTGCACTTTTTGGCATTGAATCCAACTGCCATGCTTTTTACCACTCCTCAAAATTCACAAGATCCCTGATCATTCTCTCCACCACTCCTGGGTGTCCACCCTATTGCAAATGTTGATATCATCTGCAAAAAGACATACCTTCCCTTCGGTTCTTCTGCAGTGTCTCCTATGTTCAGAAGGACTGGTCCCAGTACTGAGCCCTGTGGTGCCCCACTGGTCACTCTCCCATCATTAGAGTGAGTGCTGTTAACCACCAGCCTCTGTCTCTTATCCATTAACTAGCTACTGTACTAATTGGAAGGCTACAGTCTGTAGTTCAAGGGGGTGGTGCAACAGGACACATTCCCATTCAACCTATTTAAGGGCCGCTCTCCTCACTCCACACACAAGCATTTTTTCCTTGCCCCTCCATCCACTCCTCCTCCTCCAGCGGCATGCCTTTCTTTCCCATGGGCTTCTTCCTAAGGTACCATTAGCCAAGGGAATCACTCCTACGGCACCTCAAGGGCTGGAACCCTCCTCTAGGGTTCCTCCTCTTCATACCCATACAGGGTGGTATATCCCGCAGATAGAGAGGCGAACAGTCAAAGATTATTTATGTTACACAAGCATACAGCCAGTTGCACGGGCACACTGAACTCAAGTAACCATTTTGGATCCCACACCTAGGCCACTCAGTTTCTTTATCAGCCTCCCGTGTGGCACAGTGCTGAAGGCCTAGCTAAACTCCAGCTCAACCATGTCCTGGTCATCCAGTCAAAGAAATCTACCAGATTCATTTGGCATGCCCTTTCCCTTGTGAATCTGTGCTGCCCATGGTCTTGCAGCCCACTGGATTCAAGACACTCTAACAGTCTCTCTTTTAGTATGGGTTCCATTAATTTCCTCATGACTCAGGTAAGACAGATCAGGCTATATTTGCTAGCCTGCTCCCTGCTGATGCTCTTACAAAATGGAACTATGTCTGCTCTCCTCTAGTCCTCTGGAACCACTCCTGTTTCCAGTGAGTTGCTGAATAAGGCCATGAGTAGTACAACATGCATCTCCCTGCCTAGTTCCCTTAATACCCTTGGATGTATCCATTTGGTCCTATGGCCTTGTCCACTCTAAAATTTGAAGTCCCTTCAATAATACTCTTTCCTTTGAAAATGGCCTTGTGTCCACTTCCCCTTCCAGTGTTCGTGCTGCTCCTTGGTGAACTGTCCCTGTCTCTCTCCACTGTGAAAACAGTAGAAGAACCTGTTCAGGATGTACACTTTCTTCTAATCCCCTCTGTGCTGTCTCCCGTTGTCATCCTTCTTATCCTCAGAATCCCTCCCCTTGCCTTCCTCTCATTGCTTCTGTACCTGAAGAAAGTCTGGTCTTCTTTTGATACAGTATGACTATGCTTTCTTCTGCCTGAGCCGTTGATCCCTTCATTACCTTACCTACTTCCCTCGGTTTTACCTGATACACCTCTCTATACTCATTCTTCTGTGTTTCTTCATATCTCCTGAATGACACCCTTTTACAAGCTTCTAAAGAAGGCTAGTCAGATGTATCTCCCCATGTCAGTGAAGTCTGCCTTTTTGAAATCCAAAATGTTTGCCCTCGTGCGTCTGGACTGGGTCTCGGGCCCCATGTTAAACCACACTATGTGGTGGTCACTGGATCCCAGTTGCCCCTCCACACAGACATCTGCATTCTGTCCCCATTGGTCAGTGTCAGGTCAAGAATGGCCTTTTCTCTGGATCCAGCACAAGCTGCCTTAGACCTGTCCCCTGTAGGGAATCCAGGATGCGTCTGGCTGAAGCAGCTGCCTGGCTGGACCAATCCACGTCTGGCATACTGAAATCCCCCAGCAGCAGGACTTCACCTTTTGTTGCCATATTGTGTATTCATTCACAAGCTCCCTGTCCACTTCTTCCCCCTGTGCTGAAGGCCTGAAGATCGCCCCTGTTCATATTGCTGAGCCTTTGCCAGGTTCAAGGATGACCCACAGTGCCTCAGCCTCCCCCTGTCTACCCTGCACCTCTGTCGCCTTTATAGCCTCTCTGACATCCAGGGCCACACTCCCTCCTTTTCTACCCCCCTCATCCCTCCTGAACAGAGCATAACCTGGTACATCAGTGTCCCATGATTAACAGTGTACCATGTCTCGTTATTGCTACTATGTCCAGGTCTGCCTCTACTACCAATGCCTCCAGGTCTGGGATTTTATTTCCCAGGCTGTGGGCATTTGTTACCATGCCTTCCATGTTTTGTATCATATCCCCCTCCTTCTCTTTCTGCTGCTCTCCTGCTTCCTTCCTCCTCCCCTCCTTTGCTTCGTCCCCCCTCCCCAGCTGTCTTTCTTGTGTGGCCTAGAATTCACTGATTCCAACTCTCCCTCTGCTCTCAGTGTCCCAGACTTCAACTCATTTTCCTGCATGTGCCCGGGGGGGGTATGCTATTAAGTCTCCTGACCGTCCTGACTCCCCCCTTCCCCGACCATCTTAAATGCCTGTCACTGAAGCATTCACACTTCTTACTCGGGTCACCTTCCCTGACAGATGCAGGCCATTATCTTTATACAGACTTGCATTTGTCCAGGTGGGGGCCCCAGTCCCCCATGAAGCCATAACCCTCCCTTCCACACCATTCCTTCAACCAGGAGTTGAATTATTGGATGTGGAGTGCCCTAGCCTTTCCCCTTCCATGGACAGGTGGCATCTCTGAGAAGGAGATGGAGTGTTTTTTTTTTGTTTTTTTTTAACCAGGAGAGACTCACTAAGCTGGAGCTTGTTTACAGGTGCAACCTGGGAGCACAAGCAAGTTAAGTGACTTGCTCAGGATCTCACAATATGCAAGTGAGGACTGTGGGATTCAAACCCAGGTCTCCAGGTTTGCAGCTCAGAGCCTTAAACCACTGCACTACACTGCCTCCTTGAAGTGTTCTACTTGCTTCAGACTCCCCCTAGCTTCCTGAAATCCTATTGTATTCTAGCTACTTCTACTTTGTCTCCTGCCAGGTCATTCATCCCCAGGTGGACGATGACATCCAGTTCCTCCCTCCTTGCCATTACCCTTGTGAGCCTATTGATCCACTTCTTATCCCACCATGCAGTACCTTCTGAAATGCACTTTACCTCCTTGTCATTCCTGCAAGGTTACCTTAACTTCACTCCTTGGACAACTGAGTCCCCCATCAAGAGAAGCTTCCTCCTCCTCCTCTGGGGTTTTCTTTCCCCCTTTCCTGAGAATCTACCCATCCACCTTGGTCTCAGCTGTGGGTGCCATTGTGGGGCTATCCCACTCCTCCAGAATAGCGTAGGAATTGCTTAACCAGACTGGTTGGAGGATGCGCTTCAGACACCTTCATGGCAACTTCCCTACAGTACCATAATGGTCCTTTTTATGTTGTCTTGTGCGCACAATGCAAACAACATATTGTGATGACAGATTTTCGAGGTGCAGTCGTGTTGTGGCCAATGGCGCCACTGTTTTTTTGAGCTGGGCTCTGTGGCACGAATGGAATAGCACACTGTCTATGATAGCACTGCAAAAGCATGCAACCAACTTGAAACAATTTCGCTGCTGCAATGAGGGTGCTCCCCATCATTGCAGGGCACGGTTTGCCTGGTGTAACATTTCAAGAAACATGGTTGCGGCTGTTGCCGTCCACCTCTCATAATGCCCAGAAAGCTGACTTCAAGGGTTCCCAATCCCCCTGTTGGCATAGTTAACCCCCCAAGATTGTGTGGCACACTGGGAGCTCACCCCAGTGTGATTCCATGTTCAAAAGCTAATTGCATCAGCATTTTCTGCCCCTGCCCACCACAGTGTGGCTAACATCACACCACACACTCATGGGACACACTGGGAACCCAACCCAGTTGCCCAACATTTTCCTTACACCTGTAAAAAAAAAAAGAAAATGGTCCTCGGTGTTCTTTCTTTTATTTTTATTATAACCTGAAACAGAAAATGGTCCTTTGCCATCAGGTCCCTCCCCAACCTGCACCACCATCTGCACACCCCCCTCCCACACCTCCACCCCAAACTACCTCCAGAGTCAGCCGCTGTGATCTTGGGTGGAGCGGGAACACGCCTGCTGTCTTCTCAGATCGCCCACGAACTGAAGAAATGCTAGTAAGCTGTATAATGGCATCAGTGGTGGTTGGGGGGGTCAACTTACTAACTTAGGTGCATATCTCATCCATTTTTGTGACTTATGGCTCCAAATATTCAACATGGGGTTCTTGGGACCCCACCTCATGAACTCAGTCACTGTCGTTTCATTATTTGGTCCCGAAAGGTGATTTCACGGTCACTGTGCAGAATCACCTTTTGGGACCAATTAGTGAAATGACAGTATTGCTATTCATAAGATGGGCTCCAAACTGCCTATGTTGAAAATTTCAGAACAAATTCACAATGACTGTGTTATGAGCACTGTGCAGCTTCCATGCACTACAACTTTGAGAACTTTTATTATTTTCATCAGATTTTCCAACATTGCCATTTCTTCACACATCCTTATGAACAGTAGAGCTGTCATTTTTCACATCCTATCCAAAATGTGTTTCTGCACATCTGGTGCTGAATGCCACAGTTGCTATGGGAAATCAATGTTCAGGACACATTAATAAAATCACAGTGCCACTGTTCATGAGCGGAGGTTCCAAATGCTTTCATGAGGTGGGGTCACAAAAAGCCCATGCTGAAAATTTGGAGTGCAAATACCAACAAACGCCCGGGACATTAAGGTTTCTAACCATTATCCTCAAGAGTGCAAGGTGCATATCACTGTCATATCCTCTCTAGCACACTGCACTGACAATATAAGCATACACATTGTATAATATATATATATTTCTATATAACAAACCAGTCGCACACACACACACACACATACACACACACACACACAAAAAATGTGGGGAGTAGTGCAATGTAATGGCTGTGGGGCAGCAGTCTTCCGGGAGTCTTTCTGGAGGCTGAGATGCTGCCCTATTTGCAGACAACTCTCTGCCCTGAGGGAGGAAGTTGCCCATCTTCAGGCCACTCTGGACAGTAGTAAGGGAACCTTCTCCCAGGCCACAATGGACAGTAGGAAGGGAACCTCCCCCATCCAGGGAGCACCAGAGCCACCACCACCACTACCTCAGAGGTTGCGAAGAAAGCACAGCAGTTGGACCACAGTGGGCTCAGGAAGGGTGAGGATGGTGGAACAGAGGCACACACAGTCAGTTGTTCCACACCACAATCCATACACCATTCTGGGGGAGCATAGCTGCCCTATGGATGCACCCGCAGAGGGAGACTAAGGAGGCTGAGGACAACTGTCACAAAGGAGCCCACAGGAAGGAGGCAGGACACCACAAGGAAAGGAAGCAGCTCCTGGTGGGGACTCAATTATTGGGGGGATAAAACTGGGGGTGCAGGGAAAACTGAAGTAAGGTGCCTGCCTGGTGCCATGGCTTGGAGAGACAGGAAGCGCATCCTCGGGATCACAAGAACAGCTGCATGGGAGTCTGAGCTGGACGTCATTGTCCATCTAGGGACAAATAACTTGGCTCATCATGAGATTAGAGCAGCGCAGAAGGACTTTGTGGAATTGGGGAGGGGCTTAAGACAAGTAGCACACACAATATCCTTCTCTGAGGTGCTGCCTGTCAATGGCATGAGTGAGGTGAGGGTACTTTGCACCATGCAGTTTAATGAATGGTTGGAAAAATGGTGTGGAGCACAGGGGTTTGGCTTCATTGGGGACTGGGGTTCACCTGGAGGACACCAGCCTATACTGGCAGGATGGTCTGCATCTGTCCAGGAAGG
This sequence comes from Neoceratodus forsteri, assembly GCA_016271365.2. Classification (NCBI taxonomy): domain Eukaryota; kingdom Metazoa; phylum Chordata; order Ceratodontiformes; family Ceratodontidae; genus Neoceratodus; species Neoceratodus forsteri. The sequence goes on from CM028133.1 coordinate 1,102,150,034, forward strand.
AACAAGTCTTTTGAGCAATCAGTTTAAATGCTTCATTGGCAAGCTTTTAAACTAGTCAAGGGGGGAGGCACTGATAAGCAGCAGGAAAATCCAAGCCTCTCCCTACAAAACAGGGTACTAAATGAGAAAAAGACTGAGGTAGAAAGGTCAGTGGGGGATGCTGGAAAAGAAGGTAAAGCCATCAAAAAATGGAGAGCAATGAGTACCAATGCTCATAGTCTGAGTAACAGGATTCCTGAATTAGTGGCCTTGATGGAGGAGGAACATCTGGATATCGTGGCATTCACAGAAACATGGTACACACAAAACCATGACTGGGACGTAAACATACCAGGATACACTATCTACAGGAGGGACAGGGAGGGTAAAAGAGGAGGAGGAGTAGCTCTTTACATAAGGAAGGAATCAAGCAACAGAACAAAAGGGAAAACAGGGAGGAGAAAGAACTGTGGGTAAATTGGAGACCCGGCAATGGCACGACAATCGCGCAACAGTTGTATACAGAGCCCCTTCTCAGGGGAGGAAATGGACAAGAATTATAGAAGAATATAGAATCGAATGAGGGAGATATTGCTGATGGGTGATCTGAATATGCCAGATGTTAACTGAGTGCAGTTGCAGCAGCCACTTGAAGAGTGGGGTTATTCTAGATGCCCTACAGGGTATGCTCTAGACAACTAGTATTGGAGCCCACTCAAGAGGAGCAATCTTAGACCTGGTTCTCTCAAATGGAGATGAAGAGGATCACAGATGTAGAAGTGGGTAGCCATCTGGGAACTAGCGACTATCGAACAGTATGGTTCACAATGAACACAGCAATAGAGTCAAGCCATACAAAGGCAAAGTACTTGACTTTAGGAGGGCTGACTTTGCCAAAATGGGTGAGTGCCTAAGGAATGCACTAGCAAATGGGCAGGAAGGAGGGGTGGAAGAACAATGGGGAATAATAAAAACTGCCATCACAGAGGTAACGAGCCTTTTGTGTGAAGCAAATAAACAAAACAAAACGATGTAAGAAATCACTATGGTTCTCAAAGGAAGTGGCAGTGAAGGTTCAAGAGAAAAAGAAAGCATTCAGGAAGTACAAGGAATCACAGAAAGAGCAGGACAGAGAACTGTATCAGTTAAAGCAAAAAGGATGCTGGGAAGGCAGTCAGAACAGCAAAGGCCCAAACTGAGGAAAAGATAGCCAACTCAGTTAAGAAGGATAAAACCTTTATAGGTACATCAGGGAGACGAAGAAGACCAAGGGAGGGTTAGTGAGGCTTAATAAAGGGAGGAAGGGTGGGCAGAGGGTGACTGTAAAAAGGCAGAGATACTAAACAAATATTTTTGCTCAGTATTTACAAAGGAAGAAGGGGAGGCACCTAAAACAAACAGCAGAAACACTCTGGATACAGAAGTTGATACTAGCCCATTTACAGAAGAAAGGGTTCTGAAAGAACTCTTAAAACTGAAGGTGGACAAAGCAATGGGGCCTGATGGGATTCATCCCAGAATTCTAAAAGAACTAAGGGTAGAACTAGTGACACCACTAGCTACCCTCTTTAACAAATCATGGGAGGATGGGGTGGTACCCGAGGACTGGAGGAGGGCAGATGTGATTCCTCTTCACAAAGTGGGAGCAAAGGCAGAAGCAGGAAACTCAGACCTGTTGGTTTAACCTCAGTGGTAGGAAAATAATGGAATCACTTCTGAAGGAAAGAATTGTTGAGTATCTAGAGGCCAGAGGGGCACAGGACCCAAGCAGCATGGATTCACAGCAGGAAGGTCATGCCAGACAGATCTGATAGATTTCTTTGACTGGGTGACCAAAGTAGTAGATCAGGGAGGGGCTGTGGACATAGCCTACCTAGATTTAGCAAGGCATTTGACACAGTCCCACACAAAAGATTAATATACAAGTTAGCCAGCCTGGGAGTGGGTCCAAGATGACAGCCTGGGTAAAGAATTGGCTGGAGAATAGGACACAGAGAGTAATAGTAAATGGAGTCCACTCTGAAGAAATGGGGGTTACTAGTTGGGTACCGCAGGGTTCAGTATTAGGACCGGTCCTCTTCAATGTCTTTATAAGTGACATTGCAGAGGGACTGGAAGGAAAAGTATGTCTCTTTGCAGATGACGCAAAGATCTGCAACAGAGTTGATGCACAAGGTGGGGTGGAAAGGATGAGAAGGGACTTGGCAAGGTTAGAGGAATGGTCAAATGTATGGCAGCTTAGATTCAATGCTAAGAAGTGCAAGGTAATGCACCTGGGAAACAAAAACCCAGGGGAAGAGTACGCAATGGGGGGTGAGATACTAACAACAACAAAAATGGAAAGGGACTTGGGGTAGTCATATCAGATGACCTAAAGGTGGGCAAGCAATGTGAGAGGGCAGCAAGGAGGGCTGGGGGGATACTGGGATGCATAGGGAGAGGCATCACCAGTAGAAAACAGGATGTTATTATCCTCTGTACAGACAGTTGGTGAGACCTCATCTGAGTACTGCGTGCAGTTCTGGAGACCCAATCTCCATAAAGACATAGACAGGATGGAAGCTGTCCAGAGGAGGCCACCTAAATGGTGCAGGGTCTGCACCGGAAGACATGAAGAGAAGACTTAAGGAGCTAAATATGTATAGCCTCGAGGAAAGGAGGGAGAGGGGGGGACATGATAGAAACTTTCAAGTACCTCAAGGGAATCAACAAAGTCCAAGAGGGTAGCATCTTTCAAATAAAGAGGTGTGCAAGAACAAGGGGGCACAATTTGAAGATAAAAGGGGGTGGCTCAGAGGTAACTTAAGGAAGTATTTTTTCACAGAGAGGGTTGTGGATGCATGGAACGGCCTTCTGGAGGAGGTTGTGGAGTCAAAAACAGTGGTGGAATTCAAGCATGTATGGGACAGTCATAAGGCAATTCTAGGGGGTGGGGGTAGGAAGAAGTAGGCTGCTGGTTAACTAGGATCTGCAGCTTATCCATTAGGTAGGGAAATGGGGAGACTGGGTGGGCCAAGCGGTCCTTATCTGCTGTCAAAATCTATGTTTCTGTGTTTCTATGTTTCTATGTTATATCCCACCCTGTAGAGATCAGGGGGGTGAATTTGGATTGTCAGCTGTAGTGGTCATACCATTCCACCCCACCCCCACCTTGCAGCCAGTGACAGGCATCAAGGTGTGCCTTGGCCTTTTTGGACCCAAAGTTCACCCCATTCTCCTATACTGCACCCATCTCAATGTATTTTGTTATGGAATGGGGTGAGCATAAGGCCCGATGGCCCCAAGGCACAACGTGACACTTGTCGGAGGCTGCAGGGTTGGGTGAGGTAAAATGGCATGAGCGTTATAGCTGATGATCCAAAGGCACACTTCAATGCCTGTTAGTCTCTGCAGGGTGGTGTGGGGTTGGCGTCACTTCCATACTTCACTGCCATTCCTATTATGCATCTCTCTAACTCCTGCACTACCAATGCCAATGCCAATGCCAGCAGTACAACATTCAGCATTGACAAATGCTTGTTTCCCCCTGCTTTTGCTCACTTCCTTCATGCAGATGCTGGTTGCCTTTCCTATGCCTTTACTTAATTTTCTCCATTGTTCCTCTACCCCTCTCTGACAATCCTCCCCTGCTAGGCTGCTTCTGAAGAAGTCTCACATTTCTTTAAAATCCAACCTACTAAGGTCCAGGACCATCGCTTTTTGTGGCTTGCCTCTGCACCCATCTTAATGTTGAACCACAATGTACAGTGATCACTGGTTTCCACTGGATAGCCCACTGTGACATGACTAGGCACTATCACAGCCTCCAGTAGGACAGGGAGTCAGAGGAGCAAAGGGAGACAACATGTCCCAAACAGGCTAGCACCTTTACCCCATGAGACATTTTCAACCCTCAGCATGCTAAGTCCATAGGGCAGGAAAGGTGCTAGTGGGACATTTGCCATCCCATGTGGGCTAACTAACATCTCTGCACCAATGCCTCTGTGCTTGATTGCATGGATGAATTATACAGAGCAGTGCCAGCCCCCACCTCATCACAATTCAGATGCCCCTGATATAATAAAATGATCCCTGGCTGGCATCTAGAATTTCCCCACCCCAATCATCATTCAGATGCTTCTGATTAGTAGATTAAGAGGATCCCTGGCATCTAGATCACCCTGATTGCAAGTGTGAGCCCCCTCCCAATTCCACCCATTAAGTTCCTTCCACCCCTCTCCCCATGGTGGCTCATAAGTTATCCAGCTGCCAGTCCCTCCCACTGCGACAGTGACAGGTCCAGCCTCTCTGCTCGCCACCTCAGATGGCCACTTTCTGAGTGACAGGGGTGAGTACACACTCCCATGAAACAGATGTTCTACGTAGGTGTACTCACCTCTTACACTCAGACAGTGATCAGCCATGGTAATGAGCTAAGATGTGTACTTATCACAGTCACGGGGGAAGTGGCTGCAATCTTTGGGTAAATGGGGACCAGTGGGAAGGGGTGGAGGGACCTGGCTTGATGGCTTTGGGAGGGGGCTCAGATTTGCAACTGGCAGGTGGGGCTACTAGATGTCAGGGATCATAGGAAAACAGAAACACAGAAACATAGACATGATGGCAGAAAAAAATGGTACATCCTGTCTGCCCCCTATTTCCCCTCTTAAACCTCAGAACCTACTGTCCATACAGGGCAATAGCCTTCACTATCCACTCCCCTATTCCCCTCCCTACTACTATCAGCCTGAGTAACCAATATACCCTTCACTTTGTCACAGCCATGCTTGAAACCATTTATGGTTTTGGTGCCTGCCATCTCAGTTGGTAGACTATTTCCACTGCCATTTCTGGAAAATAAAACTTTCCAATATCCCTCTTGAACCTCCCTCCCATCAGTTTCTACTTGTGCCCCCATGCCCCTGAACTGTTACTCATACTAAGTAGTTCTTCTCCATTCACCTTGTTTATTCCTTACAGGAACTTGAAGGTCTCTATCATATCATTCCTCTCTTGTCTGGTCTCCAGTGAAGACATGTTCAGTGCCTTGAGCAGATCCTCATAGGATCTGTCCTGTCAGCTCTGAATCATCCTGATCACCCTTTGTCCTTATCTTTCCTGAGTTAAGGTCTTCAGAAGTTCAGAACTCTGAACAGTATACCAGGTGCAGCCTCACCAACGATCAATAAAGAGGCAGCGAACCTCTTTTCTTCTACTATCAGAACCCCTTCAAACAACATGAAGTCTTGCTGTATTCTGACAACACGCAGTTAGCCCCAGCACTTGAACTGTCCCAGAGAGGAAAGAGTTAACTCTATGCAGAAGCATATAATGTTGAGCTCGAGCTTGGTTTTCAAACCTCTGTCTCTGGTACTCACCAGTGTAACCGTCAGATTCTTTACTCCGCATAACAGTGAAGTTGCTCCGGAAATTTCCTCTGCTTTGGTTTGGTAAAGTTAAAAAAAAAAAAGTGTCAGCCGATTTGTTTATTATTTTCGGATTTCCAGCCTCTGTCTATGGTACAGGTAGTGTGGTAGAGAGGTGGTGACTAGTGTGTTATTTTATAAATTGTGGAAATTGTTTTTTGTCTCAGTTCTTCATCGGTCGGTCCGGTTAGGAACTGACTTTTCTGATTATTTTATTATTTTCTGGGATTAGTGTGGTGTTCCGGTGCCAATCGGTTTCAAAAGAACCGGACTTTTTTCTGTTCTTTTATGGAACCCGTGACACAGTTCATAACCGATCAGTTCTTTATTACCTGGCTTGAAAGCTTTAAGGGTAATTGATTAGGTTGGCCATGTCTGAGAAACCCAAGAAAAAAAAAACGGTCCCACTGGGTTTCAACACTGTACTGAGTGTGGGGAGGCTTTTGCCAAGGCCGACCCCCACCTCATCTGTGTTTATTGTCTGGGGTTTGACCACCTCAAAACAGACTGCCAGATTTGCAAAAACTTCCTAAAGCCACTCTTGAAAAAAGGTTGAGTAGGCTGAAGGAAAGGGAGGCTGAGAAGTCTGTAGATCTGGATGGCCAGCCCGGTTCGGTTGCGGCCGAACCTGAGGAGGTGTCTACTGACCTAGGCGATACCTCCTTGGGCAAAAGGAGGTCCAACTCTGAGGGGTCGGTTCTGTTGAAAAAGAAGTGTAAGTCAGCCGGTTCGGATCCAGCATCGCGTTCTCCAACTGCTGATGAGATAGCCAAAGTGATTAGTATAGTTCAATAACCGCCCGGTTCCGTCTGAACGGTACGCCCGATTAGGCGGTCGGTTCGGTCGGATCCGACTCCATCGGATTATGACCCGGATGCTTTCTATGAGGAGTGGGAGGGAGACGAAGAATATCCCGACAATGAAGATGAAGGTAATGACTTTGAAGGTCTGGATGTGCCCATTGAACCGGGCATCTCCCCAGACAGGTCCTCCAATGTCTCCCCTCTCAGGCTTTCTGAGTCCTCTTCACACTTCTTGTTTTACAAAAGGTGGCTGAAACTCTCCAGCTCCCTATGGTTGAAGCTGCTGAGGAGGAGGAAGAGCCTGATTTTGTAGAAATGATGGACATCCCAGAGTCTAAAAGATTGTCTAGCCCTCTTCACAAGTCCTTGGGGGAAACAGACACAAAAACTTTTACAAACACCTAACTCCTTACCTCCTGTGGATAAGAGAATGGACAGGAGGTATATGTTATCAGGCTCAGGTACGGAGTTCTTATACACTCATTGCAGCCATGTTGGGCTAGTGCAGGCTGCAGCCTGTGACAGGGCTAACATACCTTTGGCTTCACACCCCCCGCACAAGGACTCCAGTAAAGTTGATGCCATGGCTAAGAAACAATATTTGGCATCCTCTTTGGGACTCAGGCAGGCAAATTACATGGCCTACACAGCCAGGTAACAGAAATCCAGATGGGATACAGTTCTGGAACTGGCTAAACAGGCCTCCCCCCCCAGCTAGCCAAACAGCTGGAGGAGGTGGCTGCTGATGGAACTGAAGCATCCAAAGTGCAATTTCATGCTGCTGTGGACTCCAATGATGTGGCATCTAGAGTCATGGCTACATCTGTGTCTCTCAGAAGACATGCTTGGCTCAGAAGTACTAGCCTTTTGCAGGATACCCAGGCCAAGGCCATGGACGAGTACAGGACCACCTACAGGAGTGCACAGGCCAAAGAGAGGCAAGCCGCTCCTCAGAAGCAGCAGTCTAGGAGCAGGGGCAGGCCTTTTTACCAAGCCCAGGCTTCCTCTTCCTTCCCACAGAGGGGGTTCTTTCGAGAGAGAGGCAGGAGGGGGATGAGTAGGGCTTCATCCTTTTCCCAGTCCAAGGCTCCTGCCAAGCAAACACCCTGATGTGTCAGCCCGGGTCCACTCCCCCATTCCAGTAGGAGGCAGGCTGGCTTACTACTTCCAGGCCTGGAAGTCTGTTACCTCAGACAAGTGGGTCCTGGAAGTAGTAAGCCAGGGACAGGCCCTCAGCTTCAAAAAGTTTCCAAAACTGAGGGCCAGGACTTTTCCACCTTCATCCATCCCAGAGATCCTTGCCCCAGAGGCAGAAGTTTCCTCTCTTCTGGCTCTCAGAGATGTAGAGAAGGTTCCTACTCAACACAGGGGCAAAGGTCTGTACTCCAGGTACTTCCTTACCACAAAGAAGACAGGGGAGTGGCGACCCATCCTAGACCTAAGGTATTTGAACAAACACATCTCAAACCAAAATTCAAAATGGTGACTCTGGGAATAATTCTTCCCTCTGTAAGGCCAGGGGATTGGCTCACATCCTGGACCTCAAGGATGCCTACTTCCATATGCCTATCAGGTGCTCCCACAAAAAGTACCTAAGGTTTGAGTTGCCTTCAGGCCACTATCAGTTCAGAGCCATGCCATTTGGCCTAACATCAGCTCCAAGAGTGTTCACAAAGTGCCTTGCAGTAGTAGTTGCCTACCTCAAAAGGCAGTGTATTTCCATTTTCCCATATCTGGACGACTGGCTAATTGTGGATCAGTCATCAGAGCAGGTCAAGTCAGCTCTGCAAACCATTCAAGACTTTCTCAGTTCTCTGTGGTTTCTCCTCAATCTCCCGAAGTCTGTCCTCGAACCAGTTCAACTTCTTACGTTCATAGGGATAGAACTGGATACTATCCAAGCAAAGTACCTTCCGCGCCCGGGCGGCGCCTGGTGCACTAGGCGGACCTTCCTGCTCGGCCATCTGAGGCCGGCGCCTGACTCTCTGAACTCCTGCCCGCCCTCCTGGTTCCCTCTCCCAGACTCCAGAACAAGGTACCTTCCGCGCCCGAGTGGCACCTGGCGCACTAGGACGACCTTCCTGCTCGGCCGTCCGCGGCCGCCGTCCAACTCTCTGATCTCCTGCCCACCCTCCTGATTCCCTCTCCCGGACTCCAGAACAAGGTACAGCCGCTGTTACTTTTCTCTGTGCGGTGAGCTCTGGCTCTCTTCCGATTGGTGCGGCGTTTCACCACTGGACTGTGATTGGCCCGATCGGCTCTGAGAACTCCCCCGATTGGAGCGCCCTTTTGTCTATGGGTTTCTGCAACCCTTGGTGCTCCAGCTCTGAGGAGTTGTTGTCTGTGTCCTTGCCACATGTGATTTTTCTCACAATGAACAAATGTTTAATTTTACTCCTGGTACTGTAATGCAGTCCCTATTGTAATTTCAGTGTAGCCTGCCTGCTTAAGCCTGTGATTGTGTTAGAGCTATTCGTAAATTGCTATTTGCCTAACTGAACTGATACTCCTGCCTAATCACTGTTGCTTGTGACCCTGACTGATTACGCTCCCCTTGCGTTTTTATTTCCCTTCCTCATCTTTTTACCTATACCTCACTGTTTTTGCTGCTAGCTAAACACTCTCACCCAGCTCATTTGTAACTCCTGTTTTTCACGGTTCATTTTTTCTCTCTTGCTCTCTCCCTCAAACCCCCTCTCCCTCTCCAATTTTGTTTTAACTACTCCTGTGACCTCATCCTTTGTCTTCCTATCACCCCCACCCTAACTACTGGCACTTCTCATTCTTTTGTCTAACGTACTAAATCTGTAACACCCCCGCCCCCGCAGACGGTCGGCCGTCTTCCCACTGCCACTTCCAGTCTGCTTACTTATATCTGCCCTTTCTTTGCTCCCTCAGGTACCTTCCATGCCCGAGCGGCGCCTGGCACACTAGGCGGACCTTCCTGCTCGGCCATCCGCGGCCACCGCCCGACTCTTTGAACTCCTGCCCGCCCTCCTGGTTCCCTCTCCTGGATTCCAGAACAAGGTACGGCCACTGTTAATTTTCTCTGTGCGGTGAGCTCTGGCCCTCTCCTGATTGGTGTGGCATTTCACCGCTGGACTGTGATTGGCCCAATCGGCTCCGAGAACTCCCCCGATTGGAGCGCCCTTTTGTCTATGGGTTTTCTGCAACCCTTGGCGCTCCTGCTCTGTGTAAAGTTGTGTCTGTGTCCTTGCCATACTTGATTTTTCTCCCACCCCCACCCAGGCCTCCTTTAAATACTCAATTTGCTCCTCCCTGCTCAGCGCCCCCTCTCCCAATTGGTCAATCCATACCTGTCCTGCAGGCAACAAATAACTAAATTTCTGTGGATTTCTCACAGTCCCATTTTGAACAAATTTTCAGCTCCTAGTAACTTAGTTCTTAGTACTACTAGAACACAACTTGCCCTCCTAGTTTCTCCCTCACAAGCTGTTCTCTATCCAGCTTCTTTCAAATCCTCTGCCAGTAACTCTGGTATACCTTTTGCCTTATATGTTGGCACCTTACTTTTCCACTATTGCCTAATTTTTTCTGTTTCAGTCTTTTGTCAATCTATCTAACTGTGACTCACTACAGATACTGCCTTTTCAATCGCTAGTGACTTGGGCAGGTCAAGTCACTATCACCTGTTCATTTCCCTGATTGGCATCAGGTTTCATTTGCCCTCTGTCTCTCCCTTAAGACATCTCTAAAATGAACCAGCACATGATTTATGTCTCCTTATGCCTACAGTGCCACTACTCTACCTATCTATGCTTGCAATGCCCCAAGCTAAATCTGCTCTCCTAACTACATGCCTCATGATTACTACTACTCTAACATCCTTCTACTTCCCTCCTACCACTGTGATACCACTCCAATGTTACTCATGAGGGCATGGATCCACATGGTTGCATATACCCAAAATAAATGTCGCCTGTATCTACACTCCCATGCCCCTTCTTATGTCGCAAACTCTGGTACCTCCTCCTACTCTCTATCCTGCTCTCTGGTGATGTCAGCCAAATCCAGGACCATCAAATACTATACCTGACTCAATTAGTAACGCCAAGGGTCTTATTATTGCACACCACAATATAAGGAGCCTCACACACAATCTAACGGAACTTGAAGTCTGGACCTCCATCTATAAGTCGGATATCGTAGGCCTCTCTGAAACCTGGCTAAAACAATACATGCCTGACTCTCTATGCACTCTTCCATCATACAGCCTATTGAGACTCGATAGAATGATGACCAAAAGAGGGGGTGGTACAGCTGTCTATTTTAAAGATCATCTTCACGTCATTCCAGTCAAATCCTATAATCTGGCCCACTGTGAAGCACTTCACGTGCTCCTCACCCTCGGTGCAAAAAAACTACACATTGTAGGCGTCTACAATCCCCCGTCCAATGCCATGAAAGGACTTGATGAGTTATTGGAGCAAATCTCAAGCCTCGCTGGGAGACATGAGGTACTTATACTAGGGGACCTTAACATAAACTGGCTAGGCAGTGCCCAATCAACAACAATGACCAAACTGCAGAGTTATAATCTACATTCGCTGATATGGAAACCCACCAGAATCACTCCTCACTTTAATACAAACACTCTGCTAGACTGGATAATGACAAATCACCCTGAAAACATGGTGGCTTCCGGCGTACTACCTGATATCATCACTGATCACTCTCCAACCTACTGTGTATGGGGCAAAACCAAACCCACCCCGGGTGGACCCCTCTTAATTACCTTCTGTAAATATGCAAATTTTGACCCGCAACTTTTTTTACAAGACATTGCGGCCATGGATTGGTCCTCCCTTCTCTCAACCAATGATGCTCAGTCTGCTTTTAATATATTCCTGACCCACTTCCTATCGCTCCAAGAAAAACACTGCAAACTTACGACCCGCCGTGTAAAAAACAGGCAAACATGCTGGCTTAATTCTGTCCTACTATGTAAACTAAAACAGAGGGACAAAAGCTGGCTACGTTTCAAAAGAACAGGACTATCATCCGACCGCCACACCTACAGGGCACTGCTTAACTCCTGCAAGAAAGATATCAAAAATGCAAAGAGCTCCTACTGCAAAGATCTATTAACCAATTCCTATGGTGACTCTAAAAAAATTTGGTCCCATCTGAAGTTCTTTCTTGGCTCAAATCAGGCTCCTACCCCAAATGACATGTCACTCAATGGCATTCATTGTAATAATCCTAGAACTATTGCCAACTTTTTCAATAACAAATTCTCTGACTTATCTAGTTACGCCTTTTCTTTCTCTCCCCAACTGAACATATCCTCTCCCCAGAGGTCAAAGGTCCTCATTACTTCTTTAAGGCAGTCTAGAATTGATGTGCTTAGGTTACTAAACAAGATCTCTGACCACATTGCGGCAGGCTCAGATAATCTCGAACCCAAGCTCCTAAAGCTAGCTGCCCCCTACATTGCTGCTCCCCTTGCCAAGATATTCACTCTCTCTTTGTGTCAGAGCTTAATCCCTAATATATGGAAGGTAGCTAGGATTACCCCTGTCTTCAAAAAAGGAGATCACAAAGACCCCTCTAACTACTGACCCATAGCCATCCTTTCAGTCCTCAATAAAATCCTGGAGAAACTGGTTGCCGTCCAAACTATTGACTTCCTCCAGAAACATGAACTGCTTACCTCTGCCCAGCATGGCTTTCGCAAGGGCCATAGCACTACTACCGCCCTTCTCAAATTCACATCTGATACCCTAGTGGCTATGGACTCTGGGCTTCTCACAGGGGCCATTTTCATCGACATGACCAAAGCGTTTGACCTAGTTGATCACTCCATTCTTCTGACCTCCCTAAGATCTCTAGGTTTCTCTGCTAATGTCGTAAGATGGTTTGGTAGCTACCTGACTGACAGGACTCAGACTATAAAATACAATTCTACCCTCTCAGACAAGACCACTATAAACATTGGGGTGCCACAAGGTTCCATTCTTGGACCTCTACTTTTCTCCATATTTATGAATGTCATCACCTCTAACCTCCATAGGACAACCTCTCTACTATATGCTGATGACATTGTGCTTTACACTAGCGCAAAGAGCCTCAATGACATAAATCTGCAACTCTCTCTTGATTCCAGCATATCCAACAGTGGCTTTCTAGGCACAAGCTGGTCCTAAACAAGGCTAAAACCCAAGCTATGATCTTTGGATCACAGGCAAAACTCAAACATACCTGCCCAAATTTCAAAGTCTCCTCCGTGAATGGTTCAGCAGTTGAGGTGGTAAACTCTTTTAAATATCTGGGTGTCACACTTGACCCATCACTAAACTTTGACCTCCACATCAAACAGACCTGTAAGCTGGTCAATTCCAAACTGGGTATAGCCTACCAAACCAGCTATGCACTCACGCCCTCAGCCAGGCTTGCCATTGCCCGTGGCATACTCCTGTCCACACTTACTTATGGTGTTGTTACTTTTACCTCCACATGCAAACGTAGTTTTCAAAAGTAGTATGTCACATATAACAACATATGTTGATATGCATCCTCTTCTCATCGACTGAAACACCGCTGTCTTCTATATTCAGACCTTGGATGGCTTCCACCCTCTGAGACTAGGCTTTATGCTTATGGCTCTGTCATTGACAATATTATCCGACAACAAGTCTCCAAACCCCTGGCTGACCTCTTCCAAAATCTGACACCTTGCTGTGGGCTGCGGTCTGCTGACCATGCCCCAGTAGTCGTCCCCAGACATAACACCTCCAAAGGAGCATGCGCTTTTGCCTGTCATGCCCCCCCTTTACTGGAACACCATCCCACTAGTCCTATGCCAATCCGCATCCCACATGTCCTTTAAGAAAGGGTTGCTTAACCATCTCAGCACTTCTTGCAAGTGCTCCTGTTTCAAACCACCCTAGCTCACAGTTACCCTCCTAGCATTACCTTTCCTGCCTCTTACTTTACCATGCCATACACTAAGCACTTTTTTCTACCTGTCTTGACCTACCTCCTCATCTTGCCTCATCCTAAACCCCATTTCCGACCTCTCTACAGCTATCCCCCCTACTGTTATTTCTCCCTTTGCTCCCCAATTTTCATTACCGACTGAATATTTCTATATTTACTAATTGTTACTTTTTTCCTCAATTTTGGTTTTATATTGTAGCCTTATAACTTGAACTGTTTTTCCATGTCTCTTTCTTTACTATTAATGCACCTACTTTGTCAGTATCTTTTCGGTAATATATTGTCAAATATGTCAAACCAATGTCGTAATGTCTTTACCTATATTTCTCATTCTGTACTCTCCCGAGTCGTGCCTGAAAATAGTCATTGCTATGGCTAGTGCACTTACCCGGTTAACAAAAACTAAATAAAAATAAAAATAAAGGCCTTCCTTCCTCTGACAAGGGTAAAGGCCCTAACAGATCTTGCTTCCTCTTTTCGACCTTTGGTCTCTCATCCAGCAAGGCAGTTTCTTCAACTCCTGGGCCACATGGCAGCTTCCACTGCAGTGGTGCAAGGAGCCAGATTTCAGATGAGGGACATTCAGTTCCACCTAAGGTCCTTTTGGTCTCAGAAAAGAGACTCTCTCTCACCAAATTGATTCCAGTGACTCAGACTCTGGTCCAAGCTCTCCAGTGGTGGCTGGACCAGGACAACCTCAGACAAGGAGTTCCATTTCTCTCTCAAGTCCCCTCAGTAATCCTAACTACAGATGCTTCTCTCCTAGGTTGGGGAGCCCATTTGGGAGCCCTTATGGCTCAAGGGATCTGGTTTCCACAAGAGTCTCTCCTTCATATCAATCTCCTAGAACTCAGGGCAGTTTTTCTAGCCCTTCAGGTCTTCTCAGAGTCAGTCAGGGGCAAGCTGGTCCAAGTCAGGACAGACAACACCACCATGATGTGGTACATCAACAAGCAGGGGGCATTTGGTCCACGGCCTTGTGCACAGAAGCCATGAAACTGTGGTCTCTAGCCTATTCTCTTCAGACTTCCCTGATAGCAATTCACCTTCCAGGAAAAGACAATGTACTAGCAGATGCCCTGAGCAGAATCTCCCAGGGGCATCACAAATGGTCCCTGGACCCTCCCATACTACAGGTCATCTTCTCCAGATCAGGCACTCCAGAGATAGATCTGTTTGCAGCACTGGACAATTATCAACTTCCTCTGTTTTGTTGCAGATCTCCAATCCTGGGGACTGTTCCTCTGGACGCTCTCATTCTGGATAGGAAGGGCAGGTTTCTCTATGCCTTCCCTCTATTATTCAGAGTCCTGATCAAAATCAGATCTCAACCCTGCACAGTGATACTGGTGGCTGCAGATTGGGCCAGACAGCCTTGGTATCCTCTGCTGCTGTCTCTGGCAGTGTCATGTCTCCTGTCCGTTCCCAAGAGATACAATCTCCTAACCTTCTCTCAGGGGAGGATCTGGTACCCCGATCTCCAGTATCTCAACCTCAAGGTCTGACTCTTGAAGAGTTAGAATATGCATCTTTCTCAGGGAGTCCTGGATATTTTGAAGGTTTCCAGGAAACCTTCCACTAAAAACTTATAATTCCAAATGGAAAATATTCAGCATTTGGTGTTCTCAGAAGAGCATTGTGCCTAATTCACCAGAGCATTACTACAGCCTTAGATTGTCTGGTTCATCTTAATAGGTCTAGAGCCTTGGGCCTGCAACTCTAAAGTTCACTTAGCAGCTGTCTCTGCATTCCTTTCAGCAGGGAAGAACTCTCCCTGGCATCTCATCCTGATTTTCAGTAAGTTTTCAAAGGTCTGGTTCATATTAACCCTCCCTTTCGAGAGCCTACTCCGGCTTGGGATCTTAATGTCTGCATTGCCCAGCTTATGCAGCCACCCTTTGAACCTCTGGCTTCGGCCGAGCTGAAGTACTTGACCTGGAAAACTGTGTTCCTGGTAGCTATTACTTCTGCCAGATGGATTAGTGAATTACAGGCCCTATCAGTCGAACCTGACTTTATCTCCTTTCAAAGAGATAAGGTGGTCCTAAGAACCAATAGGAGGTTCTTACCCAAAGTGGTATCAGATTTTCATCTGAACCAGTCTATGTCACTTCCTGTGTTTTTCACTGACCATTCTTCTTCAGGGGAAAGATGATTATACAGTTTGGATGTTAAAAGGGCCCTTAGCTACTACATAGAGCATACTAAGGCACAAAGAAATGACTGTCTTCAATTGTTTCTCACTTATGGTGAAGTGGGGAAAGGTAAGCCTGCCACTAAAAGAACTATTGCCAGGTGGATTTTCTCTTGTATACAATTTTGCTATTACAAATTGGGGAAAACACCCCATCCAGGCCTGAGGGCTCACTTGACTAGGAGTACAGCTGCTACTCTGGCTGCGGCCAGAGATATACCCTTGCTAGAAATCTGTAAAGCAGCCATCTGGAAAACAGTCCATACAATCACCAAGCATTACTTTCTGGACATCCAGGCTAGGAGTGATGCTAGGTTTGGCACAGCAGTACTGCAGAGCCTGTTCCCAAAGTAGGTTCTGCATTCGCTCCTCCTGGGGGAGCTGCTTGGTAGTCTGCATGTTGTCAGAATACAGCAAGACTTCATATTGTTTGAAGAAAAAATTATTCACCATAGTAATGTTGTTTCTTCTAATGGAGTCTTGCTGTATTCTGGCCTCCCTCCCTCCCTGCCTCCCCTCTCAGAACCTAGTTTTTGGGAAGTGGGCTGGCAGGTATAGTGTTGCACCTCAGGGGTGTACCTTGTACCCTCCCTGTTAAGGGTTTGGCAGTTGTTTTACTGTTATTACTATTGTTATGTTTAATATATATGTATTATATTGTCACTACCTTTTTTCTTGGGTTCTCAACTTGAGTCTTTTGGGACCCAAATTGTTGCCTTTTGGCTATATATTAAACAATTTCTATAGTTTAGTACTTAGTTAGTTTGCGCGTAAGAATCTGACGGTTACACTGGTAAGTACCAGAGACAGAGGTTTGAAAACCGAGCTCGAGCTCAACGTTCTATGCTTCTGCATAGAGTTAACTCTTTCCTCTCTAGGGCAATTCAAGTGCTGGCGCTAACTGCATGTTGTCAGAATACAGCAAGACTCCATTAGAAGAAACAACATTACTATGGTGAGTAATTTTTTCTTCTGGCACATCCTAGTATCCTAGTTGCCTTACTAGATGCCTCACTGTACTAGCTTGATTGTTTAGGAGTCACTAATGATAAATATTAGGTCCCTTTCCTCAGCTGTAGTGCTCAGCTCTACCTCTCCTATCAGTACTCTGTCCTGGGGTTCTTGTCCCCTAAGTGAATCACCCTTGCACTTTTGGCATTTGATTTCCAACTGCCAAACCTTGAAGGCCACCTCTAATCTTTAACATGTCAGTCTGCAATTTCCTACTCCCCATCACTGTCTACCTTCCCATGAGCTTGGTGTCATCTTCAAAGAGAAACAAACCCAGATTCATTCTCAAACATTGTTAATGAGCATATTGAAGAGAACAAGAGTCAGGATGGATCCCTGTGGCATTCCACTCATGACCACCCTCTCTTCTGATTTGACACCATAATCACAACCCTCTGCTGTCTCTCATTCAACTAAAGCCCCCTCATCCCCACCAAAACACTTCTTATATTTTCCTTCAAATCCCTAAACCTCACCCCCTTGAGCCATGACCTAAGCCACTCTGATTGGTCCCCTATCTCATTGGCCTGCTTCACTGACTCCATGCTAACATATTTCAAAACAAAATTCATCAATATATGTGACTGCCATGCCCCCCCAGAGCAGGACATGAGAAAAGGTACCCCACCTCCCCAAGATCATGGCCAAGCTCATAGCTTGCTTGCAAGTGCATGATTTGGCTTGGTTAGAAGAGAAATGTAACCCATCCCACATGGCTTCCAGAGGTATCATCACCCCTGCAACACCTGTACCAGAGCAATAAGGCTTGCCAAAAGTGAGTATTTTACATCTAACTTCAGTACAGTACCAACATTGGTTACCTGTCTAAATTTTGGAAGGCTGTCACAATCCCTTCTCCCCTTCCACTCAGTCTCCTTTGCCTGTCCTCAGAGTGGGTGACACCCCTATCTCTGACTCCTCCTTCATCACCACAGAGGTGTAATTCCTTTTCATTAACTGCACCTCCTCTCTCCTCCCTCTCCCCTTCCTCACCTCCCTCTCACCCCTGCCAGCCTGCATGATTGTCATCTCCTTCCTTCCCACTATTTTTTTTTCTCTCCAGTAACTCCATCCTTCATCACCGACACCCTTCCTGCCCTTAATCCTTCCAAGGGCAGGAGCCCAGATTGTCTGGATAGCAAGCTCCTCCATCTGTATGCTTCTACAATCTCCTCTCCATTGGCTGACCTCCCTAACCTCTCTTTCCGGTGTTCATCCATCCCTGCTGACTGGAAGACTGCCACTGTTACTCCTCCACCAATCTGGTGACCCATCTGGTACTAACAGCTACTGACTCATTTCTCTCCTCCCTCCAAAATACAGGAACAAATTATCTTGTCACAACCCTCTTTCTTTCTGGACTCCTCTTCCTTCTTCATGCAATACAAGTCTGGCTTCCACAAAAATCACTCCACCACCATCTCCCTGCTCAGGCTCACCAAATCCATCCACAATGTTATGGATCACAGCCTATTCACCTCTGCTATCTTCGTCAATCTAGGCAAAGCATGCATCCCTGTCTACCACCCCAATTATTAGCCAAACTCCAGGCTCCAGGCCTCTCTGACTCAGTCATTGGCTGTTCCATTCCTACCACATTGGTAGGTCCCAAGCAGTCAAAATTGGTGACCCCCTCTCTCCTCCCTGCCTGTTTCCACTTGGGTCCCACAAGGATCTGTGTTAGGCCCACTTCTTTTCTCCATTTTCCTTAAAGATCTCCCCTCTGTATGCTTGTCTGCATCCATTCACATGTACATGGATGACACAGTCCTCTTCACAGCAGGCCCACAGACTCCAGCTGGACTTCGATCAAGTTCAGCCTTGGCTGCACACAAATCAGCTTTTCCTCAATGCCAAGAAGACTGTCTCCATGTCCTTTGGCACAAGGCACAGACTCTGTAGGCTCCCTGCCCTTCCTACTTTCCATACCCTGGATGGCTCCCCTGTGGAGGATGTTACCACCTTTAGTTATCTTGGTATATGGCTAGACCAGCACCTAAACATTTCTGAATAAGTGGATGTTATAGTCAAAAAGCTGCACCCCAATTTGGTGCACGTTACAGGAACTGTGACTGTATCCCACTTCCAGCACACCATGCTATTATCGAGAGAATGATCCTCCCAATCTCTGACTATGGTGATGTGGTCTACAGCATAACCCTAGTCACTGCCCTTGCCAGACTGGACACACTCTTCAACTATTTCTGCCATTATACTCTTGACTATCCTTCTTGGACTCATATATATAAATCTCTCTCTTTTTCTTCTCTTGTGCCCACTGTGCCAGCTTTGTGGGCAAATCTGGTTAGTTTCCCTACCCTCCTATCTCTCTGTCATCACCCCCTCACAGCCATGCCATCAGAAGCCAAAATATTCGAACCCTAGCAGTCCCTTCAGTTTCCACAACCATCAGCAAAGCCACGTTCAGCCACCGCTTCCCTAAAGTCTGGAACTCCCTCACCCCAGCCATTAACCAATCTCCCTCCAATGGATTCTTTAAAACCACTTCAGAGGTCTCACCTCTCCCTCCTGCACTTGCTATAGTTTTCCTTCTTGCTCTGCTATGACTTGTTTCCAGTTTAGGTGCAGCTATAATTTGGCACTTATGCTTCCACTCTAGACATTATGCACAAATGTTTACAGCTCATGTTGATTTAAACTGCTCTGTATTTGATTACCAGCATATGTTTGTGGCTCCTGACTGTGCTGTATACGCATTGTCAATTGTTTGCTTATCACTCAAGTTCTCATGTCTTGCATGTATTATTCCCAATGTAATTTGGGTTGTGTACCACTCTGCTCCATGTATGTTATGTAATTTGAACTTTTGTGCTATCTAAGCCCCACTTGTGCAAGTTCCCTTCCCCAGGATGCATCTAGAAATGAGCTCCCAGCTTAGTATGCCTGGGTGGGGGCGGGCACTAGACACCAAGGATCATTTTACTATAATAACAGGAGCAATTTAAACTGCAGTCAGGGGTATAGAACCTTCACATGCCAAGGATCATTTTGGTATACTATTTGGGAGCATCATAATGGTGACCAGAGGTAGGGTGACAGTATGCACCACTGTGTGCTCAAATGAGGGCAGGATGTTTGGAAGCAGTAAACAGAATTACAATTTCAGTTGTTAAGCACTTTCAAAACCTTTCATATAGCACTGTGTTCTGTATGCAGGAGGGGATCCCTTATTTGCAAGGCTTTAGTAGTACATATGCACATGCACATGATCAGGTCAGCATCGGGGGCTGCTAAATATATGGTACCTGTTCAACCATGCTGTTCTCCCACATGGCACAGTGCTTAGATGTTTAGCACTCCGCTAACCTTCTGAAAATGGGACCTTAATTGACTAAAAATCCCCTGCCAATGCCTCTTAAGATACAGAAAGTAAACAAAAATGGATTATCTTATTCTGCATCTTTATGTATTATTTTATGTTATTTTCCTTGGAAACCTTTATTCAATTCCAAAACATTGTGTTGTGTCTTAAATATTTATAACAACTGTAGCTAAAATACAATTTCTTCTTTCATCTGAGTGCTGTTTTTATTTACTTATAAAAATACAGTCTGGTGGGCTGGCTTAGTGGCTTGGTGGTAGCTGTACTGCCTCCCATGCCAGTGGCCTGGTTTTGGGAGATGACCTGGGTCAAACAGGGGTTAGCTGACAGGAGAGATGATTAAGCATCTCTGGGACTGCTGTCCTCTCAGGGAAGAGGAGTCTGACCACCTCACTCTTTAATAGCCACCTAGGTGAGGAATGCTGGCAGGACTCAGGCAGGCACAAAGCAGTACTTGCCTTTAATTGTATTGGCATCATTGCATGCTTGACTGACAAGAGGATAAAGCAAAGGTAGAAAATCTCCAATGGCAAAATAATCCACCAACCTGCCCCAGGCTTTGCACTACTAACCAGGCTCTGCTCCTGTCTGAATATGTGTCTCCTTGTGAATGGCCCTCTCCCTCCTGGCCCCACCAAAGGGGAGGAGGCCATGGGAGATCTCAGAGCAGGTAAGTCCTGGTGATTTTGGGTGATGTGGATGGACAGACCAGTGCACAAGGGGGTCAGTGGGTGACCTAGAAGATAAACATCTCAATGGAAAAAGAAATAAAACACAGTTTGGGAATCTCAAACCCAATAACACAGTCATATCATAGAAACAACATACTATGCACTGCAGCCCAGACATTCAAAAGGGTTGCGCATGGTGCAACAGTGTTGCACCATGCACAATACTGATACCTGGTAGCGATATTCAAAAGGAAAGTGCGCGCACAAATCCCGATTCGCCGGAGCGCATCAGTAATGTATGCAGGCACAGGTGGGGGTGTGTGTGCCCATGCATAACCTGCACAGCCCGATATTCAGCCCGGGATGTGCAGAGCCATGCATGCACAACCCCTACTTGTGCCAGCACAAAGTTAAACCAAAAAAAAGGAACAACTGATGACCACCCACAGGTGAGCTGCTGCATTGCAGGGCACAACACAGCAACTGCCACCTGTGGGTGGCCACCCGAGTTCTGGCTGTACCTGGTGGCGCCCCCCCATGTCCGATTGCGGGCATATGTTTAAAAATAAATTCCCCTTCCTATATCCCTGGTGGTCCAGTGGACCACTTTCTGTCCAATCGCGGGCATCTGTTGTAATAAAAGAACCCCCCAATATCCCGCTTTCTGCCCAATTGCAGGCATCTGTTGTAATAAAAGAAACCCCCTGCTCCAATATCCTACTTTCTGCCCGATGGCGGGCATCTGTTGTAATAAAAGAACCCCACCATCCAATATCCCTAGTGGTCTAGTGGACCGCACTCTGCCCGATCACGAGCATCTGTTGTAATAAAGAAACCCACCCTCAATATCCCTGGTGTTCTAGTGGTACCCCCCTCCCCACCGCCCTCTGGCCCCACCACCTACTCCCTGGTCAGCCAGCAGGCAGCTGCACCCACCCACCAGCCACCCGCTGCCCGCCGACTGACAGCTCGGTGGGGCTGCATGCCCGTGGTTCTGGCGTGAGCCAATGGGCATGCAGCCATACCCGTACTACACATTCCAGATATGAATGAATCATTCCATCTGGCATGTGTATAGTAGTAGGGCTGCACACCCATTGGCTCGCTGTGAACCAATGGGCATGCAGCCCTACTGAGCTGTCAGTCGGCAGGTGGTGGGGTGGTAGGTGGGTGAAGTGCCGCCTGCTGGCTGGACTGCGAGAGGAGCGGGGTGGTGAGACTCCAGTGGAGTGGGTGGGAGGCCACTAGACCACCAGGGATGTGGACGGAGGGATTTTTTATTACAACAGATGCCACGATCGGCAGCAAGACGTCCACTGGACCTCAGGGAATATAAGACGGGAATTTTTTAAACATATGCACAATCCAGACTGCGGGCGTCAGTCCCCGATGGCTGCTGCCTGGCAGGGTGCCAGGTGCAAGTCGTCGGGGATCGGCGCACCTGCATGCAAATGGGGCCATAGTGACATGCAAATGGCCCCATGTGCACATGCATAAATTATGGCCCCATTTGCATGTCACCTTTTGAATATCGCGGGTGCTGTGAATGGCGCAATGGCACTTGTGCTAGTGCATCTCCATGCTCCACTCTGGCCACTTGCGCTGGTGCAGTGCCACTGTGCCATGCACAGTGGGGGTGGCCAGAGTGCGATATTCAAAGCTGCTGTGCCATGGCGCAGCTCCTTTGAATATCGCCCAGGCCACACCCCTGCACTGTGCGGTTGAGCTGCGCCCATGCTTGCACCACAGCCTGGTGCAGTTTAAATATCTGGGCCCTTGAGTCTAGATCAGGGCAGGTTTATTAGTGGAGACCAAGTGCCTGGCAAAGCTCTGTCCACCTTGCAATGCTCCACAGATATGTAATGGGGAGGTTAGGAGCTGTGAGAGCCACCAGTGAGGCATCACAGTGAAGTTATTCAGAACAGAAAGTGCAAATTATGCATATGTCAGCTGAGCTCCTGACTAGAATTGGGCCCTGAGCGATTGCTGCAATATATATTTAAAACGTTCAAATAAAAACAAAAAGTAAATCAAAACTAACTCAGTAGAGTATAAACTACGAAAGCATACACTTTCACAGCTCCTGCAGCACACTTCCCAAGCATTCGGCTCAGATAAGTTGCTGGACCAACACAGTAATTAATTACACATAAATCTGATCACAACTTTAACTTAGAAAAATGCATGCAGTTCCCTGTGTTTATATGGTATGAGAGTGGTATGTTAGGAATATCCTAAGTATTAGCTTCCTATACAGATGTGTCTAACAGTAAATGAAGGCAGCACTTATTTAAAAGAATAAACAACAGAATTTTAAGTTAGTTTTAAAAGTTTCTTGTCACATCACAGTGTTCTGAAATTTGATTAAAGTTGTGAAAGCAAAACAAGATATAAAACCCCATAAAGAAGTAGAATAAGAGAAAACCCTGTTTTGTTTACCTCTTGCTCTGCAGTTTTAGACATCCTCTCCTTAAACCAGCAGCTAACTGAATGCAACAGGCAAGGGGTGCAGTTGCAGGCCATTCAAGGGGGAGGTGCTGGGGGCGATGGGTAGTTTCAGAACATAGTCCATTTCAGTATATAGTTTATTTGTTTCAGTATATGGTGAATGTGAATTTTTCAGTCTACAGTGTATATGTATTTCAATACATAGTGTATGTGTTTCACCATGTAGTGTATTTGTTTCAGTAGACAGTGTATGTGCTTTTTTCAGTGTGTAGTGTATGCATTTCAATAGCTAGATTATGTATTTCAATATATAGTGTATTTGTTTCAGTATATAGTGTATGCAGATTTTTCAATGCATAGTGTATTTATTTCAATATATTGTGTATGTATTTCAATATAAAGTGTCGATGTTTCAATAAATAGTGTATTTGTTTCAGTAGACAGTGTATGTGCCTTTTTCAGTGTGTAGTGTATGCATTTCAATAGCTAGTTAATGTATTTCAGTATAAAGTGTAGATGTTTCTAAATGTAGTGTATGCAGATTTTTCAATGCATAGTGTATTTATTTCAATATATAGTGTATGTATTTCAATATGACGGCCCGGATATTCAAACTGTGCCAGGCCGTGGCACAAGCCTGGTCACAGCTCAACTTTGTTGCGCAGGGGTGTGGCCTGGGCGATATTCAACGGAGCTGCGCTATGGTGCAGCAGCTTTGAATATCGCACCCTGGCCACCCCCACTGTGCATGGTGCAGTGGCACTGCACCAGCGCAAGTGGCCAGAGTGGAGCATGGAGATGCGCTAGCGCAAGTGCCATTGGGCCATGCACAGCACCTGAGATATTCAAAAGGGCACATGCAAATGGGGCCATAATTTATGCAAGGCGCAAAGGGGGCCATTTGCATCTCATTACGGCCCCATTTGCATGCCATTAGCATGCAGGTGCGCCGATCCCCGATGACTTGCACCTGGCGCCCTGCCAGGCAGCAGCCGTCAGGGACCGATGCCCCCTGCAGCCGAATCGCGGGCATTCCTGTAAAATAACAAAAACCCGTCCAATATCCCTGGTGGTCCAGTGGACCTGTAACACATAACAGACCCTACCACCCTGGTGGTCTAGTGTATCCCTCCCCACCCACCCACTGAGGCCCCACCACCCTGCTCCCCGTCAGCTGGCAGGCAGCAGCACCCACCCGCCTGCCACCCGCCACCCGCTGACTGACAGCTCAGTAGGCTGCCGCGCCCAGTGGTTCTGGCGTGAGCCAATGGGCATGCACCCCATACCGTACTACTCAGTCCAGATATGTGAATGATGTGAATGCGCAACCCTTTTGAATATCTGGGCCACAGTGCAGATATTTCAATAAATAGTGTATTTGTTTCAGTATATAGTGTATGCAGATTTTTCAATGCATAGTGTATTTATTTCAATATATAGTGTATGTATTTCAATATAAAGTGTAGATGTTTCAATAAATAGTGTATTTGTTTCAGTAGACTGTGTATGTGCTTTTTTCAGTGTGTAGTGTATGCATTTCAATAGCTAGTGTATGTATTTCAATATATAGTGTATGCATTTCAATATAAGGTGCACATGTTTCAATAAATAGTGTACTTGTTTCAGTAGACAGTGTATGTGCTTTTTTCAGTGTGTAGTGTATGCATTTCAATAGCTAGTGTATGTACTTCAATATATAGTGTATTTGTTTCAGTATATAGTGTATGCAGATTTTTCAATGCATAGTGTATTTCTTTCAATATATAGTGTATGTATTTCAATATAAAGTGCAGATGTTTCAATAAATAGTGTATTTGTTTCAGTAGACAGTGTATGTGCTTTTTTCGGTGTGCAGTGTATGCATTTCAATAGCTAGTGTCTGTATTTCAATATAAAGTGTAGATGTTTCAATATATAGTGAATTTGTTTCAGTATATAGTGTATGCAGATTTTTCAATGCATTGTGTATTTATTTCAATATATAGTGTATGTATTTCAATATAAAGTGTAGATGTTTCAATAAAAAGTGTATTTGTTTCAGTAGACAGTGATTGTGCTTTTTTCAGTGTGTAGTGTATGCATTTCAATATAAAGTGTAGATGTTTTAATATATAGTGTATTTGTTTCAGTATATAGTGTATGCAGATTTTTCAATGCATAGTGTATTTATTTCAACATATAGTGTATGTATTTCAATATAAAGTGTAGATGTGTCAATAAATACTGTATTTGTTTCAGTAGACAGTGTATGTGCTTTTTTCACTGTGTAGTGTATCCATTTCAATAGCTAGTTAATGTATTTCAGTATAAAGTGTAGATGTTTCTAAATGTAGTGCATGCAGATTTTTCAAAGCATAGTGTATTTATTTCAATATTTAGTGTATGTATGTCAATATGAAGGCCCAGATATTCAAACTGCACCAGGCTGTGGCACAAGCCTGGGCACAGCTCAACTTTGTTGCGCAGGGGTGTGGCCTGGGCGATATTCAACGGAGCTGCGCTATGGCACAGCAGCGTTGAATATCGTACCCTGGCCACCCCCACTATGCATGGTGCAGTGGCACTGCACCAGCGCAAGTGGCCAGAGTGGAGCATGGAGATGTGCTAGCGCAAATGCCATTGGGCCATGCACAGCACCTGTGATATTCAAAAGGGCACATGCAAATGGGGCCATAATTTATGCAAGGCGCAAAGGGGGCCATTTGCATCTCATTACAGCCCCATTTGCATGCCATTAGCATGCAGGTACGCCGATCCCTGACGACTTGCACCTGGCGCCCTGCCAGGCAGCAGCCATTGGGGACCGATGCCCCCTGCAGCCCAATCACGGGCATTCCTGTAAAATAAAAAAAAAACCATCCAATATCCCTGGTGGTCCAGTGGACCTCTATGTGCCCGATCGCAGGCATCAGTATAGTCCTCCCATGTCCGATATCCCTGGTGGTCCAGTAGACTGATCGCCATCCATCGCGGGCATCTGTAACACATAACAGACCCCTACCACCCTGGTGGTCTAGTGTACCCCTCCACCCCACCGCCCATTGAGCCCCACTACCCGCTCCCCCATCAGCTGGCAGGCAGCAGCACCCACCCGCCTGCCGCCCCGCCACCCGCCGACTGACAGCTCAGTAGGGCTGCACGCCCATTGGTTCACAGCGTGAGCCAATGGGTGTGCAGCCCATACCGTACTACTCAGTCCAGATATGTGAATGATGTGAATGCGCAACCCTTTTGAATATCTGGGCCACAGTGCAGATGTTTCAATAAACAGTGTATTTGTTTCAGTAGACAGTGTACAGTATGTGCTTTTTTCAGTGTGTAGTGTATGCATTTCAATAGCTAGTGTATGTATTTCAATATATAGTGTAGCTGTTTCAATATATAGTGTATTTGTTTCAGTATATAGTGCATGCAAATTTGTCAATGCATAGTGTATTTATTTCAATATGTAGTGTATGTATTTCAATATAAAGCGTAGATGTTTCAATAAATAGTGTATTTGTTTCAGTAGACAGTGTATGTGCTTTTTTTCAGTGTGTAGTGTATGCATTTCAATAGCTTGTGTATGTATTTCAATGAATAGTGTATTTGTTTCAGTATATAGTGTATGCAGATTTTTCAATGCATAGTGTATTTCTTTCAATATATAGTGTATGTATTTCAATATAAAGTGCAGATGTTTCAATAAATAGTGTATTTGTTTCAGTATATAGTGTATGCAGATTTTTCAATGCATAGTGTATTTCTTTCAATATATAGTGTATGTATTTCAATATAAAGTGCAGATGTTTCAATAAATACTGTATTTGTTTCAGTAGACAGTGTATGTGCTTTTCTCAGTGTGTAGTGTATGCATTTCAATAGCTAGTGTATGTATTTCAATATATAATGTATGTATTTCAATATAACATGTAGATGTTTCAATAAATAGTGTATTTGTTTCAGTATATATTGTATGCAGATTTTTCAATGCATAGTGTATTCATTTCAATGTATAGTGTATATATTTCAATATAAAGTGTAGATGTTTTGATAAATAGTGTATTTGTTTCAGTAGACAGTGTATGTGCTTTTTTCAGTGTGTAGTGTATGCATTTCAATAGCTAGTTAATGTATTTCAATATAAAGTGTAGATGTTTCAATTTATAGTGTATGCAGATTTTTCAATGCATAGTGTAGCTATTTCAATATATAGTGTATGTATTTCAATATAAAGTGTAGATATTTCAATATATAGTGTATTTGTTTCAGCATATAGTGTATGCAGATTTTTCAATGCATAGTGTATTTATTTCAATATATAGTGTATGTATTTCAATATAAAGTGTAGAAGTTTCAATAAATAGTGCATTTGTTTCAGTAGACAGTGTATGTGCTTTTTACAGTGTGTAGTGTATGCATTTCAATAGCTTGTGTATGTATTTCAATGTATAGTGTATTTGTTTCAGTATATAGTGTATGCAGTTTTTTGTAATGCATAGTATATTTATTTCAATATATAGTGTATGTGTTTCAATATAAAGTGTAGATGTTTCAATAAATAGTGTATTTGTTTCAGTAGACTGTGTATGTGCTTTTTTCAGTGTGTAGTGTATGCATTTCAATAGCTAGTGTATGTATTTCAATATATAGTGTATGCATTTCAATATAAGGTGCAGATGTTTCAATAAATAGTGTACTTGTTTCAGTAGACAGTGTATGTGCCTTTTTCGGTGTGCAGTGTATGCATTTCAATAGCCAGTGTCTGTATTTCAATATAAAGTGTAGATGTTTCAATATATAGTGAATTTGTTTCAGTATATAGTGTATGCAGATTTTTCAATGCATAGTGTATTTATTTCAATATATAGTGTATGTATTTCAATATAAAGTGTAGATGTTTCAATAAATAGTGTATTTGTTTCAGTAGACAGTGTATGTACTTTTGTTGGTGTGTAATGTATGCATTTCAATAGCTAGTGTCTGTATTTCAATATAAAGTGTAGATGTTTCAATATATAGTAAATTTGTTTCGGTATATAGTGTATGCAGATTTTTCAATGCACAGTGTATTTATTTCAATATATAGTGTATGTATTTCAATATAAAGTGTAGATGTTTCAATAAAAAGTGTATTTGTTTCAGTAGACAGTGTATGTGCTTTTTTCAGTGTGTAGTGTATGCATTTCAATATAAAGTGTAGATGTTTTAATATATAGTGTATTTGTTTCAGTATATAGTGTATGCAGATTTTTCAATGCATAGTGTATTTATTTCAACATATACTGTATGTATTTCAATATAAAGTGTAGATGTGTCAATAAATACTGTATTTGTTTCAGTAGACAGTGTATGTGCTTTTTTCAGTGTGTAGTGTATGCATTTCAATAGCTAGTTAATGTATTTCAGTATAAAGTGTAGATGTTTCTAAATGTAGTGCATGCAGATTTTTCAATGCATAGTGTACTTATTTCAATATATAGTGTATGTATTTTAATATGAAGGCCTGGATATTCAAACTGCACCAGGCTGTGGCACAAGCCTGGGCACAGCTCAACTTTGTTGCGCAGGGGTGTGGCCTGGGCGATATTCAACGGAGCTGCGCTATGGCACAGCAGCTTTGAATATCGTACCCTGGCCACCCCAACTATGCATGGTGCAGTGGCACTGCACCAGCGCAAGTGGCCAGAGTGGAGCATGGAGATATGCTAGTGTAATTGCCATTGGGCCATGCACAGCACCTGTGATATTCAAAAGGGCACATGCAAATGGGGCCATAATTTATGCAAGGTGCAAAGGGGGCCATTTGCATCTCATTACAGCCCCATTTGCATGCCATTAGCATGCAGGTGCGCCGATCCCCGATGACTTGCACCTGGCGCCCTGCCAGGCAGCAGCTGTTGGGGACCGATGCCCCCTGCAGCCCAATCACGGGCATTCCTGTAAAAAAAAAACCCATCCAATATACCTGGTGGTCCAGTGGACCTCTATGTGCCTGATCGCAGGCATCAGTATAGTCCTCCCATGTCCAATATCCCTGGTGGTCCAGTAGACTGATCGCCGCCCGATCGCTGGCATCTGTAACACATAACAGACCCCTACCACCCTGGTGGTCTAGTGTACCCCTCCCCACCCACACTGAGCCCCACCACCCTGTCCCCCGTCAGCTGGCAGGCAGCAGCACCCCACCCGCCTGCCGCCCCACCACCCGCCGACTGATAGCTCAGTAGGGCTGCACGCCCATTGGTTCACAGCATGAGCCAATGGGCATGCAGACCATACCGTACTACGCAGTCTAGATATGTGAATGATGTGAATGCACAACCCTTTTGAATATCTGGGCCACAGTGCAGATGTTTCAATAAATAGTGTATTTGTTTCAGTAGACAGTGTACAGTATGTGCTTTTTTCAGTGTGCAGTGTATGCATTTCAATAGCTAGTGTATGTATTTCAATATATAGTGTAGCTGTTTCAATATATAGTGTATTTGTTTCAGTATATAGTGTATGCAAATTTGTCAATGCATAGTGTATTTATTTCAATATGTAGTGTATGTATTTCAATATAAAGCGTAGATGTTTCAATAAATAGTGTATTTGTTTCAGTAGACAGTGTATGTGCTTTTTTCAGTGTGTAGTGTATGCATTTCAATAGCTTGTGTATGTATTTCAATGAATAGTGTATTTGTTTCAGTATATAGTGTATGCAGATTTTTCAATGCATAGTGTATTTATTTCAATATATAGTGTATGTATTTCAATATAAAGTGCAGATGTTTCAATAGTGTATTTGTTTCAGTATATAGTGTATGCAGATTTTTCAATGCATAGTGCATTTCTTTCAATATATAGTGTATGTATTTCAATATAAAGTGCAGATGTGTCAATAAATAGTGTATTTGTTTCAGTAGACAGTGTATGTGCTTTTCTCAGTGTGTAGTGTATGCATTTCAATAGCTAGTGTATGTATTTCAATATATAATGTATGTATTTCAATATAACATGTAGATGTTTCAATAAATACTGTATTTGTTTCAGTATATATTGTATGCAGATTTTTCAATGCATAGTGTATTTATTTCAATATATTATGTTTGTATTTCAATATAAAGTGTCGATGTTTCAATAAATAGTGTATTTGTTTCAGTAGACAGTGTATGTGCTTTTTTCAGTGTGTAGTGTATGCATTTCAATAGCTAGTTAATGTATTTCAGTATAAAGTGTAGATGTTTCTAAATGTAGTGTATGCAGACTTTTCAATGCATAGTGTATTTATTTCAATATATAGTATATGTATTTCAATATGAAGGCCCGGATATTCAAACTGCGCCAGGCTGTGGCACAAGCCTGGTCACAGCTCAACTTTGTTGCGCAGGGGTGTGGCCTGGGCGATATTCAACAGAGCTGCGCTATGGGCCCAGCAGCACTTGAGTACTAAACTCGCCACCTACTGTCATGGTGCATGGCACCGCACCAGCGCAGTGGCCAGAGAGCATGGAGATGCATTAGCGCAAGTGCCATTGGGCCATGCACAGCACCTGCGATATTCAAAAGGGGACATGCAAATGGGGCCATAATTTATGTAAGGCGCAAAGGGGGCCATTTGCATCTCATTACGGCCCCATTTGCATGCCATTAGCATGCAGGTGCGCCGATCACCGACGACTTGCACCTGGCGCCTTGCCAGGCAGCAGCCGTCGGGGACTGATGCCCCCTGCAGCCCAATCACGGGCATTCCTGTAAAATAAAAAAAACCCATCCAATGTCCCTGGTGGTCCAGTGGACCTCTATGTGCCCGATCGCAGGCATCAGTGTAGTCCCCCCATGTCCAATATCCCTAGTGGTCCAGTAGACCAATCGCCACCCGATCGCGGGCATCTGTAACACATAACAGACCCCTACCACCCTGGTGGTCTAGTGTACCCCCTCCCACACCGCCCACTGAGCCCCACCACCCGCTCCCCATCAGCTGGCAGGCAGCAGCACCCACCCGCCTGCCGCCCGCGCCCGCCGACTGACAGCTCAGTGCACGCCCATTGGTTCAGCATGAGCCAATGGGCGGCAGCCCATACCGTACTACTCAGTCCAGATATGTGAATGATGTGAATGCGTAACCCTTTTGAATATCTGGGCCACAGTGCAGATGTTTCAATAAATAGTGTATTTGTTTCAGTAGACAGTTTACAGTATGTGCTTTTTTTCAGTGTGTAGTGTATGCATTTCAATAGCTAGTGTATGTATTTCAATATATAGTGCAGCTGTTTCAATATATAGTGTATTTGTTTCAGTATATAGTGTATGCAGATTTGTCAATGCATAGGCCTGGATATTCAAAAGGGTTGCGCGTGCGCAACCCCGAAAATGCGCCATTCTGCGATATTCAGAAGGGGCCAGTTGCACCCCCGAAAACATGCTGAGCAACAGCGCAATGGAAATGAAGGGATGCGCAACCGAAGGGGGCGGGTCCATGCATAAAGTGCGTAATGCGATATTTGAACACTTAATGCTAAGAGTGGCTCAATGGAGGATGCGCCTGGACCGGATGTGAGCCAAAATAAAAAGGCTCAAGGAGCAGCGAAGAACCTAGCAGGCCGCAAACTGGGGAGAGACAGAGAGACAGAGAGAGAGAGAGAGAGAGAGGAGCAGGAGAGGGCAGAGAGGGACAGTGGGTCCTGGAGGACAGAGAGGCCAGTGGGGTGCCCGTGCAGTGGAAGCAGCAGTGGGAGCAGTGGGGTAACACAGGAACAGCAGCTGGGGGGGGCAGAAGCCAGGGAGATGGACAGTGTCAGCTTCCACATGGAAGCTGTAATGAGGGGGGTGAGACAGCATGCTGCAGGGGGACGTGGCCACAGAGGAGCCCATCGGTGGTATGCCCCCGACAGGCGGTATCGTACCCGCATCAGCTTCGAGCTGTACACAGACGTCGAGATTGTGGGCCGGTACCGCCTGAACAGGGCAATACTGAGGCGGCTCAGTGAGCTGTGCAGTGATGTGATGCAGGCACCCTCACGACGAGTCATGCTCTGTCCGTGGAGACCAGGTGACAGCCTGCATGTGCCTGCTACGCCACGGGCACCTTCCAGAGGCTGACAGGGGACACCACAGGCATTACACAGTCAGCCACGCCACGCATCCTCACCCACCTCAGCGCACTGCTGCCTCATGCCGCGGAGTACATCCATTTCCCCAGCACCGCGGCAGAGCGCATAGCAAACATGCAGGAGTTCCACAGGGTAGCACATATGCCTGGCGTGCTAGGGGCCATAGACTGCACCCATGTGGCCATGCACACCACCTGGCCCCGATGGCCAAGCCTATCGGAACCGAAGGGCTTTTCTAGTGTCAACTGCCAGGTGGTGTGTGATGCCACTGGGCGCATCATCAATGTCTGTGCCACACACCCTGGCAGAGCACATGATGTCTTCATATGGCACCAATCTGCACTGTGCCATCGATTCGAGAGTGGGAACATCCCCACGGGTCATCTAGTGGGTGAGTACACATGTATGGAATGCAAACTCTGTGCAAGGGTGGGAATGACACAGGTGCCATGGTAGTGGCACACAAGGATATGGGCAATATGGACCTGACCTGACACTGATCTCCACTATCTCCACACAGGTGACTGTGGATACCCACTCCGTCCCTGGCTGCTCACACCATACCGGCGCCCCACGACCCCAGCGCAGCACGGTTTCAATGAGGCACATGCCGCAACATGGAACATCATAGAGCGGGTGTTTGGGATGCTCAAGGCACGCTTCCGATGCCTGGACACCTCCGGCGGAGCCCTACAGTACAGCCCCCAAAAGGCCTGTGGGATATTCCTGGCCTGTTGCATCCTGCACAACATGGCCAAAGACCATGGGATAGCCGTACAGGTCCAAGAGGGGGACAGCGATGGGGACGCCAGTGGCGCCGGTGATGTGGGTGATGAGCCGCCCCCCCTAGGATGGAGGGACCCCCGACTGACACGGCAGGCCCAGCTGCACCAGGACACCATTGCAGAAGAGCACTACGCACAGCACAGGTAAGTCAAGGGGACATGTGCAGGCAACACTGTCCATGCGCAAACCACAGGCACACAGGGGAACACACCGTGCATGAAGGTCAGGAGTTGAAGGGTCCAGGCATGCCAACACACCATCAGAGAGGGTGAGCACTCATATGGACACACACACACACCAGGCAGCATGCGGGCAGCAGCAGCACTGCGGAATTGACATCGCCAACACACAGCACCACCAACCACCCCCACCACCTGGACTGTCCACGTACATGTGTCAGGACCTGGGCAACCTTGCACCTTGGTGTACAGTGCAATGCAGGCATCATCATCCACACGCACCTGTGGACAGCAGTTGGGAGAGTGTGCAGGTGGTCCATGTGTCAGCTTGGTGAGCAGAGCACCCAGCAGTGCACTGCCCACCATGACACACATTGCACACAGGGCAGCACCAGACAGGGCCTGCATTGGGAGACAGCTCAGTCAGGGAGCATTGTCCCATGGCCACCACGGATGCGTGGGGCGGCCCCACCGTGGCCTAGCAGCACTGGCAGGCTGAGCAGGGGCCACATCGGGTGGCGCTAGTGCACCACCAGGGGTCCCAGTGCGCGACCGCGACCTTGCCCGCACAGGGGTCTGCATCCCACCAAACAAACTTGCAACAGGGGTGCTCGGGATGCCCACAGCAGAACCTGGCGTCGACAGGCCTGGTGTCACACGACGCCGGGAACAGGGAGTGGAGAGCGCACTGTGTGGGGTGTGTGGTACAGGGGCACCTGACAGTGTGGCCAATGCGTCCGCGACAGAGACCACTGCCTGGGTCAGCCTGTCAATGGCAGCGGTCACATCCGTCACATAAGGACCAGCTCAGCTCGGTCCCGAGCACACTCCCTGCCATGCCGCTCCACGGACACAGACAGTGCCTCCACGGACCTTGCAACCCGCCCCTGCAGCTGGACCGACTCCTGCAGCAGGCGGGTGTGCACGTCCAATGGGTACTGTGCCCCAATGGCATCGTGACCCCCAGGGTGTGGACGGTCCTGGTGCACAGCACCCCTTGAGGGTGGGCGCTGTTCGCCAGGACCAGGTATGGGTGGATCTAAGGGCGGTGGACAAGTGCCACTGCTTGACGCTGTCCCCCCAGGCCTGGTGTGCAACTGCTGCTGCCGCCCCTCCAACTGCTGAGCCCCCAGGTCCACCTGTTCAACCCCTGTGCTGTCAACAGTGCCAGACACCTGCTCAGCCACCGATGCTGCCCCACCCGGTGCTGACAGGCACAGCCTGTGACTGTGCCAGCATGCTGGTACACAGGTGTGGAGCAGGATGGCCCAGGGGCACGTGCTGGCCTGCCATGTGTCCGTCATGGGACACACACTAACACTGGCCATTGCAGGCCTGCTATCATCAATAGTGCGGTGTGTGCCACTGCCATAGGCACAGCATGCTGGCATACCTGCATGCCAGACTGCTGTGACACAGGCTGTGCACCCCTGCACCGTATCACTGCCGCCGGAGTTGTTGGGCCAGCCTGCATGCCGCTGCAGTGCCTGCAGGCTGCTGGCGGAGGTGGATGGTCCCTCCTCCAGGTCCAGCAGGTCTGCCTCACTGTCAGCACCCACCACCACCACCGTCTCCTGCAGACGAACAGGATCTGAAACAGAAAGAGAGTACATGTGAGTGCATGTGAACAACAGCGCCCCCCCCAACATCACCATGTCATACCATGCAGTGATGGGCTTCCACCTGTCTGGAATCCTCCGCCTGGAACACCAGCAATGGCACTCAGCTGCATGGCTGCGACCAGTGTCTCCTCAGTCGGGGTCAGCTGCAACACCACTGGTGGTCCCCCACCAGTGGCAGCACGTGCCACCCTGAAGGCTGCCACCTTCTCCTTCAGCCTCCCGCGGTCAGTCCCCATCTTTTCCGTATTCCAGCACGGTGCGCTGGTGGCTTCCAGAGGTTGGACGGCCAGAGCTACCCCTCCCGCAGCTGCACGCTGCTGAGGGGTGCCCCTCTGCCCACTCAAAAGTGGCTCATCCTCCAGGTAGGCCTGGAAGAGGGCCTCAGTCTCTGCTGTGGTGAAGTTCGGCCTCCTCCTACACCCGCCGTCCACAGCCTCAGCCTGGTTCCCGTCAGTCATGGTGATCTGTATGGGTGGAAGTGGACACCTGTCACTGTGCAGTCCACAGCATTTCCCCATGAGCATAGCTGCCAGCCGGGGGGGGCAGAAGCCCCCCCTTTCCTCTCCGCATGGCAGATACTGATGGAAAGGGTGCCCTCTACCCCTTTCTAAGTGCCCTCATCATGCTCAGCCCCCTCAACCTATATCATCCTCCAGCACCCCTGCCCATGAGCATTGTCCTGAGCATCACACAGCATGTAAGTCACCTCTCACCTGCAACAACCAAATCTGGCCGCCACAACCCAGTGTCGCATATTTATAGCGCAACACATGCAAATGAGGTGTGGCGCAACTTTAATGACATGCTAATCGCGCCACTGCGCCTTTGAATGGCTGATCGTCTGATTTGCATATGTCGGCTGAATATCGCGTATTTGCGCTTAGCGCAATACGGAAGGTCCGGCTGAGCCGATGGTGCATGTTTGTGGCTGTGTGTTACACTGTATTGGCGGCCCAGACATACATGCGATGCCCATCGCGGTTGCAGACCTGCTGAGCGCGATAGGGCGACCGCCATGGCCACCATTGTGCCAGTGGTGCTACAGCACTGGGCACTATATGGCGCTGTGGCACTTCTGCGCGATAGTCCACTGTGGCACTGGTGCTCTGCTTAGCAGTCGCGCAGGATGCCTATACATCCTATGGTGCTGTGCGTAGCCTTGCGTCATTGCCGTGACCTTGTGTATGCCCTCTGACCCCTGGCGCTGTTGACATGCCATGTGTACGTCCCTGTTGCGCTGTCTGGTGACAGCACCATGTAAAGTGACGGTGCTGTTCGAACAGCGCGATTGGAGCCTGTGCTGGTCTATTGCGCAACAACTCCACGTGGGGTTACAGTGCAGCGGGGCGCCATATTGCCTGCTGTAAAGTTGGTGCCATGGGTAGGAGGAGGGCGGTGTCCTGGAGCCCGCTTGAAGTGGCCAACCTGGTGGCCCTAGTGGAGCCCCACTGTGAGGCGCTGTATGGTGAGGCCCCCCTCACCATGCCTAGGACCCATGTGTGGCAGCAAGTGGCCACTGACCTGGTGGGGTCACTGGCGGGCGGTCTGTTGAGCAGTGCGGCACGGTACAGTGACCTCCGCGGAGGGAGCGGACCTGCCGACGCCGCTGCGTTCACGCGTCAGGCGGGCCTGGTGCCTAGGCCAATAAGTGTACCATCTATGCACCTATATTCTCTGTAGGGGTGTGTGTGTGCTTGGGTGGCTGTGCATAGGTGTGTCACTGTGTGCAGCTGTGCGATGGATGGTTATGGCTGTGTGGGCAGGCACTCTCACTGGGGCAGGGGGCACTCTGCTTTTGAGTCACACTGATGTTTGTCTCACCATATGTCTCCCACAGGCCGGATTGTGAGGACACCCAACCGCCGTGATGTGGGCCATGCCAGGGCCCCGGTGCCACAGGATGTCATGCCACAGCAGCAGCAGCAGCAGCAGCAGCGGCAGACCGAGCTGCTGGAGGAGTGTGAGTATCATTACGTCATGGATGCTATTGCATGCTGGGGGGGCAAGACCACCAACCATGCTGGACACAACGAAAGGGGAGGTCATAGTTCCACTATATGAAACACTAGTGAGTCCTCACACTGGGGTACAGTGTACAGTTCCGGAGACCATACCTGCGTATGGACATGGACTGGGTGGAGAGGGTTCACAGGAGGGTGACATGGATGGTGCATGGATTGCATCACAAGTCCTATGCAGACAGGTTGACGGAACTGAACATGTACTCCCTGGAGGGGAGGAGGGTGTGAGATATGATGGGGACATACAAGTATTGTACAGGGGGGAACAGAGTGCAGGAAAACAATATTTGTAAGCATAAAGGATGTTCCAGGTCTAGAGGGCATGGGATGCAGTTGGAGGGGGCTCGTTTAAGAGGTAACATGGGAAGGTATTTCTTCACAGAATGGGTGGTGGACAAGTGGAACACCCTGCCAAAGGTTGTGGTGGGGGCTGACTTGGTTACGGGATTTATGTATGCGTGGGTTAGCCATGAAGGAATTCTGGAGGTCAGGGGTGAGGGGGAACGGACTTATAGGACAACAGAGTGAACGTACAAGGCCAAATGGCCAGACTGGGTGTCCCATAGGCCCTTATCAGCCGACACTGTCTATGTATCCATGTATGTAGGCATGACACAGGTGACCTGCATCACAGTGCAGCATCACGACACGTCTGTGTATGCATCACAGGTGGTCCAGGCATGCACTGGGCACATAGCTGTGTAACTGGCATCGCACCACGTTGCCACATCACTTGGCAGCCTAGTTTGTACTGTGATTGACGTGGGCAGTGTGTGTGGGTGGTGGTGCGCATAGCTGGTGCCGCCTGTTTGTGATGGCCATGTGCATGTTCACTGTGGGTGGGTGCATGCCATCACAGGTGCAGGACATTGGGTTATATGGGTTGCAGGTTGGGTGGTGTTCAGGGTTGTGGTCAGTCTCAGCCATTGACTGTGTTCCCATTTTCCTAGGCCTCGGGGTGCTGAGACACATGCAGCAGGATCTGCGATTGCCTGACCCAGGTCGGACTTGACAACGGGAGCTCCTGCAGGCCATGCTGTGCCAGGGGTGAACGGCAGAGGCGGCACAGTAGGGGCGCCAGCAGGGGAAGCCAGGAGCCAGCTGGGCCGTAGCCCACATTCCGTTCCCACTTCTCCCATCCCTTTCACCCTGCCTTCCCTCTCCAAGTTTTTATTCCCTCCCTTAGAACCCTGCCTTTTCACCGTCCCCCCACCTTGTACATAGTTTCAGCTGTTATTGTTTATCTGTTGTTTTGAAATATACATTTCTATTTTGATACAACTGCTGTGTTGGTGTCTGCTTTGCAACTGGCTATGGGTGCTCCGTTGCAGGGGTGTACATGCCATCTGAGCTGCTATGGTCCTGGGTATATATGTGTGTGTGTGTGTGTGTGTGTGTGTGTGTGTGTCCATGGGGAGGTATCACCAGCATAGCATTGCCTTTCTGTTGCTCTTGCCATCTGCTGCCACCCACTGCTGGGTGCACAGGGTGGGTCTGGCTGGTATGCTTCTCTGCAGCATGGGGTTGACGTGTGGCACAGGGGTGCATGGTGTTTCCTGCAGTGCCTGTCACTGCACATGAGCGGTGTCTTGGGGGCACGGTGCACGCTGTGCTGTGCGTACTGGGGGACTGATGTGCACTGTGGTTGTCAACCCCCTGTGTGTGGCACTCTCTGCCTGCCAGTGGTTGTGCTGGGGTGTCATGGCTCTGCTATGCTTTAGTTGGCTTGTCCCCATGGGCACGTGGATCATCCGTCCCACCCCAGTGATGCTGTGCTAGGGTGTGCCAGTGTGGTGTGGGTTCTGCAGTGAGTTCCTGTGCCCATGTGTGGCATGGCTGGCGGTGGGCCCCAGCCTGCCTCCCTGGATGTGCAGTTCCATTGCTCTGGGGGCTGTGCTTGCAGCTATGGCAGCTCTGCAATGCTCAGCTGAGCTTCCATGGTTGTGCCATAGCGCAGCATTTTGGCTCAGCTTCTCCTTCCTGG
The DNA here is from genome assembly GCA_016271365.2 of Neoceratodus forsteri. Taxonomy (NCBI): domain Eukaryota; kingdom Metazoa; phylum Chordata; order Ceratodontiformes; family Ceratodontidae; genus Neoceratodus; species Neoceratodus forsteri. Next base: position 1,102,188,520 of record CM028133.1, read on the forward strand.
TTGAGCGATGGCGCAGTATGTGCGATATTGAGACGTTGGTTGCTTGCGCAATTTGCTCTGCTCCATGTTTGAATATCGCACCTGTTGCGCATTTGCGCAACTGGTTTGCGCTTGTTCCTACTGTTGCGCCAGTTTTCAGCGCAGTTTGAATATCCAGGCCATAGTGTATTTATTTCAATACATAGTGTATGTATTTCAATATAAAGTGTAGATGTTTCAATAAATAGTGTATTTGTTTCAGTAGACAGTGTATGTATTTTTTTCAGTGTGTAGTGTATGAATTTAAATAGCTAGTGTACACATTTCAATATATAGTGTATTTGTTTCAGTATATAGTGTATGCAGATTTTTCAATGCACAGTGCATTTATTTCAATATATAGTGTATGCATTTCAATATAAGGTGCAGATGTTTCAATAAATAGTGTATTTGTTTCAGTAGACAGTGTATGTGTTTTTTTCAGTGTGTAGTGTATGAATTTAAATAGCTAGTGTATGCATTTCAATATATAGTGTATTTGTTTCAGTATATAGTGTATGCAGATTTTTCAATGCATAGTGTATTTATTTCAATATATAGTGTTTGTATTTCAGTATAAAGTGTAGATGTTTAAATATATAGTGTATTTCTTTCTGTGTATAGTGTATGCAGATTTTTAATGCATAGTGTATTTATTTCAAAATATATTGTGTGTATTTCAATATAAAGATTAGATGTTTCAATATATAGTGTATTTGTTTCAGTATATAGTGTATGCAGATTTTTCAATGCATAGTGTATTTATTTCAATATGTAGTGTATGTATTTCAATATAAAGTGTAGATGTTTCAATAAATAGTATATTTTTCAGTAGACAGTGTATGTGCTTTTTTAATGTGTGTAGTGTATGCATTTCAATAGCTAGTGTATGTATTTCAATATAAAGTGTAGATATCTGAATATATAGTGTATTTGTTTCAGTATATAGTGTATGCAGATTTTTCAATGCATAGTGTATTTATTTCAATATGTAATGTATGTATTTCAATATAAAGTGTAGATGTTTCAATAAATAGTATATTTATTTCAGTATATAGTGTATGCAGATTTTTCAATGCATAACGCATTTATTTCAATATATAGTGTATGTATGTAAGTATAAAGTGTAGATGTTTCAATATATAGTGTATTTCTTTCAGTGTATAGTGTATGCAGATTTTTAATGCATAGTGTATTTATTTCAAAATATATTGTGTGTATTTCAATATAAAGTGTAGATGTTTCAATATATAGTGTATTTGTTTCAATAATAGTGTATGCAGATTTTTCAATGCATAGTGTATTTATTTCAATATATAGTGTATGTATTTCAAAATAAAGTGTAGATGTTTCAATAAATAGTGTATTTATTTCAGTAGACAGTGTATGTGTTTTTTTCAGTGTGTAGTGTATGCATTTCAATAGCTAGTGTATGTTTTTCAATATAAAGTGTAGATATCTGAATATATAGTGTATTTGTTTCAGTATACTGTGTATGCAGATTTTTCAATGCATAGTGTATTTATTTCAATATATAGGCTGGGATATTCAAACTGCGCCATTAATAGGCGCAAGCCCTTGCGCTGCTCAAAATAGTTGCACAGGTGTGTGGCCGGGGCGATATTCAAAGGAGTTGTGCTATTGAGCAACTCCTTTGAATTTCACCCCTCAGCCACAGCCACTGTGCATGGCGCAGTGGAACTTGTGCCACCGCAAGTTGTCAGAGTTGAGCATTAAACTTGCGGTGGCGCAAGTACCATTGCGCCATGCGCAAATTTCCGATATTCAAAAGGTGACATGCAAATGGGGCCATAATTCATGCAAGGCGCAGGGGGTGCCATTTGCATCTGATTATGGCCCCATTTGCATGCCATTAGCATGTAGGTGCACCGATCCCCGAGGACTTGCGCCTGGCCGCCCTGTCAGGCAGCAGCCGTCAGGGACCAATGCACCCTGCAGCCCAATCGCGGGCAGAATGTAAAAACAACCCCCCCAAACATCTCCCAATGCCTGATCACGGTTAGAACCTATACTGACAACCCCCAAACATCTCCCAATGCCCAATCACTGGCAGAATGTGAAACAACCCCCAGTGTCTGATGGCGGGCAGAATGTAAAAGACCCCCGACCGAATATCTCCCTGGTGGGCCAGTGGACTATAATGCCCAATCGCGGGCAGAATGTCCAGTGACAACCCCCAAACATCTCCCTGGTGTCTATGTCCCCCACCCACCCACCCACGAGTCCACCACCCCGCTCCCCGGCGGCGGCGGGTGGCAGCATCCCACCTGCCTGCCCCACCGCCCCCGACTGACTGTCGGTGGGCTCCACACCAGTGGTGCAGAGCTAGAGACAATGGGCATGAAGCCCATACCGTACATGACAGTCAGATTGTGAATGATGTCAATCACAAATCTGGACTGTCATGTCTGGTATGCTGCTACTCATGGCTCTACTCTCTCCAATCAAGGGCGTAGCCCTACCGGACAGTCAGGCAAGGCGGCGGCAGGGCGGCAGGCGGGTGGGATGCTGCCGTCCGCTGGCTGCCGGGAGGGACGGGTGGTGGGGCTTCATGGTGGGTGGGGGGACACTGAACACCAGGGAGATGTTTGGGGGTTGTCACTGGACATTCTGCCTACAATTGTGTCACGGTCCACTGGACCACCAGGGAGATATTCGGGTTGGGGGTCTTTATTCTGCCCATGATCGGGCACTGGGGGATTTCCTTCGCTCTGCCCTGATCGGGCATTGGGAGATGTTGGGGTTGTCAGTATACGCCTGCCCGCGATCGGCATTGGGAGATGTTTGGCGGGGGTTGTATTATACATACTGCCCGCGATCGGGCATTGGAGATGTTTGGGGGTAGTCAGTATACATTCTGCCTGTGATCGGGCGCTGGGGGTTGTCAGTATACATTCTGCCCGCGATCGGGCATTAGGGAGATGTTTGGGCGGGGGTTCTTTTCACATTCTGCCCGCAATCGGGCTGGTGGGGGGGCACAGGGACTGAGTTGGGGGCCAGCCACGGGTGGCAGCTGTTGTGTTGCACCCTGCGATACAGCAGCTCACCTGTGGGTGGCCCTCAACTTGATACTTTTTTTTTTGGCTCAAAGTTGTGCAGGCGCAGGTTGGGGGTTGCACCTGCACAACTCTGCACAACCCGACTGAATATCGGGTTGTGCAGTTTATGCATGGTTCCTCACCCTCCTGTTGAGCATGCATTCATTTGCATTGTGCTGTTGCTCAACCTGTTTTCAGTGGTGCAACTGCCTCCTGCTGAATATCGCAGAATGGCGCAATGTAGGACTTGCGCATGCGCAACCCTGTTGTGCATGGTGCAACCCTTTTGAATATCCGGGCGATAGTGTATGTGTTTCAATATAAAGTGTAGATGTTTCAATAAATAGTGTATTTGTTTCAGTAGACAGTGTATGTGTTTTTTTCAGTATGTAGTGTGTGCATTTAAATAGCTAGTGTATGCATTTCAATATATAGTGTATTTGTTTCAGTATATAGTGTATGCAGATTTTTCAATGCATAGTGTATTTATTTCAATATATAGTGTATGTATTTCAATATAAAGTGTTGATGTTTCAATATATAGCGTATTTGTTTCAGTATATAGTGTATGCAGATTTTTCAAAGCATAGTATATTTATTTCAATATATAGTGTATGTATTTCAATATAAAGTGTAGATGTTTCAGTAGATAGTGTATTTGTTTCAGTAGACAGTGTATGTGCTTTTTGAATGTTTGTAGTGTATACATTTCAATAGCTAGTGTATGTATTTCAATATATAGTGCTGATTTTTCAATGTGTTGTGTATTTATTTCAATATATAGTGTATGTATTTCAATATAAAGTGTAGCTGTTTCAATATATAGTATATTTGTTTCAGTATATAGTGTATGCAGATTTTTCAGTGCAGAGTGTATTTATTTCAATATATAGTGTATGTATTTCAATAAAAGTGTAGATGTTTCAATAGTGTATTTGTTTCAGTAGACAGTGTTTGTGCTTTTTTCAGTGCGTAGTGTATGCATTTCAGTAGGTAGTGTATGTATTTCAATATATAGTGTATTTGTTTCAGTATATAGTGTATGCAGATTTTTCAAAGTGTATTGTATTTATTTCAATATGTAGTGTATGTCTTTCAATATAAAGTGTAGATGTTTCAATATGTAGTGTATTTGTTTCAGTATATAGTGTATGCAGATTTTATAATACGTAGTGTGTTTATTTCAATATATAGTGTATGTATTTCAATATATAGTGTAGCTGTTTCAATAAATAGTGTATTTGTTTCAGTAGACAGTGTATGTGCTTTTGTTGGTGTGTATTGTATGCATTTCTATAGCTAATGTCTGTATTTCAATATAAAGTGTAGATGTTTCAATATATAGTGAATTTGTTTCAGTATATAGTGTATGCAGATTTTTAATGCATAGTGTATTTATTTCAATATGTAGTGTATGTATTTCAATATAAAGTGCAGATGTTTCAATAAATAGTGTATTTGTTTCAGTATATAGTGTATGCAGATGTTTCAATGCATAGTGTATTTATTTCAACATATAGTGTATGTATTTCAATATAAAGTATAGATGTGTCAATAAATACTGTATTTGTTTCAATAGACAGTGTATGTGCTTTTTTCAGTGTGTAGTGTATGCATTTCAATAGCTAGTTAATGTATTTCAATATAAAGTGTAGATGTTTCCAAATGTAGTGCATGCAGATTTTTCAAGGCATAGTGTACTTATTTCAAAATATAGTGTATGTATTTCAATATGAAGGCCCGGATATTCAAACTGCACCAGGCTGTGGCACAAGCCTGGGCACAGCTCAACTTTGTTGCGCAGGGGTGTGGCCTGGGCGATATTCATGAACTGCGCTATGGCACAGCAGCGTTGAATATCGTACCTAACCACCCACTATGCATAGTGCAGTGGCACTGCACCAGCGCATATGTGGCCAGAGTGGAGCATGGAGATGTGCTAGCAATTGCCATTGGGCCATGCACAGCACCTGTGATATTCAAAAGTGCACATGCAAATGGGGCCATAATTTATGCAAGGCGCAAAGGGGGCCATTTGCATCTCATTACGGCCCCATTTGCATGCCATTAGCATGCAGGTGCGCCGATCCCCGGCGACTTGCACCTGGCGCCCTGCCAGGCAGCAGCCGTTGGGGACCGATGCCCCCTGCAGCCCAATCGCTGGCATTCCTGTAAAATAAAAAAAACCCATCCAATATCCCTGGTGGTCCAGTGGACCTCTATGTGCCCGATCGCAGGCATCAGTATAGTCCTCCCATGTCCAATATCCCTGGTGGTCCAGTAGACCGATCGCTGCCTGATCGCTGGCATCTGTAACACACATAACACCCCTACCACCCTGGTGGTCTAGTATACCCCTTCCCACCCACCCACTGGGCCCCACCACCCTGTCCCCGTCCAACTGGCAGGCAGCAGCACTCACCGCCTGCCGCCCGCCACCGCCGACTGACAGCTCAGTAGGGCTGCCGCCCATTGGTTCTAGCGTGAGCCAATGGGCATCTATACCGTACTACTCAGTCCAGATCGTGAATGATAATGAATGCGCCAACCCTTTTGAATATCTGGGCCACAGTGCAGATGTTTCAATAAACAGTGTATTTGTTTCAGTAGACAGTGTACAGTATGTGCTTTTTTCAGTGTGTAGTGTATGCATTTCAATAGCTAGTGTATGTATTTCAATATATAGTGTAGCTGTTTCAATATATAGTGTAATTGTTTCAGTATATAGTGTATGCAAATTTGTCAATGCATAGTGTATTTATTTCAATATGTAGTGTATGTATTTCAATATAAAGTGTAGATGTTTCAATAAATAGCGTATTTGTTTCAGTAGACAGTGTATGTGCTTTTTCAGTGTGTAGTGTATGCATTTCAATAGCTTGTGTATGTATTTCAATGAATAGTGTATTTGTTTCAGTATATAGTGTATGCAGATTTTTCAATGCATAGTGTATTTATTTCAATATATAGTGTATGTATTTCAATATAAAGTGCAGATGTTTCAATAAATAGTGTATTTGTTTCAGTATATAGTGTATGCAGATTTTTCAATGCATAGTGTATTTCTTTCAATATATAGTGTATGTATTTCAATATAAAGTGCAGATGTTTCAATAAATAGTGTATTTGTTTCAGTAGACAGTGTATGTGCTTTTCTCAGTGTGTAGTGTATGCATTTCAATAGCTAGTGTATGTATTTCAATATATAATGTATGTATTTCAATATAACATGTAGATGTTTTAATAAATAGTGTATTTGTTTCAGTATATAGTGTATGCAGATTTTTCAATGCATAGTGTATTTATTTCAATATATAGTGTATGTATTTCAATATAAAGTGTAGATGTTTTAATAAATAGTGTATTTGTTTCAGTAGACAGTGTATGTGCTTTTTTCAGTGTGTAGTGTATGCATTTCAATAGCTAGTTAATGTATTTCGATATAAAGTGTAGATGTTTCAATTTATAGTGTATGCAGATTTTTCAATGCATAGTGTAGCTATTTCAATATATAGTGTATGTATTTCAATATAAAGTGTAGAAGTTTCAATAAATAGTGCATTTGTTTCAGTAGACAGTGTATGTGCTTTTTACAGTGTGTAGTGTATGCATTTCAATAGCTTGTGTATGTATTTCAATGTATAGTGTATTTGTTTCAGTATATAGTGTATGCAGTTTTTTGTAATGCATAGTGTATTTATTTTAATATGTAGTGTATGTGTTTCAATATAACGTGTAGATGTTTCAATAAATAGTGTATTTGTTTCAGTAGACTGTGTATGTACTTTTTTCAGTGTGTAGTGTATACATTTCAATAGCTAGTGTATGTATTTCAATATTTAGTGTATGCATTTCAATATAAGGTGCAGATGTTTCAATAAATAGTGTACTTGTTTCAGTAGACAGTGTATGTGCTTTTTTCGGTGTGCAGTGTATGCATTTCAATAGCCAGTGTCTGTATTTCAATATAAAGTGTAGATGTTTCAATATATAGTGAATTTGTTTCAGTATATAGTGTATGCAGATTTTTCAATGCATAGTGTATTTATTTCAATATATAGTGTATGTATTTCAATATAAAGTGTAGATGTTTCAATAAATAGTGTATTTGTTTCAGTAGACAGTGTATGTACTTTTGTGGTGTGTAATGTATGCATTTCAATAGCTAGTGTCTGTATTTCAATATAAAGTGTAGATGTTTCAATATATAGTAAATTTGTTTGGTATATAGTGTATACAGATTTTTCAATGCATAGTGTATTTATTTCAATATATAGTGTATGTATTTCAATATAAAGTGTAGATGTTTCAGTAAAAGTGTATTTGTTTCAGTAGACAGTGTATGTGCTTTTTCAGTGTGTAGTGTATGCATTTCAATATAAAGTGTAGATGTTTTAATATATAGTGTATTTGTTTCAGTATATAGTGTATGCAGATTTTCAATGCATAATGTATTTATTTCAACATATAGTATATGTATTTCAATATAAAGTGTAGATGTGTCAATAAATACTGTATTTGTTTCAGTAGACAGTGTATGTGCTTTTTTCAGTGTGTAGTGTATGCATTTCAATAGCTAGTTAATGTATTTCAGTATAAAGTGTAGATGTTTCTAAATGTAGTGCATGCAGATTTTTCAATGCATAGTGTACTTATTTCAATATATAGTGTATGTATTTCAATATGAAGGCCCGGATATTCAAACTGCACCAGGCTGTGGCACAAGCCTGGTCACAGCTCAACTTTGTTGCGCAGGGGTGTGGCCTGGGCGATATTCAATGGAGCTGCGCTATGGCACAGCAGCTTTGAATATCGTACCCTGGCCACCCCAACTATGCATGGTGCAGTGGCACTGCACCAGCGCAAGTGGCCAGAGTGGAGCATGGAGATGTGCTAGCGCAATTGCCATTGGGCCATGCACAGCACCTGAGATATTCAAAGTGCACATGCAAATGGGGCCATAATTTATGCAAGGCGCAAAGGGCCATTTGCATCTCATTCTCTTCCATTTGCATGCCATTAGCATGCAGGTGCGCCGATCCGACGACTTGCACCTGGCGCCCTGCCAGGCAGCAGCCGTTGTGGACCGATGCCCCCTGCAGCCCAATCGCGGGCATTCCTGTAAAATAAAAAAAAAAACATCCAATATCCCTGGTGGTCCAGTGGACCTCTATGTGCCCGATTGCAGGCATCAGTATAGTCCTCCCATGTCCAATATCCCTGGTGGTCCAGTAGACCGATCGCCGCCCGATCGCGGGCATCTGTAACACATAACAGACCCCTACCACCCTGGTGGTCTAGTGTACCCCCCTCCCCACCTGCCCACTGAGCCCCACCGCCCTGTCCCCCGTCAGCTGGCAGGCAGCAGCACCCACCCGCCTGCCGCCCGCCACCGCCGACTGACAGCTCAGTAGGGCTGCAGCCCATTATTGGTTCTAGCGTGGAGCAATGGGTGTCTAACCACTCATCTCTCAGTCCAGATATGTGAATGATGTGAATCATAACCCTTTTGAATATCTGGGCCACAGTGCAGATGTTTCAATAAACAGTGTATTTGTTTCAGTAGACAGTGTACAGTATGTGCTTTTTTCAGTGTGTAGTGTATGCATTTCAATAGCTAGTGTATGTATTTCAATATATAGTGTAGCTGTTTCAATATATAGTGTATTTGTTTCAGTATATAGTGTATGCAAATTTGTCAATGCATAGTGTATTTATTTCAATATGTAGTGTATGTATTTCAATATAAAGCGTAGATGTTTCAATAAATAGTATATTTGTTTCAGTAGACAGTGTGTGTGCTTTTTTTCAGTGTGTAGTGTATGCATTTCAATAGCTTGTGTATGTATTTCAATGAATAGTGTATTTGTTTCAGTATATAGTGTATGCAGATTTTTCAATGCATAGTGTATTTATTTCAATATAGTGTATGTATTTCAATATAAAGTGCAGATGTTTCAATAAATAGTGTATTTGTTTCAGTATATAGTGTATGCAGATTTTTCAATGCATAGTGTATTTCTTTCAATATATAGTGTATGTATTTCAATATAAAGTGCAGATGTTTCAATAAATAGTGTATTTGTTTCAGTAGACAGTGTATGTGCTTTTCTCAGTGTGTAGTGTATGCATTTCAATAGCTAGTGTATGTATTTCAATATATAATGTATGTATTTCAATATAACATGTAGATGTTTCAATAAATAGTGTATTTGTTTCAGTATATAGTGTATGCAGATTTTTCAATGCATAGTGTATATATTTCAATATAAAGTGTAGATGTTTTAATAAATAGTGTATTTGTTTCAGTAGACAGTGTATGTGCTTTTTTCAGTGTGTAGTGTATGCATTTCAATAGCTAGTTAATGTATTTCAATATAAAGTGTAGATGTTTCAATTTATAGTGTATGCAGATTTTTCAATGCATAGTGTAGCTATTTCAATATATAGTGTATGTTTTATTTATTTATTTAAGAATCAGTTTACAACCTTTGAGCCAGAGGCTCGTTTAAAAGGTACTTTGTCACATAAAGACATACATTGTGTTTCGATTTACATAGCAAGATTTGCCAAAAATCAATAGGCATTCACCAGAGGTGCCACGTCACATTGTGGTCAGACAGATACAGTTGGGTACAGACAGATAAAATTGGGTACAGGTACAGGGTACATGTAATCGATAACAGGTATTAAACAAGTCGGTATCAAGTGAGCATTCTGGTAGATAAACATTGAAACAGCTGGCACTGGCCAGGTTAAACCTAGGCATGGTGTACAGGGAAGTGGTGGAGGGGATGGTTGGGTGGAGAGCTGCCCGAGGGGCATTGTCAAAAGAAAAGGAGGTGGAGGCTATGTTCAGAGACAGGAGCAGTTACGAGTGCTGAAGATGTGGTTCCGAAGTGCGGTTTTGAATGTGGAGATGGTGATGGCATTGGTGATGGTGGCAGGGAGAGAGTTAAACCAGGTTGGGGCTCTATAGCTGAAGGACCTCTGGCCATGGCTGGTTCTTGTTCTGGGGATCTTTAGAGTGGTCTTGTAGGAAGACTGTGTTGCAGTGGTGGGAGGGCTCTGGTGGATGGATGCCGTCACCCCAGGGGGGGAGAGCCCGAGTAGGGTTTTTTTGGTGAGGAGACAGGTCTGGTATCGGAGCCGTTCATCCAGGGTAAGCAGGTTAGCATCGACATATAGCTGACAGGTGTGTGTGAGCCTGGGGGCACCAGTAATCAATCTGCATGCTTTATTCAGGGTTAGGTGAATTTTGTTGAGTGCAGTGGCGTCGGCAGCACCGTATACTGGTAGACCATAGTCTACAAGGGACAGAAACGGATGATGTAACAGCTAGCCGGAGAGCATTTAGGGGAAGGCAGGTTTTATGGTGGAATAGGATGCCAAGCCGTGTGTTGGTGGCGGATGTTAGGGCGTCGATGTGGGTGTGAAATGTGAGGGCTGAATCGAAGGTAACCCCAAGGTATTTGTAGGAGCAGACTTGTTCCAGTGGTTGGTTGGTGCTTGGAAGGATATAGAGTGGGTGGTTGCTAGCTTTGTTTTGGGGGTGTGAAAAGAGCATAGTTTTGGTTTTCTTAAGATTGATGACGAGTCTGCGCTCCTTAAACCAAGCCTCGGCACTGTTAAAGGACTGCTGTAGGGAGTCCTGTAGGGAGATGGGATTACGGTGGGTGGCAAAAAGGACAGCATCGTCTGCATACAGCAGAATTTTGCCAGAGCATGCACTGGGCAGGGTGTTCAGATACAGCGAGAAGAGAAGGGGGCCCAGGATGGAGCCTTGGGGGACCCCAGAGAGAATGGGACCGGGTATCGGAGGTGTGCTGTAATCTTGACACACTGGAATCAGTGTCAAGATAGCTAGCACACCATGCCAGGGGCCAGCCAAGAGACCAGTGAGGCAGAGTGCATTCAGCAGCAGTGGATGGGAGACAGTGTCGAAAGCCTTTGAGAGGTCAATGAACACTGCACCAGCTAGGGAGCTGGTATCCAAGGAGGAGTGTAGGAAGTTGGAGAATTCAATTAGGGCAGTGCTGGTACTGTGACCCGCACGGAAGCCATGTTGCTCTGGGCAGAAGATGTTATGCTTAGCCAGATAATCAGTGATTTGAATAGCCACCACTTTCTCCAGGGCTTTAGAGAGGGGAGGGAGGATGGAGATTGGCCGGTAGTTGTTGGCCGATGACCTGTCACCCCCTTTATGAATAGGTGTGATAATGGCTGTTTTCCAAGCCGTGGGGAATTGTCCCAGGCAGAGTGACTGGTTAATTAGGCTTGTGAGAGGTGCAAGGACCTCATCTAGCACCAGCCTGAGGATGCTGGGGTCCAGTGAGTCACTGCCGGGATTGTTGCCATTGAGAGCTTTGATTAGGATGGGTCTGGCTTCCCGGGTGGAAATCTTTCGCAGGAGGAAGCTGGGGTGCTGGAGGACAGGGGGAGTTTGGCTGGGGGGAGGGTCAAAGAAATTACTAGGGAGGACTGAGCTAAGGTCAGTGAAAGTGGTGTTGAACCAGTTAGCTATGGTGGCAGGCTCGGTGGAGGTTGTGCCATTTCTAGTGAGCTGGGATGGGGCAGGGGAGCAAGCTTTACCATTGAGTTGCTTAATATTATCCCAGAAGGTCCAGGCTGAGCCCCAGGAGGAGGTAAGGGAGGCCTGGTAATGGTCTGCCTTGACTTTCCTGATGGAAAGCCAATGTATGTTGTATGTATGTATGATATGTATTTCAATATAAAGTGTAGATATTTCAATATATAGTGTATTTGTTTCAGCATATAGTGTATGCAGATTTTTTCAATGCATAGTGTATTTATTTCAATATATAGTGTATGTATTTCAATATAAAGTGTAGAAGTTTCAATAAATAGTGCATTTGTTTCAGTAGACAGTGTATGTGCTTTTTACAGTGTGTAGTGTATGCATTTCAATAGCTTGTGTATGTATTTCAATGTATAGTGTATTTGTTTCAGTATATAGTGTATGCAGTTTTTTGTAATGCATAGTGTATTTATTTTAATATGTAGTGTATGTGTTTCAATATAACGTGTAGATGTTTCAATAAATAGTGTATTTGTTTCAGTAGACTGTGTATGTACTTTTTCAGTGTGTAGTGTATACATTTCAATAGCTAGTGTATGTATTTCAATATTTAGTGTATGCATTTCAATATAAGGTGCAGATGTTTCAATAAATAGTGTCTTGTTTCAGTAGACAGTGTATGTGCTTTTTTCGGTGTGCAGTGTATGCATTTCAATAGCCAGTGTCTGTATTTCAATATAAAGTGTAGATGTTTCAATATATAGTGAATTTGTTTCAGTATATAGTGTATGCAGATTTTTCAATGCATAGTGTATTTATTTCAATATATAGTGTATGTATTTCAATATAAAGTGTAGATGTTTCAATAAATAGTGTATTTGTTTCAGTAGACAGTGTATGTACTTTTGTCGGTGTGTAATGTATGCATTTCAATAGCTAGTGTCTGTATTTCAATATAAAGTGTAGATGTTTCAATATATAGTAAATTTGTTTCGGTATATAGTGTATGCAGATTTTTCAATGCATAGTGTATTTATTTCAATATATAGTGTATGTATTTCAATATAAAGTGTAGATGTTTCAGTAAAAAGTGTATTTGTTTCAGTAGACAGTGTATGTGCTTTTTTCAGTGTGTAGTGTATGCATTTCAATATAAAGTGTAGATGTTTTAATATATAGTGTATTTGTTTCAGTATATAGTGTATGCAGATTTTTCAATGCATAATGTATTTATTTCAACATATAGTATGTGTATTTCAATATAAAGTGTAGATGTGTCAATAAATACTGTATTTGTTTCAGTAGACAGTGTATGTGCTTTTTTCAGTGTGTAGTGTATGCATTTCAATAGCTAGTTAATGTATTTCAGTATAAAGTGTAGATGTTTCTAAATGTAGTGCATGCAGATTTTTCAATGCATAGTGTACTTATTTCAATATATAGTGTATGTATTTCAATATGAAGGCCCGGATATTCAAACTGCACCAGGCTGTGGCACAAGCCTGGTCACAGCTCAACTTTGTTGCGCAGGGGTGTGGCCTGGGCGATATTCAATGGAGCTGCGCTATGGCACAGCAGCTTTGAATATCGTACCCTGGCCACCCCAACTATGCATGGTGCAGTGGCACTGCACCAGCGCAAGTGGCCAGAGTGGAGCATGGAGATGTGCTAGCGCAATTGCCATTGGGCCATGCACAGCACCTGTGATATTCAAAAGTGCACATGCAAATGGGGCCATAATTTATGCAAGGCGCAAAGGGGGCCATTTGCATCTCATTATGGCCCCATTTGCATGCCATTAGCATGCAGGTGCGCCGATCCCCGACGACTTGCACCTGGCGCCCTGCCAGGCAGCAGCCGTTGTGGACCGATGCCCCCTGCAGCCCAATCGCGGGCATTCCTGTAAAATAAAAAAAAAAACATCCAATATCCCTGGTGGTCCAGTGGACCTCTATGTGCCCGATTGCAGGCATCAGTATAGTCCTCCCATGTCCAATATCCCTGGTGGTCCAGTAGACCGATCGCCGCCCGATCGCGGGCATCTGTAACACATAACAGACCCTACCACCCTGGTGGTCTAGTGTACCCCTCCCACCCACCACTGGCCCCACCACCCTGTCCCCCGTCAGCTGGCAGGCAGCACCACCACCCGCCTGCCGCCCCGCCACCGCCGACTGACAGCTCAGTAGGGCTGCACGCCCATTTGGTTCTAGCGTGAGCAATGGGTGTGCAACCTCACTGCATCTCTCAGTCCAGATATGTGAATGATGTGAATGCGCAACCCTTTTGAATATCTGGGCCACAGTGCAGATGTTTCAATAAACAGTGTATTTGTTTCAGTAGACAGTGTACAGTATGTGCTTTTCAGTGTGTAGTGTATGCATTTCAATAGCTAGTGTATGTATTTCAATATATAGTGTAGCTGTTTCAATATATAGTGTATTTGTTTCAGTATATAGTGTATGCAAATTTGTCAATGCATAGTGTATTTATTTCAATATGTAGTGTATGTATTTCAATATAAAGCGTAGATGTTTCAATAAATAGTATATTTGTTTCAGTAGACAGTGTGTGTGCTTTTTTTCAGTGTGTAGTGTATGCATTTCAATAGCTTGTGTATGTATTTCAATGAATAGTGTATTTGTTTCAGTATATAGTGTATGCAGATTTTTCAATGCATAGTGTATTTATTTCAATATATAGTGTATGTATTTCAATATAAAGTGCAGATGTTTCAATAAATAGTGTATTTGTTTCAGTATATAGTGTATGCAGATTTTCAATGCATAGTGTATTTCTTTCAATATATAGTGTATGTATTTCAATATAAAGTGCAGATGTTTCAATAAATAGTGTATTTGTTTCAGTAGACAGTGTATGTGCTTTTCTCAGTGTGTAGTGTATGCATTTCAATAGCTAGTGTATGTATTTCAATATATAATGTATGTATTTCAATATAAATGTAGATGTTTCAATAAATAGTGTATTTGTTTCAGTATATAGTGTATGCAGATTTTTCAATGCATAGTGTATATATTTCAATATAAAGTGTAGATGTTTTAATAAATAGTGTATTTGTTTCAGTAGACAGTGTATGTGCTTTTTTCAGTGTGTAGTGTATGCATTTCAATAGCTAGTTAATGTATTTCAATATAAAGTGTAGATGTTTCAATTTATAGTGTATGCAGATTTTTCAATGCATAGTGTAGCTATTTCAATATATAGTGTATGTTTTTATTTATTTATTTAAGAATCAGTTTACAACCTTTGAGCCAGAGGCTCGTTTACAAAGGTACTTTGTCACATAAAGACATACATTGTGTTTCGGTTACATAGCAAAGATTTGCCAAAAATCAATAGGCATTCACCAGAGGTGCCACGTCACATTGTGGTCAGACAGATACAGTTGGGTACAGACAGATAAAATTGGGTACAGATGTACAGGTACATGTAATCGATAACAGGTATTAAACAAGTCGGTATCAAGTGAGCATTCTGGTAGATAAACATTGAAACAGCTGGCACTGGCCAGGTTAAACCTAGGCATGGTGTACAGGGAAGTGGTGGAGGGGATGGTTGGGTGGAGAGCTGCCGGGGGCATTGTCAAAAGAAAGGAGGTGGAGGCTATGTTCAGAGACAGGAGCAGATTCACGAGTGCTGAAGATGTGGTTCAAGTGCGGTTTGAATGTGGAGATGGTGATGGCATTGGTGATGGTGGCAGGAGAGAGTTAAACCAGGTTGGGGCTCTATAGCTGAAGGACCTCTGTGGCTGGTTCTTGTTCTGGGGATCTTTAGAGTGGTCTTGTAGGAAGACTGTGTTGCAGTGGTGGGAGGGCTCTGGTGGATGGATCCGTCACCCAGGGGAGAGCCGAGTAGGGTTTTTTTGGTGAGGAGACAGGTCTGGTATCGGAGCCGTTCATCCAGGGTAAGCAGGTTAGCATCGACATATAGCTGACAGGTGTGTGTGAGCCTGGGGGCACCAGTAATCAATCTGCATGCTTTATTCAGGGTTAGGTGAATTTTGTTGAGTGCAGTGGCGTCGGCAGCACCGTATACTGGTAGACCATAGTCTACAAGGGACAGAACGGATGATGTAACAGCTAGCCGGAGAGCATTTGGGGGAAGGCAGGTTTTATGGTGGAATAGGATGCCAAGCCGTGTGTTGGTGGCGGATGTTAGGGCGTCGATGTGGGTGTGAAATGTGAGGGCTGAATCGAAGGTAACCCCAAGGTATTTGTAGGAGCAGACTTGTTCCAGTGGTTGGTTGGTGCTTGGAAGGATATAGAGTGGGTGGTTGCTAGCTTTGTTTTGGGGGTGTGAAAAGAGCATAGTTTTGGTTTTCTTAAGATTGATGACGAGTCTGCGCTCCTTAAACCAAGCCTCGGCACTGTTAAAGGACTGCTGTAGGGAGTCCTGTAGGGAGATGGGATTACGGTGGGTGGCAAAAAGGACAGCATCGTCTGCATACAGCAGAATTTTGCCAGAGCATGCACTGGGCAGGGTGTTCAGATACAGCGAGAAGAGAAGGGGGCCCAGGATGGAGCCTTGGGGGACCCCAGAGAGAATGGGACGGGTATCGGAGAGTGTGCTATTAATCTTGACACACTGGAATCGAGTGTCAAGATAGCTAGCACACCATGCCAGGGGCCAGCCAAGAGACCAGTGAGGCAGAGTGCATTACAGCAGTGGATGGGAGACAGTGTCGAAAGCCTTTGAGAGGTCAATGAACACTGCACCAGCTAGGGAGCTGGTATCCAAGGAGGAGTGTAGGAAGTTGGAGAATTCAATTAGGGCAGTGCTGGTACTGTGACCCTTGCAGGAAGCCATGTTAGCTCTGGGCAGAAGATGTTATGTAGCCAGATAATCAGTGATTTGAATAGCCACCACTTTCTCCAGGGCTTTAGAGAGAGGAGAGGATGGAGATTGGCCGGTAGTTGTTGGCGATGACCTGTCACCCTTTATGAATAGGTGTGATAATGGCTGTTTCCAAGCCGGGAATTGTCCCAGGCAGAGTGACTGGTTAATTAGGCTTGTGAGAGGTGCAAGGACCTCATCTAGCACCAGCCTGAGGATGCTGGGGTCCAGTGAGTCACTGCGGGATTGTTGCCATTGAGAGCTTTGATTAGGATGGGTCTGGCTTCCCGGGTGGAAATCTTTCGCAGGAGGAAGCTGGGGTGCTGGAGGACAGGGGGAGTTTGGCTGGGGGGGTCAAAGAAATTACTAGGGAGGACTGAGCTAAGGTCAGTGAAAGTGGTGTTGAACCAGTTAGCTATGGTGGCAGGCTCGGTGGAGGTTGTGCCATTTCTAGTGAGCTGGGATGGGGCAGGGGAGCAAGCTTTACCATTGAGTTGCTTAATATTATCCCAGAAGGTCCAGGCTGAGCCCCAGGAGGAGGTAAGGGAGGCCTGGTAATGGTCTGCCTTGACTTTCCTGATGGAAAGCCAATGTATGTTGTATGTATGTATGATATGTATTTCAATATAAAGTGTAGATATTTCAATATATAGTGTATTTGTTTCAGCATATAGTGTATGCAGATTTTTCAATGCATAGTGTATTTATTTCAATATATAGTGTATGTATTTCAATATAAAGTGTAGAAGTTTCAATAAATAGTGCATTTGTTTCAGTAGACAGTGTATGTGCTTTTTACAGTGTGTAGTGTATGCATTTCAATAGCTTGTGTATGTATTTCAATGTATAGTGTATTTGTTTCAGTATATAGTGTATGCAGTTTTTTGTAATGCATAGTGTTTTTATTTCAATATATAGTGTATGTGTTTCAATATAAAGTGTAGATTTTTCAATATATAGTGTATTTGTTTCAGTATATAGTGTATGCAGATTTTTCAATGCATAATGCATTTATTTCAATTCATAGTGTATGCATTTCAATATAAGGTGCAGATGTTTCAATAAACAGTGTATTTGTTTCAGTAGACAGTGTATGTGCTTTTCTCAGTGTGTAGTGTATGCATTTTAATAGCTAGTGTATGTATTTAAATAGCTAGTGTATGTATTTAAATAGCTAGTGTATGTATTTAAAAATATAATATGTATTTCAATATAAAGTGTAGATGTTTCAATAAATACTGTATTTGGTTTAGTATATAGTGTATGCTGATTTCTCAATGCATAGTGTATTTATTTCAATATATAGTGTATGTATTTCAATATAAAGTGTAGATGTTTCAATAAATACTGTATTTGTTTCAGTATATATTGTATGCAGATTTTTCAATGCACAGTGTATTTATTTCAATATATTGTGTTTGTATTTCAATTTAAAGTGTCAATGTTTCAATAAATAGTGTATTTGTTTCAGTAGACAGTGTATGTGCTTTTTTCAGTGTGTAGTGTATGCATTTCAATAGCTAGTTAATGTATTTCAGTATAAAGTGTAGATGTTTCTAAATGTAGTGTATGCAGATTTTTCAATGCATAGTGTATTTATTTCAATATGTAGTGTATGTATTTCAATATGAAGGTCCGGATATTCAAACTGCACCAGGCTGTGGCACAAGCCTGGGCACAGCTCAACTTTGTTGCGCAGGGGTGTGGCCTGGGCGATATTCAACAGAGCTGCGCTATGGCGCAGCAGCTTTGAATTTTGCACCCTGGCCACCCCCACTGTGCATGGTGCAGTGGCACTGCACCAGTGCAAGTGGCCAGAGTGGAGCATGGAGATGCATTAGCGCAAGTGCCATTGGGCCATGCACAGCACCTGCGATATTCAAGAGGGGACATGCAAATGGGGCCATAATTTATGCAAGGCGCAAAGGGGGCCATTTGCATCTCATTATGGCCCCATTTGCATGCCATTAGCATGCAGGTGCGCCGATCCCCGATGACTTGCACCTGGCGCCCTGCCAGGCAGCAGCCGTCGGGGACCGACGCCCCCTGCAGCCCAATCACGGGCATTCCTGTAAAATAAAAAAAAAACATCCAATATCCCTGGTGGTCCAGTGGACCTCTATGTGGCCGATCGCAGGCATCAGTATAGTCCCCCCATGTCCAATATCCCTAGTGGTCCAGTAGACTGATCGCCACCCAATCGCGGGCATCTGTAACACATAACAGACCCCTACCACCCTGGTGATCTAGTGTACCCCTCCCCACCCGCCCATTGAGCCCCACTACCCCGCTCCCCATCAGCTGGCAGGCAGCAGCACCCCACCCCTACCACCCGCTCACCGACCGACAGCTCAGTAGGGCTGCACGCCCATTGGTTCACAGCATGAGTCAATTGGCGTGCAGCCCATACCGTACTACTCAGTCCAGATATGTGAATGATATGAATGCGCAACCCTTTTGAATATCTGGGCCACAGTGCAGATGTTTCAATTAATAGTGTATTTGTTTCAGTAGACAGTTTACAGTATGTGCTTTTTTCAGTGTGTAGTGTATGCATTTCAATAGCTAGTGTATGTATTTCAATATATAGTGTAGCTGTTTCAATATATAGTGTATTTGTTTCAGTATATAGTGTATGCAGATTTGTCAATGCACAGTGTATTTATTTCAATATATAGTGTATGTATTTCAATATAAAGTGTAGATGTTTCAATAAATAGTGTATTTGTTTCAGTAGACAGTGTATGTGTTTTTTTCAGTGTGCAGTGTATGAATTTAAATAGCTAGTGTATGCATTTCAATATATAGTGTATTTGTTTCAGTATATAGTGTATGCAGATTTTTCAATGCACAGTGCATTTATTTCACTATATAGTGTATGCATTTCAATATAAGGTGCAGATGTTTCAATAAATAATGTATTTGTTTCGGTAGACAGTGTTTGTGTTTTTTTCAGTGTGTAGTGTATGAATTTAAATAGCTAGTGTATGCATTTCAATATATAGTGTATTTGTTTCAGTATATAGTGTATGCAGATTTTTCAATGCACAGTGCATTTATTTCAATATATAGTGTATGCATTTCAATATAAAGTGCAGATGTTTCAATAAATAGTGTATTTGTTTCAGTTGACAGTGTATGTGCTTGTTTCAGTGTGTAGTGTATGCATTTCAATGGCTAGTGTATGTATTTCAATATAAACTGTAGATGTTTCAATAAATAGTGTATTTGTTTTAGTATATAGTGTATGCAGATTTTTCAATGCATAGTGTATTTATTTCAATATATAGTGTATGTATTTCAATATAAAGTGTAGATGTTTCAATAAATAGTATATTTATTTCAGTATATAGTGTATGCAGATTTTTCAATGCATAGTGTATTTATTTCAATATATAGTGTATGAATTTCAGTATAAAGTGTAGATGTTTCAATATATAGTGTATTTCTTTCAGTGTATAGTGTATGCAGATTTTTAATGCATAGTGTATTTATTTCAAAATATTTTGTGTGTATTTCAATATAAAGTGTAGATGTTTCAATATATAGTGTATTTGTTTCAGTATATAGTGTATGCAGATTTTTCAATGCATAGTGTATTTATTTCAATATATAGTTTATGTATTTCAATGTAAAGTGTAGATGTTTCAATAAATAGTGTATTTATTTCAGTAGACAGTGTATGTGCTTTTTTAATGTGTGTAGTGTATGCATTTCAATAGCTAGTGTATGTATTTCAATATAAAGTGTAGATATCTGAATATATAGTGTATTTGTTTCAGTATATAGTGTATGCAGATTTTTCAATGCATAGTGTATTTATTTCAATATATAATGTATGTATTTCAATATAAAGTGTAGATGTTTCAATAAATAGTATATTTATTTCAGTATATAGTGTATGCAGATTTTTCAATGCATAACGTATTTATTTCATTATATAGTGTATGTATTTCAGTATAAAGTGTAGATGTTTCAATATATAGTGTATTTCTTTCAGTGTATAGTGTATGCAGATTTTTAATGCATAGTGTATTTATTTCAAAATATATTGTGTGTATTTCAATACAAAGTGTGGATGTTTCTAATATATAGTGTATTTGTTTCAATATATAGTGTATGCAGATTTTTCAATGCATAGTGTATTTATTTCAATATATAGTGTATGTATTTCAATATAAAGTGTAAATGTTTCAATAAATAGTGTATTTATTTCAGTAGACATTGTATGTGCTTTTTTAATGTGTGTAGTGTATGCATTTCAATAGCTAGTGTATGTATTTCATTATAAAGTGTAGATATCTGAATATATAGTGTATTTGTTTCAGTATATAGTGTATGCAGATTTTTCAATGCATAGTGTATTTATTTCAATATGTAGTGTATGTATTTCAATATAAAGTGTAGATGTTTCAATAAATAGTGTATTTATTTCAGTAGACAGTGTATGTGCTTTTTTCATGTGTGTAGTGTATGCATTTCAATAGCTAGTGTATGCATTTCAATATAAAGTGTAGATATCTGAATATATAGTGTATTTGTTTCAGTATATAGTGTATGCATATTTTTCAATGCATAGTGTATTTATTTCAATATATAGTGTATATATTTCAATATAAAGTGTAGATGTTTCAATAAATAGTGTATTTATTTCAGTAGACAGTGTATGTGCTTTTTTAATGTGTGTAGTGTATGTATTTCAATATAAAGTGTAGATATCTGAATATATAGTGTATTTGTTTCAGTATATAGTGTATGCAGATTTTTCAATGCATAGTGTATTTATTTCAATATATAGGCCCGGATATTCAAACTGCGCCATTCTGAGGCACAAGCCCTTGCGCTGCTCAAAATAGTTGCGCAGGGGTGTGGCCGAGGCGATATTCAATGGAGTTGCGCTATTGAGCAACTCCTTTGAATATCACCCCCCAGCCACAGCTACTGTGCATGGCACAGTGGAACTTGCGCCACTGCAAGTTGTCAGAGTTGAGCATTAAACTTGCGGTGGTGCAAGTACCATTGCGCCACGTGCAAATTTCCGATATTTAAAAGGTGACATGCAAATGGGGCCATAATTCATGCAAGGCACAGGGGGGGCCATTTGCATCTGTTTATGGCCCCATTTGCATGCCATTAGCGTATGGGTGCACCAATCACTGAGGACTTGCCTGGCAGCCCTGTCAGGCAGCAGCCGTGGGGACGGCAGCACCTGCAACCTGATTGCCGGGCAGAGCGTAAAACAACCCCAAACATCTCCCAATGCCCAATCGCGGGCAGAACCTATACTGACAACCCCCAAACATCTCCCATTGCCGATTGTGGGCAGAGCATGTGGACAACTCCCCCAGTGCCCGATCATGGGCAGAATGTAAAAGACCCCAAACCCG
Organism: Neoceratodus forsteri; assembly: GCA_016271365.2. Taxonomy (NCBI): domain Eukaryota; kingdom Metazoa; phylum Chordata; order Ceratodontiformes; family Ceratodontidae; genus Neoceratodus; species Neoceratodus forsteri. The sequence continues at coordinate 1,102,210,377 of CM028133.1, forward strand.
ATCTCTCCTGGTGGTCCAGTGGACCGTAATGCCCGATTGTGGGCAGAATGTCCAGTGACAACCCCCAAACATCTCCCTGGTGTCTAGTGTCCGCCCACCCACCCACCCACGAGCCCCACCGCGGCTCCCCTGGCGGCCGGCGGGTGGCAGCATCCCACCATGCCGCCCCACCACCCGCGGACTGACTGGCTGCAGTGGGCTGCACCCCCATTGGTGCAGAGCTAGAGCCAATGGGCGTGCAGCCCATACCGTACATGACAGTCCAGATTTGTGAATGAACATCATTCACAAATCTGGACTGTCATGTCTGCTGAGCCTGCGACGCCAACACCTCTACACGCAATGAAGCGTGCAACACCGGTCTGATCGATCGTGGCGGCTGCAGGGCAACGGTGAGATGCCGTCCGCTGGCTGCGGGGAGGCGAGATGGTGGGACAATGAAGTGGTGTGGTGGGGGGACACTGAGACACCAGGGAGATGTTTGGGGGTTGTCACTGGACATTCTGCCTGCGATTGACGTATGGTCCACTGGACCACCAGGGAGATATTCGGGTTGGGGGTCTTTACATTCTGCCCGCGATCGGGCACTGGGGGTTGTTTCATCGCTCTGCCCATGATCGGGCATTGGGAGATGTTTGGGGGTTGTCATAATGCTTCTGCCCGTGATCAGGCATTGGGAGATGTTTGGGCAGGTTTGTCATATCATACTGCCCGTGATCGGGCATTGGGAGATGTTTGGGGTTGTTGTATACATTCTGCCCGCGATCGGGCACTGGGGGTTGTCAGTATACATTCTGCCCGCGATCGGGCATTAGGGAGATGTTTGGGCAGGGGGTTCTTTTCACATTCTGCCCACAATCGGGCTGGTGGGGGGGCACAGGGACTGAGTTGGGGGCCAGCCACGGGTGGCAGCTGTTGTGTTGCACCCTGCAATACAGCAGCTCACCTGTGGGTGGCCGTCAACTTGATCCTTTTTTTTTGGCTCAAAGTTGTGCAGGCGCAGGTTGGGGGTTGCACCTGCACAACTCTGCACAACCCGACTGAATATCGGGTTATGCAGTTTATGCATGGTTCCTCCCCCTCCTGTTGAGTATGCATTCATTTGCATTGCACTGTTGCTCAACCTGTTTTCAGTGGTGCAACTGCCTCCTGCTGAATATCACAGAATGGCGCAATGTAGGAGTTGCGCATGTGCAACCCTGTTGTGTATGGCGCAACCCTTTTGAATATCCGGGCCATAGTGTATGTATTTCAATATAAAGTGTAGATGTTTCAATAAATAGTGTATTTGCTTCAGTAGACAGTGTATGCGTTTTTTTCAGTATGTGGTGTGTGCATTTAAATAGCTAGTGTATGCATTTCAATATATAGTGTATTTGTTTCAGTATATAGTGTATGCAGATTTTTCAATGCATAGTGTATTTATTTCAATATATAGTGTATGTATTTCAATATAAAGTGTAGATGTTTCAATATATAGTGTATTTGTTTCAGTATATAGTGTATGCAGATTTTTCAATGCATAGTATATTTATTTCAATATATAGTGTATGTATTTCAATATAAAGTGTAGATGTTTCAGTAGATAGTGTATTTGTTTCAGTAGACAGTGTATGTGCTTTTTTCAGGTGTAGTGTATGCATTTCAATAGCTAGTGTATGTATTTCAATATAAACTGTAGATATCTCAATATATAGTGTATTTGTTTCAGTATATAGTGTATGCATATTTTTCAATGCATAGAGTATTTATTTCAATATATAGTGTATGTATTTCAATATAAAGTGTAGATGTTTCAATAAATAGTGCATTTATTTCAGTAGACAGTGTATGTGCTTTTTGAATGTGTGTAGTGTATACATTTCAATACCTAGTGTATGTATTTCAATATATAGTGCAAATTTTTCAATGTGTTGTGTATTTCTTTCAATATATAGTGTATGTATTTGAATATAAAGTGTAGCTGTTTCAATATATAGTATATTTGTTTCAGTATATAGTGTATGCAGATTTTTCAATGCAGAGTGTATTTATTTCAATATATAGTGTATGTATTTCAATATAAAGTGTAGATGTTTCAATAGTGTATTTGTTTCAGTAGACAGTGTATGTGCTTTTTTCAGTGTGTAGTGTATGCATTTCAGTAGGTAGTGTATGTATTTCAATATATAGTGTATTTGTTTCAGTATATAGTGTATGCAGATTTTTCAAAGTGTATTGTATTTATTTCAATATGTAGGGTATGTCTTTCAATATAAAGTGTAGATGTTTAAATATGTAGTTTATTTGTTTCAGTATATAGTGTATGCAGATTTTATAATATGTAGTGTGTTTATTTCAATATATAGTGTATGTATTTCAATATATAGTGTAGATGTTTCAATAAATAGTGTATTTGTTTCAGTAGACAGTGTATGTGCTTTTGTTGGTGTGTATTGTATGCATTTCTATAGCTAATGTCTGTATTTCAATATAAAGTGTAGATGTTTCAATATATAGTGAATTTGTTTCAGTATATAGTGTATGCAGATTTTTAATGCATAGTGTATTTATTTCAATATATAGTGTATGTATTTCAATATAAAGTGTAGATGTTTCAATATATAGTGTATTTGTTTCAGTATATAGCGTATGCAGATTTTTCAATGCATAGTGTATTTATTTCAATATATAGTGTATGTATTTCAACATAAAGTGTAGATGTTTCAATAAATAGTGTATTTATTTCAGTAGACAGTGTATGTGCTTTTTAATGTGTGTAGTGTATGCATTTCAATAGCTAGTGTATGTATTTCAATATAAAGTGTAGATTTCTGAATATATAGTGTATTTGTTTCAGTATATAGTGGATGCAGATTGTTCAATGCATAGTGTATTTATTTCAATATATAGTGTATGTATTTCAATATAAAGTGTAGATGTTTCAATAAATAGTGTATTTGTTTCAGTAGACAGTGTATGTGGTTTTTTTCAGTATGTAGTGTGTGCATTTAAATAGCTAGTGTATGCATTTCAATATATAGTGTATTTGTTTCAGTATATAGTGTATGCAGATTTTTCAATGCATAGTGTATTTATTTATTTATTTAGTTTTTGTTGACCGGGTACGTGCACTAGACAAATCCTGCCTATTTTCAGGCACGACCGGGGGTGGGGGGTGGGGGATACAGATGAATGCCAACTGTCCTTGAACCAGATTAAGCTGTTGGTGGTATTTAGTGAATGGGAAATTTGGCCAGGACACCGGGAAATTCCTACTCTTTGATAAGTGCCATAGGATCTTTAACATCCACCTGAACTACCACCAATCCAGGCAGATGGGACCTCGGTTTAACGTCTCATCTGAAGGCGGCACCTCAGAAGTGCAGCACCCCTCTCATGCTGCACTACAGTGTCAGTACTGGGATAATAACCCAAGTGCCAGATGTGGGAACTGAACCCACAGCCCTCTGATCTCCCGGCCTCAGAGGCGAGTGTGCTACCTACTGAGCCACTGACACTGCTAATATTTATTTCAATATATAGTGTATGTATTTCAATATAAAGTGTAAATGTTTCAATATATAGTGTATTTGTTTCAATATATAGTGTATGCAGATTTTTCAATGCATTGTATATTTATTTCACTATATAGTGTATGTATTTCAATATAAAGTGTAGATGTTTCAGTAGATAGTGTATTTGTTTCAGTAGACAGTGTATGTGCTTTTTTCAGGTGTAGTGTATGCATTTCAATAGCTAATGTATGTATTTCGATATAAAGTGTAGATATCTCAATATATGGTGTATTTGTTTCAGTATATAGTGTATGCAGATTTTTCAATGCATAGTGTATTTATTTCAATATATAGTGTATGTATTTCAATACAAAGTGTAGATGTTTCAATAAATAGTGCATTTATTTCAGTAGACAGTGTATGTGCTTTTTGAATGTGTGTAGTGTATACATTTCAATAGCTAGTGAATGTATTTCAATATATAGTGCAGATATTTCAATGTGTTGTGTATTTATTTCAATACATAGTGTATGTATTTCAATATAAAGTGTAGCTGTTTCAATATATAGTATATTTGTTTCAGTATATAGTGTATGCAGATTTTTCAATGCAGAGTGTATTTATTTCAATATATAGTGTATGTATTTCAATTAAAGTGTAGATGTTTCAATAAATAGTGTATTTGTTTCAGTAGACAGTGTATGTGCTTTTTTCAGTGTGTAGTGTATGCATTTCGGTAGGTAGTGTATGTATTTCAATATATAGTGTATTTGTTTCAGTATATAGTGTATGCAGATTTTTCAAAGTGTATTGTATTTATTCCAATATGTAGGGTATGTCTTTCAATATAAAGTGTAGATGTTTCAATATGTAGTGTATTTGTTTCAGTATATAGTGTATGCTGATTTTATAATACGTAGTGTGTTTATTTCAATATATAGTGTATGTATTTCAATATATAGTGTAGATGTTTCAATAAATAGTGTATTTGCTTCAGTAGACAGTGTATATGCTTTTGTCAGTGTGTATTGTATGCATTTCTATAGCTAGTGTCTGTATTTCAATATAAAGTGTAGATGTTTCAATATATAGTGAATTTGTTTCAGTATATAGTGTATGCAGATTTTTAATGCATAGTGTATTTATTTCAATATATAGTGTATGTATTTCAATATAAAGTGTAGATGTTTCAATAAATAGTGTATTTGTTTCAGTAGACTGTGTATGTGCTTTTTTCAGTGTGTAGTGTATGCATTTCAATAGCTAGTGTAAAAAATGTTGTAGGTGCCGTATTGGTCCTTGTAAGAACAGATCCAGAAACAAAAGATTTGATATCTTTTATTGGACCAACATGGATGTTACAGAAGAGAAGAAAGTGCTCTAGCTTTCGAACCTACCCGGTCCTTATTCTGAAGCTTTATGGCAGTTATTTTGAAAATCCCATACTATTAACACCAGATTATGTTGAAAAAACAGAAATAATTCTCATTGGTTTAACATATACATTTAAAACATAACAGAAGATTACATCAGAGAAGCTAATTAACACCAGTATGCTTTTAACTGAGAAGCCTCAGAAGGGCAAAGGTTATCAAGAATTCTCAACAACCAGAGAGTTCTTCTCACATACATTTTAAAATGACTCAGTATGCTAAGAAAGCATACTAGTGATAAAAAAACCTTGGGCTAGCATTCTCTCTAATACATGTAAGATGAGGTTACAACTTACATTCCAAGTGTCCTGGTGTATTAAAGAACAGATAATGAGAGATAAAATTCTGAAATTAGGTATAACTGCAAGCTGATAAGGAGTTCCAAATTGAAAATACACATATATACATGATGCATGATCGTATCACTTGTAAGTGTAAGTGCCAAATAAAAATACTTGTCAAGGACCCCCAAGAAAATGAGACCATGGCCCTGATAAGTGGAGATTTCAACACAGAGTCAGTGTATGACAAAAATTCACAGAATCAGTCTAAGGAATCTAAATGAAAACTTCCAAGGATGAAATCCTCCAGGTCCCCTCCTATTTTTTCCTTTTCTCTCCCTCTCCCTCTCTCTCTTTCCTTGGGAAAGATACTGTAACTAGTAGGAATGAGATATACTGTATGTGCAAGAGTCATAGTACAGCATCATTCACACCAATATTAATAGTTACCCAAAGGAATTACACCTTTTATGAACCCCCAAGTAAATGAGATATGCATCTTAATATGAGCAGATTTAAAAATGTGACAGTGTGTAATCCAACCACTGACAACTAGCAGAAGGAAGTAAATGTACACTATATGTGAAAACTAAGTGTCCTAGCCACATAACAACTGCCCCATGCCACTCTCCCCCCACACATATGTGTGTACATATACCACATCACACCACACACACACACACAACCCTGCACACACCACACAACCACAGCACACAAGAAATATAACAAACACAACCCACACATACCACACCACACCGTGCACAGACAAACAAAACACACACACACACCATACCCAAAACAGACAAAGACACAACACATGCAAAACACACACAAACCCACACATACATACATACATCAATACACACACACACACACTCACCACAGTTTTAAGGTGAAAAGTCAACATGTAGATAACCATAAACTTACAAAATCAAAGGCCCGCTGAATAACTAAAATATTTATGTCCATCTTTTAAAGTACAGGTCTGTGTAAGTTTAAGTGGAATAATGTGTCATATAACCAACATCAATGTTCAGTCCATCCACCACCATATTGAGAAGTAAAATAAGCCTAATTTCAGAAGCCCGTCTCTGTTGTGTACTGTTGAAATGTCCTTTTAAGACCATCACAGACATATCTGAGATTGAGTGGCCATCCTGGGAGAAGTGCTGGGCTACTGGTTTCTCAATCATCTTGTGATTAATAGAATGTCTGTGTGAATTCATTCTAGTACGGAGTTGTTGGCTTGTCTCCCCCACGTAACCTGTGCGAGGACATTTCTTGCATTGGATAAAATAGACCACACTACTTGATGTTCATGTGTAATTCCCCTGTATCCTGAATAGTCTGTTTTGTGATGTAACCACACAGTCTGAAGTGGAAATGAGGTTACATGTCTTATATGCGCGTTGATGACATGGTCGTGTACCATATGATGTCATGGTATTCTGTTCCGGTTCATGTTGACTCCTAATAATCAGGTTGGCTAAATTAGGTGGTTGTTTACAAGATAGTAGTGGTAGTTCTTGAAAAATACAGTAAAGGGTTTCATCCTCACTAATTACTGGATGGAGATCCTTATAATCTTACGTAGAAGTTCAAGGTCAGGATGGTATGTGACTACTAAGGGTATTCTGTTGGTAGTCATCCATTCCTTATATTGCAGAAGTTGTTCTCTTGGGACCTGTGTTGCACATTCCACTGCTCTGTCAATTTCCCTGGATGAGTGTCCCTGCTCAATAAAGGTGTTTTTCAACATCACCAGATGTATGTCTCTGTCTTTCTCATTTGAACAGAGGTGGTGATACCGAAGTGCTTGACTGTATATGACAGATTTCTTTGTGTGGCTTGGGTGATTACTTTTCTTGTGTAAGTATCTCTGTCTGTCTGCTGGTTTCCTGTAAAGACAGGTATGTAGGGTTCCATCCTTAATAGTGACAGTGGTATCCAGAAAATGTACACTGGTGGCAGAATATTCCAGGGAAGCTTTATAGTTGGGTGTAGGTTATTAAGTTCCCAATGAAAATCTTTGAATGTGTCAGTGCCGTCTATCCAAATTATAAACAAATCATCAATGTAACGGAAATAAACGAGTGATTCATGTGTACAGTGCCTTAGAAAATCCTCCTCCAAATTTGCCATAAAAAGATTAGCATACTGAGGAGCCATCCTGGTTCCCATTGCTGTTCCCATAGTTTGAACATAATGTTTACCATTGAAGCTGAAGTTGTTATGTGTCAGAATGAATTCAGTGAGTTTACCTACAACTCCAGGGTCAATGTTGGGGTCCAATTCTTTGTCATGCAGATATTTGAGGCAGGCTGAAATGCCATCTGTGTGTGGAATATTAGTGTAGAGGGAGGTTACATCCATCATGGCTAAAAGGATATCAGGTGGTAAGTGCTTGAAACCAGAATGATTATGCAGGAAGTGAGTAGTGTCCTTGATGTAACTTTCCCTTTGTATAACCAGCGGTTTGAACATAGCTTCTACAAATCCTGATATCCCCTCTTTCAGGGTACCATTACCAGAGACTATGGGTCTACCAGGATTACCAGGCTTATGTATTTTAGGAAGCATGTAGAATGTCCCTGGCTTAGTTTCACTGGGGATGAGGGCCTTTAGGGCATTGATGATTTGTTTATAATTTGGACAGAGGGCACAGACACACTCAAAGATTTTCATCGGGAACTTAATAACCTCCACCCAACCATAAAGTTTTCCCTGGAATATTCTGCCACCAGTGCACATTTTCTGAATACCACTGTCACTATTAAGGATGGAACCCTACATACCTGTCTTTACAGGAAACCAACAGACAGACAGAGATACTTACACAAGAAAAGTAATCACCCGAGCCACACAAAGAAATCTATCATATATAGTCAAGCACCTCAGTATCACTGCCTCTGTTCAAATGAGGAAGACAGAGACACACATCTGGCGATGTTGAAAAACACCTTTATTTAGCAGGGACACTCATACAGGGAAATTGACAGAGCAGTGGAACGTGCAACACAGGTCCCAAGAGAACAACTTCTGCAATATAAGGAACGGATGACTACCAACAGAATACCCTTAGTAGTCACATACCATCCTGACCTTGAACTTCTACGTAAGATTATTAAGAATCTCCATCCAATAATTAGTGAGGATGAAACCCTTAATTGTATTTTTCAAGAAATACCACTACTATCTTTTAAACAAACACCTAATTTAGCCAACCTGATTATTAGGAGTCAACTTGAACCTGAACAGAATACCATGACATCATATGGTACACGACCCTGTCATCAACGCACATGTAAGACATGTAACCTCATTCCACTTCAGACTGTGTGGTTACATCACAAAACAGACTATTCAGGATACAGGGAATTATACATGTACATCAAGTAATGTGGTCTATTTTATCCAATGCAAGAAATGTCCTCGCACAGGTTACGTGGGGGAGACGAGCCAACAACTCCACACTATAATGAATTCACACAGACATTCTATTAATCACAAGAAGACTGAGAAACCAGTAGCCCAGCACTTCTCCCAGGATGGCCACTCAATCTCAAATATGTCTGTGATGGTCTTAAAAGGACATTTCAACAGTATACAACAGAGACGGGCTTCTGAAATTAGACTTATTTTACTTCTCAATATGGTGGCGGATGGACTGAACATTGATGTTGGTTACATGACACATTATTCCACTTAAACTTACACAGACCTTTACTTTAAAAGATGGACATAAATACTTTAGTTCTTCAGCGGGCCTTTGATTTTGCAAGTTTATGGTTATCTACATGTTGACTTCTCACCTTAATTCTGTGGTGAGTGTGTATTGATGTATGTATGTATGTGTGGGTTTGTATGTGTTTTGCATGTGTTGTGTCTTTGTGTGTTGTGAGTATGGTGAGTGTGTGTGTGTGTTTTGTTTGTGTATGCGCAGTGCGGTGTGGTATGTGTGGGTTGTGTTTGCTATATTTGTTGTGTGTTGTGGTTGTGTGGGGTGTGCAGGGGTGTGTGTGTGTGTGTGTGTGGTGTGGTGTATGAACACACATCTGTGTGGGGGTAGCGTGGCATGAGACAATTGTTATGTGGCTAGGACACTTAGTTTTCACATATAGTGTGCATTTACTTCCTTCTACTAGTTGTCAGTGGTTGGATTACACACTGTCACATTTTTAAATCTGCTCATATTAAGATGCATATCTCATTTACTTGGGGGTTCATAAAAGGTATAATTCCTTTGGGTAACTATTAATATTGGTGTGAATGATGCTGTATTATGACTCTTGCACATACAGTATATCTCATTCCTACTAGTTACAGTATATTTCCCAAGGAGAGAGAGAAGGAGAGAAAAGGAAAAAAAGGAGGGGACCCGGAGGATTTCATCCTTGGAAGTTTTCATTTAGATTCCTTAGACTGATTCTGTGCATTTTTGTTATACACTGGCTCTGTGTTGAAATCTGCACTTATCAGGCTCATGATCTCATTTTCTTGGAGGTCCTTGATAAGTATTTTTATTTGGCACTTACACTTACAAGTGATGCTATCATACATCATGTATATATGTGTATTTTTAATTTGGGGCTCTTTTTCACTTGCAATTATACCTAATTTCAGGATTTTGTCTCTCATTATCTGTTCTTTAATATACCAGGACACTTGGAATGTAAGTTGTAACCTCATCTTACATGTATTAGACAGAATGCTAGCCCAAGGTTTTTTTTATCACTAGAATGCTTTCTTAGCATACTGAGTCATTTTAAAATGTATGTGAGAAGAACTATCTGGTTGTTGAGAATTCTTGATAACCTTTGTCCTTCTGAGGCTCCTCAGTTAAAAGCATACTGGTGTTATTTAGCTTCTCTGACGTAATCTTCTGTTATGTTTTAAATGTATATGTTAAACCAATGAGAATTATTTCTGTTTTTTCAACATACTCTGGTGTTAATAGTAAGGGATTTTCAAAATAACTGCCATAAAGCTTCCAAAGAAAGACCAGGTAGGTTCGAAAGCTAGAGCACTTTGTTTTTTTCTGTAACATCCATGTTGGTCAAATAAAAGGTATCAATAGCTAGTGTATGTAGTTCAATATATAGTGTATGTATTTCAATATAAAGTGTAGATGTTTCAATATATAGTGTATTTGTTTCAGTATATAGTGTATGCAGATTTTTCAATGCATAGTGTATTTATTTCAATGATATAGTGTATGTATTTCAATATAAGGTGCAGATGTTTCAATAAATAGTGTACTTGTTTCAGTAGACAGTGTATGTGCTTTTTTTCAGTGTGTAGTGTATGCATTTCAATAGCTAGTGTATTTATTTCAATATATAGTGTATTTGTTTCATTATATAGTGTATGCAGATTTTTCAATGCATAGTATATTTATTTCAATATATAGTGTATGTATTTCAATATAAAGTGTAGATGTTTCAATAAATAGTGTATTTGTTTCAGTAGACAGTGTATGTGCTTTCTTCAGTGTGTAGTGTATGCATTTCAATAGCTAGTGTATGTATTTCAATATAAAGTGTAGATGTTTCAATATATAGTGTATTTGTTTCAGTATGTAGTGTATGCAGATTTTTCAATGCATAGTGTATTTATTTCAATATATAGTGTATGTATTTCAATATATAGTGTGGATGTTTCAATAAATAGTGTATTTGTTTCAGTAGACAGTGTATGTGCTTTTTTCAGTGTGTAGTGTATGCATTTCAATGGCTAGTGTATGTATTTCAATATATAGTGTATTTGTTTCAGTATATAGTGCATGCAGATTTTTTTCAATATATAGTGTATGTGTTACAATGTATAGAGTATTTGTTTCAGTAGATAGTATATATGGATGTTTCAGTCTGTAATGTGTGTATCTCAATAGGTTGTTTATATGTTTCAGTACATAGTACATTTGTTTCAGTATATAGTGTATGTGGATTTTCAGTACTCAGTATGTAGATTTCAGTAGATAGTGTATGTATTTCACTATATGATGTAAGCATTTCACTATATAGTGTATGTGTTTCACTATATGATATATGTATTTCAGTATACAGTATATGTATTTCACTATATGGTGTATATATTTCAGTAGATAGTGTATGTGGTTCACTACATTGTGTATGTATTTCACTATGTAGTGTATGTGTTTTACTATATAGCCAGAGATTCTGAATTATGTCCCTAATGGCTTGCCATATTTCTTTTAAAAGTTTTAAAGTAGCAATATATGTTAGCACTGAACATTTTTACCCACACTTGCTGAACGTATTACATTTTATTTAATAATCTCCCATCACCCTTGCCAAACACAATAAGATCCCCAGTTTAGCAGAAGACTTGCTACTGTTGCTGTTTTTTAGTAGGTGTCAGCTAAAGTGGTGATCCAAATAACCTGGTCGCTTTCTGCAGTATTCCTTTGTGCGACCATTTTTTTTTTCTACGTGATTGTCACATGTTACTTTGTAGCAGTCTTCTGATAAACTGGAGCTCTTACTGTGTTTGGCAAGGGTGACAGGAGATTATTAAATAAACTATAATACTTTGTTAGCCTTATGCCTTTACGTCTGAATTTTGCAGTTATGATGATTATAGGATGACTATCCTTTTTATGTATTTCCTGTATCTGCCCGAAGTTGATTCTGCTATCAGTGTAGTGTTGCTGACAGAGCAGTACATTCATTATGCCTGAGTAAATGTGCTTGCTCAGGGAATTGGAAAGTTATGCTATGAGTAGTTATGCTATGAATAAGAATTCACATGAGTTGATTGTCCTAATCAAGCCATGTGAACTCTTATTCATAGCATAACTATTTCCTGTATTTTAGGTTTTGTAATTATTATGTTTTGTTCCTACCAGATTCACACAATCTGTACCAACTTAGTTTGAAAAAAAAAATACTGGCATAGTGCTCCCTGTGTTCATCGTCACCCACTTCTCTCATTCCAATTACCACTTTACTTGTAAAGCTATGGCAGAATCAACTAAATAAGTAAAGCATTTAATATTTTGCTTATTTGGTTTATCCTGCCATAGTTGTGATGCTTCAGAATTTAAAATAAACAGATACTCACAGTGAGGTGTTTACTGCTTGCATGAGTAAAGACATAGCCGGCTGAGGTAGAACTGGGTTCTGTGTTCCTGTTCATTTTAAGTTTTTTTTTTATACTTTGTTTATTGAAAAATATGGTCTTAGAAAACATACCGTTAACTTTATAACAAACAGTCAACCAGAAAAAAGTGGTTTCACCATGTAACAAAGAATGACAATAGGGTTACATAAACTAGAACAAGACAACACTGTGTATGGATCAGTAGCGGCTACAGCCACAAATGGTTACCAGGGCACAGCTGGGGCACAACTGATGGCAGCCAGGGCACTGGTATATTGTTACTATGGGGGAAGCTCTGCACCATATGGGGCACCAACTGGGGCACAGCATTTTTTTACCGGGGCACGTGCCCTGGCGGGCCCTGGTGTAGAGCCGCCACTGGTATGGATAAATAAAGATAAATAAGTAAATGTGTGAATATATGGGTCCTGATAAAATAACAATCAATATAAAATGGGCAAAGAAGTCCCTGTGTTGTGATTGGCTGAGACTTGGTTCTAGCCATTGCAGTAAGAGAGTGCCACCACTGGCTAAAATAAGTCCCTGCCAACCAGGGCAACTCACAGAATTCATAAGCCACCTATTTCCTAGTTTTCATCACAAACATGGCTACAGCCTTTACTCATATATTAAAAACTTCAACTAGGCCCTTAAAATAAAAGTCTATTAAATTAAATAAAGTAAGTAAATAATGTAATGTTATTTACACTCTTGAGCCCCCCTTACACACATACGCAAATTTAAACAAGCATTTGACAATGCTGAATGTTGTCTCGCTGGCATTGGCATTGGTATTGCAGGAGCTAGAGATGTATAATAGGAATGGCAGTGAAGTATTGAACTGACGCCAACCTCACCCCCACCCTGCAGAGACTGACAGGTGTTGGGTTGTGCCTTTGGGGCATCAGCTATAATGCTCATGCCATTTTACCTCACCCTACCCTGTAGACACTGACAAGTGTTGGGTTGTGCCTTTGGGGCGTCAGCTATAATGCTCATGCCATTTTACCTCACCCTACCCTGTAGACACTGACAAGTGTTGTGGTGTGCTTTGGGGTCTTTGGGCCTTATACATACCCCATTCCATAAGGGAATACACTGCGATGGGTGCAGTATAGGAAAATGGGGTGAACTTTAGGGCCGAACACTCCAAGTCACACCTCGATGCCTGTCACTGGCTGCAGGGTGGCGGTAGGGGTGGAATGGCGTGAGCATTACAGCCAATGATCCCAAGTCACACCCCTGATGCCTGGCAGTCTCTACAGGGTGGGGTTTTACAGTTGGAAACCCTAACATCACAGGCGTTTGTTGGTATTGTCACTCCAAATTTTCAACATGGGCTTTTTGTGACCCCAGCTCATGAAGAGCGGCACAACCAGTTTATCAGCCGAAAGGTGTATTGCATAGCGGCTATGCCATTTGGTGACACAGGGATGAAAACACATTTTGGGCAGGATGAAAAAAATGACAACTACATTGTTTGTGAAGAGGTGTAAAAAAATGGCAACGTTGAAAATCTGGTGTGAAAATATGAAAAATTGGTGAAGTCATGAGTATGCCTAGTAACTGCACAGCACACATCCATAACCCAATTATTTTTGGGATTTTTTTAGCCACATTTTCAACATTGGCCTTTTGGGACCTCCCTTCATGAACAGTGGCACTGTGATTTTGTTACTCTGTCCCAAAAGTTGATTTCCCACAGCGACCATGCCATTGTGCGCCACAGGTGTGGAAACATATTTTGGGCAGGTTGTGAAAAATGACAGCTGTACTGTTCATAAGGAGGTGTGAAAACTGCCAGTGTTGAAAATCTGGCATGAAAATATTGCAAATTTGCGAAATTACAAGGGTGTGTGGAAACTGCGCAATGCATGCTTGTAACAGTCATTTTATGGACGTTCATCACCAAATTTTCAACATAGGCATTTTAGGACCTCTGTTCATGAACAGTGTCACTGTCATTTTCTCAAACTGTCCCAAAAACTGATTTCACGCAGCGACCGAGCTATTCTGCGCTGGACGTGCGAAAACACATTTTGGCCAGGATATGTAAAATGACATCTATGCTGTTCACAAGGAGGTATGGAAAAATGCCAATTTTGAAAATGTGGAGCAAAAATATTACAAATTTACGAAGTTACGAGTGTGTGTGTGGAAACTGTGCAAAGCATGCTTGTAAAACAGCCATTTTTTGGATTTTTTTCACCAAATTTACAACATAGGCTTTTTGAGAATCCCCCCTCATGAGCAGTAGCACTGTCATTTTGTTAATCAATCCCAAAAGGTGATTCTGCACAGTGACCATGAAATCATCTTTCAGGACAGAATAATGCCATGACAGTGACTGAATTCATGAGGAGGGGTCCCAATAACCCCATGTTGAAAATGTGGTACCAAAATTCCCCAAAATGCCTGAGATATGCACCAAGGTTGAAAAAAACCCTATTTATGCCATTATACAGCTTACCTGCATTTCTTCAGTTTGCGGTCGGCTTTGAAGAGTGCAGACGTGTTCCCGGTCCACCAAAGATCGTCGTGCCATTCTCCGAAGGTAAGTATGGGGTGAGAGGGGGGTGTGGGGAGGTAGGGTGCGAAGAGGGTGGGTGTGGCTGGGGAGGGCCACCGGATTCAACGAGGGACCGTTTTCTGCTTTGCAGGTTTAAAAAAAAAATTGCAGGATGGTTTTTCTTTTACAGGGTCATTTGGCACACTGGGGTGGGTTCCCAGCATGCCACCTGAGTGTTGTTTTTTTTGGGGGTTCTAGCCGTGATAGGATTGGGCACCCCATCAGCACACAACAATGGGGCATTATGCCGATGGGAAGTGGGCTCCCCTGTCGGCAAATGAAACTGGGAAGGGGGGACATGATGCCGGGGGGATTGGGCATCCCCTCGGCACACACTTTAAATGGGAGGGGGGTTGCATTATGCCAACGGGGAGTGGGTGCCCCCATCGACAAATGATGTGAGTTGGGGCACGCCGACAGTGGGTTTGGGCACCCCTGAAGTCAGCTCTCCATGTGGTGGCAGTCAGCGCTGCCATTTTAATTGAAGGGCTTCACCAAGAAAGGCACTTAGGGAGTGCATGTTTTGGTGCCACTGCATGACAAGCTTGGCTGTCTTTGCAGCAGACCTTTCCTTAGATGTGCTCATCACATTATGTATGCCTGGTGTGGCACCTGCATGCTGGCTGATTGGGGAATGAGGGATGCATCTACTGATGCGTGCCTTGCATTCGCCCAACAGTGACCGTGACTCCAAATCTGCTACTAATGCAATATGTTGGCCACGCAAGTGTGAGCCAACATAAAAATCAAGTAGTGTTCAGAGTTTCCATTGCTGGTGTTTCTTTGATAACCATGAAAAATCCCCTACATATCTCTACCACTTTGCCAGAGAACTCCTTGCTCCTTACCTGGCAACAGATAAAACTGAGGTTCTGGCTCCACTTCAGGCCTGTGTGTGTGTCTTTGTTTGTATGCCAGTTGAGCTCTAAAAAATGTTGAATTCACGTATTCCATGTTATCATTCTGTGTGTGTGTGGGGGGGGGAGCATTCTACTACCGGAATAATGCAGAGCTTTGAATTCTTCTATTCCATGGTAAACAATCACAGAGTGTATTGAGTGTGAAGAAATACAGATGACTGACAGGCAAAAAACATCTGTGGAAGGACTATTTTACATTATTTAGCAACATTTTAGTATTTTTTTTTGTGACTTTGAAAACTTTTAGAATGTTCTTTTTTCAAAGTTACCCATGAGCCCATTTTATATAAGCAGTAAGACATGGCTGGGTGTTGATAATACTGAAATACCCGCACACCCAGAGACTGAAGGCACTCGATCTGCGGTCTTGTGCCTAACTATGCCTCTGGGTGTGCGGGTAGCTTAGTACTGCCGACACCCAGCCATGTCATATTGCTTACGTATAGCAGTCCATTCTAAAGTATTGTCCTGTACAGAGGCAGTTAATAAGGTAAAGTCAAGAAACAGTACAGTCCACTTAAGAGTTCTAACACATCTCTTCATTTTAAGTTTAAAAGCATTCTGAAATGGCAGACTTAGCCAGATAAGTAAAAAAAAAAAAACAACAACTTAGAAATAAAGTGATTTGGGGGTTTGAGGGTTTGGTGATGAACATACACGGAGTAACCAGAATTAGTGGGGTTTTATGAAATGCTTTAATACATGCCTGTCTCAATTCAAAGTAAGCCTCAAACGGCACCTAATGTCTAACTCAAAATGCACCTGCTTCTCAGGCCTCACTTGATAGACAGGCCTACCCCCTAGGTAACACCCAGCAGGGCTACCTAGAGAACCCTACCTCCATTCCAGCCTAGCCAAGGCCTTAAGTAAGCTATCAGTCCTCTTTAAACACACTAGTGGTAGGAGTGTTTTATGCACCCCCTAAAACAAAAAGTAAAACATTTGATGTACTAGCAGAGTTAATTTTAGAAAAAATAAAGGATAAACAAGTAGTTTTAACAGGGGACTTTAATGCAGATTGGTTTCAGACTAGAGGGAGGAAATTGGAGAGTAGTTTTTCAATTCTGGGTTTGCACCAAATAATACAAAAATCTACAAGAAATACAAAAAATGGAACTTACGGTTCTCTCTTAAGTCGATCTTCTTCCAAGTTGTGTGCTGGGTGTGCTTTGAAACAACTGAGAAGCTGCGTGGGATATACTATATTGGACTAGATATCTGTAACTAATCTCTCTCTCTTGCTTACATCTGAGAGAAGTTTTCCTCACTTTTACAGTGGTATTGCTTTGTGTTTAATTATTTTAGTTTTTAATTCAGGAAGGGGGTTTTCAAAACTGCTTATCTTGTCAGCATCTTCAGAAGGGCTGAAATAACTACATATTTGATTTTCCTTTGTGGCTAACAAACCACCAGGCTGTTTTGGGGCTGGAGAGGTTTACCTGTGTCTGACTTGGATGTCTGGATTTTTCTGTTTGATTATCAGGTACTTTCTCTGTCAAATTGTTGTGTAGGGTATCTTGCTGACAGGAAGGCACTCATCACAGCGGTGGGTGAGAGCTTTAGCTGATTGTTTTGTGAGGGCACAGTTTAGGCCCAACCCTTCCCACCCCTCACCCCACCCACCCCTGGAAATAGTTCCTTTATACCTGAGGTTCTGACATCATTTCCAAAAGAGTGCAAAGTGCATATCACTGTCAAATCCTCTCTAGCACACTGCACTGACAATATAAGCATACACATTGTATAATATATATATTTCTATATAACCAATCACACACGCACACACACACACACACACATACAAACAACAAAAAAAAGTAGATAAACATGTGGGGAGTAGTGCAATGTAATGGCTGTGGGGCAGCAGTCTTCCAGGACTCTTTCTGGAGGCTGAGATGCTGCCCTATTTGCAGACAACTATCTGCCCTGAGGGAGGAAGTCGCCCGTCTTCAGGCCGCACTGGACAGTAGTAAGGAAACCTTCCCCCAGGCCACACTGGATAGTAGGAAGGGAACCTCCCCCATCCAGGGAGCACTAGTGCCACCACCACTACCTCAGAGGTTGTGAAGAAAGCACAGCAGTTGGACCACAGTGGGCTCAGGGAGGGTGAGGATGGTGGAACAGAGGCACACCCAGTCAATTGTTCCACTCCACAATCCATACACCATTCTGGGGGAGCATAGCTCCCCTATGGATGCACCCACAGAGAAGACTGATGACAACTGTCACAAGGGAGGTCCACAGGAAGGAGGCAGATGACACCACAGGGAAAGGAAGCAGCTCCTGGTGGGGGACTCAATTATTAGGGGTATAAAACTGGGGGGAGCTGGGAAAACTGAAGTAAGGTGCCTGCCTGGTGCCGTGGCTTGGAGGGACAGGAAGCACATCCTCAGGATCACAAGAACAGCTGCAAGGGAGTCTGAGCTGGACATAATTGTCCACCTAGGGACAAATGACTTGGCTCATCATGAGATTAGAGCAGTGCAGGAGGACATTGCAGAGTTGGGGAGGCCTAAGACAAGCAGCACACACAGTATCCTTCTCAGAGGTGCTGCCTGTCAAAGGCATGGGGAGGCGAGGTAATTAGCACCATGCAGTTTAATGAATGGTTGAAAAAATGGTGCAGAGCACAGGGGTTTGGCTTCATTGGGGACTGGGGTTCCACTTGGAGGGACAATAGCATATACTGGCAGGATGGTCTGCATCTGTCCAGGAAGGGAACAAGTCTTTTGAGCAATCAGTTTAAATGCTTCATTGGCAAGCTTTTAAACTAGTCAAAGGGGGAAGCACTGACAAGCAGCAGGAAAATACCAGCCTCTCCCTACAAAACAGGGTACTAAATGAGAAAAAGACCGAGGTAGAACGGTCAGTGGTGGATGCTGCAACAGAAGGTAAAGCCATCAAAAAATGGAGAGCAATGAGTAGCAATGCCCATAGTCTGGGTAACAAGCTTTCTGAATTAGTGGCCTTGATGGAGGAGGAACATCTGGATATCATGGCAGTCACAGAAACATGGTACACACAAAACCAAGACTGGGATGTAAATATACCAGGATACACTATCTACAAGAGGGACAGGGAGGGTAAAAGAGGAGGAGGAGTAGCTATTTACATAAGGGAAGGAATAAAAGCAACAGAACAAAAGGGTAAACAGGAGAGGAGAAGAAGCACTGTGGGGAAATTTGGAGACAGGCAATGGCACCACAATCCGCACAGGGGTTGGAGCACAGACCTTCTCAGGGGGAGGAAATGGACAAGGAAATTATAGAAAGTATACTAGAATGGCAGAAAAGGGAGATATTGCTGATGGGTGATCTGAATATGCCAGATGTTAACTGGAGTGCAGTTGCAGCTGCCACTTCGAAGAGTGGAGTTATTCTAGATGCCCTACAGGGGGCATGCCTTAGACAACTAGTACTGGAGCCCACTTGAGAGGAGCAATATTAGACTTGATTCTCTCAAATGGAGCTGGAGAGAGGATCACAGATGTAGAAGTGGGTAGCCATCTGGGAACTAGCGACCATCGAACAGTATGGTTCACAATAAACACAGCAACAGAGTCAAGTAGCCACAAAGACAAAAGTATTGGACTTTAGGAGGGCTGACTTTGCCAAAATGGGTGAGTGCCTAAGGAATGCACTAGCAAATGGGCAGGAAGGAGGGTGGAAGAACAATGGGAATAATAAAAACTGCCATCACAGAGGTAATGAGCCTTTGTGAAGCAAATAAACAAAACAAATGATGTAAGAAACCACTATGGTTCTCAAAGGAAGTGGCAGTGAAGGTTCAAGAGAAAAGAAAGCATTCAGGAAGTACAAGGAATCACAGAAGGAGCAGGACAGAGAACTGTATCAGTTAAAGCAAAAGGAGGCTGGGAAGGCAGTCAGAACAGCAAAGGCCCAAACCGAGAAAAGATAGCCAACTCCAGTTAAGAAGGGGATAAAACCTTTTATAGGTACATCAGGGAGCAAAGAAAGACCAAGGGAGGGATAGTGAGGCTTAATAAAGGGAGGAGGGTGAGCAGAGGAGACTGTGAAAGGCAGAGATACTAAACAAATATTTTTGCTCAGTATTTACAAATGAAGAGGGGGTACCTAAAACAAACAGTAGAAACACTCTGGATACGAAGTTGATACCAGCCCATTTACAGAAGAAAAGGTTCTGAAAGAACTCTTAAAACTGAAGGTGGACAAAGCAATGGGGCCTGATGGGATTCATCCCAGAATTTAAAAGAACTAAGGGTAGAACTAGTGACACCACTGACTACCCTTTTAACAAATCATGGGAGGAGGGGTGGTACCCGAGGACTGGAGGAGGGCAGATGTGATTCCCCTTCACAAAAGTGGGAGCAAGGCAGAAGCAGGAAACTACAGACCTGTTAGTTTAACCTCAGTGATAGGGAAAATGATGGAATCACTTCTGAAGGAAAGAATTGTCGAGTATCTAGAGGCCAGAGGGGCACAGGACCCAAGGCAGCATGGATTCACAGTGGAAAGGTCATGCCAGACGAATCTGATAGATTTCTTTGACTGGGTGACCAAAGTAGTAGATCAGGGAGGGGCTGTGGACATGGCCTACCTAGACTTTAGCAAGGCATTTGACACAGTCCCACACAAAAGATTAATATACAAGTTAGCCAGCCTGGGAGTGGGTCCCAAGATAACAGCCTGGGTAAAGAATGGCTGGAGAATAGGACACAGAGAGTAATAGTAAATGGAGTCCACTCAGAAGAAAGGAGGGTTAATAGTGGGTAACGCAGGGTTCAGTATTAGATCGGGTCCTCTTCAATGTCTTTATATGACATTGCAGAAGGACTGGAAGGAAAAGTATGTCTCTTTGCAGATGACACAAAGATCTGCAGCAGAGTTGATGCACAGGGTGGAGGAAAGGATGAGAAGGACTTGGCAAGGTTAGAGGAATGGTCAAATGTATGGCAGCTTAGATTCAATGCTAAGAAGTGCAAGGTAATGCACCTGGGGAAAAAACCCAGGGAAGAGTACACAATGGGGGTGAGATACTAACAACAACAAAATGGAAAGGGACCTGGGGTAGTCATGCTCAGATGACCTAAAGGTGGGCAAGCAATGTGAGAGGGCAGCAAGGAGGGCTGGGGGGATACTGGGATGCATAGGGAGAGGCATCACAAGTAGAAAACAAGAAGTTATTATCCCTCTGTACAGACAGCTGGTGAGACCCCATCTGGAGTACTGTGTGCAGTTCTGGAGACCCAATCTCCGCAAAGACATAGACAGGATGGAAGCTGTCCAGAGGAGAGCAACTAAAATGGTGCAGGGTCTGCACCGGAAGACATATGAAATGAGATGAAAGGAGCTTAATACGTATAGCCTCGAGGAAAGGAGGGAGAGGGGGGACATGATAGAAATGTTCAAGTACCTCAAGGGAATCAACAAAGTCCAAGAGGGTAGCATCTTTCAAAAAAAGAGGTGTGCAAGAACAAGAGGGCACAATTTGAAGATGGGGGGGTGGCTCAGAGGTAATTTAAGCAAGTATTTTTTCACAGAGAGGGTTGTGGATGCATGGAACGGCCTTCCGGAGGAGGTTGTGGAGTCAAAATCAGTGGTGGAATTCAAGCATGCATGGGACAGTCATAAGGCAATTCTGGGGGGTGAGGGTAAGAAGAAGTAGGCTGCTGGTTAACTAGGATCTGCACCTTATCCAGTAGGTAGAGAAATGGGCAGAGTGGGTGGGCCAAGCGGTCCTTATCTGCCATCAAATTCTATGTTTCTATGTTTCTTTTAGATTTATTTTTTGCATCCCAGGATATAGTAAAAACCTAGGAAGTATTACCTTTAAATTTGGGGGATCGTAATCCTATTACTTGTACTATTGAGTTACAACAGTGCATTACTCAACAATCAACTATTTATTGGAGCAGAGATTTTAAAGGGTTAATGAGCAATCCTTTGTAAATCATCTAGGGCAAATCCACTGGGATAGAATGTATTTGATACCAGACATAGAACTGGCTATTCAAGAGTTTAATGACATGTTTTTGAATGCAAACAGTACCATGCTCCATTAATAAGAAAAATTAAAAGGAATAAAGAAGCCCCATGGATCACCGATAAAATGAAAAAATATTTAAGGATTAGAGATAGGATATGCAAAAAAGTGAGAAAACAAAGAAAGAAGCAGATTGAATACCTTCAGGTTTTGGAGGAATAAGTGTAAAAATATAAATAAAAACATAAAGAATAAATATTATCAGAATAAAATAAATAATTCCTCTGACTCCAAGCAGTTTTGGAAGCTTATAACAGAGCTGAAATCCCCAAATAAAGACTCCATAAGTCCTACTTTGGTACAAGATGGAAAACTAGTTACTGATACAAAGGTTATAGCGAGTATTCTTAATATGTATTTTTTTGAATTACCGGATTTAAAGTTGCCAGATTTGAATGTGAATGGAATGGATTTCTCTACTGTATCAGACATGCTGGTAGCCCATACAGGAATATTTAAGTTTGAAATTTTAAAAGAGAGGGATATACTGAAAGAGCTAAAAAATTTTAAATAAAAGTAAATCAGGAGGTATTGATGGGATTGAGGCCCAATATTTAAATTGGGAGCACATGTAATAGCCCCTATTGTGACCTATTTGTTCAATTGGAGTTTGAGTACTTCTACTGTTCCTGAAATTTGGAGGATGGGAAAATTATTCCCATTTATAAGTCTGGGGATCGAACTATACCTTCAAATTATAGGCCAATAGCCCTTTTGCCAATTTTATCTAAAATCTTGGACGAAAGTCTATGAACAGGTAAATAATTATTTAGATACAAATACTGTAATAGTAGATGAACAACATGGTTTTAGAAAGGGGAGATCCACAAACACTGCTCTGTTGGAATTTAATGACCTGGTTGCTACATCTATGAACCAAGGAAAGTACACTGGGGCGGTGTTTGTGGATCTCAGTAAGGCTTTTGATTTAGTTCAATATGATTTGCTTTTGACTAGGTTAAGGACCATAGGGATTAAAGGCAAATATTAAAATGGCTTGAGTCATATTTGACAAATAGATATCAATGTGTTCAACATGGTACAATGATGTGGCCCTGGGAAACTAGAGGTGTTCCCCAGGGCTCTATTTTGGGCCCATTATTATTTAATATTTATGTTAATAATTTGGTTCATGAAATTAAGATAGTGAGGTGAGACTGCACCAGACCCACACTGTTTTAGTGCATGCCTGCTGACAGTCTCACAGGTATGATGGATTCACTTCAAAGTGATTTGTTACAAATGCAAAAATGGTTCAGTAAATCTGGTTTTCTTTTGAATGCTAAAAAAACACAAACTATGTTGTTTTCGATTGGTTCATATAGAGGAAAAGAGCCCAAACCACAATTACATTTACAAGATGGTACAAATATTGAAAATGTATTAACATACAGATACTTAGGGTTTCAAGTAGATGTTAGAATGACATATGTAAATCATATATCAGTTCAGGTAAAGAAAGTGAATAAAAGATATGGGGCCCTTAGAAGAGTTGAGGGAGCTTTACCTTTGGTGGCAAAGGAGCGATTGGCAAAACAGATGCTGTTACCCATATTGGAGTATGGTTCTATAATTTACATGAATTACTAAACTGCTTTAAATTTGGTTAATCAAATATATTATAGGATAGGTAGATTTGCTTCCGGAAGTATTAAAATGAGCATCATTGTATAATTTATAATAAGTTAAATTGGCTTCAACCTGAAGCAAAAAGAAACTATCTCTGGCTTACTATATGTCATAAGATAATTCACAAAAGTATAACCATCCTTTGTATAAGCAATTAAAAAGAAAGATAAATAACGAATCATATATAAAGACTAGGAATCCTTTAAGCAATATCCCAATGTATAGAGCTTTAATAGACTAGGGGACAGTATGCTCCAGAATAGAGTAGCATTAAGTTGGAATGGTTTGCTGAATCACAGAAAACAAATTTAGATTATTTTAAATTTAAAAATGAATTGTTTAATAGTTTGTATTTTTTATGTATGTGTTTTAAATAATGTATGTATGTAGAGTGCGATTATGTTTGTTTGTATTAGTTTTGTTTGTATTAGTTATGTTAAATGTCAGTTGTTAATTAGTAATTGTATTAGAATCTACATGCAGGACTTTGTTGTAAACGGGACTTTGTCGTAACAAATGAAATTTCCTGTGAAAATATAAACTTTTAATCAATCAATCACTCAACTTGGTACTGCACCTCCCAACCCCCCCCCACACACACACTATACTTGACAAAGCCCTCTGGAGCTGCTCCCCATCACAGCCCCCGTTTCACTATCCCCCACCTCTCGCTCTCTGCGGTTGGTTTCAAACCCAATCTCCCTCTTTCACTGTCACCCAGCCTCTCGCCATCTGGGAAAGCATTAAACCCTATACAGTTACTCTGCCATAGTCTATCAACGGATTTGGAGGTTTCCAGGGGTGTGCTACCTATGGCAACCAATTAGAAATAGCTTAGTATTCAATGGCAACTGTTCAGTTTTTTTCTCCTATTTGTCTAATTGTCATGTAATCGCTCTCTAATGCCTAATGATCAGCCTCTGTAACCACTGAATATGTGTATTGTCTTATTGTCCACCTTGACATTGAACCTTTGTAAAAGAGCTCACGCTCAAAGGTCCTTCCGAAATACTAATTAAACAATTAAAACATGGTTGCAACATCATAAAATGTATGAAATACAGCGATTGTGTAGATTATCGGACATGCATTGGACTGACGCTATTAACACAGAGCTTAAGTTATGCTACTTAGTCAAATTTCCCATTCCGTTACTTTTTATTAGTTTATTTGAGTTGGGGGGCTTCATCCCCACACACCCCTTTTAAAATAAAACAAGGGGGGATGGGGGAAAAGCCCCCCAACTCAAATAACTGACAAAACCAAAATTAACGGCAGGTACAAGCACTTGGCCAAAACACCTGTTCCACTACTTTTTATTCATTTGAGTTGGGGGCTTGGCTCCCACACCCCTTTAAAAAAAAGGGAGGTGTTGGAGTGAAGCCCCCAAGTCAAATAAACTGACAAGCACAAGCATGAAAATAATCCAACTTAAAGTAGAAACTAGTGGGAGGTACGTGACCAAACAGCACTGTATTCAGGAAGCTTTTATGGCAAGCTTCCTATACATGTCCAATAATCTACACAATCACCTGAAATACTTTAATACATGGCTGTGACATCACAACAATGTGTATTATGGCATTTTTTTTTTGTCACGACTATTTATTCTCCGGTAAGACCAGGGCATCCCTCCGGAGTACCCACGTGATCTCCGCCTCTACTCCTGGCCTGAAACCTCCTTCTCACTGGTCTTCCACCCAGTCCCACGGATATGTCCAGCCCCATGGATCACCCCCACGGGGGAGACTGTCTCACCTACCTGGCGGCCTATTTTTATTTATTTATGTATTTATTTATTTATACAGAGAGCAAAAAGTACCTTTGAGTCACAGACTCATTTATAGAGGTTCCACGTCACATATCTTGAACAGTACAGAGTTAAGGTTACACGTCACATATATTGAACAATACAGAGGTAAGGTAGCATACAGAGCAGGGAACAGAAAAAAAAATGCTTGTGACATGGTAAAGATAAAAAATAAGGCTCGAAGTCAGGACCTAGTAGACTTATGGAGGCGTAGATAAACATCTAGAAAGAAGGAAAGAAAGAAAAGGAAAAAAAATAAATTGGGGGGGTAGCCAGCCGTAGGCTGTTGTCAGGGGGGAGGAAACGTGTGACAGGGTATTTGATATTAGAGTGATGGTCCCTGGGCCAGGTAGGGAGCTGGGAGATCTGGTGAAGGGTTGGTCTGGCAGCGGGATGTGGACAT
Organism: Neoceratodus forsteri; assembly: GCA_016271365.2. Classification (NCBI taxonomy): domain Eukaryota; kingdom Metazoa; phylum Chordata; order Ceratodontiformes; family Ceratodontidae; genus Neoceratodus; species Neoceratodus forsteri. The sequence continues at coordinate 1,102,236,065 of CM028133.1, forward strand.
TGGTCCCTGGGGTCTCCTTTGCCTCCTCTGGTCCACCGGGGTTTTTCCTTAGTGTTTCACCCTCACAGCATGGATATTGCAATGACGTCCAAGCACCTGCATGCTGACGGCTGCCGTTGCTCTGCCCCAATATCAGCAATGCTCATGCAGGACTCCCGATCTTCATCAGGGGCCACTGGTGAGGAGTGCAAACCCCTCTACCCACCCCAGGAAAGGAGAGCAGTCCTCCAGACACTCAATCTCATCCCTTCCCTGCTGACCACCAACAACTCAAGTCCATTCCCGAACCCAGGTCGCCGACGTGGTACAAGATGTGGCATCCAGTGCCTCAAACCTCAGTGCCACCGGGCTGGTGTATTATGGCATTTGAAGTGTGATGGTCTTAAATTGATATAAAGGATCAGCAGCAATTGCTCAGTGTTTCTATAACATCTGCATTTATCTTAATCATCTATCTGTCGTACTGATATCATTTGGGACCCCATAAGAATGAGATGGTACATCTTGGGGAGGGGGGTTCTAGGGAGAGTAACTGTCATCTAACTATTGTCACTAACTAAGTCACTCACTCACCCACCCACCCACCCACTCTCTCACCCACTCACTCACTCCCACCCACCCACCCACTCACTCACCCACCCACCCACCCACTCACTCACCCACCCACCACTCACCCACCCACCCACTCACTCACTCACCCACCCACTCACTCCACCTTCACCCACCACCACCCACTCACTCACTCATCCACCCACCACCACTCACTCATCCACCCACCCACTCACCACTCACCCACCCACTCACCCACCCATCACTCACTCACCCACTCACTCACTCACCACTCACTCACACACCCACCCACTCACTCACCCATTCACTCACCACTCACCCACCACCACTCACCCACCCACCCCACCACCACCCATTCACCCACTCACCACTCACTCACTCACCCACCCACCCACTCACTCACCCACCACTCACTCACCCACCCACTCACTCACTGTCTAACTACATCAACACAAATATAAAATATATTCTAAATGTTCAGCTATAGAGAGCTTTAACTCTCTGACAGTTATAGAGTTCTCATTAATGGGTCTTCATTTATTTAAACAGTTCATCAGTAAAACATTGAACACTGGCTGATGGGGTTCCAGAACAAGAAGAGTCAGTCTGTTTCAGATTGAGCTGCTGTATGTTTAAGTGAACATATTTGATTTTTATTTATTTCATTTTTATTTACTGGGTAAGTACCAGAGCCAAGACAAGACTATTTTCAGGTACAACCCGGAAGATTACAATAGGTATACAGGGAATTACATTATTTGTTGCATATCTTTCTAGAAGTAGTAGGCCTGCTGTTACCATTGTCACCATCAATGAGGCAGCTGGTGATCTTGTCACAAGTAACGCAGGTCATTTGGGTAAGGGAAACAGTGTATTTTGCAGTTATTAATGTTACCAGGACACTGTCCCTTGAGCAGTGCTCATTTACAAGGAGGTCCTAGTTTGGACAGGCAGTAGTAACAAATCGACAGTACAGAAAATAGTGCATAGTGTGGAAAAAGTTATTGGAGACTAGAACTATGATGAGAACACAGAGATCCTAGCCCAGATCTGTGTGTGTGTGAGTGTGTGTGTGTGTGTGTGTGAGTGTGTATATGTGTGTGTGTGTGTGTGTGTATGTGTGTGTGTGTGTATGTGTCTGTCTGTCCGTCTGCATGTGACATAGACACTTGCAGTTTGTTGCACACTGCTTCTGAGAATGCTGCAGAAGTAAATGTATCCAAATCATCACCTTTTGGGGGCTGTTCTAAAAACAAAGCAAAGAAATCAGGAATTTGGCTTGACCACATGATGTAGAAGAAGCTTTAGAATAGACCATCATGCACTCAGAGGAGACAAAGGTCTGATAACGAATGGCAGTTTAGGTGCATTACAGTTCCCTCCTACAGTGCTGCCAGCTTTTTAAAACAGTCAATTATAATAATCGCTGGTAAAGATGGAGGCGAACTCTGCCTATGTAGGGTCCGTTCCCCTTGACATACAGTATCGTCATGCAATCATCAGAGGCTTGACTTGTGATCAGCTGTAAGGCAGGGCGATTATGATTACCAAAGCACATTCAAGCACTTTCATAAGGTGTAAGTTAGCTGAGATAGCCTCGTTGCCAAGTGTCTAAACTGTAAAGCATTCTGTTTGGTTAATCTTATTTCATCTTATCCTGTTACACGTTTCATGAAGAGGATAATGCTAAGGACAACACCAAGATTAATTAAGTTGACACCCACTGGCCAACGTAAAATGAACACACTGAATTATCTTACACAAGGCACAATGGGGGAGGGCGTCATCTGTGCTTGTGACTATACTTATATTTTTCTGTATTGGTTATGAACAGGACATTCGTTCTTAAGTGTTAAATATCCATTTTAATTTTGTGTTCTTATTTTATCAGGTATTTCAGCATCATGTCAGTTTTTTCTTTCGTGAAGTCCAAATTCTGACTTTAAGAACAGCTCAGTCTACTGAAAATGAGGGCAGCGCATACCTCAGAGCATTAGGCATGATTGCACTAAATATATGCTAAGGTCATTGTCTGCTAATGTCCTTAAACCCACAGAAGCGGTATAAGTTCAGTAGGCAAAAGCTTAGCTTTCATTATAGCCTTTTTCTAAATGAGTTTGCAGGGAGACATATGTGAATGCATTGCAGCGTCATATTTTGTTTTGAAGTAATTTTGTTTTACTGCGAAGTCATTGCTACTGTTTGCACGTAGTATGAGTACTAGGTTAACTGACAGTATGGAATATATTTTTAAATAATGTATTATTTTGGGGACTAAATAATAAGCATGATTAGACCTCTTTTAAGCAAGCCTGCATAATATGATTAAATAATGCTGACGTGGGGAGATTTAGAAGGAGGGGCTTGCATGCCAATACCTTAAAAAGAGTGAGCTCCTTACTGCAGCAGTTTACTAAAGCTGCACAAAGCAATGTATTGAGACATGGTTACGCGTGAAGTCCACGCCATCGGCAACAGCTAAAATGGAATGTGCAGGGCCGTCCTTAACCATTCTGGGCCCCTGTGCGTCCCCCTTCCGGGGCCCCACCACTCCATTCCCTGTGCACCCCCACCCCACATCCAACATTTACACCTAACTAACCCTCCTGTCCTGTATTAATAAAGCAGTACCAGGTCTTCTAGTTTAACCAGCATCTTTTAATTAGCGCCATTGACTGCATTTAATTATTTGACTTCACCATTGGAAATAAATCTGACTGCGCCTGGAGTCAGAACTTAAGTAAATACGGTACTACTACCATATTCATTTCTGTAAGGACAGGGACATCATCACTGGACACTTACACCTCAGATACTCTGATTTGCAAACAAGTTAAACAACTTCACTTTTCTGGAGCTGTGAGTGAGAGAGAATAGAAAGGATTATCATGGGACATCAGTAAGGTTGCCACCTGTCTTTTTTTTTTACCTGGTGATCAGGTTTTCAGGGTCCCTATCAGAAAATCCAATTTTGCTCTGTGCTGGTCAGGGTTTTGAGCCATTTTGAGTGCTCACATACATTTGAAACAGATGTTGTTGTATAATTCATTGTTTCAGCTACATGTCCAGGTTTCAAACAAGTTCGCTTGTCAATATAGCCCTTTGTTTGTGAAAGCAGTCAGCCTGGGAGGTGTAAAGTATGGCCATTAACACCATTAGCACTTACTTAACCTAATCTTTTCCACTGCAGCAAAGCTGCCCCCAACCTTTTGTTACAGTAAGATGAATAGCCTTGAGGAACAAAGGGAGAGGGGGTACATGATAGAAACTTTCAAATACCTCAAGGAAATCAACAAAGTCCAAGAGGGTAGCATCTTTCAGAAAAAGAAATGTGCAAAAACAAGGGGGCACAATTTGAAGATGGGGAGGCAGCTCGGAGGTAACGCGAGGAAGTATTTCTTCACAGAGAGGGTTGCAGATGCATGGAACAGCCTTCCTGAGGAGGTCGTAGAGTCAAAAACAGTGGGGGAATTCAAGAATGCATGGGACAGACATTAGGTAATTCTAGTGGGGTGTAGGAGGAAGTAGGCAGTTGGTTAACTAGGATCTGCAGCTTATCTGTTAGGTAGGGAAATGGGCAGACTGGGTGGACCAAGCGGTCCTTATCTGCCATCAAATTCTGTTTCTATGTTTCTATGTAACTAATCTCTTTCTTTCTGACAAAATACTGTTTGCATTCAAAGATGCTAAAGAGAGTCTAAGATGTGGGGAATGCAGTTATACTATGGTTTATGACCTCAAGGAACTTTCAGGAAACTAGCCCTCGTACCCATCCTTTGTTTGTTTGGTTAGGTTTTAGTCTGTGGTGCAGTCTCTGTCTTGGACAACATATCCACTGAGGAGTGGATCAACACGCTGTCTGAGTCATTCTCCACGTCTGAATCATCCCACTGTAATACAGTATATCTGTTTTGAGTGGGGAGGAGGGCCTCCAAGGTTGGTGATGAGGATTCTCTTTTACTTTTGAAGATCCCCCTTTTTTTTTACTGGTTGGTACTCTTCTTGCCTGCTCACTGGGGGGGGGGGTGCATTCCCATATTCTCTCCTTCTCTGTGTTCTTGAGATCCCTGTGCAGGAGGCACAGTATGTTCAGGTGTGGAGGCTGGAGCCTCAGGGTCTGTTTTTTCCCTGAAGACTTGCCAGGTTGTTTTTGATTTGGACATGATGGTGGTTTCTGATAAACCCCTTTATGGGCCATGGTTCTGGCTGCTTTGTTAATGTAGAAATCTTGTATGACAAAATCGGCATCTTATGAGTTGTGGGCAGCTCATGGGCTGTCAGTGAGCACATGTTTTCTTCTCGCATAGGTTGCATTTTGGGTTTTTACTGCAGTGGGAGCCAGAGTGGCCCACTTCCCCACAAAAGGAACACTTCTGAATCTCACAGTGTGTGCTGATGTCGAGAGGGGAACTACACTTATAACACCTCCGTGGCTGTCCGGGGTAGAAAATGAACCCCTTGTCTCTTCCAATGAAGAAGCAGTTGGGGAGATGTTCCATGTCATTCAAGTTTTGTTTGAGTTTTATTTTGATCCGCAACCCACCATTCCAAAAGCCTTCATTATCCATAACAGGTTCGGGGTTTCCTTGGATGGTGCATCTTTTTTCTAACTAATATAAAATATTGGTGATATTTACCCCTTTGTTTCCAAATAGCACCGTAATTATCCTGACAGCCTGTTTTGTTGAGGGAGATTATCTGAAATGGTGTCCAGAGTGAGTTGTTTTTTAAAGTTGTATGTTTGCTCCAGAAATGCTCTAATAGCTCTGGGGTATGAAAACTGACATCAAATACAAAATCACACATGCCCCCACAATGCAAAGCATCATGGGCTGCATATGCAAATCACCACAGAATGTTATGCTGGTCCAACTTTAAGCAAAATTGCATGGTGCCGAAAGGCCTCTCACGCAGTTTGCAAAGAGTGCTAACAGAAGACATAGACACGTGTTTCGTCCTACCAGGACTCATCAGTATGCCTTGTCTGTTTGACACCCCAGTGGACTGGACCAGCTACCCTAGAGGCAGTGTGCCCTGGATATATTGTGGTGAACCCATTAAAATAAAAAACTATTTAAAAGACAAAGAACCCCTGTGCGCAAACACTGAGGCAAGGGTTACCCCAAAGGGCATTTGGCTGGGAAGCCAAGTTTCAAGAAAATACAAAATCACACATGCCCCACAATGCAAAGCATCATGGGCTGCATATGCAAATCACCACAGAATGTTATGCTGGTCCAACTTTAAGCAAAATTGCATGGTGCCGGAAGGCCTCTCACACAGTTTGCAAAGAGTGCTAACAGAAGACATAGACACGTGTTTCGTCCTACCAGGACTCATCAGTATGCCTTGTCTGTTTGACACCCCAGTGGACTGGACCAGCTACCCTAGAGGCAGTGTGCAAATGTTGATTCCCCCAGGGCGTGTTTGAGCGCATACACGTCCGATGGGGTAAAGCTTAATGATTGCTTTATTAGCACTTCCCCATGTAAAAAACGGTCTGGGGGTCTTCCATACCTCTCAAATATCTTAGTTTAATCACATTTCTATGTTTCACCAGTTCCACAGGTTTATGGAATAAACTGGCATAGGTTGGGTTTGTTTTTGCCTGCGGTAGAACGGTTTGTTCTGCTTGTGGTGGGGTTGTGTCCTCTGTTTGCTTATCCGTCCCCCCTGCTTCCTCCTGACCTGTCTGTGAAGGGCTAGGATTTGTGTTGGCAGTATCTGAGGTACCATCATAAAATAGTTCAGAGGAGCATTCTAAGGGTGAAACAGAAATGGTACTACCCGAAGCAGCGTGCTGCATTCCTGGAGTGTCTTCCCCATTCTCCTCCCTGGGGTTGTTAAGATCATCTGTTTGTATTGTTCCGCTTGTGGATCCTGCCAGATTATGCGTTCCCTTTTTATTGTCTGTTTGTCATTTTTCTAGAGGTTCTCCAGTTTTATTGTGTGTAGCCAGGCACATCCCCGGCCTCAGTACTGCTGGGTCTGGGATCCAAATCCCTTTGATGGATTGAATCCATCCTGCACCTTTTAGTGCAGTGTCTGGTGATCATTGTTGTTCGTCCTGCTCTGAATCTCTTTTTTCCTTTTATTCTGACTTGTCTGAGGTCTCATCTGTGTCATGCATTGGGGCCTTCACTTGGAAAAGAAAAATCTTGTTTGTCTGTGCTACAGCACTTTCCGGTGAGCCCTGTGTACTTCTTTTATGTTTTTTTCTTCCTCAAGTATTTGTTTTGCTGCTAGGTAGTCCTGTTTGGCTTCTAAATTTTTTTATGTAGGTTAGCTTTTTTATTTGCTAGTGCTCGCTGTAGTTCTAATTCCTCCAATTTTATTTCCATCTGGTCATCGCCCATAGTACTCGGACATGATGCTGCTGTCTCTGGTTCCAACGCTGTTTTTTTTTTCTCCATTCTCTGTGGTTGTTGTTGAATGGGCCTTCTCGGCCACTGCAGAGCTAATTCTGTCTCCTCCTTCTCCTTCACTGCCGTGATCTCCATGGAGATCCTCCATCATGGGGCTTGCCATTACAGCAGCGCCCCTTCCTGCAAGAGATGGGGAATTTTATTGCTAGATCACATGTACATAATCTCCAAAAGTCACAATTTCTAAAGATACAATACCAAAGAAAATATAAAATCTTTTTATACATACTTGATAATTTATCACATCCTATTCTGTGTATACTTATTTATATTTAATTATCATTGAAGATTTTCTGCACCTTTCTGACAGCCCCCATCTGGTCGACCCCCCAGCCCCATCACCTGGAATTACTGGGGCTTACCTTATGCCCAGCCTGCGGAGAGTTGGTCGTCATCCTGCCACCAGTAATTTTCTCCTCTGGTTTTCTCTCAGGGGCCCCAGGAGTAAGAGCACATGTGCGTGGAGGTGCACATGCACCTTACAGCCCCAGTAACAACCCCTTTCCGCCTACCCCATTGGCCTGTCTGGCACCCTCTAAGCCTATGCTGTCCCCAGCCTCCACCAGGAGGCAGCCATTAGCCAAAGGATGCTGCTACATCTCCCCAGAGAGGGGAATTGCCTTCCAGCAGCTACATCCAGCTCCCCCCCCCGTTGCCGACCTCCGACGGCCCGGGCTCGTTCCCGAACCCAGATCGCCAGCATGCTGTGAGGTGAGGCATCCAGCGCCTTAGCCCTCAGCGCCACTGGGCCGGCTACTTATTTATATTTAAGAAAAAAGAAACACCTTTTCCACCACATTTGAACTTTGGTTAAAGTATAGTGAGATACTTCATATTCATAAACTTCTAACAAGGCTTAAATGCATAATCTACTAAAGGTTTCAGGAGACATGCGATGCTGCTGTAATACCCACTGGCACCTTGCATGCCATAAATAGAATTTCATAATGGAAAGCACAGCATTCAGAGTGCTAGTGTTATATCTCTGCAAACTCAAGGGAAAAATCCCTAATGCTTGAGTTTCATAAGAAAGTGAGGTTATCCAGGGCAACTCCCAATTTTGTGCTACAAAGTTCCACAGGTTTTGGGTATATGTGCAAAAAACTAAAAAAATGATCTGTGGCATGCTCAGACTCTACAAGTACTGACGCTTGAATGCCTATCCTATTCCCTTAAGCTAAGGGAGGGGAGATTATTGGATGTTTGGGAACCCTTTCTGGCCTCCCTGTCACTGGGGGAGGTTCTATCCCTCAGGGAGGGCCTACAAACATAAGGTTGGGCCCTATCTGGCTGGACTGCACTCTCCAACAAGGCTGAGGTATAACAGAACCTGAATTACAGAAATGGGAGAATTAGGGGCTCCGTTAATATAAATAGGTGACGCCTGGGATCCCCCCTGCCTAGAGGTTGTCCAACTGTATGCATGCTGTAGAATTTTAAGATGCAATGAACTGTATTTATTTCTGGGGTTTCAATGCTAGTTTTACATTTTCTGGATAGGCATTTTCTGATGGAAGGTATTACCCAAGGTTGGGGTGACAGTATATCCGGAGGGTCCTCCTGGGGGTTCTCAGGTTGGTTATCTGTATAGCAGACTGGTGTTAACAGGGCCTCTGTGAGGGAGTCAGAGTTCTGGGCCTCCTCAAGCTTTCCACTAATGTTGGATTGTGGGAGCCATGGGCTCTTCTTGTGGCACTTTAGAGTCTTCTGAAGTTTTTTGAGGTGCAGTTTAGAAATTGTCTTCTTTTGGTGCTGCTGTATTTTTGTGTACCTTCTGTATCAATTCGTCCAGGTTAATGGTACCAAACTTGTTGTGGGCAGCCCAAGGGCATTCCTGAAAGAGGTGTACTGTGCTGTCTCCTCGCAGAGGTTGCATTTCGTATGATTGATGCACTGCCTTCTTATCTGTCCTACTTCCCCACAATTGGCACATCTTGGTTTATTGCAAACATGACAGGTGGGTTCTTGATCTGCATTTATAGCATGCACTGGGCTGCCAGGCATAAAAACAGATTCCGCAGTCCTGACCCAGAAAAAAACAATTTGGAATGCGGCAGGTGCCTTCCTGTGTCTGCCTCAGTTTGACCTTAAATTTCCATCCACCAGCCAAAATTGTTCTGAACCAAGAATGGCTTCTGGTGCACTGAGGACCTCACACTTCTGCTGTAACCAATGGACAATGTCTCCTTCATGAACTGCCTCATTCCTAAACATGACAGTAACAAACTTTATTAGGGGTTTGGTCAAGGCTATGGCCAAGAAGGGTATCCACAGTGGGGAGAGTTTTAATTGATTGTACCATTGTCAGAATAACTCAAGTGCTTGGGGCATCCTAAAACTTATGTTGAAATTATCCTCCCCTGAGATGTTGATGTAAAGCAAAGGGGTGAATTGTAGTGAATCTTTCAAAAGTTGTTTCCTCACATATTGGCAATCAGGCCTGGGTTCCAGACCCCCCCTTGTATCGTAGGCGAACTGTGTTTCTGCATGTGGCTGTCTCTGTTTTATGAAAGAAATTTGAGTATTTGGGGGTTTGTTCCTGTGAGTTTTTATGCTTGTCTCCTTCTTGGTGCTGCCCCTTTCCTTCAGTGTTAGGTGGCTGTTGTGGTGGTGTAGGGTCTTTCTGTTTATTTTCATTTTGTTGGGCATGTGGGGGGAGGTTCTTTGTTCAAATCTCCTGCCTCCAGTGATATATGTGTAGTAGTATTTCTATTTTATGCAATTGCTTTTTCTTTTCATTTGTTTTGTGTGTTACTCTTTGAACTGTTGCCCTTCTGGCTAGTGGTTTTATCAGATGAGTGCCGTTCCAGAGTTGTTTTTGGATGTTATTATTGGATCCCAGTCAGGGTTCAGGATCCACTGGCCAGTTTCATCCTGTTTCCAACCTGCATTTTCAAGCATTTTTTCTGGTGTCCATGCTGGTTCTGGTTCTTTGTTTTGTTTAGTTTTGACTGCAAAAGCTGTTTTTACAGCCGCTGAAACTGACAGTCCAAGATTCTTTAAGTCCAATATGGGGAGGACCTGCTATTTGTTCATCGGCCGAGTCTTCACTAGTAATATATGATTCTGTTAAATGCTGCTTTGATAGCATGTGGGTGTCCCTTCTGCTCCGTAAGTCGTCTTTTTTCTTTTTATAAGTAGCCTCATCTTCAGCAAACATTTTTAGCAATTTATTTTTCCTTTCTTCTAACTCTTTGTCTAATGCTATTTCGTCTACCTCCTTGGAGGCAATATTCTCTGTACTTGCTATGTCAATGTCCATATCAGTTGCCGAATTAAGTTCTAGCGATGGGGGCGAAAGCGGAGACACTACTGTAATTTTTACATCAGTCAGAACTGACATTTTGCTGGGAACTGAAACCTTTGAGACAGTGGCTTTCTCAGCAGGTAATTCAGTGTGTGGTACCACAAATTGCTTAACATTTTTACAGGAATTATTGCTTTGTTTGTTAGCTGTAAGCAGAAATACAGTAGCCATGGATTGATCAAAAGGTGTTTGAAAAATAATGTAACCTGGTTTTATGGACTGATTTTGTAGTTGTGGTGCCGAGCTGGTTGCTATGTAGGTACTGGAGGCTGTGCTTTTGTTGTCATGAAGGCCCTTCTGACTTGTTGCAGCTCCTTGAGTTTGAATCCTAGCAATGGCCTCTGTCAGTTCTCTTTTTGTTGCCAAAAAATGCTGTTCTTCAGCCTGTATCTGAGCTTGAAGTTCTGCGGTGTTCATTTCTGGTGAAACCATTGGTAATTCACTCGTTGTTTCTGAAATTTGCAAAAGTTTTTCTTTCTGTAATATTCTGAATTCTGATTCTGCCGTCATTTTCCCCGACTTGATTGCCAATATCCACAATTAGTCTCTAGATTTGATGAGACAGGGGAGGAGACCTGTTCCCCAGCCTCCCGCACATCTGTGCTTGCGGGCTCCTTGCCCAGAGTGGCCATTTCCCAGATTGCCAGGGGTTCCCCTACTGGTGAGTAGTGGAGTTTCCCCGGTGTCCTGGCCAAATTTCTCCCCATTCACTAATACCACCAACAGCTTAATCTGGTTCTGTACGTCAGTTTGTATCTGCACACATATTCCCCTTCCCTTTCCCCTGGGTCACACCTGCAAACAAGCCGCGGCTCTGTGTGCCTCTTCTGGTCACCAATTTTCAAATAAAATAAACAGAATAAAAATTTAGTCTGAAGTATGCAACATGTTGTCATAGATCTGAGATTGTCACTATCTGAGATTTTACTACATTGCAATGCATGCATATTTCAAAAGGGATGTAAAAAACAAACACAAATAATTACAAATAACATCAGACATTTACTGCCGTTGAGTCAGCACCATTCACATTGTGAGCTGTCTTAACAGTTACTTCAGGCAGAGCAGGGATGATTTGTGACACTAAGTAACTCAACAGAAGGGAGCGAACATGAGGGGACATAGCCTCAGACTGGAAGGTGGGCAATACAGAGGTAATGTCAGAGGGCAGTTTTTCACAGAGAGAGTGGTGGAGGCCTGGAATAAGCTGCTGGAGGAGGTAGTGGCAGCTGAAATGGTTAAGGGGGTTCAAGAGGGCTTGGGATAGATTTAAAGGGTTGGGAAAAGAGGGCGGAAGCATAACAGAAGGGGGTAGGGTGTTGGGCAGACTAGATGGGCCGTGGGGCCTTTCTCTGCCATCACATTTCTGTGTATCTGTGTAACAGTAAAAAAGCTAAAAGAAACAGTGACAGTCTCAGATCCATTACAAAATGTTACATACTTCACACTGAATTTAAAAGCCTATTTGTTTGAATACATCACTTTTTGATCTGTAAAAGCAAGTGTTATCAGCACTCCGTCAGAAAATCTTGAGCTCACTAATGCAACACAAGCCCGCTGAAAGCACCATCTGACAGGTGCGGGCTTGCACTAAAGAAACAGCAAATTACATCATTTGCTGACCATTGGGACCCACGGCGCAACAGAGAAATGGAAAAGAAACAGAGCTATAACAAAACATAAGGACATAAAAAGAAGAATCAGCATTTATATAGCGCTTTTCATACACAGTATCCCAAAGCACTTTACAAGCAATGCTAGACTGGTAGTGAAGCGACTGAATGTGTGGTGGTGGCCATATTGCACATCATCACCCACACACAGCCTGGATAATTGCATGAACTGGTTTATGGGAAGGGGAATGTTGGCCAGAACACCAGGAATGTTCCCTACTCTTTGCGAAGAGTGCCCTGGGTTCTTTTACTTCTACCTGAACACCCACCAGGACATCACCAGGATGGGCAGAAGGGACCTCGGTTTAACGTCTCATCCGAAGGATGGCACACCCCAGCAGTACAGCACCCCCCAATACTGCACTCGGATGCCAGCGATTTTTAGGTGCAAGTCCAATCCCGGTGTGGGATGAGAACCCACAACCTTCTGGTCCAGAAGCAGATGTGCTACCAACTGAGCCATGCTGACACCTAAACATAGGCATGTATAAGTATGACACCTTTTTTCTTCATTACTACATTCTTTGTAAAGAGAAACTAGTAAAGACTGCATAATCCAATACCTTCAATTTGCCATTGATCTGATTCAACTGCAACCCCCCCCTTTACCTTAGCTTTCCAGGCAGCACCATAGGATGGAAGCCATGCAATGGTCGATTTTGTTGGTCCGGGCTGGCAGTCAGGGCAGGGCAGGGCAGGGCAAGCGTTGGACAGACAGTCTCTGAGGTCAATGCCAGGAGGATGGAGGTTGGAGGAGGGAGTTAGGCAGACTTGAGTCTGCAGAGAGAAAAACAAGAAAACCCAAAGGCAGCTGAGTGGAGGACTCAGCGCAGCTCCCAGGGTGGTTCACAGCGGGACTGGGGCAGGCTCCATGGGACCCTTATATCTTATTACTGCTCTTTTGTTTTACTTCTAACAAGAGAAGTGATGAGATAGTTTAGAAAGGGAGGAAACCAGCCGGCCCAGTGGTGTTGAGGTCTGAGGCATCACTGCCTTACCTCCTACCATGGCGACGACCTGTGTTCGTGGTGCGAGCGAGTCACCGGGGGTTGGCAGGGGAGGGAGAGGATTGAGTGTCTGGAGGACAGCTATCCTCTCCTGGGGGAGGGTGGGGGCATGGACCAGCACTTGCCTGACCCCTGGTGGCAGCTGGGGGCTGACATGCCAGGTCCCATAATGTAGGGGCAGAGTGCAAGCAGCTGCCTGATGTACGGCGTGCAGATGCGTGTGCCGGGTGTCATTGGTGGCATTGCATGCTCACACACCGCACAAGAAAAAGGAAATAGTTCCCACCGCAGCAGGATGATGATGGTCCCCATCCGTGCACCGCCCTGAGAAGACACCTCCCACAACTGGATGGGTGCAGGTGGGTTGAGTCGCTCCCCGCACCCTACTGTGAAGGGTAAGTCATGGGGACAAGAAGGGAGGGGGTCTGATGCTCGGGTGCGACGGGAAGGGGACGTCAGAGATAGCCAGTGGGAGACAGGAGGAAAACAAATACACAAAACAAAAAAAAAAAGGAAAAAAGAAGGGGAGGAAACTAAGGCCGCGGCAGAGTTTAAATTACTGCCTGCTCAGGAAAGTACAAATCACTTCACTGAAGTGAGTAGTTAATGCTGGAGACAGGCGCGGATGATCGGGGCTGTCTGCTGCATAATTACTCACTTCAGTGTTTTAAATTTCAGCAGACAGTATGGCTTCAAAGGACCCATACACTGGCGGCCTGGCAACAAAGGTCAGACAGCCATATGGGAGGGGGAAAAAAACAAGACAGGGAGCAGGGAGCTTTTCTTGTGCAAAGGCATAGCAGGAAGCATGGCAGCACATCAAAAGGATAGCAGCAGCCAGCATAAGCATAGCAGGACCACTGTACATAGATGCTTTGGGAGAAACTGTGTTTTTAGCACAGTGTAACATACTTAGCAATGTGTGTCAGTCTTTAGTAGAACCTCCTGGGTACTGCAGTGCTGCCCCATTTGCAGGCACCCCTCTGGGCTAAGAACAGAGATTGTCAGTCTCTGAGTCAAGCTGGCAGGAGTACTGGCAATCTTCGCCCCTACCCAGAGGCCACCATGTCCCCAGCCACTTGCACAATGGCTGCCCGGGCAGAGGATAGGATGGACTATGGTGGGCTCAGGGACGTTCAGGGAGGGTGGTCAGAGTCACATTCCCCATCCGGTCCGGCTTAAAAACTCCTATAATGTTCTGGAGGAGTGGGAGAGTCCCACAAGGAAACCCGAGGCTGCGACCAGGGAGGAGGTGAGGGTCCTCCATGAGGGAGACCCAGTGGTGGGAGGAAGAGGACCCTGAAGGAAGAAGTTGTTACTTCTGCTGGGGGACTCAATTGTCCAGGGGATGGTTCTGGGCACAGACAGCAGGGAGAAGAGGGAGGTAAAGTGCCTTCCAGGAGGCACTGCTCGGAAGGAGGCAGAGTGGATCCTGAGGATTGCAAATGCAGTGGCAAGGAGGGGGGAAGGGGGCTGAAGGTCATTGTCCACCTGGGAATAAATGACCTAGCCAAGGTCAGGGCTAGCATGAACCAGGTGTAGGTGGACTTCAGAGAGTTGGGCAGGTGCCTGGAGAAGTTAGCAAGCTCCATGACCTTTTCGAAGGTGCTGCCAGTCCATGGAATGGTGGGGGAGGGGGCTAGGAATCTCCATATCAGCAGCTTCAACAAGTGGTTGAAGGGCTGGTGCAGCGAGAAGAGGTATGGCTTCATTGGGGACTGGGGACCCACCTGAAATAATGCAGCTCTGTTCAAGGGGGATGGACTGCATCCTTCCAAGAGGGGGACTGCAGTCCTCAGTGAACGGTTTAAATGTTTCCTTGATGAGCATTTAAACTAGTTGGGGATGTAAGGGGCCTATGAAAGCAGGGAGACTCAAGCAGCCCACCTTTACTGGTTATAGTAGTCAGAAATAAGGAACAGGAACAAAGGTTAAGGATAGGGACACCAGTATCAGATACAAAGGGAAAGGCAGTGGTAGGAAGGCAGCATAAAAAGGAAAACTTGGATGGAGGAAAGAAGCAGAAGGGCAAACCAGGATTAGAGGGAGGGCAGGCAGCAAAATGTGAAAGGCCATGGTTCCAAATGCCCACAGCCTAGGAAATAAAATCCCAGACTTGGAGGCCTTGTTAGTTGCAGTAGACCTGGATGTAGTGGCAATAACAGAGACCTGGTACACCACAAATCATGACTGGGACACAAATATTCCGGGTTATGTTCTATTCAGAAGAGATAGGGGGAGTAAAAAAAAAAGGGAGGAGGGAGTGGCCCTGTATGTGAGAGAAGGTATAAAAGCAATGGAGGTGCAGGGTAGATGGGGAGGCTGAGGCACTGTGGGGTCACCCTTGAGCCGAGCAATGGCACAGCAATCCACACAGGGGTGATCTACAGACCTCCAGTGCAGGGGGAGGAGGTGGATAGGGATCTAGGGGATCAAATTCATGAGATGGCAATGAAAGGTGAGGTATTAATGCTGGGTGACTTTAATATCCCAGATGTGGATTGGACCATCCCAGCAGCTGCTTCAACCAGGAACTGAGACATCCTGGATTCCCTACAGGGGTGGACCTCAGACAGTTAGTGATTGATCCTACCAGAGACAGGGCAATTCTGGACCTAGTACTGACCAACAGGGACAGAATCACAGATGTCCATGTGGAAAGTCAGCTGAGATCCAGTGACCACCACATGGTGTGACTCAGCGTGGAGACAGAGACACAGTATAATCACAAAAAAGGCAAAAGTATTAGTTTTTAGGAGGGTGGATTTTGTTAAAATGGGAAGTTGTATCAAAGAGGCCCTGGTGAGGAGAGAGATAGGAGTGGGAGTTGAGGAGCAGTGGGAACACCTGAAAGGAGCTGTAGAGGAGGTGACAAACCAATGCATCAGGATGGTAAACAAAGGCAAGAGAAGGAGGAAACCACTGGGACAGCTGGTGACATCACCGCTATGTGAGGCACGCTAGTTGAGAGCTCCATGGTCTAACAACTAAAATCTTACTAAAATCCTCCCATATTCAGCACTAATTGAACAAATTATGTTTGCAAGGTGAAATCGTGGCAGATCCAATTCCATGAATAGGTCGGCAACTCCAAAATTGAAGCAATTAACACCAAATGCCAATAATGGAAGGTTTTGCAGCCTCAGTGCAGTCAGCTCACTTCTGCTCCCCATCGAAAGGTACATCAGATGAATCGGATAGAGAAGACTACTCACCAATGAAGATGGGCAAAAAGCTGAACCAAATCTTTGCCTATGTCCAGAGAATCGACTCATCCTTAGCAGATCTTAAACAAGAAATGAAAGTACTTGACAAAAAGGTTGCTAACAATACTTAATGAATTACTGAAACAACAGAGATGCAAGATACCTCAAACCACCTTGTACTCTATTTGTTGCAGCAGGAGAGGCTTCTTAATAGTAGAATTTAAGATCTGGAGAACCAAAATCGATGCAACAATTTTAGGATTCATGGAGTCCCGGAGGGAGCCGAGGAGGGTTTCCCTTCCATGATAGACTTTGTGTCGCAATTCTTAAAAATGACGCTGTCCCTCCCATCCAATCTGCATCTTGAAATAGACTGAGCACACAGATCTCTCGACCCATGTCCTATTACTTCAACTGCATGCCCAAGGTCTATAATTATACGCATGGTGTATTTCTAATCAAAGAACTTCATTTTGCAAGAAGCTTGGTGTCACAAAGATCTAAATACCAGACAGCACTAATTTTCTTTGATCACGACTACTCACCGGCCCTTCAAGCCGAACAGCTTCACCTCAGGACAATAATTCAGGAGCTCAAAGAGAGAAAAGGAATTAGAGCCCAGATTAATTTTCCAGCTCGACTCAAGCTGTACCTGGAAGACAGGCGTAAGATCTTCCGAACTGTACCGGATGCAGCACCAGTATTAAAAGTGCTGCCGATTCCGGTTCCCAGACTTATCCATGGAGGCTCTAGAGAAGAAGCTGATACAGGACGTATGGTCAGCAGCTCCTGCTAACAAACACGTATCCAGGGGAGTGATGCTCAAACTACTGGCCATTGATTTAAATAAAATCCTGCATTGCACGCTGAAAGAACAGCGGCAGATTAACCAAGCTAGTCCAGAGAAGCAAGCCTCCAAGCATTCAAAAGCTCAACCAAAACAACCTTGCTGAAGAGTGGGCTCATATAGGAAATAGTCAAACTAAAATTAGATATGCTGAACTTATCTCAGCCAGACTTGGTAGTAACTTAAGTCAATGTTACCTTTTGCCCTTATTTTCCTTTATTTCATGCCCCGAGGACTAGGAGTAAGTAAGCGGGCTAGTATTTCCTCCTTGTCTCATGGACTGGGCTACTAGTTGTACTCTGAATTACAGATGGAGACTTTTGTTAGATCTTGCACAGTGTAGCTATAAGAGACAAGGGACAGAACAAATTCTCACTATATAAGATTCAGGCTAAAAGACTTATTGAGTAGTTTGCTCTTTGCTGGGGAGATGCTGCAGTACAACTCAGGGGAAGACCTAGACATAAGGCTGAAATTAATGTTGCCTCTGAGACTGATGTTGGGATCAGGGAGGCAAAAGGAATGAGGGATGAACTCTTGCCTTTAATGTGTGGGGGACAGGGGAATAAGCTTCTCATGAACACAATAGTTACACCTGTTAATCTAGGAGCATAGCAGTATGGAGGTTCTCACATTAGCCCAAAGTCGGCGGGGACATCCACCGATCCTTGTTCCATTTACCTAGACCTAATACAATGGGGTGAAGGGGAGGATATTAAAAGTTCAAGTTCTATTAATAATGTTGTTGGACCAGGGAGAGGGGGAGAAGAACTAACCACAGCAAACCTTGCATCAATGCCTATTAGATGGTGTCATCTTACCACTTCAGTGGAAAGGCTACTGATCACCCATTGACTCTACTAATGGGAAGGGGGTCAGACCTTAATCTTGTCTATTAAGAGGAGATTCGATATTAGTGTGCCCTTCTGTACTGTAAGGGGGAGGCTTTTTTCTCTTTTTCACCTAGGAAGTTAGTTGAGGGGAAGGGAACAGGGTCCAAGTGTTTCCCTGTTCATTGGTTGGACCTCAGCCTCCTTTCACAAGTTGTTTCTAGTTCAGAACTGCTACCAGTTCAACTTAATGTTTATGAGTTATTCTAATAATTGGTTTTATTTTGGAAATATGGCTTGGCGTAGCTCAAACAGAGTATTTGGGAGACTACAATTACTGCAAAAGTGGACAAGACCAATAAGCCCCAAGACAATAACATGGTATCATATAACTAATAACTTACAACATGAGGGGGATGCAGTCACTCTTATGAGAACTCAATTGCTAGGGGAGCTAAAGCGCATGGGGGGGATATAGTATATCTTCAGGAAACACATCTTATGGCATTGGAACATCTGAAGTTGTGAAGGGGATGGGTGACTCAGGTAGAGGCAGCGTTTGCATTCAATCCAAGATGAACTGGGGTAGCTATTCTGATTAAAACAAATATTCCCTTACAAATAAAACAGATGGAGAGTGGTATGAAGGGATGTTTCCTACGGGTCACAGGAGAGATTGGAGCTGAAACTATGCACCTTATAAATATATATGCTCCCGACACAAACGCAGAGTTTTTTTGATGGAAGTGTTTGATAAAGTAGCTCAACCGCCACCCGGTCATATCCTCCTATTTATTTATTTGTTTGTTTATTTATTTTTCTGTTTGTTTATTTATTTATTTGAATATTCAGAAATAACCTTTGCGCAATGTGCTCTTTTTCAAAGGTTCCACGTCAGCAAAAGTGGTGACAACACATTCAGAGAACACAACACTCAATAGAGAATAACATAACATTGTTTTACATTGCATTACATAATGAGGAAGCAATAAACTTAGTACACATTGCATTTACATAGTATCTGAATGGTTACAGGAAAGGTTAAAATATGGTGAGAAAAGTAGGTCTGAGAAATAGAAAAGGCTGCAAGGTGTGAAAAGAGGTTGACCTATTTTATTTTTTTATTCATTCTCAGATTACAATATCTTTGAGCACATAACAGCTGTTTTACAAACATTCCACGTCAGTGGGAAGGGTGACAGACATACAATGGATGATATTACATAAAATTTTGACAAGAAAGTATTTAAAATGACATTAACATTGCAACTAAAATTAAAACTATGAATCGGTAGGAAATCAAAAATAACCTAATAAAAGGAGGCAGCCCAAGGTGGTTTGTCAAATAGGTATAGGTAGATTTGGGTGAATAAAAGTTCATGTAAATGAAGATAAACAGTGGAAAGAAGGTGGAGGGTGAGAGGGGTGAGGTGAAAGAAGAATCGGGGAAGGAGGCAAGAAATAGGGCAGAGTGGTTAGGATGAAAGTGGTCATTCACAGACAAAGGGAGACAAGTAGGTACACTAGGATGTGTCAATACTGCTGAGGCACTACCATGTCAGTTGAAACAGCCACAGGAACTGTTAGCTGTAAGATGCTGATGAAGAGTGCCATTAAATGGTCCCATTTTTGGCAAGGAAGCGATATCTCTGGGCAGTGCATTAAACCATAGTGGTGCTCTATATGCAAAGGATCATTGTCCTTGTGTAGTCCGGCATCTTGGGACACAGAAGAGATGGTTGACTGAGCTATGTGTGTGCTGAAAGCTGCAAGAGGGGTTGAGTAAGTTTGTAACACCAGAAGGCAGGACTGGAAAATCCCCTGGGCCTGATGGCTACTGCTCAGAATTTTATAAAAAATGAATAAATCCAATCTTGGAAATATTAGCAATGGAGTTTAATGCATGCCTGATGGAGAAAAAGATACCAACTTCTTGGAACTAAGCTCTGATAACAGTGCTCCCTAAGCCAAATAAACTGGCAAATGCTTGTGAGTCATACAGACCAATATCTCTCCTGAATCAAGACCTAAAAATTTACCCAAAATACTTTCTGTAAGACTGCAAAAGTACATAGAAAACTTAATACATGAGGACCAAACTGGATTTATCCTCCACAGAAAACTGGGAGACAACATTAGAACCCTGCTTAATGTTATTACCCATAGTTCCAACGATAAAACTACTCAGCTTGCAATTTTTTGGATGCCGAAAACGTCTTTAATCACCTTAACTTGGACTACTTAAAATCTGTAATGACCAATTTTGGCTTGGGCAGCAACTTTACACAATGGGGTTCCCTCTGTTATGCAAAGCCAATGGCAAGAGTACGGGTGAATGGCACCCTTTCAGACACTTTTGCAATACGAAGGGGCACCAGGCAGGGGTGTCCATTATCACCCTTGCTTTTTGCTTTGAGTTTAGAACCACCAGCAGCAGCAGCAATCTGAGAGTCTAAAGATATAGAGGGTGTCAAAATAGGCAAACAATCATGCAAAATATCATTGTACGCAGATGACACCCTCATTTATATGTCTAATCTGGAGGTTTCTGTGCCCAATCTCTTAAAACTCTTACAGGACTATGAGCAGATAGCAGGTTATAAAGTCAACCCAGAGAAAACAGAAGTTGTGCTCCTAAATGGGCACCTCCCCCCAAACTTTACCACAACCTTACCTTTTTAATGGGTGAGGGACAAAGTGAGGTACCGGGGGGTATGGATACTCACAACAGTGGAACGCCTTTATCGGGTTAATTACACCCCTCTGTTCACTCAGATATTTGAAGATCTGAACAGATGGAGATCTTTACCATTCTCCTTTAATAGCAGAACAGACACCAATAAACAGAATGCACTCCCAGGGTTTCTTCTCTTGTTTGTAGCCCTCGCAATGCAAATTCCATCAAAAGACTGGAAGACCCTTAAGAAAAGACTCCTATTTTGTGTGGGCAGGAAAAAGGTCCAGAATTGAATGGTCCATCCTGTTAGCTAATAAGAAGGAAGGGGTTGGGGACTTCCTGATCTAACTCAGTATTTCCTGGTGACCCAATTGACCTCTATACTTAAAATGGTGTCAGGAATGTGAGGATCTCAATGGACTGCCTTGGAGGAGGAGGCGCACCCTCACATACCCTTAAAATACCTACTGTGGGTAGTACTGCCAGGTACTATGAAAGAAGTCCAGAACAGATGGACTAAACATACTTTACAGATTTGGTTAAAGGCCAGACAGCAATGGGAAATCGTGCAACCAGTATGGCAGTACATCCCTTTAAGATTCTTACCAGGTTTCCCAACTGACTGTTTGGACCATTGTTTCAGCAGATGAGAGAAGTTTGGGCTCAAGACCTTGGGGCAGTTTGTAAAGGGGAGATAACATTATAGACTTTGCCTCACAGCAAATGGAATTTCAGATTCTGAACCATGACTTTTACAGGTACTTGCAGTGCAGGCATTATATTAACTCAGATCCTGGAATAACCTCATTAACAGGTAACCCAGCTCCATGGGTTTCTCTGATTCACACGAGGGCTCCCCTAGCTGACACCCAAAAGTTGGTATCCCATGATTAGGGTGCTGGGGAAAGGGTGCCGACAATAATGGCAATCTGCTCCCCAGGGCATCCCTCAAGGGCTATGGTAGGGTAGGGTGGCCAGATGGAGGGGGGCGGCAAATATAGCAACAGGATGTTGCTATACGTATGTGCGCAGGGGGGGTGAGTGAGGGAGTTGTGCTGCAGTGGGTTGCCGAGCCAACCCTGTGGCATGGTGGGTGGGCACATCCCCCTGCATAAAACATTAAAAAAGTAAGTCCCTGGCACTGTTTTGCTGTGCGCCGGAGTGTCAGAGTGCCCCAAAAAATTGTGCCAATCTTGACTTCTTGATAACGCCAATCACCTTTAGGCTTTCACCGTTATCACATAGAATCAAAAAAGTTAATATCACAAATCTACCAATTACTACAGGAAAACATAGGGACCCTTGGAATTCAAAGGCTATAAGAAAAGTGGGAATAGGAAATGGGGTTGACTTTAGAGGAGAAGGACTGGGAGGAAATTTGGCAGATAACACACAGAGTCATGAATTTGGCCAATTGGAGAGAATTTCAGTGGAAGGTGTGTTCCAGATTTTTTATTACTCCAGCAATCTCAAAACATTTTGGCTCAAACTCCCAAGATAAATGCTGGAGGGGGTGTGGAGCGCTGGGGACACAGTACCACATTTTTTGGGGGGTGTAATAAGCTGCATCCCTTCTGGGATAGGGTGACAGAGGTCATCAAACATATATTTCATCTTACTGAATGTCCATCGTTTATTAATGTGGTGCTGGCCATTTCGCCTGAAGGACTAGTTGCAGTAAATTAAAAATGTATTTTTAGACATTAAATATAGCAGCCTTAAAAGCTATACCACAGCAATGGTTGTCACCTGAACCTCCCCTCTGAATCTCAGGGGGAAACTAATATCCAAACTACTCAAAAATTAGAGGCTATAACAGCTAAGTTGTGCCTCCAAGTGGAGAAATATAATTCTAGATGGCTGCCATTTTATCATTATGTTGAAGAACAAGAAGGCACAGCAGTGTTAGACCAGCTTCTGGCATAATAACTCAGATAAAAATATCATTTGTTCAAGGGTGGATTAACTTCAACTTTAATTTTTTGGTCAAAGTGAATAATAAATTAAATACAGAATGTAGTCTCTCACAAGGTAAAAGCAAAATAATAATAGGTTGAAAGAAAGACAAGCCAGGCCTTTTTCTTTGTGTTTTCTTTTGTTAATGTTGTGTTTATCAATTATCTACAGGAATTTGAGTGTAACATTTAGTGTTTATTGAGATACATAGCATAAAGAACAATAGGAAATGGATAAAATGATAATCAGTGCTTCGTGGAAAATGTAGAGAACAACTTTTGTGCTGAGTATCTCCAACTTTTTTTTTTTTTTTAAATTACTATTTATGCGCCTCACCCTGTGTCTGGTCTCCACTCCTTCAGGAGACACATCGCAGTATCCCCACTACTCAACCTGCCTGGTCCTCCACCAAGTCCCCATGGAGTCTTGGCTATACCCCCCGGGTGGGTACGGGGCAGGGCAGCTACACCCTGAGACATTCAACTTTTGTTGGACTTCCAACAGGTCGCCAGGCAGGTGTGGGCAATCAGGGTCTCTGTACGGTGCTCCTTCATCTAGGAGACCGGATGTCGATTTTCCCTTGTTCTGGGGAAGTGGCCGTTCTTCATGCCGCACATCCTGATCCTCTCTCTCTCCAGTGTACCTTACAAAACTCCTTCTCTCAGATTGAACACTGGTTTGCTGAACACAGATTGGTGATCAATATTAAAAAAAACTAAGATGATGCTCTATGCCCACCGCCAAAACAGATCAAAGGATTTCCCCCTGGAAATACTCTCCGCCTCTCTCATCCCACTGGAACAGGTCCAAAAGTATAAGTATCTAGGTATTACATTTGACTCTTCCCTCTCATTCCATGAACATTTAAAAATCCTCACCTCTGCCACTAACACCAGCATTGGTCTTCTTTGCAGACATAAAGACTGCCTGTCACCTGAAGCACTTCACCTAGCCATTACCTCCTTACTCTTATCACTGGTGGACTATGGCCTCACAATCTATGCTGCCGCCAACTCTACGGCGCTTCATCAAATACAAGTAGTCATCAATAAGGCCTGCTGGCTCCTCTCTGGTGCTGACAGAAATGCACATACCTGCACCCTATACATGCTCACCAATATCCTCTCCCTTGAGGAATGACTATTATACAAGACCTGTCTCTTCACCAAAAAAATCCACCTGGGTTTAACCCCAATAAGTGTCTTGGCTTCTCTTCAGGCAGCCACCATCTCAGCGTCCACACAGGCTCACCCAAAAACTATCTGGAAGGTACCTAGGGTCAGGAGCACCCTGGCCCAGTGATCCTTCCCCCTTAGAGCTCCATTCTGGTACAATGCCCTCCCACCGGCTGTCACATCAACCACTAATCTAGGTCCTTTTAAAGTTGCCTTAAGGCCCATATCCTCTCCTCATGTCAATGCCAGTGTAACTGGTAACTTATGGATCCTGCACCATGCCGCTAGGCCATGCACCCGCCCTTGGCCTGGCAGTGGAGAGCCCTCACTATTTCTAGCCTACAGGCTCCTCACCTCCCTTGGTTACCATATAGTTGCACTGGACTATGAATGCATTGTATTATGTATAAGACAAGGTCTCCCTGAGGCGGCTTACTCCCAACTCATATCATGCATTGCTTTAGCTACCAATTGTGTAAGCATTAATCACTGCCAGAGGAGGGCTCTGCCGGTGGATTAATGCCCGCAGGGGGGGTTGGTGCCCGAGGGGTCCAACAGCCCAGTGGGCATTAATCACTAACAGAGCCTGACGCTGAAGGTGATTAATGCGCTTGTAACATAGGCTCGCTAGGCCGCGATGAGCCTATGCTACCGGCATCACCACCGGTGAGCCCCTTTTTGTGCTGCAGATGTTAGGCATACTTTCAATACTTACTGATCAGACAGCGCCCACCCCCTCCCTGTGGGGTGGCTGCCTCAGAGCACACTGAACACTGGGTGCGTTCTGTTCTGAAATGTGTCTTGCGAGCTGTCATCTTATCGCGCCATGCAAAAAGCCCATGCATAATAACCAGGGAAGGATTTAGGGCATGTGTGGGGAATTTAAAGGCTGTCTTGGACAGATAGCTTCCCTAAACTTGAGGCCACAGAGAAAACGGTAGTACTTTACAAAGGGGTGGGTCTAGCCCATTGATACTGTTGTGAGGGTCCTGCCGCCGCCCCCCTTCTTGTTTCCTACAGACAAGGTGGCTTCTCTTTTTAGGGAGTCATTCTGGCTTAACAGATTTACTCCTGGAATGGAGTACAATGTTTTTTGTGCTATTACCAAGTTATTGTGTATTGCCATGATGTACATGCATGTCTTTGTATATGTTTTTTGTGGCAGAGCACAGGCGAGGGCGTGGGTTGTGACTCTCAAGACTGCGGGTGAAAGCGCTCCACGGTGGTGATGGGGCAGGCGTACTAACCTCTGAGTGCCTCCATGGCGACAGCTGGTACTGACCGAGTGGGCGTTACCTGTGGCTTAATACCCGCTCGGTTTCAGTCAGCTGTGCCACTTAGGCGAATCCAGAGGCTCCATTCTGCTGGTCTGCGGGGAGCCGTGTTACAAATTGGTCTTAACCACTCATTAGGTAACTATGTCGATAGCTGTGCCCTGTTTTAGCTACCAAATGTATAGGCATTAACCCGTGCTCACTGTATTTATACTGTGTACGTTTGCTCACCCGCATTTGTTCTATGTATGTACTGTATGAATGTCTGTGTTTTATTCTGATGTGGAGCCTTTGGAAACGAGTCTATGACTCAAAGGGCTGTAATTCCGATTTCCTAAATAAATAAAAAATAAATAAAATTAACTCTTTCTGAATAATAAATGGGACAGTGCCTTATTCAACCCAGTCACATATTTCCCTCTTTAAGAGGGAACCTGTATTACAAAAACAGGTTTCCAAAACATTCTATTAAATTCCTGTTTAACATTAGCTTATAACCTTTACAGTTCAGTGCATATGCAGCATAGTAAACAGTTTCAACTCACATTTATTCAACCTTTGGAATTCTCAATTCCTGATCCATATCTTCACAGAAAATCAACACTGACATTCACTTTCCCAGATTTGTGCATCACTTGAAATTTAAATGGCTGTAGTGCCAGGTGCCACCGTGTAATTCTAGAATTTTTATCTTTCATTTGGTTAAGCCAACAGAGAGGATTGTGATCTGTTACAAGTACAATGTCGGCTCCTAGTAAGTAAAACTTCAGGGTCTCCATGGCCCGCTTTGCTGCAAGGCAATCCTTTTCAATGGTTGAGTACCTTTTCTCTCTGTCGTGTAATTTCCTACTTATGTATAGAATAGGATGTTCTGTCCCATCTATATTTTGACTCAGGACTGCACCTAGGCCTTCTTCTGATGCATCAGTCTATAAGAGAAATTGTTTTTCAGAGTCTGGACTTCTTAAAACAGAAGCTGTCATAATGGAGCCTTAATGGTCTAAAAAGCCTTGTCACACTCTGAGGTCCATTTCACATTATTTGGGAACCGTTTCTTTGTGAGTTCAGTGAGGGGAATAGCTAACTCAGCAAAGCTGGGAACAAATCTCCAACAATAAACAGCCAGCCCCAAACATGTCCTGACATGTTTCTTGGCTTTGGGGACAGGGCTGTTAGCTACATCTTCTATCTTGGAAGCCTCTGGCTTGACTTCTCCATTTCTCAAAACATAGCCCAACTCTCTGGTTTTCTGCATGTCCAATGCACATTTGGTAGGATTAATTGTCAGGCCTGCCTTTTTGGTTGATCGGATAACTGCTTGTAAGTGTTTCAGGTGGCTTTTCCAGTCTGGACTGTACATCAAGGTGTCATCCAGGTATGCAGCACAATAACCAGTGTGAGGGGATAAAATTACATCCATGTACCGCTGGAATGTAGCGGGTGCACCATGTAAACCAAACGGCATGGTGCTGATCTGATAGAATTCTATTGGAGTGGCAAATGTAGTTTTGTCTCTGGATTCTTTAGCTAGGGGTATTTGCCAGTAACCCTTGGTGAGACTTGAGGTACTGATATACTTGGCATTCCCCAGTCTGTCCACCAAATCATGTATTCTGGGCATAGGATAACTGTCAAATTCCAACACTTGATTAAGTTTCCTAAAATCAAGGCAGATTCTTACACCCCCTTCTTTTTTGTTTACAATCGCCATTGATGATGACCAAGCACTTCTCGACTCTTCTATAATACCCAATTCTTTCTTTTTTTGTATTTCCTTAATCATGTCTGCTCTTAACCACTCTGGTAATCTGTATGTCCTTTGTCTAATAGTGCAAGCATTCCCTGTCAGTATTATGTGCTCAACCCCTTTTGCTCGGCCTAGCACTGTAGTAAAAGTACTGTTAAATGTCTTTAGCAAGTTACAAATTTCTGTGATTTGTTCAGAGGTTACAAATTTCTATGGTTTGTTCAGAGGTTAAGGAAACATTCACCTTTACAGCATCAGCAGTTACAGTTTGTTCTGGTCTATCATAAGCTACATCAATAACTTCTTTATCAGTTTCTGGTAAAACTAGCAAAGCAGCTTTTGGTGTTTTTTGTAACCCATTTTTAAAGGAGGTTAATATGGTATATCTTAGTAGGATTTTTCCTATCAGGGGTCTCAGTCTCATAGTTAACTCTGCCAGTATGTCTAAGAACCTTATAAGGCCCTTGCCACTTCATTAACAGTTTATTTTCTGTAGTGGGGAACAGTAGCAAGACATTTTCACCTGGCTCAAAAACTTTTTCTTTTCCCCATGGTCATAAAACACCTTCTGCTGGTTTTGGGCCTCTTCCTGATTACTATGGGCAATTTCAACATATTTTGCCAGCTTCTTTCTCAGGGCATACCTATAAAATGTAATAAATTGTTTCTGAGTGGGGTTATCTTCCCATGTTTCTTTTATTACATCTGGTGTCCCTATAGGTTGCCTACCATAGAGCATTTCAAATGGTGAAAACCCTGTTGATGCCTGTGGCACATCTCTGTAAGCAAAAAAAGCAGGTAAGGTAAGTATTGGTTCCAGTCTTATTTTTCCCCTTTTACAAACTTTTATTTATTTATTTATTTAGAGTCTAGAATTACAAGCACCTTTGAGCCAAGGCTCTTTTACAAAGGTTCCATGTCAATTGAGGTACACTACAAACATTACATAGAGTTGAGTAACAATGAAGAAATGGTGCACAGACATTTTTTAGTAGCTGAAATGCATTACATTGAGGGAAAGTGGGTGCCAGGGGGGCAGGGTAGCCAGATATAGCCAAGGCTTGGAATGGACACAAAAAGAGCAGTGCAGCCATGGGCATTTGTCAGGCCTCAAAAAAGTGCTTGGGGTGTAGGAGGGCAAAACAGGAGGGGAGGTTAGGCTGTAGGATGAGGGAGAGATGGGGTAGGAGTAGGAGTAGAAGTGCTAGGAGGGAGTTCAGATTATGAGGGACAGTCGCAGGAGCTAGAGGCAGCTAGGTGGAGGTGAAGGTTGGCTTTGAATGTGCCTAGATTTTGTAGAGAGGAAATGTCTTTGTTGAGTCCACTAATCTAGCTAGGAGCTTGGTACACAAAGGATCTTTGGCCCTGTGTGGTGCGGCACCAAGGAATGTGCAGCATTTGATTTTCTGAAGCCCTGGTGAGGCAAGGGTTGCGTGCTGTATGGAGAAGTGTATGGACTCCGGGGGGAGCAAGATGTAACATAATTTTCTTAGCCATTAGACAAGTTTGGTACGTGATACAGTTTGATAACTGGAGCCACCCTGTTTGGGCATAGAGGTTACACGTATGGGTGAGACGGTGGGATCCTGTGATGAGTTGGCAGGCTTTGTTTAGGGCCAAGGATAAGCACTTGAGGGCTGTGTCAGTTGCAGAGCTGTAAATAATCAGACCATAGTCGATGCGTTTTAGGGTTTCATTAAAACGCTCAACAAGACTATCTATCTGAGGGTGATAAGGGTAAGTTCTTATGGCAGTGATACCTAGTAGTTGGTACAGCTCTTTCAGTAACGCAGCACCTAAATTACTACCCTAATCAGTAATGATCACTTTAGGTATGCCCACCCTGCTGAACATTTTGGCAAGCTCTGCTGCCTCTTTTGGGTTTGTGACAGTACGCATTGGAACTGCCTCTGGGTATCGAGTAGCATAGTCACATACTACCAAAATGAATTGATTACCCTTTTTACTTTTGTTTAAGGGGCCAACCACTTCCATTGCAATTCTCTTAAAAGCCACATCTATCAATGGTAGGGGCACCAGGGGGACTTTGTCTTTTTTGTCGCTGGGGCTACTTTCTAACACTCAGCACAAGAACTGCAATAGGTTGCAACATCTTCATGAATTCCAGGCCAGTAAAATCTGTACAGTAATCTGGTAAGGGTGTGATCCCTCCCCGGGTGACCAGTCATAGGACTATCATGTGTTATCTGTAACAACTCAGATCTATACTTTTGTGGTATAACCAGTTGTTCTATCTGGTCCTATGTCTGAGATTTAACCCAAACTATGTACAGTAACCCATTACATTTTTTAAACATAGGTTCACCCTGTTTTGGTTTCACCCCCAGCTGCTTAAAATAGCCCTGGAGAGAAACTTTGTTAGCTTGTCCTGAAAGAAAATCACAATCAGTTATCAGTTTAGTTTCAGTATTTTCATATGTTAACCCCTTATGTCCATCAGTCTTTTGTTGCCACTGTTTCTTGAGGCATCGTCTTTCTCTCCTAGACTTCTGGATTTTGGAGCTGTGCTCAAACATGTCCAAATCAAAATCAGCGAAAGGAAAAGAGTCCCCACCATCTAAGATTGTCTTTGCCTGAGCTCCTGTCACCACAGCTGCTGAAACATCAGGACTTTCTCCCTCTTTGATTAACTCAGTAAATCCTGGAAAGTCATTTGCAATAATCACAGGTACAGGTAACTTAGGCACTACCCCCACTTTCATTTGGTGCGACACCCCATTAATAGTCAGAGACACTTGGCTGGTGGGATAGTATCGAGTGTCCCTGTGGATGCAGATGACACCAGTAACTGGTCCTTTTGGACATTGTTTTCCCAGCACTTCAATATACACTAGGGTCTGTCTGCTTCATGAATCTACAAGTCCCTTCACAGTCTTATCTCCCAGCTTCACATCTGTTACATACTTGCCCCAATTTGCTATGGACAAATCTGCTCCAGTGGCACTCTTCTTACTACGGCAATTTCTTGCAATATGACTTGGCTTATTACAGTTATAACAAATAAAGTCTTTGGGTGCAGGTTTGTTACCCCCACCAGAGTTCTTATCAGACTTGGAGTTTAAATGGGAAAAAGGTTGTCTTACCGTTACCGGTGCTTGACTGTTACTTCACTGCTGTGGCGTCTGCCTGGCCATTTGGTAGTCTTCAGCCAAAGAAACAGCTTTTTCCCCACTTTCTGGTCAGTGTTCTTTTACCAAAAGCTGTATGTCTGTGGGTAGGATGTTGATGAATTGTTCCATTACAAATGTTTCGATGATCTGTGGGAGTGTTTTGCCCTTTGGTTGGAGCCATTTCACAAGGAGTTCTCTGAGTCGGGTGAAGGCTTTTCAAGGATTATCACCTGAGTCATACTTCAGGGACCAGAATCTTTACCTGTACGTCTCTCCTGAGATGTCATACCTTTTCAGGATCTCCCTTTTCACCAGATCTTAGTTTTCTGACTGTGCAGTGTCCATATTGCTGTAGGCAAGTTGGGCTTTCCCTGTCAGGTAAGGGTACCAGTCGGATTGCCCATTGCTGCTTTGGCCACTAGCAGGCTGTGGCAACCCTTTCAAAAGTTGTCAAGTATGCTTTGATATAATTTGAGGGACACAGCTTTGTAAGTTTAATGTCTTTTAAACTGCTTGTGTTTTGTAGCTCTGCTGGACAAGTGCCAGATACTCCAGCTTTGATAACTTGCAAGGCATCCAGCCATTGCTGCTCCAGTTGATGCATCTCTTCTCTTCTCTTCTTCTGGAGTTACTGCATCTCATCTCTTCTCTTCTCTTCTCTTCTCTTCTCTTCTCTTCTCTTCTCTTCTCTGTTTCTCCTTTTCTTCTTGTTGTATAGTCCACCATTGGAAAAAGGCAGTCAGGCTTTCAGGTTCTGTTACTAACATACTAACATACTAACATACTATTTGCCAGCAGATTAGGCCTTATGGTCTATCAAGTCTGCTCGAACCTAGATCCTTAGTTGGGTGCCGAGACCCTCCCATCCCTTGTGCTCCAGAAACCCCTATCATCCATCCCCACCCCCCCGGGACAGGCCATCATCTGATACATCCACTTTCTGTGTCTGTCCCACCCTCTCTTAAAGCTCTCCACTGTGGATCTCTGAACCAGCTCACCAGGCAGAGCATTCCAGGGTCCACCACCCTCTCAGTGAAAAACCTCCTCCTCTTTCCCCTCACCCTTCCACCTTCCAACTTCAAACCATGCCCTCTGGTGATGCCTCCTGCTTTAGTCTAAAGATCCCTCCATGTTTACCCTATTTATTCCTTGAGGTACTTGAAGACCTCAATCATGTCCCCCTGTCTCTCCTCTCCTCCAATAAAAACAGGCAGAGCTCCTCAAGTCTGTCCTCGTAAGTCAAATCCCTAGCCCTCGTATCATCTTTGTTGCCCTCCTCTGTACCCTCTCCAGGAGCTGTATGTCCCTCTTCAAGTGTGGTCTCCAGTACTGTACACAGTACTCAAGGTGTGGTCTAACCAGTCCATTGTACAGTGGCAGAATCACTTCCTTGCTCCTAGAGGTGATCCCCCTTGCGATGCATCCCAACATCCTGTTTGCCTTGCTAGCTGCTCTCCTGCACTGCTCAGTGTTATTCATACATGTATCCACCATGACCCTAGGTCTTTTTCCCTATTGAGGCTTCCAGCACCTCCTCCCAGGGTGTACCTGTGTTTAGGGTTTCCCGACCAAGATGCAACACCTTGCACTTGGTGATATTGAATTAATTCCATGTGTGAGCCCAGCTTTCCAGGGTGTCCAGGTCCCTTGCAGGGCCAACCCTCTTCTCCCTCAACTACTGCTCCCATCTTGGAGTCATCCGAAGAGACTCATTTCACACCCTATACCATCCCTGATGTCTGATATGTATGCATTAAACAGGATTGGACCCAGGACCGAGCCCTGTGGTACCCACTACCAACCTCTGTAGGGTTAGAGAGCTCCCCACAGACCACTACTCTCTGAGTCGTCCAGCTATCCAGTTTTCAATCCATCTGACCATCAAAGGGCCTACTCCTAACCCCATCAGTTTCTCCACCAGACCATTGTGGGGACAGAGTCAAACGCCTTGCTGAAGTCCAAGAATAATACATCCACAGGCTTACCCCTGTCCAGTTCTGATGTTACCCATTCATAGAACTCCACAAGGTTGGTTTGACATGATCTACCTGGCACAAACCCATGCTGCCGACTATCAGACCTCCCACCTCCTCCAAGTAAACCCCAATCATTCCTTTAGTATACTCTCCATTAATTTTCCCACCACGAGGTTAAACTGATGGGTCTATAGTTTCCTGGTACTTCCTTCGACCCCCTTTGATGGATTGGTACCACATGCCTCTCGCCAATCCTATATGGTACCCTCCCTGTCTCAAGTGACCTGTTGAAAGCTCCGCCAGGGTGCAGCCAGTATGTCGCCAATCCCATAGTACTCGCGGATGAATGCCATCCCGCCCAGGAGATTTGTCTTTCTTTAGGGCCTTGAGGGCAAACCACACCCTTTGGTGGGGATGGCATCATCCGTCCCCTCCACCTTACTGGTCTTTTTATCCTTATCCAGATGTGATACCCTTGGTGCCTTTCCCTCCTTTTGCTCCATTTCTGCTGCTCCCTGATCCCCTCCCTGCCGCTTCTATCCCTTTGTGCCTTGCTTTGTAGATATCCTCCCTCCTAGTGAACACAGAGGCAAAGTACTGATTAAATACCTCTGCCTAGTCCTCGCCTCTTCCACCCACCCTCCTTTTGATCTCAATCTGCTGAGATGGCCCTTAGTTTTCTCCGCTCCCCAATGTACGGAAGAACCCTTTTCCCTCCATGTTCCCTGTGCCAGCCGTTGCTCTTTACTGGACTTTGCTCCCCTCACCATACGGGTGACTTTTCTAGATGCAAGCTGGTACATTTCCTTATCCCTATCCCTCTTGTTGTTTTATATTTTTGTAAGCCTCTTCTTTTCTCTGACTGCTACCTGGACCTCACTGGACCACCAGCATGGTTTATGTGACCTTGCTCCTCACGTTTCAACTTAGCGCAGATCCTGACTGCCTCATGAAGTCCCCGTTTTATGACCTCCCATCTCCTTTCCACACTTGTCGTTGAGGTAATCCCCTTCAAGTGATCCTTGAGAATATTTCCCATGCCCATAAAGTCTGCCCCCTGAAGTCCACTGCCAGTGTCCTAGATCTCACCCCACTCCCTCAATGCTTATTTGAAACCAGACAGTATTGTGGTCACTCCCAGTCAGGGGGTCCTGTACAACCATGGCCCTCACCAGATCCCCATCTGCCAGAACCACATCCAGGACATGCCCTCCCTTGTGGGCTCCATCACATGTTGTGTTAAGAACACATCCTGGAAGCCATCCAGCAGCCTCTGCTCCTTGGCCACCTTAGAGGACATGGTTCCCAGTTAGTACCTGGCATATTAAGGTCCCCCATCAACACCACTCCTTCCCTTTTGGACCACACTGGGCAATGATGTTGTCCAGCAAACCATCCTCTTGAACATCTCATCCGGGGACCTATATGCTACTCCCAGCTTGACCTTATCTCCTGCTGGGGATCGTAAGGTGACCCATAAGGCCTCCGTTTCCCTCTGCCTCTTCTACCATAGCAATTTCTATGTCATCTTTAATGAACATAGCCACTCCACCCTCTGCCCTCCTTTCTATCCTTCCTAAGCATAGTGTACCCCATTACATTTAGGTCCCAGTCATGGTTTTGTTGGCCCTCGTTTCGTGACTGCCTTGAATCCACCCCTCGAACAGCATGGCTTGGAACTCTGGCAACTTGTTTCCCAAGCTCCTGGCATTCTTTCTTCCACCCTTATCCCTGATCCTTTTGTGAACCCCACCCAGATTCCTTATACTTCCTTCCTCCCCTGCTCCTCCTGAAACCTCCACTTCCAGTCTGTTTCCCCCTCCCCTTGGGCAGAGGCTACTCCCCTCATCTGGAGGGAGGCTCTAGTCAGCCCTCCCTTATCCCTTCCCCCTTACAAGTTTAAACCCCACCTTTCTTGTATGTAGTCAGCCATCCCTGTTTAGGACTTCCTTCCCTAATGGGGCAAGATGAAACCTGTCCTTGGCATATAGTCCCTTATCCTCCCAAACTCCATTCAGTTCCTAACACCCCAACCCTGCTTGTTCTTTTTTCCCATCTCTGGTTCTGGCTGAACAGTCTCAGTTTGGACTTTTGTTTCTGCTTCTAATTTGGCTGCCATTCTTCTGGTAACCACTCCTGGGCTTGCTGCTGCAGAATCCATACCTTTCTAGTACGCTTCCCTGGTACCAGGTCTAGTACCCATGCACAAAACTCCTGGCTTAGAGTATGCATGGCATAAATTCCAGTTAGGCTGACACCATCTGTTGTCAAGGCATGGGTCAGGAAGCATAGGAAAACCAGGAGCAGTTTCAAAATTCGCAAATAGTGTTTTATTTTTCTCAATAACAGCAAATTAAAAATTATTCAGTATAATTATTCACAAAGGCAGTACAAACAGAGAAAACTAAGTCCTTCTTCTGAGGGTATCTCTTAATTCCATGTTTCAGTCTCTCTGTCTGTCACTCTCCTTGTCACTCTGGCAAAAGCATTGCTGCTCTTTTTAAAAGTCTTTGTCTGGGAACTTGTTAAGAGAGCCTGCTTCTTACAGAATGTTTTTGTAAGTTTACAGAATGTTCTTGTCAGTTTTGTTCCTTGCAGATGCAGCAAAACAGTGCATGGTGACCCAGAACTAACCCTTTTGTTTACAGCTCTGCAAAAGGCTTAAAAACTGCAACTCAGGTTAACCCCTTAAGTTCCAAATAGCTTTGCAATCATTTCAACAGTATAACTATATACAGTTTTAAACAAAGGGATCCCAATATCAGTGATACTTCCGCATAAAGATTCACATATATTTTTATACCTGCAGATATGCAAGGGGGAAGAAAAGACAGAAATAGCAAGAGAAGACAGCGAGATAGTGAGAGGGGGAGAACTGCAAAACTATTGGAGTGATCAGTTCCTAGGTTTCACAAGAAAATTTGGTTGCGAAACCAGACAGAGAAGAGACAGAATAGGAGTGGAAAGAACAGACCCTTGCATTTAACTCTTTCTGAATAATAAATGGGGCAAGGCCTTATTCAACCCTGTCACAAACAGTGCAGTCTTATATGTTGGTAGTGGTAAATACAGTATAGCACTCAATATGTAAATACGTGTGGCACAGCATTGTTGGTACAATATGAAGCTATGTTCCATTTTTTCCTTACTTGGAGGTGCAGTGTACTTTTATGATAGTAGTTACAACAATATAAGATCTCAGACATTTATTTTCAAAATGAAGTATTGTGCTCACATTTATAGCTGACACGATTTCTTTACTGAGAGATGTACTCTCCTATTTCTGTAGTGATATAGAAATATAATAGCCTGTATACTGAATTACATAGTGAGGAATTGTGGGCACAGCTTATTTTTCTATCTTCCTAATCTGCATGTGGACTGATTTTTATTTTACTGATGGCATTCGGTCATGTGTGTGCCTGGACCTGATACAGTGTTGTTATACCAGGATAACATCACTGTTCCAGGCACACACTGACCAATCAGAGCTCAGGATTATTTCCTTGCCATTGTCTCATAATGCCATACACACTAATGAACACCCACATCACAATAATACAACAAATAAAAAACAAATATTACTCATAACCTAATACCCAGGTGGCTGTTGTTGGCTCTAGCCAACTCTTGCTTTCATCTGCTTTTGCTTTTACTCATTCCATCACACAAAGGTTGGTTGCTTTAGTTATGCCCTCCCTTGTTTCCCCCACTGTGCTTCTACCCCACCCTGCCAGTCCCTCCATTGCAGGTGGTTTCTGAGGCAGTTTCTCATTTCTTTAAAACCCCCTCTACTAAAGTCCGGGACCCTAGTCAGTTTGCCTGTGCTCCTGTCTTTATGTTGAACCACACTGCATGGTGATCACTGGTACCAGTGGGACTGGCCTCTGTGACATCTTCAATGCAGTCCCTGTTTGTAAGCAGCAAGTCCAGCACTGCCAGATGTCTAGTGGGTTCTTTGACTAGCTGCCTGAGAAAATTCCCTTGTACAGTGTCAAGGATGGCCCTGCTCCTTGCAGAAGCCGCAGTTGGAAAGCTCCACTCCACATCTGGCAGACTGAAATTGCCAGCTAGCAGCACCTCCCCATTACTTGTCATTCTGATGATGGCTTCTCCAAGTGCCTTATCCATTCCCTCGTCCTGTGCTAGAGGTCTGTACACTACCCCAGTATAGAAAGTGGCCCCAGATCCTGCCTCCAGGGTGACCCACAGCACTTCCAGACCTTTCTTTTCCTCTTGGTGCCCCTGTACCTCTGTGGTCTTGATACTGTCCCTCACATATAATACAACCCCTCTTCTCCGCTCTGTCTCTCCTGAACAGAGAGTAGCCCAGTATGACCATATCGCACTTACAGCGCTTAGTACTTCCTGACTCCGTTCTGGCCACTGAATACAGGTTAACCTCTGCCATGATGGTTTCCAGCTCTGGAATTTTATTTCCAAAGCTCCTTGCATTAGTACACATGGCTCTCCACACCTTCCTCCCATCTGCTAGCCTGCTTCTCCCTTCCATTCCACTTTTGTTGTTCCCTAAATCCCCCCTTGACTCACCCCTTCCCTTTTTACATTTTTCTGTTCTTTTCTTCAGTCCTCTCTCCTCATCCTCTACTTGATTTATGTTCCTCTTTTTTCCCATTCCTGACTCCGTCCTTGACTTCCTGCACCTCTGCCCTAGGGGAATTTTTTCCCCTTGGGCCCTCCCCTCCTCCCTAACATTTTACCATGGGGGGCAGTTTTTGCCTCCTTTTGGTTTTGCTGCCTCTCCTTGTCTAGTTGTAATGTTCATCCAGGTAACATTTAAACCTACCATAAAGGACAACAGTTCCCTTCCTAGAACAATGCAGGCAGTCTCCCTTATAGAGGTCCATGTCCTCCTAGGTTGGTCTCCAGTCTCCAATGTAACCAAAGCCCTCCTCTATGCATAATTCCATATAGCATGCCTTCAGACACTCATTAAATGCCCTGGTGTAGAGTGTCCGTACCTCTTTCTGGCTATATATTGAGTACCTTGGAAAAGGCCACCATGCATGCTACCTGCTTAAGGCCCCTCCCTAACCCCCTGAAGTTTTTCTTCACTTCTTCTACCTTTTCCCACACTATGCCATTGGTCCCAATATAGACAATGACATAGAGCTCCTTCCCATCTTCTGCTGCCCTAACGATCCGCAAGATCCATTCTCCATCTCTCCCAGCTGAGGCTCCCACAGGCACCTCACCTCTCTGTCCTCCCCCCCCAGCTCCAAAGTCTATCCCTCTCACAACTGAGCATCCCACCAGCAGCTGCTTCATCTTTGACTGGGGGTCTCTTCCTCCCTCCTTGGGGGCTCCATGCCTGAGGACCCCCACCACCTCCTTTCCCACTGTGGTGGGTGCCTTCTATCGGTTTCACCATTCCACCAGTAAGGCAAAGGTGTTCTACAACATACAGGTTGAAGAGCATGTACCCTTTCCCCCATCTCCACTCTCTCACCATGATCCTTCCACTTTGCCTCTGTCTAGGCATCCTCTGGGGGAGTGGCAGCAGATTTGTTGGCCCCTGGGTGGGGCAGAAGGTCCACTGTACCCTTACCCATTTGGTCTGGAGTCCAGCAACAGGTGCCTATAACTCAGAGAGGTGTGTACATATGGAGCAGAACATCAGTCTCCAGAAGGTCTCCGAAAAGACTGTGGCACCACAACCATTGCACCGCACCGCACCACTTCCATGATCCTTATCTTTCTTGGCTTCAAGTCTATGCAAGTTCAGTTTACATAGAAACATAGAAGCATAGAACTTGTTGGCAGATTAGGACCTCTTGGCCCAGTCAGTCTGCACATTTTTTTCCTGACTGCACTGCCATTGCACCTGATCTCTGGCTACCTACCTGCCCTGCTTTTCTGCCAAAATATCTTTGTGCCTATTCCATGCATGCTTGAAGCTCACTACTGTTTTCTTTCCTCCACCTCCACTGGAAGACTGTTCCAGGGGTACACCACTCTTTCAGTAAAGAAGTGCTTCCTCACATCCTTCCTAAATTTCCCCCTTCCAGTTTCATTTCATGCCTCCTTATTCTTGTGGGTATGCCGTTGTACAGCGGCAACTTCACCACGACTGACACTACAGCGCCAACAGCGACAGGTCACTGTAGTGTTGGTGCAGGACCCCAGCACTGGTTTCTGGGGGTATTGCACTCCCTCCCTGAAGCAACTCTGACTCTGAGTCAACTAATTTAGTAGATGGGTGCATGGGGGGCAGAGCCCACTGCATGGAGGGTTCGGGGGGCAAAGGCCTGCCCCTGAAGAAAACACAGTCTGAAGTGACTCCCTTAATTCCAACCACAAATGCGGTCGACATAAAAGAGTTGCTGTAACATCGGTCGACAACAAAATTGCCGACCAGCTGTCATAGATTCAATCTTGTGCACCTTCTCTTCTGAAAAATACTCCCCTCCTATATCTTAGGTACCCCCGTGAGGTATTTGTAGGTCTCTATCATGTCCCCTCTCTCCCTCCTCTTCTCCAGGGAGTACATATTAAGATCCCTCAGTCTCTCCTCATAGGGCTCATGATGCAGCCCCTGCACTACTTTAGTTGCCCTCCTCTGGACAGCCTCTAACCTGTCCCTGTCTTTCCTGAGATGTGGTCTCCAGAACTGGGCACAGTACTCCAGGTGGTGTCTCACCAATGATCGGTACAGTGGCAACACCACCTCCCTCCTTCTGCTGGTGATACCTATGCACCCCAGCATCCTATTGGCCCTGCCTACTGCCTTGTCGCACTGTCTCACTACCTTGAGGTCATCAAAAATTCTTACCCCAAGCTCCTTTTTCTGTTTACCATCAACACCTCTTCCCCCATTTTATACTCAGTCTGTGGGTTTCTGTGTCCTAGGTGTATGATTTTTGCACTTTTTCTTTTCTGCAGTTGGTTCTCTTTTTATTTCACCCCAGGGTGGCTGGATCAACAGAGATCAAACCCCAGCCCCATCACCCTGCCCCATATGAACTTACTATCCAACTCATGTCTTCCCCACAGCTTGCCCCCTCCCCCATGGTGGGGATGGCCCCTGCACTTGGGCCACAGACAGGATCCTCAGATGGGGGATGTGCCATAGATCTGGGTGTGCACCCTGTGAAGGGTCAGTCCTGCCATGCTGGTCAGCCATGTTTTCCTCCTCCTGTATGTTCCCTGGGGGGGGCGGACATACAGTGCCACCCAGATGAGCCCATGCGCACACTTGCACACAGGATGTCGGTGGATGCTGCTCCTCTCATCCCTAAATTGCTGTCTCTGGGTGCCCAACCCCCAGTCACCACTTGAGGGCTGTATTACACCAGGTGCAGCAGCAGCGCTCCCTCCCTGGAGGAGGAGAGCAGTCCCGCAGATGTTCGATCCTCCTCCTCCTTCCAGATGACCCTCTGACAACCCGAGTCGGATTGAAACCCAGCTGCCATATCCTTGACCACTACTTGGATTTTCTTAGGTCTCTACTTATTCTCTCCAACCCTCTTGAGTATCTATCCTATTGCAGATTTTGGTGTCCTCTACAAAGAGACACACCTTCCCTTACAGCCGTTCTGCAATGTCATTTATAAAGGCATTGAAGAGGCCTGTCCCAGTATTGAGCCCTGAGGTACCCACTGGTCTCTTTTCCCTCATTAGTGTGTGTGTGTGTGTGTGTGTGTGTGTGCCATTTACCACCACCCTCTGTTGCCTATCCAGCAACCATTTCTGTACCCAGTTTACCAACTTGGGTCCCACCCCCCAAACTGCCTAATTTCCATATAAGCGTCCTCTGTCGTAGGTTGTCGAAGGCCTTGCTGAAGTCTAAGTAGGCCACATTCACTGCACCCTGAGCTACTTCCCTGGTCACCCAGTCGAAAAAAATCTATGAAGTTTGTCTGGCATGACCCCTCCCTCCAAATCTGTGCTGCCTCGGTCTTGTAACCTGCTGGATTTTAGATTCACTAGTCTTTCTTTTAAAAGATGCTTCATCTAAGCTTTTACCTCCTTCCTACTTCTGTGGTACTTCTGCCTCTTCCTTTTGCTTCCCTGAAACTGTTTTGTAACCTCACCCTTGACAGGGTATCTCCTGCTTTCCTTTTTTTAGCTGTTCTGCCTGTTCTTACTTTTGCCTGATCCTACTTCTGCAATCTAATCCTGTCCTTCCTGTACTACCCTCCTTACCTGAGGAAGCTTTGGGCTTATCCCAAGTAGTTGTTACCCACACTCTAACAAAGTTGTGACTCCTTATTAAACCTTAATACATTAAATTAAGTATCTCAGTTTTCAATATGTAAAAGAACCACAAAACTGAAATAATCCTCCTTTTCTATTAAAGTTAATTAATGCACCACAGCATCAATGCATATTTAAAGAACTAATAACAGCATATCTCCATCTGAAAGATATAATATTATAACAATATGC
The DNA here is from genome assembly GCA_016271365.2 of Neoceratodus forsteri. Lineage (NCBI taxonomy): Eukaryota > Metazoa > Chordata > Ceratodontiformes > Ceratodontidae > Neoceratodus > Neoceratodus forsteri. The sequence goes on from CM028133.1 coordinate 1,102,276,275, forward strand.
ACTGTTTAGTCCATGTTTAAGTTACATGACTAGTTACCCACCCCTCAGTGTAATCCATCTATATCTGGTATTATTTTAACCCCACTAGTTACTTATAATGTTCGATGCCTTGATGCTGGATGATGCATTCTTAACTTTTGAACACATCTCCTACTTCAAATGTACCCAATTAAATTAAATATCAGCGCTGTGTGTGGGGTGTTACATTATGTTACTGCAGACTGCCACCCCATGCTGACTCCCCCAGTGGGATGCCCTTATGCTCTGGCCCTTTGGCTCTGCACCACAGTGAAGGAACACTAGAGACAAAAGATTAAATAGCCCTTGTTTGACTCTGCCCCCACTTATCAAAGCTGCTTCCTGATTGAAGGCTGGGGCTCACTCCAGGCTCAGAGACCAGCAGTAGTATGTGTGTCCTACCAGCTGCTGTGAATATAGTGCCAGTGTCAGTGGCTCAGCAGGTTGCACACTCGCCTCTGAGGCTGGAAGATCAGAAGGCTGTTGGTTCTATCTCCACATCTGGCACTTGGGTTAAATTCCAATACTGACACTGTAGTGCAGCCTGAGGGGGGTGCTGCACTCTTGAGGTGTTAAACCGCGGTCCCGGCTACCCGGTCTGGTGGTTGTTCAGGTGAACGGTAAAGATCCTATGACACTTCTCGAAAAGAGTAGGGGCATTTTTTGTTAGTGAAATATATAATAGCAATACAACACACATGAGATTATATGTCAAATTGATCCGTAACAAAAAAACATTGGTCATAAACAAACAAAATTTGGTCTTGAGTAGCTTTAAATTCAGCAACTAACTTATACATTACATATCATTTTGTATTTTAATTCTGTGAGGTACAAAATTCATACTTTCCCTTCCACAATTATCATAGTAGCAGATAGCATTGCTTCAGACTCAAGCCATTCAGCCTAGTCCTCCCCACATTTTGTATTCATGTAAAGCTACCCCCCCCTTGTACCTTTTACTCTTTCCTTTTATTTATTAAATTCTTGGGTGACTACGTCTGATAGCACTCTGTAATAGTCATAACTTCTCAGACTTGCTTCAAAGATAAGGACTGCAGTCCTTTAAATAATATAGTTGGAAGATTTCTTCACCAGGAGCGAACCACTGGAGAGGGCAATGAAGTCTTCTCCTTCAGAAATACCCTTGCAACTTCCCTTGAGATGTTATCTTTGAGCCCAGCAGGGGGCGTTATCAGCTGCTGCAACACAAAGTGACACCTATTTTGCCACATGTTCCATTTAATTATGGCACATACAACTCTTAGAGTGCCTGGGTAAAATATTCTCCAACTGGCATCATACAAACCAAATATCAGCACATTATATGACATCCGAGCTAACTGAGGGCACCCCCAAACCTTTGCTAATTTGACCCATAAGTCTTTAATATAATCACATTCAAAATATAAAAGTCCCATTTATTCTATTTGTGCTCTACAGTTCCCTCTCAAACATAGCCTTTCTTCTAGTTTTTTGTGGAAATGATTCCCTCGTACATTTAGCCTCTCGTGACAACACATCCATAGTGGGTCCCATATTTTTTTGGGTACTCTGGATTCCACTAATTGATTTGTTATACTACTCCCTTCTATATTGGGAGGACAAACAAAACATGATGCACCCAAAAATACAGTTTTTAAAAGATGTCATACATTTTCTTTCTAGGCAGTCTAGTACAATCTTGTTGAGACTCTCTCCAAGAGCTTCTTTTCCTAAAAAGTCTGTGATATAATCTGGTGTACCTTCTGGGATATTTCTCATTTTCCCCCAATTAGGGGATTCCCATTTTTGGAAAAAATATCCCCATCTAGCCTTAAAGCTAAGTGCCCATGCAGATTGATGGCCTCTGAGAACTGGAACTATATTTGTATATAAAAATATTAAAAAGAAAAATAGCCCAGGGTTCACCATATTTAATCCACCATTTTTCACAGCCCAATATGTCACCGCCCTCTTCACAGGGTTTAACCTACTCCCCCACAATAGCTGGAAAAACATGTTGTAAATTCTTGCTTCCAAAGGGAATATGTGACTTACATTTAACAGAATAGGAATGATAAATGTTTTTAGTAAACAGATCCTTTTGAATCTAGTCATGGGATACCCCTTCCATATTTGAATTTTTTTACCTGCTTTTTTTTTTTCTCCCAGTTGTTTAACCAGGAGTAGCACACTAAGCTGAAAGCTTTTTTACAGGTGCAATCTAGGAGCAGAGGAAAGTTAAGTGACTTGCTCAAGGTCACACAGTATGCAAGTGGAAGCTGTGGGATTCAAACCCAGGTCTGATCTGCTGGATGCCACCAGATTTGCAGCTCAGAGCCTTAAACCATTGCACTATACTGCCTCTCAAGCTTTGTCCAGGGCAATCCCACAGTTTTCTGTGGCAGGGTCTGAACACCCAAAAGAAATGCCAAGAATCTGCAGGGGGTTTGACTGGATTTTAATGCCCTCAATTTCTGCTACTTCTTTATATTTATTTTATTTAGTCTTTGTTGACCGGGTAAGTGCACTAGACAAATCCTGCCTATTTTCAGGCATGACCCGGGGGAGGGGGATACAGATGAATGTCAACTGACCTTGAACTAGATTAAGCTGTTGGTGGTATTTTTAGTGAATGAGGGAAATTTGCCAGGACAGCGGGGAAATTCCCCTTCTCTCCACTGGGGGACTTTCTGGCTGTCAGGCTACAATGGTCACTTCTCCAGATCAGGCGGAGGGGAAGGATGTCTCAGGGACAGGAGCGCAGGTCTCTGCTCCTGACCTTTCTACACAAGAGGCTGTTGACTTGGCTCTGGCTGCGGCAAATTTGTTTGAAACTGATCCGAAGGATATGGATTTAGGATTTACCTCATCGGCTTCTGAATTGCCTCTGACTGACTCACCCGAGATCTCTACCCCCTCAGCTGAATCTCATTCTTTGCACGGACCTTCGGTGCAACTGTATGCTGCTCTCCTTCACCGAAAGCATAACTGTTTGAACGCAGCTCACAAAATTGACAAGGAACTGCTTGCTCTTGGTAAGGGCTTTGCGCCGATGACTCATGATGCTGCACAGCACCCGCAGTCCCAGGAAGTAGCTCCGGGGGTTTCTCCTGACATCAACCCCCCAGCTGTCATGGCATTGGATACAGAGACTTCTCGGTTGGCTGGCACTGAAAAAGGTACTGATACCATGTGTCTACAGCCATCTACCGAGAATTTGGCTGTTCCTGAAGCTCATCAGGACAAAACTGGAAAAACAAGACTTGGAGTGGGCTGCCGGGCGGCAGACAAACCCGGGATACCGAAACAGATGGGCGCTGTTTCTTCAGACTCTGTTTCTGTTTGAGACAGGGTAAAAGAACAATCTTGGAGTAATCTAGTCAAGGACTCTTTTCCTTTGGATAAACGTCCTTTGGATTCTTTGCATGATGCAAACTGGATGTCTGCTGCTACTCTGAAAGCAGTGGGATGGATTAAGGACCAGCCTGGACGCTGGTCGCCAGATCCAAAAGACCCTGCCTACCAAAAGATGTGCACCACCTCTTCTACAGTGGGCACCATCAGACTTTCCACGAAGGGCCCCACCGCAACCCGGGGTAATGACTGTCTTGATTTTTCTAATTCTACTTTTCCTATTGAGAATACTGAGGCATTGCTTAAGCAAACCAAGGGGCCTAACCTCTCTGATGAGATCAGATTAGGTCCTAGTCCCAAGGCCTTGGGACCAGATCAGGAGGGGGCTTCCATGGCTCTCTTGTTTAAATTAGCTGATCTCTTTCATTCCAGTGGAGAACTTGCTCCTCGGAGGAATGCAGTCCGGCTATTGTACAAGGGTGGACTGGAAGATCCTCCGACTAGATTATTCATTGTAAAGAATTTATTAAAAACTGCTATGAAATTTTCTTCCTCAGAGATCTTTGCGTTGATTTCTCTGGTGAATGGGAACTTCGATATTAGTTTTAAAAATGTGTCTAGTCTTGATAGGTTCTGGGCTCAATATCAAACACAAAAAAATAACCCTCTTTGGATTCCTTTTCAGGCTGTTTCCCTCACTAAACCTTTGATTAGAACTATTACTGTAATGTTTAAGAATGAAGGTGTTAATGTGGAGGATATTCTTTTTTAGTTACGTCAGAGATGTGAAATTCTAAGGAGGCCTACTCCTACCATAGACAGTGAGCAAATCTGGGATGGGGGCTGGAAAATTAAAGTAAAACTTCTTTCTACCAAGTCAGGCCCAGTACATCTGCCTAGTATATTTTTTTTAGGGAGGGATAGGGGCTCTATTTTTTATGTTGGTCACCCTCGCTCCTGTTTTAAATGTGGGTCCAGACTATACCTTAGCTCGGCCTGTGATACCTCTAGATGTACACACTGACTGGAGTATGGGCACCGGGTTCCGCATGTCTCAATTAATTTAAATGTAATTTGTGCGAACAGACTGGACATGCCTAGGAACATTGCCCTTGGGCATCCCATAACCGGGAGGATTGCCGCTCTCATGAAGGGCTTATTAACCAAGCTCAACATGCTCTGGCAAAACAGGTTGCATCTGATGTACCTGTTCACCAGATGACATTGCCAGAAGAGGTTCCTCCTGACTCATTGTCAGCTGCTCCCCTGGATACCTCTACTGTGGATCTCCCTGCCGGAACAGTCCCGTCTGACCAGGTGGAATTACAGCAGGATCAGACAATAGAGAGTGAAAGTTTACCTGTTGAGTCTGACATGCCTCCTCCTCCCTTCTCAACTGAACTTACTTTTAAAACTGTGCAACCCAGGAAGCGTAATAGACATGGAAAAGACAATGACAATGGTTAAAACTGTCTCTAAAACACTCCCTACACGAGATCAGCTGCAGTTAGGAAATTCCTTTGCTCCCTTAGAGGATGATATTGGGGGGGATTCTGGGGAGGACACTAACATTTCTTCCATCATTTCTACTCCTGATCCTGACTGTAACCATGAGGATTCCATTGCTAAACGAATTAGAAGAAGACACCTAGGTAAACCGCCTTAGGGTTTTGCTTTTTGGGTTCTATTTTCCTTTTTTTTCTTTATGCATTCATTAACTGTAACCACTTTAAATGTTAGTGGGCTGAAAAGTATGAAGAAATGCTTGGGGGCTTTTTCAGCTCTAAGGTCCTGACGTTCAGACATTATTTGTTTACAGGATACTCGTCTAAAAACACATATAGACCTTAGGCATGCAACCAGGTGTTGGACAATGGGTCCCTCTTTTTGGTCCACTGGGGATGAAACATGTGATGGAATTGGTATCCTTTTTTCTAACTCTGCATTACAGGTTTCTAGATTAGTGGATGTTCACCCTCGGGGGGCTCTCTGTTAAGATGTTTCCCTTTTTTCAGATTCGGGTGATTGCGGTTTATGCTTCTCAAACCAAAGCCCAAAGGGTAGCTGTATTTCAGGAAGTCCAGCCTTTATTGCATACCTCACGTTTAGTTATTTGGTTAGGTGATTTTAACTGCAGTCTAGCTCAGGCAGATAGGGGTCTACACACTCAGAACTTATTCTGTGATTCCCTAGCCTAGAGGAAAATAGTTGAGAATGCCCATTTAATAGATGCCTATCGGGTCATTTATCCTACAGGGGGCTTTGCCTATTTTCGAGGTACACTCAAGAACAGAATTGACTTTATTTTTTAAATCTCAGGTTATAAGACTTTTACATGTAACTGTTCCTCTATTGAATTTTCCGATCATGGTGTTTTGACTGCATCTCTTACTTGGGAAGGTGTTCCACGTTGTAGAAAAAATAAATGGAGACTGAATGAATCTTTATTAGAAGATTCTAAAATTAGATGGTTATAGATCAGGGACTGGACCGCTAGGCTTTCAGTTTCAGAATGTTATGACTCTATACTGACTTGGTGGGAGGATACCAAAAAAGGCTGGAAACATCTTTGCCAGCAACAGCCTCATCATAAAGCTAATCGAGATTATTTGGCTTATTTAAAATGTAGGCAACAATTGCAGCATTTAGTCTCTTTGACAGAAACTACCTCTCTGGATTACAGCACATTAATTTCTACTATTAAGACACAGATAGTTAAACTACAATATGATAGGGATAAATCTTTAACGCAGGAATTAAGATTCGACACAAAAATGACTTCCAGGTCCTTAGACCCATTTAAGGAAAGCAAGGACAGAACTGACTCTCAGTTACTTACTACACTGACCGATTCAGCAAGTAATATTGAGAGTGATCCCTCTCACCTTCTACGAGTTGTAAACCAATATGTGGAGGGAATGTTTACAGTTACACCCATCCCATCAGACACGGACATCCTCAGGTGTCTGGCTAATTTACCTTTATCTGGCTTGTCTGATAATAATAAAAAAGTTCTGGAAGCTGATATTGTTTTAGAGGAAGTACAAGAGGCTATTAAGGGTTTGGCCTCCCAAACAGCCCCTGGATCAGATGGTATTAGTGCGGGCTTATATAAACCTTTTTTAGCTGAGTTAAGTCCTGTGTTAGTTCTGTTGTTTAATCCTATTTTGCATACCAGAGACTATGTCCCCTCTGAATGAAGCCATACTAACATTTTTATATTAAAAGGCGATAGAACTAATTTAGGGAATTGGCATCCTCTAAGTCTTTTGAATACAAACTTAAAGATTTTAAGTAAAATATTGCTATCTAGGCTTTCCACAGTTACTCCGTTACTTCTTAGCACTGTTCAAACATGTGCTGTTCCTGGGAGAAGACAGCAAGATAATCTCATTTGGATACAAGATATTTTTTCTCAGGGGGGACTCGGGCCTATTACAGGGACTGGCGCTTAGTCTTGATCAGGAAAAGGCTTTTGATCGAGTGGAACATGCCTTTCTATTCTCTGTTTTGGCAGCCTTTGGAATTCTGGACAGATTTGTAGGCTGGAGAACTTCAATGTATCATAAAGCTGTTATTATACCCAATGTTAATGGGTGGTATGGGCAGTGGATTGGTGTAGGTAGGGGTGTAAGGCAGGGTTGCCCCTCGAGTCCTATACTTTACGCATTCACAATATATATTTTTATCAGATTATTACAGTCAAATCAGGATTTGCAGGGTATAGAACTCTCTCCAACTGCACCACCACACAAAATATTAGCCTATGCTGATGATTTGGTTTTGCTGCTGGATTCTCAGTTCTCCTCCTCAGCTTTATTAGAGACTATTGAATTTTATTCTCATCTCTCAGGTTCTAAAATTAATTATGATAAAAGTAGGGGTGTGGCTATTGGGTCTACTCTGGTGCCACCCTCAGGTACGATAGCAGGTATCCCCATATCCAGAGATCCTATTGCTTTCCTGGGGGTATTGTTTGGACCTGGGGAAATGGCTAACAGGAACTGGGAAAAAGTCCTCATTAGGGGTGACTGACTAGTAGGAAGTTGGAAGGGGCAGCAGCTTTCTAAGAAAAAAAGGGTTTCACTTATTAGGACCATTCTTATCCCGATTTTCACATATGTCAGTTATATTGTTCCGCCACCTTTACATCTTAGAACTAGGTTGCTTAGTATCTCTTTTCAAGCATTTTGGGGGTCCCGGTTAAACCCTATTAAGAGAGAATTGACTTATCTCCCTATTTCGGAAGGGGGAATGAATATGCCTAACTCAGTGGCTTTCTTTTTTAGAATTTTTCTGCTCTTTAATTTGGGTTCCATACTACGGCCAGGTGAAGTGTTTTCAAGACCCTTGGTACAGCAGTGGCTACAACCATGCATGTTGTGTTGGCAAAATAGACAATCTAGACTACTGACTAGACTCCCTAACCTGCCATCCTTTGTGATTGCCTTAATGAAACAAATAATTAAATGGGGCATTACCTCTCATCATTTGCAGACGTTAGATGGAAAAAGCTTTGTAATTATATCCTATCCACTGACCGAATGGTGGAAGTTGTGTTTCCTGAATGCCCTGATTCTAGGAAAACCCAGATTTTGAAACATCTAACAAATAAAAGACTTCCCCCGTATGCTTGGGATTGTGTTTGGCTGAGTAATTATGGGAGATTGGGAGTTAAGGGTAACAGTAAACACAAACAAGTGTCAGAATGATTCTGTCCCAGACCTGGGTGTAGTTCACTTTTAGAAACTCAAAAACATTTATATTTGGAATATGAATATATTCAACAATTTTGGACTTCTCTAGCTGATCACTGGAATGAAAAGGATTTTCAAAGTATTGATAACCGTTCTCTAATATTTGGCCCAATGGGCGATACTTTGAAAGTTATAATAGAGACACTATTTATGTTATATTTTGTATTATAAGGCTTTTTATTTGGCAATCTCGCTATATGTGGATAATGCAGCAGAAGACTATTTCATGTGAGTCTTTGTTTTCCAATATTTGTACAGCTCTGCATAGACATGACTTATCTTCAGATTCACCTGCTCAAGCTACATCTCTATGGACTAATTGTGCTACTTGGTGAACCTAATGTTTTTTCTGTATTTTTTTGTTGTTGTTTATATGATTTACTGACTGTTGAATTTTTATTTGTATGTAATGCAGTCCTATTTTTCAATGAAATTCCCCTACTCTTTCGATAAGTACCATGGGATCATTAACATCCACCTCTAACTACAACCAACTGAGGCAGACGGGACCTCGGTTTAATGTCTCATCTGAAAGGCGGCACCTCAGAAGTGCAGCACCCCTCTCATGCTGCACTACAGTGTCAGTACTGGGATATTAACCCAAGTGCCAGATGTGGGAACTGAACCCACAGCCCTCTGATCTCCCGGCCTCAGAGGCGAGTGTGCTACCTACTGAGCCACTGACACTTGACACTCTGTTTGTACTGCGATTGCTGCCCCTTTGCTTTTTTGTTTATTTATAATTGACCCAGAAATTTGGGAAAATATACATATGTCTTCCAGTGCTTGAACACCTGACCTATGATCTGCCACCAAGAGACATCTATCATCCACATAAGCTATTACACTTGGATAGTCTATGTCTGCAAGATGTAGTATATGCTTAATTTTAACATCTGCATCGATTCTCCTTAATAACGGATCTGTTACAAGCACATATCCCACAGCCTTATTGTCTGTTGTTTCCAAGATTGCAGAAAAAATAGTCCATGGACAGTTAGTTTGTTATATTGAGGACCATGAGAAGCTGACAACATTTCAGTCAGGATTCAGAAAGGCAGGTCCACGGCCACGGTGCTCAGGGACCTATTGAGCGTGGTGACCACTCCTTTAGGTCTGGCAAGGTCTGTGGGTGCTGTGTACGTGGACCTGTCAAAAGCATTTGATTTAGTCAATCATAAAATTCTATTGGACAGCCTCAGTGCTATAGGGTTGAATGATGAAACATAGATACATACATAGACAGTGTCGGCAGATAAGGGCCTATGGCCCACCCAGTCTGCCCATTTGAGCTTGTAAGTTCAGTTTGTTTTCCTAGAAGTCTGTTGCCCCTTACCCCTGACCTCCAGAATTCCTTTATGTCTATCCCATGCATTCTTAAATCCCGTGATTGTTTCAGCCCCCACCACTTCCTCTGGCAGGGTGTTCCACTTGTCCACCACCCGTTCTGTGAAGAAATTCTTTCTCATGTTTCCTCTGAATCGTCCTCCCTCCAACTTCATCCCATGCCCTCTAGTCCTGGAACATCTTTTTTGCTTAAAATTAATGTTTTCCTGCACCCTGTTCCTCCCTGTAGATACTTGTGTCTCTATCATCCCCTCTTCCTCCTCTCCTCCAGGGAGTACATGTTCAGTTCCTTCAACCCGTCTTCATAGGACTTGTGATGCAATCCATGCACCATCTTTGTTGCCCTCCTCAACCTTCTCTACCCTGTCTATGTCCTTACGTAGGTATGGTCTCCAGAACTGTACACTGTACTCCAGGTGGGGCCTCACTATGTCTTGTATAGCGGAATTATGACCTCCTTTTCCCTGCTGGTGATGCCCCTGCCTATACATCCCAACATCCTATTTGCTTTACCTGCTGCCTTGTCACACTGTTTCCCTACCTTGAGGTCATCAGAGATGACAACCCCAAGATCCCTTTCCTGCTTGGTGCATGCTATATCCTCACCCACAACTGATATATTGTGCCAGGGTTTTGTGCCCATATGCATTATCTTGCACTTCTTTGCATTGAATTTCAACTGCCAAACCCCTGACCATTCTTCAAGTTTCTGCAGGTCGCTTCTCATTCTGTCTACACCCTCTGGTGTGTCTACTCTGTTACAGAGCTTTGTGTCATCAGCGAACAGTGAAATTCTGCCTTCTAGGTCCTGTCAATGTCACTGATGAAGATGTTGAATAGGACCGGTCCCAGCACTGATCCCTGTGGTACCCCACTGGTCACTCTTCCCTCTGTGGAGTGACAGCCATTTACCACCACCCTCTGTGTCCTGCCACCCAGCCAGTTACCTACCACCACACTACTGTCCTGCCCACACCATATTCCCCAGTTTGTGTAATAGTCTTCTATGTGGCACAGTGTCAAAGGCCTTGCTGAAGTCCAGATAGGCCATGTCCACTGCCCTCCCCTGATCCACCTCCCTAGTCACCCAGTCAAAAAATTCAATGAGGTTGGTCTGACATGACCTCCCCCTGGTGAAACCAAGCTACCTTGGGTCCTGTAGTCCATTGACAACCAGATGTTCCACCAATCTCTCCTTCAGTAGTGCTTCCATGATCTTCCCCACTACCGAGGTGAGGCTGACTGGTCTGTAGTTCCTGCTTCCTCTTTGTTCCCACTTTTGTATAAGGGGACTACATCTGCTGTCCTCCAGTCTTTGGGTACCTCCCTGTTTCCAGTGATTGGCTAAACAGGATAACCACAAGTTCAGCCACCACCTCTCTTAGTTCTTTAAGGACCCTGGGGTGCACCCATCTGGCCCATTGCTTTATCAACTCTTATACTTCCAGTTCCTTTAGGACCCTTTCTCATGTAAAGGGACTTGTGTCCATTTCTGCACCATTCTCACCCTTGTACTCCCTTCAGACCCATTACCCTCCTCTTCCTCAGTAAAGACTGAGCAGAAATACCTGTTCAATATGTCAGCTTTACTGTTGTCATCCTCCACGCGGTCCCCATCCTCCCCCTTCAGTCTCACTATCCCTCCCTTTGTCTTTCTTTTTTCACTTATGTACCTGTAAAAGGTTTTGTCCCCTCTACCCACTGATTTTGCAATGTGTTCTTCTGTCTGAGCTTTGGCTTCCCTTACTGACCTCCCTGCCTCCCTTTGCTTCTCCTGGTACTTCTCCCTATCCCCATATCAATGGTTTAAATCATATTTGACAGAAAGAACATAGTTAGTAGCTGTAAATGGTTTTCAATCAAAAATTATGTCTATTATCCGAGGAGTACCCTAGGGGTCGATTATTGGCCCACTGCTGTTTAATATATATATATATACAAATTGTCTTCCAGATAAAATTACGTTTTCCAATATCCAGTTATATGCTGATGACACAGTCTTGGTGGCTGATGGCTGTTCCTTGAAAGAGGTTGAATTTAGGTTACAACATGATTTTTTGACAATGCAGGATTATTTTGCTTCCTCGGGTTTGGTTATATATAGCAAAAAGACTCAGACCATGTTTTTTGGCTCCAAATGGACTAAAACAGACAAGCAAATGGAAATGAAGATTCTGACTAGAGAGGGAATAGTTTTGACTCAAACTGAGGTTTATAGGTATTTGGGAGTTTGCATAGATCAACATCCTACATTTGCTTACCATATTTCAGATTTAATAAAAAGAACAAATGCTCGTATAGGAGCTATGAGACAGTTTAAAAATTGTACTACCTTGAATGTACGTTCCATGATCGTTAACCAATTGATTTTGCCAATCATGGACTATGGGTGTCACATATATACATGCTGGTAAAAACAATTAATCAAATTGGACTATTCTTATAATAGACTGGCAAGAAATGTGTTGAATTGTAAATTTAACACACATCATTGTGTTATGTATAATGCATTAGGTTGGGATACATAGAACAAAGAAGACAGAAAATATGGAAAAATGAAGTTTAGGGTATTATTCAGTTTTTTTGTTGACTGGGTAAGTGCACTAGACAAATCCTGCCTATTTTCAGGCACGACCTGGGGGAGAGGGATACAAATGAATGCAACTGACCTTGAACCAGATTAAGCTGTTGGTGGAATTACAGCTAATGGTAAAGTTGCATAGACCAAATCATGGTCTGAATTTGAGATTAAAAACATCCAGGAAATTTACACAACCCAAGATAACCAATAATTCAGCAAAATGACTTTTGAATATAAAGCCACTATTAGCTGGAACACAATTCCATTAAAATTGCAAGATCAGGTTTACACAAGGGACAGGTTTAAGGTTGCTATAGAACAGGAATATCCTTTTCAATGCAAGTGCAATATCACTGGTTAATGCTGTGGAATTTTGGCAATGAAGTATTATGTACTGGCTCTTGTATATGAAATTAATGTGTGTTGGATTTATTTGATTTGTATTTGAACATAAAATGTTATGTAATCGTTTTTGAAATTGTATTTTGATAATATGTATTGCTTCTCTTCTCTTGTAATTGTCTCGAACTTGATGGTTGTAAATGCAACAATTTGCATAGGTTCACCTTGTAAATAGGGCATTTTATAGCACTAATGGTGTTCTACTGTATAAATAAAAAATTGTTTTTACCATTTTACCTTATATATAGGAGGGGACTCAAAGGGCATACCTGTCCACCCCCTCTCAGAACAGAAACATGCAAGCCCTCTATGCCACTTACCAAAGGGGTCATTGAGGCTGATTTATACAGGGGTTTTATCCAATCGATGAATATTTGTGGCACACCATAAAGCTGTAATACCTCAAATAGGTATTTATGAGATACTAAATTGAATGTTGTAGTTTGGTTGAGACTAAGAATGTATCCTCCTGCTGTGGGGGCATCATAAATCTGTCTGATAAGCTTTAAGCTAAGACAGCAATGGGTAGGGTGGTAGGCTGCAACAGCTGCGGTGCACCAATCTTTCTAAAAATTGCCTGGAGTGTGGGAGGATGTTTAGTGTGCAACCACATAGAGAAACTTAGAAAGGAGATTGAGGGTCTGCAGGAGGAACTAAGACAGGCAAGACAGATTGGGGGTGGGTTTAGCCCAATACTGGAGGGAGGAAGAAGGGGAGATGAGGGAGGGCGATTTAAGCCAACAGTGGTGAGGAGAGGTCAGAAGAAGGAAGCAGAGACAAAGGACCCAGGCCAGGAAGAACAATTGCCAGGGAAACCAGGTCAGGAGACAAAAGACAAATGGAAGGAGGAGATAGGGACTTGTGAGGGGAGGCAAAGAAGTGGCAAAAGTCATGGAGTGGAAAGGAGAGAACAGGTTACTATGCAGAGAGAGGGAGGGAGCGGGCATTTGTGAAGGGCCTTCAGAAAATAGTTGTGCACTGCTAGAGAGGAAGAAGGTGGAGGAGGGAAATGATGACATTAGAGGAGTAATTAATAAATGCCTGGACCAAACTGGAGCAGGGAGAAGTTCTGCTGGGAGAACTGCAACAGGGGTGAAAAGGGGAAATAATGTGCAGGAGGAAGAAGAAGAGCTGGAAATGAGAGAGGGAGATGAATGGAAGCAAGCAAGGAGTAAGAGGGGTGGAATCTTAGTGTTGGGTGACTCAATACTAAGAGGAGTTAGGCGGGGTAGCAAGGGGGAGAGGCATAGTCGCATTTGGGTGGAGGCCATGCCAGGAATGACAGCGGAAAGGGTGGGACAGTCTGTTCTGAAATATGCTAGAAGGGGGTAGGGACAAGCCTCATTTAATTATACATCTTGGGACGAACGACCTGGCTGACAAAACAGTAGATACAGTCTAGAGGAGGTTTGAGGAACTAGCACAATTATGTGAGGGGGCAGGAAGATCAGTAACTTTTTCAGAGATACTTCCGGTGCCAAGGGCAACTACAACAAAGCTGAGAATAGAGAATTTAACAGATGGCTAACAACCTGGTGTTGTGCTAAGGATATGGGCTGTTGGGGGGTGGGAGGGACCTGGGAGGACAGTAGTCTCTATGCTAAGGACAGACTACACTTGAGTGAGGAAGGAAAGAAAGTGTTGAAACAGAGGATGGAGCAGTACATAGAGGAAGCTGGGAATTTAAACTAGGAGTTGGGGGTGGCAGTTGGGGAAGAGATATGCAGAGACCACAGGTTGGGAAACCATATGAGCTTACCCCCATAACAGTGACAAAGGACAAATGGCAAGTACTGTTGGTGATGCTAGGAAAGGAGGACAGGATGGGAGGGGAGAAAAGGGTGGAAGGTGGTTACCCTTAATGCTAGGAGCCTTGGGAGGAAAACTACAGGTTACAGGTTCTCATGGCAGAGGAGAGGTGGACATTGCAGCCATCATGGAAACATGGGCCACCCAATACAATGACTGGGACCTGTCTGTACCAAGTACAGGTTATTTCGTAGGGACAGGGTGATTGGGAAAGGAGGGGTGGCACTATATGTGAAGAAAGGACTGAAGTGTGTAAGGGAAGAAGGGAGGAAGGTAGTCAGAGTCACTTTGGATGCAAATCCAGGATTCCAAGAATAGGATTCTTAGAATGGGAGTGGTGTACAGGCCACCATCTCAGACGGAGGAGTTAGACAGGAACTAGCGGGACAGATCAGGAAGACCTGCGAGAGGGTAGTGTGGTGATTGTGGGGACTTCAACATGCCAGGAGTGGACTGGAGCACCCCAACAACCAGGAACAGAAGGAGCAGGTACTGCTGATGCCTTCCAGGACAGCTTTCTGCTGCAAATGGTCAGTGAACCAACCAGGTTAGGAATACCCCTGACCTTGTGCTGGCAAATGGGGACTTTGTGGGAGAACTTACAGTGGAAGAACCGCTGTCAGGGAGTGACCACCACGCAGTATGGCTCACATTGGATATGGGCAAGGAAGGAGTGGAATCTGGCACAATAGTGCTGGACTTCAGGAGGGCCAACTTTGGGAGGATGGGGGAAGTGGTAAAAGGGTACCTGGCCAGAATTCAACCCAGTATGAACACTAACCAGAGGTGGGAGCTCATAAAGCTGGGGATAGTGGAGGCAACCAAAACCTGCTGCAAAGCCCAGAGCAAGAAGGCTAGGGCTAAGAAACCGATCTGGTTGAGCAAGGAGGTCATGGAAAAGGTAAGGAGGAAAAGAACTGCCTTTAGGAAGTACAAGAAAATGGGGGGGGGACAGGGAGGAGTACTTGACAAAATCGAAGGAGGTGACAAGGGCAGTAAGGGGAGCCAAAGCATGTACAGAACTCAGGCTGGCACAAGGCATTAAGAACGGGAGAAGGACTTCTTTAAGTACATCAGGGAGAAAAGGAGCTGTAAGGACCACATAGTAAGGATTAGGAAGGAAGGGGGTTGGGTGGAAGCAGGGTGTGATAAGGCGGAAGCACTAAATGAGTACTTCTGCTCAGTATTTACTAAAGAGAATAGGGGGGTGACACCCAAGGTGGGAGAAATGGCAGAAGCAGGGGGGGTAGTGGTGACAGATGGGAAAATCATGGAGAGCAGAGTTCGAGAGGGTTTGAAGGCACTGAGGGTGGACAAGGTGCCAGGCCCAGATGGCATCCACTCCAGGGTACTGAAAGAGCTGGCAGAGGTCCTTGCAGAACCTTTGGCAGACCTATTTAATGCCTCACTACATTCGGGATGTGTACCTCAGGACTGGAGGATGGCTCATGTGGTGCCCCTCCACAAGAGTGGCCCCAAGGATGAACCGGGAAACTACAGACCAGTGAGCCTCACATCCATCGTGGGTAAGCTAATGGAAACTATCCTGAAGGAGGGCTGGTGGCCCTCCTAGAGGCCAAAGGACTACAGGACAGCAGACAGCATGGCTTCATACGTGGCAGATCCTGCCAAACCAACCTGGTCGAGTTCTATGACTGGGTAACTAGGCAACTGGACAGGGGCCATGCAGTGGATGTCCTGTATCTGGACTTCAGTAAGACATTCAACTCAGTGCCACATGGAAGGCTGGGAAGGAAGTTAGTAGGCACAGGGGAGGGTGCAAAGCTGGTGAGATGGGTAGGAAACTGGCTACAGGGAAGGCAACAGAGGGCAGTGGTGGGTGGGGAGCTCTCACACCCAAGGGCAGTGACGAGCGGTGTTCCACAGGGCTCGGTGTTGGGACCAGTATTGTTTGGGATATTCATTGCAGACATATCATGGGACATCAAGAGCAAGATCAATCTATTTGCTGATGATACCAAGGTAGGCGCGGTGGTGGATGACCTAAGGGGATGGCAGGGGTTGCAGGATGATCTGGCAAAGCTTGAAACCTGGTTAGACACCTGGCAACTGGGCTTTAATGCCAAAAAGTGCAAGGTGCTGCATTTTGGGATGAAGAACCCAAGGAGGAGTTACCAGCTAGGGGGAGTGCCTCTAGCCCAGACAGAGGAGGAGAAGGATCTGGGTGTGCTCATTACAGGGTCAATGAACAACTCGGCACAATGTAGGAAGGCAGCTGCAAAGGCCAACAAAATGCTGGGTTGTATTGCAAGGGGTATATCCTCAAGGAGGGAGGAGGTGATTCTGCCACTGTATAGGTCATTAGTTAGACCATACCTGGAGTACTGCGTGCAGTACTGGCATCCGTATCTGAAGAGGACATTAAGTTACTGGAGGGTGCAGCACAGAGCGACAAAGATGATCAGGAGCTGTGGGACTTATCATATGAGAGGAGGTTGAAGGAGTTGAACATGTACTCACTGGAGGAGAGGAGAGACAGGGGTGACATGATTGAAACCTTTAAATATATGAAAGGAATAAACAAGACAGGTACAGAGGGCTGTTCAAAGTAAGGGAGGGAGGGACACCAGGGCCATGATATGAGACTGAGGCGAGGAAGGTTCAGGAGGAGATGAGGAGACACTTTTTACAGAGGGTGGTGGCTGGGTGGAACGCGCTACCTGCAGAAGTGGTATGCAGTAGAACAATGGACTGCTTCAGATGAGGATGGGACAGGACAAGGGGAGGTTAATGAAGAGGAAGGGTGGAAGGAGGCAGCTGCAGAGAGAAAAGGTAAGCTACATTCTGAGCAGACTTGATAGACCTCTAGGCCTTTATCTGCTGACAAATTTCGTATGTTCGTAATTATGGATCTTTGTGGGATAAATCACCCGAGCGGCAGCCTGCCTCAGTCTAGTACGTACAAGTTTGGTTCATATTTTCCAATCATTATTAATCAGACTAGTGGGTCACCAGTTATTTATATTATCCTTTGAGACCTTTTTATGCAGGTATATTAATAAGCTATCTGCAAGAGTTGGAGGTAAACGTTGCTTTCCCTTCAATATTTCATTAAAAATACACGCCAGATAATCAATCATTGTTTCAATTGATTTTTTTGTAACATTCCACAGGAATTCCATCTGGCCCAGGTGTTGTATTATTTTTTAAATGGGAAACTACTGCCAGCATCTCACCTTTTGTAATATGTTTCGCCATATTTTCTTTAATACTCTGATCTATAGTTGGGATATTATTTACATTTATAAATTCTTCAAACATCCCCTTTGTTGGTGTTGGTTGCCCTTATAACTTCCGAGTGTATTGAGTCACTATTTTGATAATGTCTATATTACTATGTACTACTTTCCTGTCCTCAGAAAAGATTTGGGGCATGTACTTTTTATCTGCCCTTTCTTTGCAATTATCATATGGGTTAACCGTTTGAGTTCTCCCCAGTGTATTATTCTTCTGTTCCAGAAAGAGGAAACTTGCCCTGTCATATTAAACTTTTGTCATTTCTGCTTTAATAATTTGTATCTGCGTAGTGTAATCATACCCTACTTCCATTAACAAGGATATCAGTTTCTGAAGCTGCCTTTGATTCTCTAAATGCTTTTTGTATTTTGACTGTGATGAAGTTTTAGCTACCTTCTTACAATGCTTTTTAATTTCCAGCTTCGTCTCAACCCACCAGAGCAAAGGGTTATCATACAGTTTATATACTGTGGGTGGGAGATTCAGAAGGGTTGCGCATAGCGCAACACAGTTGTCCCATGCGCAACCCACTGATGCACCTGGCATGATATTCAAAAGGGGAATGTGCCTGGCACAAATCCCGATGTGCCTGAGTGCAGCAGTAATGTATACAGCGCCAAGTGGGGGTGTGCCCATGCATACTCCGCACATCCCGATATTCAGCCTGGGAATGCACTGAGCCCATGCAGGCGCAACCCTACTTGCACTGCCACAGGTGAGCCAAAAAGGAGCAATAGCTGGCCAACCACAGGTTAGCTGCCGTGTGCAGGCGCAACACGGCAGCTGCTAGCTGTGGGTGGCCACCCGAGCTCCGGTGGCACCTGTGTGGTAGCGACCTCCCATGCCTGATCACGGGCATATGTAGTAATAGGAGAATGTCCCATATCCCTGGTGGTCCAGTGGACCGCTTGCAGCCAGGTCGCGGGCAGGAGTATATTAATATAAACCCTCCCATATCCCTGGTGGTCAGTGGACGCTCGCAGCCCGATCGTGGGCATTAGCAATAAATATGACAATCAGTTGATCCCTGGTGGTCCAGCGGTACCCCCTCCCACCCACCCACAGGCAGCACCCGCTCCCACCTGGCGGTGGCGGGCAGCAACTCCCCACCCACCAGCCACCCGCCGCCCGCCGGCTGACTCTGTATGGTGGGCTGTGCCCATTGGTCCTGGCGTGGGCCAGCCGGCGTGCAGCCCGTGCCGATCACACAGACCAGATATGTGAATTCACATATCTGAGATGCTCTGATGGTCTGATGCCGGGCTGCATGCCGATTAATACGTTGGACAATGAGCACTCCCATTACTACTATACAGAGTCAGTCGATTAGATGGCAGGAAACAGCTAATGGTGGGGAAGCACCTACTACTGCTGGGAGATGAGATGATGAACTCGGCGGGCGAATGGGAAGTACCGCTGGACTACTCGAGAGATGAATAATTGTCATATTTTATTACTGGCGCTTCCACTATTCGGACTGCGAGTGTTCCTGGACCTGCTCAGGAATGGGACTGTCTTCACCTTGGCGTTGAGGACTGCGAGCAGTCCACTGAACCACCAGGGATATCGGGAGGGATTTCATTAATGTACTTCTGCCTGCGATCGGGCTGCGAGCGGTCCACTGAACCACCAGGGATATAGGATGTTCATTTAAAATCCCTATGCCTGTGGTCGGGCAGTGGGGCACTTTGCTGCTTGTGCAGGGGGCATCGGTCCCCGATGGCTGCAGCCTGGCAGGCGCCAGGTGCAAGTTGCCAAGGATCGGCACACCTACATGCAAATGGCCCCATTTGTGCCTTGCATGCATCATGGCCCCATTTGCATGTGCACTTTTGAATATTGTGGTTGATGCGCCTAGTGCAACGGCACTTGTACTAGCGCATCCCCCTGTTCCACTCTGGCCACTTGCGCTGGTGCAGTGCCACTGTGCCATGCGCACTGCAGATGGCCAAGGAGCAATATTCAATGATGCTGTGCCATGGTGCAGCTCCATTTAATATCACCCTGTCAACGCCCAGGCGCATCCGAGTTGCGCTGCTCCCAGGCTTGCGGCACAGCCTGGTGCAGTCTGAATATCCCACCCTGTAAGTTTATCCTGAAATACCCTTTTTAACTTGCCCCATAAGGTCTGGTCTTGTAGAATACAGATATTCATTTTCCAGTGGGCAAAAGCTCCTGGTTTGGTTTGTGAAGGCCCTATTTTGATTTTTATAAGACTATGGTCTGAAGTTTCTATGGGTATTATAGTATGGCCATGGCAAGGGGTCCATTCAGATACAAAGGAAAAATCTGAGTGGTAAGCCTCCGCGTCCACATTTTGCACTATCAATTAGTTTTGCTATAGAAGTCATAGACCAAAGAAAATTTGTGTCTAAAAATAATTTGGGAGTGCTTCCTGTTTTATCTGAGAGATAAATAATACAGTTAAAGTCCCCCCAAATACTACAGAATTGGTGGTGTGTACATACGGCTGTATTCATTTCAATAATTCCACCCTTTTTGCCTTAGTCTGAGGTTTGTAAATATTACTAAGCCACCATTCCTGGTGGCCATAAATGACATCCAGCAGAGCCGGCCCACCGGCGCAATGGTTGGATTTCTGCTTGCGGTGCTAGCGGCCGGGTTGAGACAGACCTGGGTTAGCCGGAGGATGGCTGGGGAGAAGGACTGAGCATCCATGGGACTGCTCTCCTTCTCCAGTGAGGGTTGAGTATTCGCTGCTGCGGTGACACCTAGTGGAGGCTGGGTGCATATAACACCGATGCCAAATTGAATTTAGGGGCAGGCCGGACGCCGGTCATCATTGCATGTCCCCGCCCCTGTTCACAAAAAGGGAGAAAACACATCCTGTGCCTGGCCGTCTTAATGAAGTTCAGCTCCTGACGCCTCGATCAGCCTCCAGGAGCCGGCTCCCTGACCAGATATTTGCAGCGTGGCCCGATATGGGGGTAGGTGCCACGACCCCACTCTCTGGGGGGCAAGCCAGGGATGACAAGGTGAATGCAGGCATATCCAGAGGTGGAGGCATGGGGGTCCCTGACTGGAGCGGAGCCCAATGGCTGGCAGGGATCAAAAAGCATAGTAATTAAAAAAAAATGACATCCAGCAAGAGGATCTGTCCCTGTACCAGATTTAACAAACTAGTAACTTTTATTTCTGTTGTATTGAATAAAATTCCCACCCTAGAACAAGGTTCTTTCCTGAGTGACCAAAAGAAGGGCCCACTAAACCAATCCCTAGTGGCTTGCTGTATCTCTCTTAAAGAGTGTAGCCTGGTATCCTGTAACAAAACAGACATGCAAGTGCAGATTTTGTAAAATGGAAAACGTCATCCTCCTTTTTCTATTTTTTATACTATTTACATTTAATGTACCATAAGAGAGGTTAGCAGCCATGATTATATTAGTGTAACCCCCTTGTTATCCGGGGTTACTAGAATCCCAGTAAGACCTAGTGATAGGCAGGGAAGGCAGCTTGTGAAACTCCAGTTAAATGGATTTCACACTGTCTCACTCTGTTCTCAGTCTCAGCTGAGACTGAGGGATGACATCACCAATAGAACTATCGCAGCTGCATGAGCCACATTGGAATCTGCAGCAAGGGAGTTGGTTTAGAAGGTTGGGAGGTTTTGAAGGCAGTCAGTCAGTGTGAGTCAGTTCAGTGTGGAGTGTGAAGTTGGGAGCTTGCTGAGTAAGCAGCTCAGCAGCTCAGTAAGGCTCTAGGAGCCTCAGCCCTGACAGAGGGCTACTTTTAAGTAAAAGGGTGTGTGTCTCCACCTTAAAGAGAGACATAGAAGACAATTGAAGTGGTGAAGACTGCTGTTTTCGGGTCTCAGTGCCCCCTCCCTCTGGGGGGGGCAGGAAAGGGTTCCCTGCAGATTTCTGGGGCAACACCCTAGTTCTGCTTGTAGAGGAAAAGCTGCCTATGTGTTCCAGAGTTTATTTGGGAGAACAAGAAGATTTGTGAGTCGCCTGTGGGGCACCTGCAATGTGAGGGTGAGTGTCTGCTCTTGCTAAAAGGGCCTATGTTTTTCACCCTAGGACTTGTGTGACAATGTGGGGATTGAACTACTAAAATAGTGGAAGCCTAGAGTAATGGGCTAAGCAAATTAAAATTAGGTTCAAGTCCAGAGCTTGTTGGGGTGCAAATGATATGTAGAGGAGATGTGACAAACGTCTACCCAGAATCTACATTTGAAAGTTTTCAGTAAAGGAAGTGTTCAGTTTCCAGAGAAATGGCTGGGTATGGGCTGTGGGAGCTGGAGGTGGGTGGCC
This sequence comes from Neoceratodus forsteri, assembly GCA_016271365.2. Classification (NCBI taxonomy): domain Eukaryota; kingdom Metazoa; phylum Chordata; order Ceratodontiformes; family Ceratodontidae; genus Neoceratodus; species Neoceratodus forsteri. The sequence continues at coordinate 1,102,298,060 of CM028133.1, forward strand.
CCCATCTTTAGTGACCAGGTCCAGCTCTACAGATTTCTTCTGTGGATTTCTACTTTACCTCAGGCACTTGGCCAGTGATGAGGGAAGTACCCAGATGTGGGATTGTAAGGAAAATTCTCTCTAGGAGACGAAGGTTCTAGTGTGGTTTGGGGAGCCACAGCAGGATAATTGGTTCATTCCTCAAATGGACAGCGGATCAAGTGGCCGTCGGGGGAGCCGGGCCAGTGGGGAAAACCCAAGTAGTGTACAAGTCGGGCTGTGTATCCAAAGCTGCGTGCAAGTCCGGGCTGTGTGCCTGGTGGGTTCAGAGCCTGAGGGCTGGAAATAGTGAAAACGTGTTCTGTTGTCTCTAATCTGCATTACCAGGAAATGTAGCCTCATGGGGGTCCATCTATGCTTTGTTTGCTCAGCTTGGATGTGAATAAAAGCCACACTGTAGAATCCCATTCCTGGTTCTGGACATTACAGTTATTGCTTCCTGTGTTCGGATTTACTTGGGTGCCCCTGTGTAGTGTAGCCAAACCTAGGTCCCCCTGTGCCGAGTAACCTCATCCTCCCCGAACCCAGTCCCCACCAGGTACTGCTGTCAGCTTCAACAGCATGCCACCTGTCGTTTTGCTAAAAAGGCAGGGGTGAGGGGTTGCATTAGAAAAAATGCACCAAAGTATTCCAGTGAACACTTAAGTATTTAGAGTTTTCTTTTCTTTCTCAGGCGATTTTTTCTTGCATCTTTTTTTGTTCAAACACTTGAAGTATTTAGAGTTCCCAGACCATAACTCAGAATCTGTCATGGGATCCGGTTGGGGTGAGGCTATTGACGAAGCATCGGAATCATCCTCAGTTTCCACCCATTGTTTACGTTTGGCCAACGGAGTATACCTGTTTGTGCACTGCAGATGTTCTTCTAACTGGCCTGTGTTCCTTGAAGATCTTTTAAATCTGCTTCTTGTAATTCTTTTGGAAACTTTCAGTGTCCAAAGGGTCTCCTCAGGGGGTGGCATATTTACGTCTTTCTCTGTACTAGTAAAACCTAGGTTTGTTCCTTTGCCTGATTCTTTTCCTCTGTAGTCTCTCCAGGAGCATTAACTTCATCCAATGTCTTGGGAGATTTCTTTTTCTTGCCCACTGTTGTTAAAGCAGCTGAAGATGAAGGCTGCACACTATCTTCTGAACCTGAATTCTCCTTTGGTGTCCCTGATTCTGATGGTAGGGGAGGCAAATACATACTTGGTACTGCAGAAGGCTCTGACCTGGAAGGCTCGAATATTTTTGATGGTTTGTAGCTGCTTGCTGCTGTGCTCTGGGAACTGTTTCTTCCTGCTTGTCTTGCTCCTGGGTTGTTTTGTTGTGTGCAGCCCATGGGCAATTCTTAAATGAATGTGTTGTTGCTCACACATATTACAGAACTGTGGGTTTGGACAATTTTTGCTTACGTGCCCTACCCTGTCGCACAGAGAACACTTAAGTCTGTCACATGCATTATTAAGGTGCGTATATCTAAACCAGGATTTGGGTTGTCCTGCATAAAAGGTAAACCCCCTGTCCCAGCCCAAAAAGAAGCAACTAGGGAGATGTTGTATCACCCCATTTATTTGCGGTAGTCTGACTCGAATTTTCCAGCCTCCTGTCCACAGTTGTTCCAAATTAATTATAGGCTCTGGCATCCCTAGAACAGTGCATTTGGTTTTAAGCCAGTGAACAGTATCCTTCACTGCAACACCCTCATTCTTGAATAAAACAATTATAGTCCTGAAGGCAGGTTTGGCAAGTGGTATGGCCACAAAATCAGCCCACAATGTAGTGTACTTGACTTGCTGATATACTTGCCAAAATGTCTCTAAGCCCATGGCAGTTTTAAAACTTAAGTCAAAGTCTGAATCTCCCAACGAAAATTCTAGACTTTCTATTATGAGTTTTTTACCTACATGTATTCAATCCGGGCAAACATCCAAACTTCCCCTGTACCTTAATCTCACAGCATTCCTTCTTTTAGCCTGTTCTTGGGGCATATGAAACAGGCCAGCATATGAGCGCCCTTATGGTTTTGAATTTGGCTGTGTGGGATTTGACTCAGTGAAGCCAGTGCTTCTGTCTGCTCCTTCCGTTTCATTTGCATTTGTGCCTTGTCCTTGCCCGGGGGAGTAGGCCCATATCTGTGTTCACTTTCCCCAGCATTTTTAATATTATTTTCCATGCTATCTTTATTTTCCCCATGTTCTTGTAACTGTAGTGTGGGGTTTTGTGTAAGTAAAAGTTCTGGAGGAAGATCTAGTGGGTCTGTTTGGACGTCTTCCATTTCTGTTACTTCCTCCACTGGTGTAAATGGTGGATTTTGACAGGGTTTTTTTTCATTAGACCTCTCCCAATTAACATTTTTTAGAGCCTCTGAAATAGAAACACCAGTAACTGAAATGTTGGCAACAAAATTTGGCAAAGGGGAGGATGACCCAATTGCTTGTAACACTGGCATCTCATTCCCTCCTTTGTTGCTATCTAGGACAGTTGCCCTGATTTCAGTTTTCTGAGGCTTTGTCAGTTCAGTGACCTGTTTGTACCCCTCTTTGATAAGCGTACTTTCCTTTATCCCATCAGAGCCTTATGTTTATGCGGCCATCTTTCTCATATCTTACAGGGCTTTTATCAATCTGTTTTACTTGGGTCTTGGTTTTAATTGTGTCATATGCCACAGGACTCAGTATAGGATTATCAGCAAAATATAACACTTTAGTACCCACATTCTCTTCCTTTTTAATTTCAGTAGTACTTTTGCTCTGGCCAGAGTTTCGCCCTGTATTGGTGTCGGGTGCTGTCGTTTTCAAAGCAGGAGCCTTTGATGCTCCTACATCATGTTCTGTCAGTCCCGACAGAAATGCTGTCAAAACCACTGTGTCCTCTGCTCGCTTTTGGTGCTGCTGCTCTGCTTCCACCTCATGCTCCCGTCTGCCCGACTGTATTGCAGCTTCAGTCATGGTAAGCAAATTGAGTAGTCATTGTTTCTCTCTTTCTAGCACCAGTAACTGCTCGTTTGTACCTTCCTGATCATTTTCCATTTCCAAGGGATTTCTTTCCATCTTTGGCTGTATTTCTTGCTCCATTTCTTCAAAAACTATTTTTTTCTCACTTGTCTCTAATTTGTCTGAAACCAGGGAGGATGCAATCTCCCTGGTTTCTTCCATCTCTAGCAGCCATCTTGGCTGGTAACCAAGTGGCCAGGGACTCCCCCTACAGAAACAGTAGGGGAATTTTATTGAGAAGAAGTGGGTTTCATTACAAAATACATACAGAAAAGAATCACAAACATAATAGAAAAGTACAAAACAAAAGGGAACAAAAAATAATACAATAAGTCAGTTCAGTTTCCACAATTCACAGTTAGACCAGAAATTACGAAATTGCAGCCCGGAACATTTTGAAAAATCAGCCTGTTTCACAGCATGAGCAACATTCCCAACATTCCGTACAATTTCCAGGATAGGGATCCACTTTTGATGTAGAACCAGCAGGCACCTAGCCTGCCATAAAAAATAGCGCATCAAAATAAGAACAATATATATAGTTTCAGCATGATACTTTGTGTTTAAAGTCAAGTGAGTCCCAAACATAATGTCAGCATATGACAGTGTAGAGCCCAGGTAACAGCAATGGCGTTCCAAAATTCAGATGCAAAATTACACTCAAGAAATAAATGTGGCTGAGTTTCAAGAATGGAAAGACAGGATTCCCTAGGACAATATCTATTAATCAACATTTTATGTTTATGATTTCCTTTAACACTGAGTCTTCCATAATTACTAAGCCATACCATGTCCCACACATAATGAGGGATCCTAGGATTCACGAGTTGCTTCACAATCCATGCCAGATGATCAGGAGGACAGGACGGAAACACAATAGGGTCCTGAACACCCTGCCTCTAAATCCGTTCGTACAAGGCCTTTCTGCTATGTATACAAAAATCACGAGGTGTAAGACCCCAAGTCATAGCCAGTTTCACGGCCTCCAAACCATAGGCCGGAAGGCCAGGGAGTTTAGGTAACAACTCCTTTCTGCCTTGTTCCCAAGGGGTAAGACAAGGCAGAAGCCATGAACAAATAAAAGGCTTCCAACCCTTAACACCGGGTTTGAAAGCCCAACCAAAATTATAATACAAAGAAATACTGTAAAAGAAAGCCACAGGCTGTAGCATCCCTACCCCTCCTTCACTAAGTGGTCTATAAGTGAAACCTTGTTTAATAGGATTCAGCTGAGATCCCCCAAATCCCTGAAAAAAAACACTATACAATTTAGTAAATAGTTTCATGGGTGGTGGAAAACATAACAGAGGAACAAAAAAATATGGACCATCAAGGTTTTAAGCAAATAAACCAGTTTCTTCTTACCTATCTGCTGCTGCCTCCATCCAGCTAAAAGCCTATCAGCCCTCCCCAATGCATTGTTCCAGTTTAACAACTGTACATCACCCGACCCGAACCAAAGTCCAGGTATCTTAATAGGTTCCAACGAGAGCCGGATGCCAGCAAAGGATCCTGACTCAGGTACAATAGGGTTTCCTAAGGGAAGTCCAGTACTTTTTGCAAAATTAATCTGGGAACCCGCCACTAAAGAATACTGGTGAAGAACATCAACCAGAGCCTGTTCGTCTGAGTCGGACGCCACAGTCAGGACCAAATCATCTGCATATGCTAATATTTTAACAGGGGCAGGGTTATGTGTCCCTTGCAAACCGAGGACCCCAGGACAATGGAGGACAGCCCTAACCAAAATATCAATACAAAAAGTGTATAAAGGGGGCTCAAGGGGCAACCCTGTCACACCCCTCGTTTAACCAAAACCTGATTCCCCAACCAACCATTGACATTGGGAAGAAGAACAGCATCAAAATAAAGGGCTCTAATCCATCCAATAAATTCAGAGTGGAATCCAAAAGCTGCTAAAACAGAAAACAAAAACTTGTGGGAAACCCTATCAAAGGCTTTCTCCTGGTCAATCCCAAGCACCCAGCCCTTAATATGATTCTGGTCTCCCAAAGTAAACAATTCCCTTAATAAAATAATATTGTCAGTTTGGCATCTACCTGGGATGCCACAAGTCTGGGTAGGATTAATAAGTCTAGCTGCCTGAATAAGTCTGGCTAACAAAATTTTAGCAACCAGTTTACTATCCACATTAAGGAGACTTAGAGGTCTCCAATTATTAATATCCAAAACCAAACCTTTTTTATGAATTAGGACTAAAATTGCCTCCTTCATGGATTTCGAAAATGTAGTTTTGGACAACAATTCGTTAAACAAGATAGTTAAAGCAGAGACCAAATCTTTTTGAAAGGTAGAATAAAAACCTGGCATGAGCCCATCTGAGCCAGGGGCAGAATCCAGTTTCAAGCCAACAATGGCTTGCAACACCTCCTCCTCATGATGTCAGCAGTCAAAATATCACACTCCCCAGTAGTGAGGTTGGGCAAAGACAATGAGGCTAAAAAATCCTCAGCATCTGCACAGGGAGATTCAGTCCCAAACATGCCCAAAACATAATGCTCAACAACCTGAACCAATAACTCCAGGGAGCTAACTAGATCCCCCATGGGGGATAACAAATGAGAAATAACCCTAGAGTCAACCCTGTCATGGCATTCTTTAAAAGGATCTAAGCCACCCTTGGGCAGCTTAGTACCAAAGCATGCTTTGTACCCCAAGGATTTGGCTCTGTCATACTGCAAATTCCGCATCTGATGACTAAGGACTGAAATCTGTGAGCTATCATCATGAGTAGAACTATCTGAAAGTGAGATCAAAGTCTGCAATTGCTGACGTAACACCAAGTACTCCTTATAGCGACTGGTGTGGGTGTCAGCAGCTTTCTTTTGTAAAACCTGTCTCCATCTAGCCTTGGTGTCGTCCCACCACTCCATAATATCCTCATGGAGATCAGCAACAGACAGCTGCGCTGCCCATTCCTTTCTCCACAATTTTTGGACTTTGGGATCTTGAAGTGTGGAATCATTAAGTCTCCACCTATTCTTTCTACAATGGGGAACCTTAGACCATGAAAATGTAACCCTTAGAGCCGCATGGTCTGAAAACTCACTCCCAAGAGTCCAACAGTCAATAACTGTAAGAGTCTGAGAAAGAAAAATGAAGCCAATTCGAGTTCTACAGTCTCCCCTGAAATAAGTATACCCACCCTTAGGATGCAGAACCCCATAGGTATCCTGAAGTTTAGCAGTGGCGATCACATTTTTAAGGGCCATGGTATCACTAAAAGGTTTAGAGGTCTGAAGCCCTCTATCCACCTGGTGTAGGCCACAATTAAAGTCCCCAGCCCAAATAAGCAGTCTGGAAGTATGTAAAAAGGGTTGCACTAAATGGAAAAGGGCAGACCGCTGTGCTTTAGTCTGAGGAGCATACAAGGCAATTAGCCGAAATCTTTCAGACTGAAGGGATATGTCAAGCATTAATGCCCTCCCAGGACAAATATCCACAAGTCTAGACACATGAAGAGCAGAATTAGAAAACAAAATACCCACACCATCACATTTATCTACCCCAGAGGACCAAAAGGAAGGTCTGTGGGACCAGGCCCGTGAGGCCTGCTGAAGTTCCCTATTAGTTTTTAACCGAGTATCAACTAAACAGGTAATGTCACAATGCATATCCTGTAAAGATAGCATGACACCACCAAGCTTTCTGTCTCCCTTGATACTATTAACATTAAAAGAGAGGACTGACAAGGAATCCAAAGGGAAAGGTTAAGGTGATTTACTCCATCGACACTGTCTAGTTCTTTTGGCAATGGGATCTATATCCCCACTCCCCCCTCTGTATCTGTGTTAGAAACAATTAGGAAGTATCAGTGTCTTCATCTGTGGGATCCCTATCGGTAACATCAGAAGCCAGAACAGCAAACTTATTACCAGTCTTCCAGGGCCTAGAACCAGGGACCTCACCTTGACCAGAAACAGTCAGCCCCTTCCTAGTCTGTTTTTTCTGTACTGTAATAAAGGCAGATGACTCCAGATCAGGCTGAGTCTGAGGTAAAGGCGGGGGAGGGAGAGGTATAACTTCAAGATCTATAGAAACAGAAGCAGACAAAACAGGGCCCTCAGGCACCACAATATCTACCTGTTCTTGCATAGGAACTACATCCTGGTGGGCGAAATCAGAGGCCCCCACATCCCCAGTCCCCGAGGTAGTAGATGGTTGAGGAGGGGGCAAAGCCACAAGGCCACCCCGCAAATGATGCTCTGCAATCCTTTTAGCCTGCTGCTGCTGAACAAGATTAATGAGACCTTCATGAGATGGACAGTCATCCGGATTATGTGAGGTCCGAGGGCAGCGGCCATAAGCATGACCAGTGTGTTCACATAAGTTTCATTTGAAAAGATTCAAACAAGAACTAAAATTATGGCCAAAGTCCAGACAGTGGCTACATTTAACTGTATCACAGGCGGAGCTTAAGTGGGCCCGGGAGCCACACTTAAAGCAAGATCTAGACTGCCCTGCATAAAAAATTAACCCCTTATCCTTCCCGAGGTAAAAGAAACTAGGCCAGTGATTGGGGCCTGCATTCGTAGAATATAACTTGACCCAGACCCTCCACCCACCATCCCGAATATGCTCGCTATCTAAAGTAGGAGTGGGCCTATTCAAAACCTCACAATGTTGTTTCAGCCAGAACAAGATATCTTCAATATTCACCACTTCATTTTGAAACATGCTGGTGATATTCTTGACCGTATGTTTGGTCAAAGGAAAAACATGGAAGGGAGACCAAGTAAGGGAATTTTTACAAGTAGCATACTGAGCCCAGAAACAATCCAAACTAGATACATTTTTAAAGCTAACATCATAATTAGCATTCCCCAAACTAATAAGAGCAAAAATTTCAGAGGAAAAAAAACGAGTAGAACCTTTAAGCAAGGTTTTTGCAACATGGATTCTATCCGGGGGGGGGGGTTTCCAACCCTCTTTTATATAAGAAGCGCACGGCGTTGTGCCTAGGGGTAGGCTCACCCTTATTATGAAATAAATCAGTGAGCTTAAAGCCCACCGATGTACCAGAACTAGTACTATTATCATGCAACAATGCAGGGTCCGGACCCAAGCGTACTGGTACCTCAGGATCAGTATCTATCACAACAGCCTGAACTGGCAAGCCCGAGCTAGAAGCAGGACTTTGTGGACCAGAGGAAACTCTAAGGACACCCACAGGAGGAACAGTAACAATAGGCACAGAAATATCCCCAGCAGTAGTACAAGGAACAATATTAGAGTCCAACACACAAGGAGAAGAAGTATTACCCCGGGGCAAGATGGAGCTCATAGGTGTAAAAGGTGCGGTGGCCACCGGTGCGACAGCATTCTTTAACAGGGTGATGTAGGATGGATCCTGTGAATCAGGCGACCAGGAACTACCTTCCAACTGTTTCCAACCAGCACTCCTCAAGGCTAGCTCAGGAGACCATGCCGACCCATCCAGTAAAACAGCAGGTGGCAACACAGTAGACTCATCCGGTAAAGCAGTAGAGGGAACTCCCGGTAATTTACTCCAGCCAGGCTGTTGTATGCTGGAGGCAAAAGAGAACACTGTACCTCCTGGAGCAGCTCCAGGTGCCAAATTTCTAGATGGCAAAGGAGCTATAGTAGCGGTGTCAGGAGGCATAATTTCAGGAGGTGGACAAGGCGAAAGGGGCTGTAGGCACTCAGGGGCTAAACCCGACAAACTGCCAGCCCTAGAAACAGATGGAGATGCCATGGTAGACAGCGGAACGACCACTTTCAGAGGAGCAGTAGGACAAACCGGTCCAGTCGCAATAGCAGACCGACTGGAAACAGCAGCAGATGAAACTGGAACAGAAAGCACATCAATCACAGAAAAAGCAGCGAGTTCTTGATCAAGTGGTTCCATTTGTTGTAATAACTGAGATTTTGCAGCCAGTAAACATTTCTTATCACCACCAGAAAGAAGAACAAAGTTGCCCACGGGACGAGATATCCCAGTTGAAATCGAATCCTCCAAAATACTAAGCTCAACCAGGTCAGCCACTGAATAAGCTTCTCAACAGCCTCTTGCATTGATAGCACAGGAGAGGAGGCCCACTCTCGTGTACCAACTGCATCCATCTCCTCCAACATCCCAGGCAGACTAACCATCGCAGTGCTGATGGCCAAGGGTCCCCCTACTGACAGCGATGCAGTAGGAGAATTTCCCCAGTGTCCTGGCCATATTTCCCCATTCACTAAAAAAATACCACCAATGGCTTAATCTGGTTCAATTTCAGTTGGTTACCATCTGTATTCCCCCCCCCCAGGTTGCCCCTGAAAAGGGGACTTCTAGTCTCAGTAGACCTACCTGGTCAACAAAATTCAATAAATAAATAAATACAGGTGCTGCTTTACTCCAGTTGTCAAAGCAGGAGCCTGACTAACTCTACCTCCTTCAAGCATCCCAGCACAGACAGTCAAAGTTCTTGTTTGCTGCTCAGTCTCAAACTCCAGCAGCTTTCAAACTCTTCCATTCAATCAGCTGTTTGACTCTGTTCCCACAGATCAAAGCTGCCTCCTGATTGGAGGCGGGGGCTCACTCCTGGCTGAGGGACCAGCCGTACTATGCATGTCCTGCTTGCTGCTGAAAATGCAGGCACTGCTTACTCCGGTTTAAAAAGCAGGAGCCCAACAGGATCTACCTTCTCCAAGCAGCCCAGCACAGACTGTATCCTATATACACGCTGTTGGTGGCTATTTATAAAACAGTCAATACCTAATTACTACTGCTGTATTTTGACAACCGGTGTTTAGTGATTAATTAGTAGTTTTTCTAAACACTAGAGTAATTGGCTGTTTGTGACTGCATCTCTGACCGAAGGGTACCTGGATAAAGGGGGTATGTAATAAAAGTCTCTGTGAAGAAGTGGAAGGTGTCCTACCAAGAGCAGAGATCTTTGCTATGGGGAGTCTAAATGGTAGAAGATGGTGAAAAAGGGCCATCAGAGCACTGAGGTCTGCACTCTTGTTAATAAAGAGAGCTTGGCAGCTTTCATGCTGTTCTGGACAGTCTCAATGGCAAAGGACTGAGACAGAGGAAAAAGGACCACTGTGTACTGCGGGGTGCTCTGACCATCACTTATGGAGGTAGCGCAGAAGATGAGAATGCAAGACTTACTTTCACAAAGCTTAGTTTGGCTATCTTGTACCTAATGGGGCAATCACAAGATTTAAACAGTATTAACAGGTGTACAACAGTAAACACTACAACTCTGTCTATCTTCTCTCACTTCTAACTTTTTTTAATTTTTTTTTTTGTTTTCTGTCTGGGTTTACGAAGTTTAGAGAGAGAAATGTCAGGCAACTGCAGTGCAATGAAGTTGCCAGAGCTCCAGCAGCTGTGTGAGGAGAGAGGCATACCGCATGAAAGCTTGAACAGGGCTAAGCTGATTCAGGCTCTTGAAGCAGCTGACCAAGGAGCCCTGGGGGCTCCAGTGGCTTAAGTGACAAGCTTGAGATAGCCTTGCAAGCTGAGTTGGAATTAGCTTGCAATGCAGAAAGGCAGAAGGACAGTGAGATAAAACCATCATCATCATCATCAGCTTTATTTGTGAGCGCTATTCCAAAAAGATCAACGCGTTGTATAACAATCAATAAAACTATACAGTATAAGCAGCAATAGGTAAAACTTGAAATCTAAATAAAAAAAACATGCACAAAATATGACAGATGGTGATACGCTAACAAACACTTGAGTCAGAAAATGCTAAGTGATATAAGTGAGTTTTCAAAGTAGATTTAAAGCTCTCGTCAGTTGATGCAGAGGAGAAAGAAAAACAGTGTAAGGTAGATGCAGAGGAGAAACAAAATCAGCAAGAGTCAGAAGAAAGATGACGAGGGCCAGTAACAGTCTGAGAGGAAGCCAAGTGAGAGGCAGAAGCAGCCCAAGAGAAAGTCAAGCAAGAGGCAGTGCCAGCCTCTGCAGAAGAAATGGAGAAAGAATGCAGACACCAGCTCAAGGTGAGTGACTATGAACTCCAGATGGCAACACTTCAGCAGAGGCAGACACCAAACCAGGTAAGTGGACATAGATGTGGGTAGCCAAGGCTCACAAACTGGGTCCAAATTGTTTCCAAAATGAACAAAGGATATGGATATTGGTGATTTTCTTAATTGGTTTGAAAAATTGTTTTTGCAATATGTCCGTCTGACTCTTTTCCTTACTGGGAAGGCATGGCAAACGTTTTCATGACTGGACCCTTATGATGACAGGGACTATATGAAAATTAAGGATGCTATTTTATAGCTGGCCCAGTGGCTATGCACCTTACCTCTTACCACGCCAGCGACCCGGGGTTGGGAACAAGCTCAGGTTACCTGTGGGCTGGCGGTGGGGGGAGAAAGGATTGAGCATCTGACGGACTGCTCTCCTTTCCTGGGGTGGGGGATCCGCTGTCTTGTTCCTTGGCTGCCATCTGGTGGAGGTCTAGTGGCAGCACCAGAGCTCATGCATGCTGATGTAGGGCCATGGCTACGTAGGGTGTGTGTGCATCCACACGTACATGCTTATGGCCGCTGTGGCAATGGTGAGAAAAAGTGGAAAAAATGGTGATCTCGGACTACATGAAGCCCTGCCTACCTGCCCTCGCCTCACTCTGTTGCCGGTTCGCTGATCGCCTAATCTGGTTGCAGGATCACTGGGTGGGAGGAGGATGACCCTTCCCTTCCTGGCCCTGCCATGGGAGGAATCTGTAGGAGAGTGGGGCTCAGCCGGCTGGAGAGGCAGTAGCCAGAAGAAGGAGGGAGGCAGGGACAGGGCTGAAATAAGCCGCCTGAGATGTGCCAGAAGAATACAAATCTATATGAAAAAAAAGAGGATGCTGTTTTATAAAGTTCTGAATTAACTTCTGAGGCTTGTAGTCTCAAATTTAGACAATTAGGAAAGCAGCCAGGGGAGAATTATAAAGACCTGAGTGTGCCATTGAGTACTGTGTGGGGGAGATGATTAAATGGGAAGAGAACTGCAAGTGCTGAAAACATTTGTGAAGCGATGCTCATGGAACAGTTTTTAAAATGTGTACACGCTGGTCTTAAAATATGGTTAATGGATAAAAATCCTACTGCAGTGGCAGAAGCTGCTGGATTGGCCCATCAATATGCAGCCTGCCGCCACGCTGGTACGTACAATAACGGATATGGAGGAGAGGGTTATGCTAACAAAGGGATGGGTGGGACATAAGGGGGCCTAAACACCGAGCAACCCTTAGAACCTAGAAGGAATACCGTGGCAGAGCCTGAAAGTAATAAGAGTTAGAAAATCAGAAGTGTTATGTGTGCCAAAGTTTTGGGAATTTGTCTTACAGAAACATAAAAACAGAATGTGTTGGCAGAATAGGATCTGTGGCACATCTCTACTGTACATGTTAACTAACGATAGAGATGACAAGATACACATATAGCGCCAATGTTACACGTATTATATAAGGCTCCATAGGGACTGAATACTGAGGATGACATGACTCGCTAAGATTACGTCATTGCGCTGCAGGTTCCCAGCAGCTGCAGGCTCCAGTCAGCACGGTGGTTGAAAAATGTTTCCCGGTTTCGGCACCATGAAAAAAGTCACCAAAAAGGTATTACACGATGGAGTTTAAGGTACTTGCTTTTATTATTCAAAGCTTCTCCCTGTCTGCTTTGCTTCCATGGGAGGGTTTTTCGAACAGTTGCCCCATAAAAAATGTGTTTAGGTGTCCTTTAAACTTTTCCTTTCAAGCTTCATATTGTCCTCATATTCTGGTGCTCTTCCTCATGTAAAAGAGACTCACATCCTGCACCTTGTGCACCCCAGTGAGGTACTTACAGGTCTCAGTCATGTCCCCTCTCATGCTGCTGTCCTCTGGGGAGTACGTATTGAGTTCCTGCAACCTCTCTTCATATGGTTTCTAGTGCAACCCCCACACCATTTTAGTGATGTTCTTGCGGAGGTGCAGCCTCCAGAACTGGACACAGTTCTCTAGGTAGGGTCTCACAAGTGAGCAATACAGAGGCAACACCACCTCCCTTCTCCTGCTAGAGATCCCCCTCCCTATGCACCCTAGCATCCAGCTCACCTTCTCTACTGCCCCGTTGCACTGCCAGGCCACCTTGAGATCATTAGATAGGATCATCCCAACATTCCTCTCTTGTTTGATAACTATAAATACCCCCCAATCTTGTGCTCAGCCCCAGTTTCCCCACCATAGGTGCATGACTTTGCACTTTTTGGCATTGAAACCCCAGCTTCTGTTCTCTAGATCACTTCTCTAGTTTCCTCAGGTCCCTCTGCATTCTCTCCACCCCCATCTGGAGTGTCCACCCTGTTGCAGATTTTTGTGTCATCTGCAAAGAGACATACCTTGCCCTCGAGTTCCTCTACAATGTCAGTTTTGAAGACATTGAAGAAGACGGTTATGTCACAGTTTGTCCCAGTCATTTCACTCCATGACAGCTCACCCTGGACTATTAGCTCTGGCATCAACTGGGTCCCCCATCAGTTCATCCCCAGACAATACGCCCCTGCCATAAATTTAATAAAATAAACTTCAGGTGGGTACAATTTGCCCACCAGATGAGACAATGTGCTCGAGGGTTGTAGAAGTGGAAGTCGTACTGTAATTGTTGGAGTACAGTACGATATTTAGTGGGAGTGAATTGTCCGGGGAAGAACTGATGTGGGAGTCAACTGACCCTGTAGCTAATAGTCCAGGGTGAGGTGTCACGGACCAAAATGACCAGGACAAATTGACGTGTTCCAGAAGAGGGCTGGGCCCAGTACTGAACCCTGTGGTACTCCACTGGTTACTCTCCTGTCCTCCGTGTGACTGCCATTTGCCACCACCCTCTGCCTCCTCTCATTCAACCAGTTGTCTACCCAGCTCACCATCTTCTCCCCCACCACCAGGCTGCTTTTATTAGCCTCCTGTGTGGTATGGTGTCAAAAGCCTTACTGAAGTCCAGATAGACCACATCCAGTGCCCTCCCTGATCCACCTCCTTAGTTACCCAATCACAGAAATCTCAGAGATTAGTTTTTTTTTAATTTATTGTACTTTTTCGTGCCGTCTGCCTTCATTACCTCAGCCTTGGTTATGGCCCCCTCCGCTCCTCCACATTTAGCCGTGACTCCCGATACCCCTGGCTTGCCCCTCAGAGCCGGAGTTTGCGGCACGACCCCAAAGTGCCACAATGTTGGGACAGGTCAGAGCTGGCCTAGGAGCTCATTGTAGCAGAGGGCAGGCTTCATCCAGGTGACAGGCGGCCTATTTTCTCCCCCTGTATGCAGGGGGTTTACAATGAGCGGTGTCCGCCGCCCCTCGAGACCTACATTCTAGTGCTCGCTGCTGTGGTGCCCTGGCCTCTGCCAGGGAACCAATGCACCAGTCACACTCCCTCCCTCCCCGGAGACGGAGAGCAGTCCTTAGGATACTCCATCCTTCTGCCCCCCGGGCGGCCCTCCAACAACCTGGGTCCGTTCCTGAACCCAGATTGCTGGCATCGCAAGCAGAAATCCAACCATTGTGCCGATGGGCCAGCCACTATGAGATTTGTTTGATATGACTTTCCCACTGTGAAGCCGCACTGCCAGTGGTCATGCTTTCTCCAGGTACTCCATCAGTCTCTCCTTCAGGAGGGTCTCCATTAATTTCCCCACCACTGATGTGAGACTGGCTGGGCTGTAATTGCTGGCCTCCTTCCTGCTGCTGCTTTTGTGCAGGGGGACCACATCAGTCCTCCTTCAGTCCTCTGGAACCACCCTTGCCTCCAGTGAGGTACTAAATAGTGTTGCCAGAGGGGCAGCCAGCACCGTGCTCAGTTTCCTGAGTACCCTTGAGTGGATCCCATCGGCCCCATTGCCTTGTTTTCGTTTAGGGTTTTTAAACTCTCTCTGCTGTAAATGGACACATGTCCACTCTCCCCTGGTACCTGTTAATGCATGTTGGCCCTTCCTCCCTTTGACTGAGAAAACTGAGGAAAAGCATTGTTTAAAATGTTAGCTTTTTCTTGGTCCTCCGCTGCACAGTCCCCCCTCCCCCCCGGTCTCCTGATTTTCACTATACCACCCCTTATCTTCCTCTTTTTGCTGATGTACCTGAGGAAAGTCCTGTCCACCCCCTTGACCTTCTGGGTGATCCTTTCCTCAGTCGGAACCTTTGTTGTCCTTACCCTCCTTCCTGCCTCCCTTTGTTTCTTTAAATATACCTCCCTGTCCACCTCTGATTGGGTCTCCTTATACTTCTGAAAGCCGTTTTTTCCTCGCTTACTGCCTTAGCCACCTCCTTTGTGAACCACAGCGGCCTCTTTCTCCCCTTACTCTTGCTTATTACCTTTAGACAGCATGTCACTACTTTTAGTTATTGTCTCCTTTATTTGATCTCTTGACTCCACCCCCCCCCCCAGATATCCCTTCCTCAAGGGTTTTCTGAGGAAGTCTCCCACAAAAAAAAAAATCTGCTCTCCTGAAGTCCAGGACCCTTGTCCTAGTCTGTTCTTTGTCTTGCCCAATCCATATGCCAAACCACACTGTATGATGATTGCTTGTACCGAGGGGACTACCCCATGACGTCTGTAACGCTGTCACTGTTTGTAAGTACCAGACCCAGCACTGCCCCACCTCTAGTGGGATCTGTAACAATCTGCCTTAGAAATGCCCCTTGCAGGGAGCCTAGGATGACCCAGCTCCTAATTGTAGTTGTGGGCACGATGTTCCAGTCCACATCCAGCATATTAAAGTCACCCATGATTTCTACGTCTCCTTTTCTTACCATTTTGCTTATGGCCACCACCAAAACCCTGTCTAGTTCCTCCCCTATGTTGGTGACCTGTATACCATCCCCACTCGTATGAAGGTCCTAGACCCCATCTCAAATCCAGCCCAAAGAACGTCCAGCCCCTCCTTTTTCCCACAGTATCCTTGTAGTTCCATGGCCTTTATACCTTCCCTTACATACAAAACAACCCCCCTTCCTTCCTGCCCTATCTTTCTGAAATATGTTGTAATCTGGTATGGCCACCTCCCAACTGTGGTTGCAGGTGCACCATGATTCTGTTATGGCCAGCAGATCCGGGTTCACCTTTGCAATGGTAGCCTCGAGGCCAGGAAATCTGTTCCCTTGGCTCATGGCGCTGACGCACCTGGCTCTCCACGCCTTCTGTCCCTCCCTGCCGCTACTCTGTCTTCTCTTCCTGAGTCCATACTTTACCCTTCTCCTTTCCCTGGTACTGTCCTGTGCCTTTTGATCCTCTCCCTGCCCACCTTACCTAGTATTTCTCTCAAACTTTGCTCCACCTCTTGATCCCCCATCCCCCCACCCCTTTTTCCCAGTACCCTTAGGGAATTTACTTCCAGTGAGCTTTTCTTTACTGCTGCTCTATTAGCTGGGGCTGGGGGGTGGGACATTCACTGCCTCTGTCATTTCTTCTGCCTCTTCCCATGGCTAGTTTAAATGCCCATCGAAACAGCATTTAAACCTTCCACTTAGGACTGTCATTCCCCTCCCGGATGGATGGAGGCCATCCCATTTGTACAGGTCTTTAGCCCCCCTTATGATTGCCCTCAAGCAACAGGGACTAAACCACTGCAGAGGAGAGGCCACCGCCCCACTACGGATCCAACGTGGTCAACCTCATGCTTGCTGGGGGAGGGCGACAGCCACATGTCCTTAGAAGAACAGCATGTGGTAAACTGTGTCTCAAGTGCTCTTCCTAGGAATATTCAGAAGCAACTGAGGCCAGTCTGGGTAAACAACACCTTTTTTTTTCAACTTTCTTTATCCTCCTCAGCGGGCCACCCAATCGTCTGCTAACCTACCGGACCCGGGATCGTTTGGGGACTTGTAGTGTCTTGTGCACCCCGGCAGAACCCCAGAGTTAGGCCAGAGGCTCTATCCTTGGGTGACCCCTCAATTTCCTCTGTTTTCTCCCCTTCAGTCATACTTCTGAGACCCTGTAAGCAGTGTCGCATGCACATGGAGGTGCACATGTGCACCGCAGCTCCAGTATCAGCCTCTTCTGCCCTTCCTCGGCCTAATGCTGGCAGTCCCCGGAGCGATGCAGCCACTCCGGCCTCCACCAGGGGTGGCCAAGCTCTGAGGAAATTAAGTTCTCCCTCCCGAGGCAGAGGGCTGCCAGCCAGCAGCCACTTGCATTCTCTCCCTTCCCCCCCGCTGACCTCCGATGACCCAGGCTCATTCAGACGGAGTGCGCTTCAGCGTGGCCACGAGGTAGCGTCCAGCACCTCAACCCTCTGCACCACCGGGCGCAGTAAACAACACCTTGGCATATGTATTGAGTCATTACCTGGGGTCACAGTTCCAAAGGCCAGAGTACTCCTGAAGTGGGAGGGGTTGAAGGTGAGAGGGAATTTGCGGTTGTTTCTGGGTTACCCACAGATGTTTTGCTAGGAAATGACTGATACGAGGAAAATATGGTCTGTGCTGTGACTCATAGGCAGATTGACGGCTAGGACAGGTAATGGTAAATGGGAAGATTAGGAGGGATTGAGGGAGATGAGATCTCACCCTGCTTATGACCTTGGGCCTGTACCAGACATTTTGGCTGCTGAGCCGAAGGGGTCACAGCAGCCAGAGAAAACATCTCTCATTGTTGCGGTACAGGGAGAGGCTATGCCAGAGAGCTCTGTGGGGCAGCAGTTCAGTAACACAGGAGTCTAGAGGGAGACCTCACTGACAAGCAGCAGCTGCAGCCAGCTGCAAGGAAGACAAAGTTGGGGGACTTCACAAGATGGACTGCACAAGACTCATCTCATGGATTCATCTCTGGCTGCCCTTGTGATGTGCAACACAGCAGATGGCGGTTAGGAGGAGCCTGCTCCAGTCCTGGGGTGTTGTGTCTGCAGGGCACACCCCTAGACAGCAGGCTGGATGAGGGGAGTGCTTAAAGACTTTGCTTCACTGCTTACTGCTACCACAGGATGCACTGATCTCACAGTGCCTGAGGTGAAAACCACGACCAAAAAAAGCCCACAAACAAAGGCAACATCAGGAGCTTGAGGCAGTAAAAGGAATAATGAGGACAGGGATACAGAAAATTCTGGGTTTGGGAGTGATCCATCCATTAAGTGTCCCCTGGGCAGCCCCAGTGGTGCTGATTCTGAAGAAAGATGGAACAACCAGGCTCCTATGTTGATTCCAGGTGGTTAAACAAGGTCACTGTACCTGATGCATACCTCTTACCTGGGACAGAAAAGTTACTGCATAGCTTTGGAGGGGCTAGCTACCTGATCACAATAAATTTGATGAAGTGATACTGGTAAGTTCAGCTCTCTGTGGATGCCCCTGAAATGTCAGGAATTCACTGTTATGCTATAGATAGGTCACTGACAGAGCAAAGGCCGATGGCACATTTATAAGGTTGAAAAAGAAATGGGCAGACTGGATGGGCCTTGCGGTCCTTATCTGCCGTCAACTTCTATGTTTCTATGTTTCTATGCCTTTTGGCACGAGGAAGTTACCTGCCACTTTCTAAAGACTAGTTGAAACACTCCTGAATGGGACTGGGCACTTTACTCTAGCTTATATAAATGATACAGGCATATTTAACCAGACCTGGGACGATCATCTTTCTCTTGTGAGGGAAGTCCTGACCAGACTATGGGAAACAGGTCTGACTATCAAGTCAGACAAGTACCTAATCAGGATGGTAGAGGTGCCATACTTGAGACATTGTGTTGGAAGGTGGCACATCAAGCCTAAGTCAGCTAGGGTTGAAGTAATTCAGAATTTGCCCATTCCCAAACCAAGAAGCAACTGAGTGCATTCCTGGGAACTGTGGAGCACTGTCGCAAGGTGTTTAAAATGATAGTACCATTGCAGCTCCATTAACAGACAGTACCACTAAGAAGCTCCTAGGCAAGATTCAGGGAGTGGAGTGCTGTGAAACTGCCTTCCAACAACTGAAACTGGCACTGTGTCAAACCCCTCTGCTTGCTTGCCCATATTATAATTTGGAGATTGCTGTTCGGTGTCTGGGGTGGTGCTCTCTCTTAAGTGTCCAGGGATGGGGTCAAAAGGCCAGTTATTTTCCTCATCCAGAAGCTGCTACAGAGGGAAATGATGTACTCTACCATTATGAAGGAATGTCTGGCCGTTGGCTGAGCCATCAAGAGATTGCGCCTCTGTATGTATGGAAGATCATTCACAGTGATCACAGACACAGTCTATTGCAATGGCTAAACAGAATGAGTGGGCAAAATGCCAACCTGTTGCGCTGCAGTATCAGTCTCCAGGACTGCGATTTCACCATACGGCATTGCAGTAGTATGCAAAATGCTAACGCAGATGGACTGTCTTACCAGTATGAGTAAATAAGGGCCAGACAGCCTGCATGAAGTGGCTATGCGTAGAACTCAGGAATATGCAGCTTCACAAAAACAAAGGGGGTGCTGGCCCACTAGCACGTCGGTAGTGCCTCCGCTCACAACACTGATGACCCGGGTTCAGAAATGTGCCTGAGTTGTTGGAGGGCCAGCTAGGTGAGGTGAGTTGAGCATCCCACAGGATGCTCTGCACCTGGGGGAGGGAGAGAGTTTAGTCTCCACTGTACTACCATCACCTGAGTTACCACAGATGGTGGTGCAGTCAGGAATCGTGGATCATGGTGGGAGGCCACTGACTTGCTCTGATGTGCATGGCACACAACTGCATGCCTGCATCACAGAGGTCATCCTAATTTCCTAAGGGGCTAGGGAGATAAAGTGGGAAACCCCCCCCGACCAGAGAAAGAGGACTTCTGCCTCTCACTGTAAGCTGCACACCACTTACCATGGCACTCTCTCCAGCACCAGACTTTAACTTGGTTGGTGGCCTGAGTCCACCAGGGGTGGCCCCACCCTAAGAAGCAAGCTAAGGAGGAACATGGGGAGAGGTAAGTCCTGAAGAAAGGGGGGTAATGGGGCTAGCTGAGAAGGTAGGAACAAAGGCGGGCCAGTTGGGTGAACGAGAAAAAGTATACTAAATTAAAAACCAAGACAAAGGGGGAGGTATGTGACTTCTCTAGATGTGTGTGGGCCAGGATACATTGCTCAACTGTGACAAAAAACTAGTCTACTTGGGAGATTTTCAGCAGACCAGCAGGGTTTCTTAAGTGACGTTTGGACCTTCATTATGGAGGACTCTTAAAAGGGGCGATGTGGTCATTAGTAAGCAAAAGCTTGGAGACAGTCTTGAAGGAACACAGCCACATTCTTTCAGATGCTAAACAATCTTCAATAGAAAGTTGGGTTCCTGAGTCTCAGAGGTCAGATAATATTGCAAGGTAGGCATCACCCCAAATTCCAGGTCTCAAGCGTTTTCAGCCAATCCGATGAATTTGGGTACAGAGAAGTGATGTCACAGCCTCCCTCAAATAAGGCATCAGGGAGAGAGAGGGAGAGGATTTAAATACATCAACCCAGTTATAGTTCTGTCCAGGCCATGGCCGGGGGGGGGGAGAGAGATGCGGTTGCAGTAGGGCCTACAGTGTCAGGGGACCCACTGCCTCAGAGGTCAGCATTAAAAAAAAAAAAAAACTTTCATCGTAACAGGCAAACCTGTAACTTTCTTTCTGTACACTGCTTATCCATTTGACTTTCATCCATCACCTAACTTACTTTATTACAGCATAGTCGAACCTACTACCCCGGCAGATGCCTTGTGATACCTTGTTGCCTAATTGCATTGTCTTGTCCTTGAATGTATCTACCTCCTCATGAACTATAATGGGTACTGTTCCAAATGTATACTGTCTTATGCTGCAGGAACTGACCTGCATACCTTGCCTCTATACTATGTCATTCTATGCTTGAAAATGTTGTATCTTATGATGTTGTATACAGTATTCTCTATGTTTCACAGTTGTGGACATTGTATCAATACCCAGGTCCAGCTTGAAAATGAGCTCTTCTCAACAATATTTCACCTGGCTAAATACAGACTGATTGATTTGAAATTGGGTCTGTCACTAGTGGTCTCTGCTGCAGATTCCAACTCCAGGGATCCTTGGGATCGGGGCATAGAATAAAGAAGCAATAGGGTCTATTGATCAAAACGTCTGCTCTTGGTGCTGGTGTCACGAGGAGGAAGAGGTACAAATTACATCATTCAGTTCCTCGATCACGGTGCCAGCAAGGGGGGGGGAAGGAAGGCATGATGGACAGTGCTAATGGGTATTTTGACTTATTGATGAGGAGGTACGGCCCCACAAAATATTTTGCAGGGGGACCCTTACTGTCATTGGCGCAGCCCTTGTTCTGCTCACTCTCATTTTGCTGGGGTCCTGTGTGAGTGGGGTCTCAAAGGAAAGAGCCAGATCTGTATCTGTAGAGAGAGAGAGAGAGAGAGAGAGAGAGAGAGAGAGAGGAGGGGGAGAGAGAAGAGAGAGAGAGAGAGGTGGGGGGAGAGGAGAGAGAGAGAGAGGGAGAGAGAGAGAGGGGGAGAGAGAGAGAGGAGGAGGGAGAGAGAGGAGGGAGAGGAGAGAGAGAGGTAGAGGAGAGAGAGAGGTGGGGAGAGGAGAGAGAGAGAGAGAGAGAGGTGGGGAGAGAGAGAGAGAGAGAGGAGGGAGAGAGAGAAGGTGGGGGAGGAGAGAGAGAGGTGGGAGAGGGAGAGAGAGAGAGAGAGAGGGAGAGGAGAGAGAGAGGGGAGGGAGGGAGAGAGAGAGGGTGGGGGAGAGGGAGAGAGAGAGAGAGGTGGGGGAGGAGAGAGAGTGGGGAGGGAGAGAGAGAGAGGGAGAGAGGGGGGAGAGGAGAGAGAGAGAGAGAGAGTGGGGGAGAGAGGGTGGAGAGGAGAGAGAGAGAGGTGGGGGAGGGAGAGAGGAGAGAGAGGTGGGGAGAGAGAGAGAGAGAGAGGTGGGGGGAGAGAGAGAAGAGAGAGAGAGGTGGGGAGAGAGAGAGAGAGAGAGGGAGGGAGAGAGAGAGAGAGAGAGAGAGGTGGGAGAGAGAGAGAGAGAGAGGTGGGAGAGAGAGAGAGGAGAGAGAGAGAGAGAGAGAGGTGGGGAGAGAGAGAGAGAGGGAGAGAGGGAGAGGGTGGGGGAGAGAGAGAGGGAGGGAGAGAGAGAGAGAGAGGTGGGGAGAGGAGAGAGAGGGTGGGGGAGAGGGAGAGAGAGAGAGAGAGAGGGGGGAGAGAGAGGAGAGAGGAGAGAGAGAGAGAGAGGGTGGGGGAGAGAGAGAGAGAGAGAGGTGGGAGAGAGAGAGAGAGAGAGGTGGGGAGAGAGGAGAGAGAGAGGGGAGGGAGAGAGAGAGAGGTGGGGAGAGGAGAGAGAGGGAGGGAGAGAGAGAGAGGGTGGGAGAGAGAGAGAGAGAGGGTGGGGAGAGAGAGAGAGAGGTGGGAGAGAGAGAGGGTGGGGAGAGGAGAGGGAGAGAGAGAGAGAGAGGTGGGAGAGAGGAGGGAGAGAGAGAGAGAGAGAGAGAGAGGGTGGGGAGAGAGAGAGAGAGAGGTGGGGGAGAGGGAGAGAGAGAGAGAGAGAGGTGGGGGAGAGGGAGAGAGAGAGAGAGAGGTGAGAGGGAGAGAGGTGGGAGAGAGAGAGGTGGGGAGAGGAGAGAGAGAGAGAGAGGTGGGGGAGAGGAGAGGTGGGAGAGAGAGAGAGAGAGAGGTGGGAGAGAGAGAGAGAGAGAGAGGTGGGAGAGGAGAGGAGGGAGGAGAGAGAGAGAGAGAGGGGGGGAGAGGAGAGAGAGAGAGAGAGGGTGGGAGAGAGAGAGAGAGAGAGGTGGGGGGGAGGGAGAGAGAGAGAGAGGGGGGAGAGGGAGAGAGAGAGAGAGTGGGGGAGAGAGAGAGGAGAGAGAGAGAGGGTGGGAGAGAGAGGGAGAGAGAGAGAGAGAGGTGGGGGAGAGGGAGAGAGAGGGGGAGAGGGAGAGAGGAGAGGAGGGAGAGGGAGAGAGAGAGAGAGAGAGAGAGGTGGGGAGAGAGAGAGAGAGAGAGAGGGGTGGGGAGAGAGGAGAGAGAGAGAGAGGGGGTGGGGGAGAGAGAGAGGTGGGGGAGAGGAGAGAGAGAGAGAGAGAGAGGGGGAGAGGGAGAGAGAGAGAGAGAGAGAGAGAGGGAGGAGAGAGAGAGAGAGAGGTGGAGGTGGAGAGAGAGAGAGAGGTGGGGGAGAGAGAGAGAGAGAGAGAGAGAGAGAGAGAGAGAGAGAGAGAGAGAGAGACTTCAGGCAACAAAAGTGGTTGGATGGTGGGTAAGATGACCTTGTAACTGGTACAGAATATAGAAATGTTTACCTGCTGAAAGTGTACCAAACGGCTTTTTACCCAGTCCACCATCATAACGATACTGTTATTGACTATCGTAATTAGTATAAATACTGTGCCTGAATATACTGCTGTATTATGGAAAACTGATAGAAAATTGCCCCCTTGTTGGTTGGTCATCAGCTGGGTTCTAAGTTAACTAAGAGACTAGGGCTTTGAAAACCGGCAAAACAGTACTATTTTAACACTTTTAAGGTCCATTTCAGCAGTAGGTTTAGTTAGTAGCCGAGTTCTTAATTTAGTTAGGGCCTTCAGTGAGCCAGGCAGTGTTAGTTTGTAATGTTTTTTAGCATAAGGAACCAGTCATGAGTGCTTCAGGATTGGTGTTTCAGCACTCAGCTGTGCCAGAACACTATTGTCTTTACATGTCTTCATGGGTAAATTGAAAACGCGTTAGCGGTTTGTCTGACAGAGTTCAAAGTTAGATCAGCATATCAGCACCTTATTCATGTTCACTGGTGTGTGCGGCTTGAGATGCCAGTTTAGGCAATCTCCCCTGCAGCTACCCCCCTAAATTAGACGTTGGAGTAAGGGGAGATGTTTTGGATTCCCTTAGCTTAGGAGAGCCAGGACTGTTTGGGAGGTTTCAAGACTGCAGTACATTCAAGGACTGGATAAAGGGGACTGCTCGTTGTTGTACTGAGTCAGCTGTAAACTCATAGAACTGTGAGTAATGGGTAGCAGGGACTGGCATTTCTCTGTTTTGGATTGGTGAGTGGATGGGGACCCAGTTTGTCTGTCCAAATGCTGGCTCAGTTATATACTGGACAGTTCTGTGATCCCTGACCATGATTGGTGACAGCAAGGTCAGTGGAGGTAGTCTAGCTGTATTACTGCTTGGCTTCTAAAGTCACTGTTTGGGTGAGACCCCAACTCTAGTTGCCAGTGCTAGTGGGCTGCAGAAGAGGTGCTGTAACAGAGCAACCTCTGATGCTGTGAGAGGGCATCTGGAAATAACTCACTTTTTCTCATTTGGAACTTTTCTTGTAATTGCCAGGTAACAGCTGAATGAGAGTGGACTACTTTATGTTCACTTTAATTCTGCCTGCTGCAGTACCTGGCTGTCTGGAAGCTGCTTTAAGGAATACGATTCCTGTTCTAAGTGGCAGCGTGAGGGGGGACTTCTGTCTTATGCCTTTTAGTCTACGGTTTGAAGGCTTTTTGGACATCCTGTAGAGATCTGTGTATACTTCAGTAAAGATCACCCTCTGCTGGTTATTTATTTATAGTATTGCAATTGAAATAAATATTTTTTTGTTTGCTTGCACATGCTGTGCAGCAAACATTTCGTTATGATAAACCGCATTTCAGTGGCATGTCACTGCCATATACAATGCACATCAATCTGCACTGGGCTTGTCAGTGACAAACCAATGACCAGGAAAACTGAGTATGACACTGGTCACTGTTTGCTGGGAAGAAACTTGTTGTAATTGAAAGGATTGAAGCGCTCCTATGAGAGAGTGCTTTGATCCCTTCATTCACATAAAGCCAGCTGGCCTGTGTCTCTTTTCTATCTGTTTCAGGTCCTCCCCCCACTGTTCTCAGTGGTGTGTGTGTGTGTGTGTGTGTGTGTGTGTGTGTGTGTGTGTGTGTGTGTGTTTCTGTCCTCCCCACACACCATCTGACAAGCAGTTGAGGTAATCATACCATCTGTGATGTGTTGCCTGAGTTGGTGGCTTTTCAGTATGAGTGTGTTAAAAATGCTTTAGTACAATATGCATGTTACAGCAAGTTTTAGGACACAGTAATGGATGGAGGCAAAGTTATGTAGCCCAGGTGCTGTGTGCCAGTGGGCTACTACCCCTGCCTGTTGGCCCTCTAACAGGTTAAGGGGCCTGGGTCCTGCTACAGTGGTGTTCGGGGGTCCTATCCCAAAGATAATAAAAATTGCATGGCGCCTCCACCCAGAGATAATTTGAAGTGGATCAGGTGACTGGCTGGCACAACCCCCTTGGATGCTGCATCTACCCACCTCCCCTGCCAATCACTCCACACAATAGTTACCCAACAATTCAGTACCCCATAAACCATGAACAGTAATGCTTGGACAGGATCAGAGAATTCCTGCACACACAATTTCAAACAGTAAACCACAGCTTTATTTGGGGGAAAGGACTAGGGAAGGGGTTCCGGGACAAAGGATGGCTGTGGAATAAAAAAAAAAAAAAAAACTGATTACTGAAGATAGGCAACAAAAAAAAAACACGTGAGCCCGCAGGCCAAGCCTTCCCCCACTGGTACCAATGTCCCCAAAATGGTCCCTAGGGGTACCCTCTAGGTGCGGGTCTGGTCGGTGCAGTGAGTTGGCTGGCTGTTGGGGCCTGAAAATATTTTAGAAGAACTTGATGAATGATAACAAGACAATTTCCCTTTTCCCTCCCAGGAACCAGGTCCTGGATACTCATGGTTTGTCGTTCTCGGCACCGGGGAAATGGAGCTCCTGTTTAGTGCAGCACAACAGACACAGGCTGGCCAGGATCCCTGTGATGGGATGGAACTTGCTCGAGGATCTTGCAGCTGGTGACCTTGATTGTAGTTCTTGCTGCTTGTTACCTTTGGATGCTTCTGGTCCATTGCAGAGCACTGTGGCAGGACAATACTAGCCCCAGAAGGCCCAAACCCGGGAGTGGCTCCACAGCCCAGCTCCTCCGATGGGTCGCAGATGCCCTAGCACCCAGTAAGTGCTGGTGACCTCCTGAGAGTAAGTCCCACTTGGGAGGGGTTAGCAAGTTGCCTCCTTGGCTCTGGGTGAGGACTCCCTAGAGGTGGGGGTCCTCCTGCAGTCCCTGCACTGAGTTCTCAGGAAAGAAAAGTTTTCAGGCAGTCGCTCCAATAAAGTCCAGTGCTGATCAGGTGTGGGTGTTGGCCTCTATTTCGATGAGTGCAAGTGCAATTCAGCAGGGGGAACTCATTAACAACAACCCCTTGCACACCAATCCACACTTTCAAGTTAACAGTAATCCCAACCTTTTCTTCGGCTGCAGCTAGGCCTCGGCTCTCAGCCACTTTAACCAGTTCACACAGGACACACAAAGATTCAGCTAGCACCCCGATGATCAGAGACACTCTGCTGCTTCAGAATTTCTTTTACAGCCTCACACAAGCAAATGGCTCCTCAGCCCTGACTATAGCACTCAGACAATCTGCACAGTCTTCTCAGCAGTTCCAGCTTTCCAGTGCAGGGTTTCTGCAACATTCAGTCTCTCCCATGAATAGCAAGCAACTTTTCCATACCCGGGGAATCAGCATCACAGTTCAGCTCTTTCTCTCTCTTTTCCCTTCTCACTCTGTTTCTGCATCACCGCAATCTCTAATTCTAGCAATCTCCACTTCTGCAACACAGCCGTCTCCACCTAGGGCCTGGGTAAGCCCCTGATGTCCAAAGTCCACTCTCACAGGGTACTCCTGACTCATACATAACCCAGGAAGAGACTGAAGAAATCCCAGAAATTCCATCCACACAGTTTTAGCCAAAAACCCAGCGTTCTCTTGGCCGATGGAGCTTATCAATAATGGATAACCATTACCATAGTGATTAATATTTCCTGCTTGTTTATTGGGGCATGATGTATGTGCCAGAATTAGTCTCCTCCTTTTCCCAGGAATCCCTCTGTCCAAGTTTTGGGTGCCTAGATTCTGATTGGCTGCAATAATGGGGTTAGGTGTGACAAACATGCCAGCTCCCATTCAGTTTATTGGAGTCCATACAGTTTCCTCAACCTTATAGGGCGAGAGCAGTCCAACACATTATTTTATTTAGCCAAACATCCCACCAGATTGTAGCCCCTTAATTGCTCTCTCAATTGAGCCCACTCTTGTCTTAGTACCCCCAGTAGTTTTGCTGTCACTGCCGCTGAAACGCTGTCTCTCCAGGTGGCAGGCAGCATCTAATTAATATGCATGAGGGGTCATGACTTATTCATGAGCCCTCATGATCTGCAATTCCAGCTTTTTATTCCCCTTGGTCACGGTCCTCATTTAATACACCAGGGGCACTGGGACCGAGACACACTCCTTTTTTAGACTGCAAGGCAGAGGTCAGAAACATCAAAGGCACTCACTTTGCACATGCGCGGACCCTGGCAGCATCGGGGAAATGCCAGCAGCTCGCTATTTGTTTTTGAAGCCCAAATGGGGCTAAAATTAAATGCAGGGCTGTTCTGGGGACAAGGAGTGATGGGGAAACCAGCCAGCAAGTGGGAAGAAGTTGAAGGGGAACCAGCTGGCACAGGAAAACCAGGACAGATGGGATAAATGTGGGACAATGAAGGTAAGCCCCCAAAGGGGGGTTACACTCCCTCCCCTTAAATACTTGGCTTCCATGCCAAGCCTAAGAGCAAAGTGCTATAACATGGCAATCAAGTAAACTAGCAGCAACGCACATTAACATTTCTAACTATACTCCTGGTTCCTAACTTTATAACATCAACCATTTAAGAACAGGAAAACATTTTATACAATTCAGTAAAAACTTTCCGCTTTAATGAACCATAGGCACTTTAGTACTTCATAGTATACTTGTACCACTCTTCCCCTTTGTACTCTTTCACCTCCCTCTTCTCCTTTTGGCCACCTTCCCTTTGGGCGTGGGGGAGGGTCTAGCACTAACAGGGCAAATGAACATCCTTTCTGGTGACCTGGGTGTGATATATATATATATGTAATAGATATACCACTCTGAGGTGTACGGTTGCGCTCTGATATACACACACCTTGGTGTGCATGCTTCACGAGGGCGCGCGGGCAGTGTCCAGCTCACCAGGCGTGCATATTATATCAGGCAGCAGCTCCACCACCTCAAGTGAATTATCTATCTTATAAAATATCAAAATTGTTTTGGAGAGGGGCAAAAGTGCAGGTGTGCAGTCACGCTCTGATATACATGACAGTCATGTGGTGGTGGTGGTGGTCCAATAAATGTCAAGCAATTTCCCTACCCATTTTATAAATATATATATATGTATGTATGTATACTCCCTTGTATACTACAAATAAGGGCAGATCAGTGGGCACCCTGGATGCATCATAACTCAAACTCAGTAGGGGCCATACAGTCTTTCCTGACCTTATGGGGGTTTCTTGCACTTCAGGTCTGGGGGCTACCTCCTGTTCGAAGGCAGAGTCTATGTCACTCTCCCCGTAGCCTGTACCTTCTTCTTCAGTGCGGGCAGCATGCGGCAGCTCTTCCTCTCCTATACCACTCTGTCCAGAAGTGTTGTCTTTGGGCCACTCAGAGGACCCAGTCGAACTACTATACAAGTTCAATGTGGGCTCTCCAAAAGGTATTTCTTCGAGGGAGCTGCTCTGGAACCACTTAAAGGGCTCCGCTGGACTAGTATTCAAGTCTGAAGTGGTCCCTTTGAGGGGGAGAAGGAGCAGCCTCCCCTTCAGCACCCTGCTCCCCAGGCACAGCCATGTCCACCTCTCCATGTCTGTCGGGGACCTCCGTGTCACTTGCACTGAGCCCTTCTCTCACAAGACCAGTCTCTAACATCAAGGGCAGTCCCTGAAGTAGTCTCTCTAGTTCAGGGGTAGGGTAAAAACACACACGTACAGTGGCGTGAAAAAGTATTTGCCCCCTTCCTGATTTTCTCTATTATTGCATATTTGTCACACTGGATGTTTTCAGGTCTTTAGACGAAATATAATATTAGATAAAGGGAACCTGGTGGACAAATAACACTTTTTTTTTACTTATTTCATTTATTTAATGAAAAAAGTTAACCAACACCAACTGGCACTGTGTGAAAAGTAATTGCCCCTAGTTAAATCAACCCAATTAAAGGGATAATTAGAGTCAGCTGATTGAACACAGCCAGGCTTGATTACAGCCAGCCCTGCTCAATATAAACCTCACTTATTTTGGCCCTTACCATCAGAGTCACATTGCCAGCACAAAGATTCAACAACACATTATGCCATGATCAAAGGAAGTTCCTGAAAAGATCAAGAAAAACATTTTGTTGCCCTCCATCAGTCTGGAAAGGTTACAAAGCTATTTCTAAAAGGCTCTGGGACTCCATCAAACCACAGTGAGAGCCATAATCTCCAAATGGAGAACACTTGGAACAGTAGTGACCCTTCCAGGAGTGGGTGCCTGCCAAAATTACTCCAAGGGCTCAGTGTAAAATCATCCAAGAAGTCTCAAAGGATCCTAAAACAACATCCAAAGAACTGCAGGCTTCTCTTGCCTCAGCTAAGGTCAGTGTTCATGACTCCACAATCAGAAAGAGACTGGGCAAAATGGGCTTCATGTAGAGTAGCAAGGCAGAAACCCTAAACCAAGAAGAACATAAATGCTCTCTCTCATTTGCTAAGAAGCACCTGGATGATCCACAAGCCTTTTGGGAAAATGTTCTATGGACAGATGAGTCCAAAGTGGAACTTTTGGACAACATGGATCCCATAATGTCTCGCGTAAAGCAAGCACAGCATTCCACAGTAAGAACACCATACCAACAGTCAAACATGGTGGTGGTAGTGTGATAGTGGGGATGCTTTGCTGCTAAGGACCTGGATGACTTGCCATAATTAAGGAACCATGAATTCTGCTCTGTACCAGAAAATTCTTAAGGAGAATGTCAGTCATCCTTCCGTCAGCTGAAGCTGAAGCGTAGTTGGGTCATGCAGCAAGACAATGATCAAAACACAAAGCAAGTCCACATCAGAATGGCTAAAGTAAAATTAAAGTTTTAGAGTGGCCTATCAAAGTCCAGACTTAAACCCAACAGAGATGCTGTGGCAGGACCTGAAACGAGCAGTTCATGCTTGAAAACCTACCAAATGTTACTGAATTAAAGCAGTTCTGCGAGGAAGAGTGGTTAAAATTCCTCCACAGCGATGTGAAAGACTGATATTGAATTATAGGAAGTGTTTGGTTGCAGTCATTGCAGCTAAATGTGGCGTAACCAGTTATTAAGTGTAAGGGGCAATTACTTTTCACACAGTGCCAATTGGTGTTGGTTAACTTTTTTCATTAAATAAGTGAAATAAAAAAAAAAAACAAGTGTTATTTGTTCACTCAGGTTCCCTTTATCTAATATTACATTTTGTCTAAAGACCTGAAAACATCCAGTGTGACAAATATGCAATAATAGAGAAAATCAGGAAGGGGGCAAATACTTTTTCACGCCACTGTATGTCCTCAGCCTCTCTGTCTGACTCATCAGCCAAATTGTCTTCCTCGAGTACCTCCTGTCATTGGGCAGGTCCAGCCCCTGTAGCATCTCTGTCTTTCTGCTGCTGTAGTCTGCATGCAGCAGCTTGAGTGGTTGGAAGTACAGGTGGCTCCATCAAATTAGTCTCCGATCCAATAATTTTATCTTTGATGGGAAGGAGGTGGTTCCTGTGCATCACTTTTACACCTTCTGGTTTCTTCCTCTGGTCGAATCCTGTATAGAGGCAGCGCTTCCAGTTTCTAAACTACCTCATACAGTGTGCTTCCCCACCAGTCAGCAATTTTATGTTTCCCAGGTAGGCCCAGACTCCTGAGTAACACTCAGTCACCTGGCTCCAAGTCTTGTGCCCACAATTTTTTATCATACTTCTCTTTATTAGCCCGATTTCACTTGGGGCTCTCTCTGAGGCTAGTTGATAGGCATCATTCAACTGTTGTTTCAGACTTATCACATATTGCAAGTATTCAGTCTCTTTGATGCCACCCACTGACACTCCGAAACACAGGTCTGTGGGGAGGTGGGCCTCCCACCAAAACATCAGATGGTAAGGAGAGAAACTTGTGGCATCATTTTTTGTGCAGTTGTATGCATGGACCAAAGTGCTTACTCGTTGGCTCCAGGTACGCTTGTCTCTTGGATCCGGGGTGCCCAGCTTGTCCAATAGGGTTCTGTTGAAGTTCTCAGGCTGGGGGTCACCCTGGGGGTAGTAGGGTGTGGTTTGGGACCTTCTGATACCCCATAAGGACAAGAGCTCTTTTATCAACCAGCTCTTGAAATCACACCGCTGGTCTGAATGGATTCTTTAAGGTGCTCTGTAGTGGACAAAAAACTTCTCAATCAACACTTTGGCCACCATGGAGGCTCTCTGGTCGTCCTTAGTGGGGTAAGCTTTAGTATACTGGGTGAAATGATCTGCAATCACCAATATGTTGGAGATATTCCTGGAGTCTGGTTCCAATGTAAGAAAACTGATGCACACTAATTCCATCGGTGCACTGGTACTGATATTAACTACAGGGGCAGTCTTTTGGAGAAGTGATTTCCTCTGGATACACTAGCGACAGTTCTTGCAATAATATTCTACATTAACTCCCATCTTGGGCCAATAGAATCTGCTTTTTACCAATTCCAGGGTGTGTTCGCTGTCCAAGTGGCCCATATCATCGTGTAGGGCTTTCATCACCAGGCCTTGAAAACAATCAGGCAATACCGACTCCACACGCCCCCGCTGGTCCTGATTCACTCGGTAGAGCAAACCTTTCTTGAGCTGAAACTTCAGCAATTCTTACAGTAATAACCGGGTATGTGGGTCATTAGCTTTTACTTGAGCCAGATCTCCTCTTCTCTGCAGCACTTGAATCATCTCCCCCATAACAGAGCTGTCCAGATGCTCTTTTTGTAAGTCCTGAGTAGTAAGCCATGGCAAAGACCTTATGTCGAGGGCAGTCAAATGGCAGTAAGCTGTAGAAAGGCAGCTCCCAGAGGCTCCTAAACATTCCACCAAATGAGAGGCATCTTTGAGAGAAGGGGACTCGTCACCATCAAATTTCTTATGCAATGCTTTTACCACTCGTCCAGGTATCTTGACCCAGCTGGAATGCTCAGTCCCCTGAATTAACTGGCGTTGGGACAAGGCATCAGCATCTATATTAATCAGCCCAGGCTGGTAGTCTATGCTGTAGTCATAGGTAGACAGAGCCGACAACCACCAGTGGCCGGCTGCATCTAGTTTGGTTGTGGTCTGTACATAAGTAAGTGGGTTGTTGTCAGTCTTCACAGTAATCTTCACCTCATACAGGTTATCATGAAATTGGTCCACAATGGCCCACTTCAATGCTAAAAATTCCAGCTTGTGGATGGGATACCTTCTTTCCAAAAGGTTGAGACTCCGGCTTGCATATGCCACTGGGCGCAGACCCTCTGGATATTCTTGATACAATACTGCCCCATGGCCACTGAAACTTGCATCTGTATGTGGGATATAGGGCTTCTGTGGGTCACCATAGGTGAGCACCGGTGTGCGAGTCAGGCAGTATATAATGTCCTCAAAAGCTCTATCACACTCCTCGGTCCATCGGGAGCCAAAAGGTTCAGATAGACTAAAATATTTAGGTTGTTTAGCTTGGCTTCCTGGAGGAGGGGTCTTCTTGCTCTTATTTGTTGGAGGACACCCCTGTAGTAAGTTCAAAAGAGGCCTGACTACTCTGGTGTATTCTGTCATAAATCTCTGGTAATACCCACAAAAAACATGCAGCTGTTGTAATTCTTTCAGATTCCTGGGTTTTGGCCAGGTGGTAAGAGCCGCCATTTTACTGGGGTCTGTCTGAATGCCCTTGGGAGAGATGATGTGCCCAACATATTTGACTGAGACCTGAAAGAATTGGCACTTATCAACAGAGAAAATCAGTCCAAATTCTTCCAGCTGGTCTAACACATTGAGTAGCCGTGATTCATGCTCTTCCAGCGTCTTTCCAAAAATGATAACATCATCTAAATAAACCATGCACTCCAGTAGGTTCATGTCCCCCATTGCCCTTTCCATAAGCCACAAAAACGTCACGGGGGTGCCCGAAATGCCCTGAGGCATTCTCAAAAATTCGTAAAATCCTAGGGGGCATATAAAAGCTGTCTTTTCCTGATCCTGCAGGGCCATGAGAATTTGATAATACCCACTTCTTAAGTCCAAAACTGAAAAACATTGGCTGCCATTCATGCAGTCTAGAGCATCTTGGACAGATGCAACCCATCATGCCAGTATAGGCTTGCATCACTCCAGGTGAACCCCCAGTCCCCAATGAAGCCAAATCCCTGAGCTCCACACCAGTTTTTCAACCACTGATTGAATCCCATGATGCAGAACACCCTAGCCTCTCCTACACCATAGCTGGTCAGCACCTCCGAGAAGGTTACCGTGTGTGCTACTTGTCTAAGGCCCCTCCCCAATTCCACAAACTCTTCCTGCACTTCTCTAATCTCTTTCTTAGCCAGGTGATTTGTCCCTAGGTGGACAATGACATCCAGCTCCCTTCCCTGTGCAGCTGCTCCGGCAATCCTGAGGATTCGCTCCCTGTCCCTCCAAGCCATGGCCACAGGCAGGCACCTTACCTCCCTCTCCCCTTCCTCC
This sequence comes from Neoceratodus forsteri, assembly GCA_016271365.2. NCBI lineage: Eukaryota > Metazoa > Chordata > Ceratodontiformes > Ceratodontidae > Neoceratodus > Neoceratodus forsteri. The sequence continues at coordinate 1,102,331,614 of CM028133.1, forward strand.
CCAGTTCTACCTTCCTAACAATGGAGTCCCCCACCAGGAGTTGATTCCTTTCCCTGCCACCATCCTGTGGGTCTCCTTTGTGGAGGTTCCCAGCATCCTCCTTGGTCTCCACTGCGGGTGCCTCCATACAGGAACCACACTTTGCCAGAATGGCATAGGAATTGTGGAGAGGTACAGCTGGAGGGATGCGCCTCTGTTCCACCACCCTCACCCTCCCTGAGCCCTCTGTGGTCCAACCGCTCCTCTTTCTTGGCAACCTCCGAGGCAACAGCAGTGGCACTGGTGGTCCCTGGATGGAAGAGGAGGTCCCACAAATCCTGGCCAACTCAGCCTGGAGATGAGCAACCTCCTCCTCATCCCAGAGAGGTGCCTGCAGATGGGACAACACCGCATCCTCCAGAACGTCTCCCAGAAGACTGCTGCTCCACAGCCACTGCACTGCACCACTCCCATCATGTCTTATTTCTGTCCCCTTAACTGTTTGCAATCCTTACTGTTTCCTCTGTTTATTTTCTTCTCCCTCTCCTTACTTTCTGCCTGTGTGCCCTTTAAGCTCCTGATTGTCCTGTTCTGAGACAAGAATATCCTATATTTCTCAGTAGACCACTTACTTGCTCAGAGGCTGTTGGTTAACTAGGATCTGTGGCCTATCCAGTAGGTAGGGAAATGAGCAGACTAGATGGGCCAAGTGGTTCTTATCTGCCATCAAAGTCAAAGTCTATGTATGTTTCCACCTATTTCTCTGGACGCCCCTGCGGACCTCCCTCAATATAAAGGGATTAGCTTTCTCCATATCAATGTCTGTAGTTTGCTAAAGAAGATTGACTCTGTACAGATGTGGGCTCTACGTGCATCTCCTGACTTCTTCATGATAACTGAATCCTGGCTCACACCCTCGACAAATCTGTCAACGTACCCGGATATATCATCTACCGCTGTGATAGACTGACTAGAGGGGGAGGGGTTGCAGTATATGTCAAAAGCAAATTCACAGTCACAGTCTTTGACTGTACCTCAAAGGCTAAGGAATTCGAATGCCTTGCTCTAAAATAATCATTTTCCAGCGAGAAATCACTCCTTATGGCAGCATGTTACCGACCACCGTCTGGTGGCTGGGCACTTCTGCCACACTTTCAAAACCTTCTTGACTCTGCTGATACTAAGTGTATTCTAATGGGGGATTTCAATCTAAACTGGAATGATGACAGCTCTAAGAAATTGAAGGAGCTATGCAATGTTAATGGTCTGTTACAAATGGTGACTGCTATAACCAGACCTAACAGAAAAAACCCTGAGCGCAGCACCCTCCTGGACCTTATCCTAGTAAACAAACCTCACACTATCTCGCATACTGGAGTATTCTTCAACGATATAAGCAACCATTGCACTACTGCATGCATCAGACATCCTTCCCAAATAAAAACGGCCTCCAAATTCAAACTGCAAAAATGCCCGAAAAAGTTCTGCCAGTACACTTTCCTGAAAGATCTAAGCAACATTCGTTGGCAGGATTTCTACCTAGCCCCCACCTTTAATGAGGCATTTAACATCTTTCACAGCCTCTTACTGGAGCTAATAGACAAACACACCCCACTAAGTCTGATCAAATCAAAAAATAAAACTCCTGGCTGGTTCTCTCCCATCCTGAAAAAAGCACTTATGGATAGGGACTACTGGTGGAAAAAAGTGAGGAAATCCCACATGGAGGCTGATTGGTTAGCATTCCGTACCACTAGGAATGCTTTTACCAAGCTAATTAGGTCAGAAAAAGCTAGGTACTTCCAAAAAGAACTAGAAGACAACAAAAACAACTCTGCCAAATTTTGGAACATCCTCAAAGAAGTCGATGGTCAGTCCACTGCAACACCCCTTCCAAACAAAATTGTGTCTGATGGTACCACTAATACAGACAAAGCTGACGTACTAGAAAAGCTTAATGATCACTTTGCCACTGCAGGACTTGCCTTTGACATCTCACCTATCAGCAAACTTAGCTCAGCAAGAGACTACACTGTTGGCTTCACTGATAATCACAACCATAACCAACCGCATCCCGCCCCCTTCAGCTTCCTCACAATTACGTTCAAGCAAGTGGAGGACCTTCTCCTTTCCCTGGATACAAAAAAGAGTGCGGGTGCAAATAATATTGAACCTTACTTCCTAAAACTTGGCCATACCTATCTGACCACCCCCATTACACACTTATTTAACATCTCTCTGATTCAAGGTGAGCCACCTGTCTTGTGGAAAACTGCCCACATCCTACCATTATTCAAGACTGGGGATCCGAGTGATCTGAACAATTACCGTCCAATTTCTGTACTATCCATCCTCTCTAAATTACTTGAAAAAATTGTCAACATTCAACTTAGAGAACATTTGAATTCACAAAAGTTGCTAAACCCGGCTCAGTCCGGCTTCAGAGCCAAACACAGTACAATATCAGCTCTTGCCAAAGTAACTACAGACTGGCAAATGGCCTTGGACTCTAAGAAGCATGTATTTGCCCTCTTCCTTGATCTAAGTAAGGCCTTCGATACTGTGGATCATACCATCATGCTTACTGCACTGAGTAACATCGGACTTGATAGTTCTTCCATTAAATGGTTCACCAGCTACCTAACCAATAGGTTACAAAAAGTCAAAGCCATAGGAGATTTGTCACCACAAAAATTCTTGTTACGAGGAGTCCCACAAGGCTCCATCCTGGGCCCTATCCTCTTTGCAATACACATCAATAATCTGGACTCGGAGCTGGGCACAGCAAATGTGCACTTATTTGCAGATGATACTGTACTCTATACCATAAATTCATCCTTGGATCTGGCCCATGAGTACTTACAGAAAGACTTCGTCACCTTCCAATACAGCCTTCTCACTCATAAGCTCCTCCTCAAAGCCAAAAAGACTAAAGCAATGATTCTCTCACCAAAGTCTACTTCCGGATGTCCACATATCACACAGATCCGAACACTCTTAGATGAACCCCTTTAGTAGTTGATACCTTTAAATACCTAGGGTTCTGGCTGGATAACAAACTCAACTTTCTGTGCCCCTTAAATGAAACCCTGAAGAAACTAAGACAGCGATTAGGTTTATTCTATTGCATTAAACACCTACTCACGTTAGAAGCCAGAATGAGACTAGTACAAATTACATTCCTACCTATACTGGACTACGCTGACTTCCTTTACAGTCATTGCCCATCAACGATGCTAAACAAACTGGACACCCTTTACCACCAGGCTTTAAGATTTATCTTAAATCTACCCCGTAGTACACATCATGTCGTCTATACCAGGTTTTGGGATGGACGTCACTCTCAACTAGAAGAAAAAGGAATGCTCTCCTCTGGTTTTTTAGAGCATTATGGGATAACCTCCCTGCATACATCTCGAACATCTTCAAATGGGCTAAAGCTTCCTATGGCCTGAGATGCTTCTCCTTAATATGCTTCCAGATTCCTAGAGTGAAAACTACCCTTGGCTCAGCAGCAATCAACTTCTCACTTCCATCACTTTGGAACACTATGCAAGACTCATTAAAACTATCCTCACTTCCAAGCATTTTCACATTCAAAGCTTTATTAATGGATTATCTGAAGGAATCATGCAACTGTTTCAGATGCCAATGACCCCAAGCCTCGGGTGCCGCTCTCACATCCTACATCTAAGTATCTCATACACCCCACATTCCTAACAACAGAAACCTAGGACCTACAAGCCTAGTTCTCTTAATCCAAGATGACCCTGCCTATTCTCTATCTTTTACCTATTCTGGCCTCCCTTTTGGCTGCCTACTCTTTCACCCCAATTTCTACCCTATTCCTTAATACATCCTTATTTTTTATCATTTAGGTATGAGCTCTTACTCAGCGGAGACTATATGGGATTGTTGTCTCTTCTCATTTCAGTAAAGCTTATCATTACAGTATGTACCTTTGCATGTTAATTATGTAGACTGGTATGTATAGGCCCATATTGACCAGCACCTTCACAATGTTTTTCTTTTTTTGCACCGTTGTCCACCGTAATTGTAATCTTATGAAGTGTACTGTATTGTATTTATGCCCAGGACCACCTTGAAAATGAGCTTGCTCAATGGTGTTTATGCCTGGTTAAATAAAGTGATTGATTGATTAAAATTTTGTTCTTTACCTCCTGCTTTAGCCACACTACTCCACTGATATTACACTCGGTGTTGGGGGGGGGCAACACAATTTCCTTGGTGTCTCTCCTCCAAACTATGCCCACAGATTCATCTACATCTTCAGGGGGGGTTCACCCTTGTCTCTTATAGGCCTCTTGGACCACCAGATGAATGGATAATTTATTTCCTTGCTGTTCTGCTTCTCTGTCTTGGCAAAGTTGAGCAAGCCTCCCAAACATGTGGTCATTTGTGTCCACCAGCACCGGTATCCCGTCATACACACCAGTCTCAGGACAGATTAAAGCCAGGGTCTCAACTACGTCTCCCACTCCAGCCACATAGTGGGGAAAGCCATCCATACTCTGACATATCCAAGGTAGGGATAAGACTTTTCCCTAAGCCCCCAACACATGTAGTCCTTCCAAAGGTTGCAACTTCAGGTGGGATAAGTGTCTGTCATACCAGGTCTTGAAGATGATAGTGAGCTGGAAGCCACTATCAAGGATGGCACTGGTGGGGACTCTTTCAATGGTGACAAGGGTTTCAGTTGATGGCCCCACTAGCCTGTGCATATCCAGGGGTGCATTTGAGGTGGCTTTTGCTGAAGAGGCTTTTATATTAGCTATGGAGCTGGACCTGCATGGGGCCCTGGTATGCTCCTTTAGCGGGCCTCACTGAAGTTTCCCTGTGGCGTTCCTTCCTTGCCCAACAGTCTGTTAGCCACTCGAAGGGGATCTGCTGGTGCCTGGCACCCTCTGCAGTAATGCCCATTCCTTCCACAACAGTAACATATTATCCCTTTTGCTTAGAATTTGTCTGGGGTAATGTAGGCCTCAGGGGAGGCAGTTAAGGGCAATTCGATAGCTTGGGGCCACTGGGTACACTAAGGGAACAGAAGGGGAAACTAGGGCGATTGCAAAGGGAGCAGGAGGGGAAATTGTAGTAGTAAAATTTTATTTATACAGTGATAACACCGTTAGGGCAATGCATACCCTTTTCTCAAGGTGCACCTGTTTATGAGTTACAATAAATGTATGTACACAAGTGTAACATTGTAAATCCTGAATCACTTCACTAACATTGTACATTACAAATATAACAGACATTACAAATTCCAAATCACTTCACAAACATTGTACATTACAAATGTAACAGACATTTCAAATCCCAAATCACTTCACAAACATTGTACATTACAAATGTAACAGACATTACAAATTCCAAATCACTTCAAAAACATTGTACATTACAAATGTAACAGACATTTCAAATCCCAAATCACTTCACAAACATTGTACATTACAAATGTAACAGACATTACAAATCCCAAATCACTTCACAAACATTGTACATTACAAACAACAAACATGCTATAAATTTTCTAAAACTATCCATTACAAGCACAAAGATACTTCAATTCCCTTTGTATAGCAGTCTTGGATGTATTTAAGTCCGTGTCTAGGCCCCTGAGAGGTAAAGGAAACTAGTTCCAACAGATGGCTGCCTTATATTGAAATGTCAAAGCAGTAAATTTGTTTTTGCTTTTTGGTATTACTAATTCTCTGGCCCCTTTTTTCTTCAAGTTGAGACCATGTTTAGGTTTTTCAAGCCTCCCTACTAGATTGTGCAATATGTTATTTTTTAAGATCCCCCATAACTGTACTGCCCAAATCCATTTCCTTCTTATAGCCAGGGCCACTGGTGCTCTGCGGCAGAATTTTCTGATTTCTGCGGCAGGGCTGCTTGACTTCTGCGGCAGCATTTTCTGATTTCTGCGGCATGATTTATTCACTTCTCTGGCAGAATGCAGTCCTGTCATTGGCTAAATATGATGTGATGTCATCGATGACATAATATGCTGAGCATAGAGGAGGGGCTTATATATATTCTGCGGTATGACGCAAATTCTGCGGCAAATTCCGCAACCGCAGAACCGCAGAATTCCAGGGGCCTTGCTTATAGCTGATGAATTCTAACCAAGGGAACAGTACACAATACAACGGTGAGTACTTAACTCGCATTTCAAGATAAATCTTGCCAATCTGTTTGAAACGAAATCTAACTTCATCAAATGCTGTCTATTTGCATGGCAGTAAATATGACTTCCATGGTCCATAACCGGCAGTATTAGTTGGTTTACCACAGTTAGGTGTACTTCCTTTGTTGTACAATAAAACATCCGTTTTGCTGCCCCTAACCTTATGTTAACTTTTTTTACCAGTTCATTTATGTGGTATTCAGAGTTTAAATGTTGGTCTATATAAATCCCCAAATATTTATAAACCTCAGTTTGCATTAAAATTTTCCCTTCCCTAGTTTTAACTTCAAGTTTGAAATTCAGTTTCTCTTTTTTTGCTTTGGGAAAAAAAAACATTTTTTTTTATTGTTTGTGACCAGATCTAATGCAGAAAAATATTCCTGCATAGCTATGAAATCCTTTTGTAGTCTATCCTCCACTTCCTTAAGGTGGTCTCCTTCAGCAATTAAAACTGTGTTGTCCGCATATAAATGGACAGAGGAATTGTTTATACAGGTGGGCAAGTTGTTTATGTAAGAGATAAAAAGTAGGGGACCTAATATTAATCCTTGAAGTACCCCTCGTGTAATGTACAAAGGTTTTGAACTGACTCCATTTATACTAACTACCTGGGATCTATTTGCCAGATAGAAATGGAACCACTGACATGGCTCATTTACCACCCCCATATTTCTTAGGATATCCAGCAAAGTTCTATGATTTACAAGGTCAAAGGCTTTTGACAGGTCCATGTACACTGCTCCCACAGACCTTGCATCCCCCAAAGGGGTAGCAACCGGATTTAATAAGTCTGTGAGTGCAGTGGCCGTGGACCTGCCTCCTCTAAAGCCAGACTGGCACTGGGACAACTTCCCATACTTTTCTAGGTAGTCCATTAATTGTCTGTGAACAATTCTCTCCAAAATCTTAGAGACAGTGGACAGTAGAGCGATAGGATGATAATCTGAGGAATCGGTGGGGTCTCCTCCTTTTGCAAGGGGAATGATTTTTGCTAATTTACAACACTGGGGGAAAATCCCCTCACTCAGGCTCCAGTTGAACAGATCTGTGAGTATAGGAGATATTTCTGACACTGATTCTTTTAATAATTGATTTTCTATTCAATCAACACCACTAGCTTTATTGGTTTGTAATTTGTCTATTAATTTTGTAACTTCCTTAACAGTAGTCCTTCAGAATCTAACTTGGGAGTATCATCCCCAATTTCTTCTTCTTCTAGGATTACTTTTCGCTCTTGATTTTCCCCCACAGTTTCCACATCGGGGAGATCTATAAAGTAATGATTTAACAGATCTGCTTTGGCATCTCTTTGTTGCAATATCCCATTTCTTTTAATTTGTACCTCTGGATTATTTCTGTTTTTTATTATTGTTTTAATCAAAGACAAAAAGTCCTTGGGATCTGTGGTGGCTTGTATTTTTTGTTTATAGTAATATGTTTTAGTGTTTCTTATATCAGCAGTGACTTTATTTCTAGCAATTTTAAATTTAGCCCATGTTTCAGGGCACAAATATATGTTTGCCTTCTTCCACAGTTGCTTTTTAGTTTAATTAATTTGGTTATTTTAGGTCCCATCCAGACTGGTAAGATAGATTTGGTTTTAATTATTTTCTGTAGTGCAAACTTATCACATGCCTCTAAAAACATCGCAGTGAACTCATTCTCTGCCATGCTTAAATCAGGCATAAGGAAGACCTGGGACCAAGACAGTTTTTGATAAATGCTTATAAAATAATAACTTGTTGAACCTAGTGTAGCATCTCCTAAAAATAGTCTGCTTCAACTTAGGTTTGTTGGTGATTACACCACTATTTATGGTGCACTGAATCACACTGCGGTCTCCTAGATTAGGACTGTTTACACTGGCTCCTGTTACCTCTAGATCTGGGGAGGTGAAAATTAAATCTAATATATTACCGCAACTTGTTAGATTATCCTTTCTAGTAGGGGAGTTCATTATCTGGACAAGTTGTAGGGATTGCATTGAACTTTCCAGTTTCTGTCCTCGCGGGTGCCCCCAGGCAGCATTAAAGTCGCCCAAAAGAAGATTCTTTTTTTATCCAATATATTCTTTTAGCGTATGACAGAAATTTTCAAAATACTTCCGATTCAATTTTGTTGGTGAATAAACTGCTCCTATTATCAGGTCTAGGATTTGTAGACGCACAAGTAAACATTCCATGCTTTCTACCTTGTCAGAATATATTATGTTTAAGTGCTTAATATACATTAAAATGCCACCCCCTCATGACCCCCTATCCTGCCTGTGGTAATTATAATCTTGCAACTCAATTCACCTTGCTCAATTCCCTTATGGAGCCATGTTTCAGTTAATATAACAACATCAGGAGACTCTGTGCTGATCCAGACCCTAAAGATGTCCATCTTTTTTGTCAAGCTTCTAGCATTATCATGTATTACTTTGATAAGATCATCTTTAGGGCCTGGGTTCAATTCCACATCCCCACAAAGAATTAAAGATAGCCAAAGTGCATGCTAAGGGGCCAAATTTCAGTTTGGGTTTCAACACGGAGATATCTTCTGTAGTCCAATTCTTACTAAATGGAAAGAATTTCTCCACTTTAAAGATGTTTGTTCATCAATGTGTAATAGGCCCCTTGGCCAAACTGGGGCTATTGCTTGGGCCATAGCTACTGATTTTGGAGCCCCTGCCCTTATCACCCCCTGGATCTTTAGCTCATTAAAAACCTGACCCAGTTCCTGCAACTGGGCTTCAATCTGAGGTACTATGGGGGCAGTGTAGGTGACACCCCCAGGCCCATCATGGGAAGGGTGGCAGAGACTGCCTGAGTGTACTATTCAGTGGAAGCTTTAGAGGTCCTAATAGGACAAGCACCAACCTTATCCAACATTTCTCTGCATCCTGCAGTAACTTTTCACCTTAGAAACCTCAGTCGTGGAAGTGGCTTCCTGGACCTGGGCAGTAGCTACTACAGTGGGCCAGACTGCCCATTTGGTGTTCATTACCTTCACCTCTTTCACCTCCCTAAGCAGCACCTGGAGCGCGGGTGGATTACTCATTTTGTCTTTCAGGCCCAACTTTAGTGGCAACAACTCTGAGTACTGGTGCCCTTCAGTACTTGTTCTAACCTAGTCTTATTCAAGTCAGAGGCCTGGATCCCTCCTTTCCTATATACCTTCTGCAGAGCCTTCTCCAGCCTCTGCACATATTCAGACAAGGGTTCCCCCTTCTGCTGGCAGGTTGCTCTGAACATCCCACCATAAGTCTTCACATGCCTCCATGCTACCAAAAGCACTGTCCAAGGAAGCTATATAGTCTTCTACCTTGGCCTCAGGGTCAGTGGTCTGGAGGGACCAAATGGCATCGAGAGCAGGACCCCACAAGCTCTCTGCTAACCTTTTCCATTTTTCCCCTTCACTGCACTGCCAGTCTTACAGCAGTGGTAACACACAGTTTATCCATGACTTACACTCCTCCTTCCCCATGGGAGTAGGCTTTACCCCCGAAAACATCCTCAACTTCCTATAAGATTCCATGGGAGCTGGCACCTGCTCAGGCCTAAGCCTCACATCTGGTGCAGGGGCCCATAAAGGGTCAGGCTTTCCTCCCCTCGGGAAAACCACACTGAACATTGTCACTATAGCCCAGGCCTCTGTCTTGCCCTCTACCTCTATGGCCTCCAGCACCCAGGCAGCTTCTATAGCATTTATACATTCCATCAACACAGTTAACTTCCCCAGTACCTGTATCAAGCATCTGTCCCCGCACTTTCACTTTACCCAATTTCATTTTAGTGAACAAGTGCATTTCTACTTTGCCCTCTTCCATCTCGTGGGGTACGCCTAACAACAACAAGGACCTCTGTGGGTCCATCCTCATACCACCACTCCATTCCACCAGCCTCACTTTATCCTTTTTTTGATGCCTACATTTCAGCTGGGGGGAGTAGACTTGGGTGCTGGGGACCCTACATGGGGTCTTTATAGTTGGGTCCTCCATGGAGGGCATGGCTGGCAAACAGGAAATCCTAGTGGTGCCTCCAAAGATGTATCCCAGGTGCCATGTGCCAATGGGCTACTACCCTTTCCTGTTGGCTCTCTAACAGGTTAAGGGGCCTGGGTCCTGCTATGGTGGTGTTCAGGGGTCCTATCCCAAAGATAATAAAAATAGTTTGTGTCTCCACCCAGAGAGAATTTGAAGTGGGTCAGGTGACTGGCTGGCACAGCCCGCTGGGATGCTGCACCTACCCACCTTCCCTACCAACCACCCCACACACTGATTACCCAACAATTCAGTACCAGCATAAACCATGAACAGTAATGCTTGGACAGACTCAGAGAATTCCTGCACACACAATTTCAAACAGCAAACCACAGCTTTATTTGGGGGAAATGACTAGGGAAGAGGTACCTAGACAAAGGATGGCTGAGGAATAAAAAAAAATGGTTAGTGAAAATAGGCAGCAATGAATACTTGTGGGCCCGCAGGACAAGCCCTCCCCCACTGGTTCCGGTATCCCCAAAATGATCTCTAGGAGTACCCACTAGGTGCAGGCCTGGTCAGTGCCATGGGTTGGCCAGCTGTTGGGGCCCTGAAAATATTTTAGAAGAACTTGATGAATGATAACAAGATAATTTCACTTCTCCTTGTCAGGGACCAGGTCCTGGATACTCACGGTTTGTCATTCTCAGCACTGGGGAAATGAAGCAAGCTCCTGTTTAGTGCAGCACAACAGACATAGGCTGGCCAGGATCCCTCTGATGGGATAGAACTTGCTTAAGGATCTTGCAGCTGGTGACCTTGATTGTAGTTCTGGCATCTTGTCACCTTCAGATTTTTCTGGCCCATTGCAGAGCACTGTGGCAGGACAATAACAGCCTCAGAAGACTCAGACCCAGGAGTGGCTCCACAGCCTGGCTCCCGCAATGGGTCGCAGTTGCCCTAGCACCCCAGCAAGTGGTAGTGACCTCCAGAGAGACAGTGAGTCCCACTTGGCAGGGGTTAGCAAGTTCCCTCCCAGGCTCCGGGTGAGTATTCCCTAGTGGTGGGGGTCCTCCTTCAGTCTCTGCATTGAGTTCTCAGCAAAGAAAAGTTTTCAGGCAGTTGCTCCAATAAAGTCCAGTGCCAATCAGTGTGGGTGCTAGCCTCTATTTCGATAAGTGCAAGTGAAATTCAGCAGGGGGAATTCAGCAACAACAACCTCCTGCAAACCAGTCCACACTTTCCTTTTTTTTTTTTTTTTGCATAATATTTTTATTAAAAGTTTTGCATATACACAATAATCCACGCAAAACAACATTAACAAAAGAACAGTTTCTCATACATTTCATCCATGGGTGTACAATTTCTCCTTTAAAAAACATCATATTTACAGTTGATTTTATTCAATTTGAGTGTGACTCAGTACATAGAGGTTGCCTTCAACAAGGGGTGGGAAATGGATTGTCCCCCTTAAAAGCCAGCCTTCCCCCCAAAGGGGTTCACCATCCACACAAGGTTCTTACCCCTCCAAGTCTTCCTGCCTAACCTGGGCTTCTGTTGGTGTCAATGAAACCAGGCAGGGCACCCAAGTTCGGAGAAAACTCTCCCCCACCCCCCGAATGTAAGCTTCTCTAGCTCAAGGGTTTGTATAGACAGGGTGCGCCACTGGTTCAATGTGGGTGGTGCATTCAAGACCCATGTATTTTGGATACAGTGTCGAGTCAATGTTAAGAGAATCCTGGTCCATCTAGGGAGTGGCACCTACTCTTCGCCATCAAGAGTCTCCAACCCAAACAAACATAGGACAGGGTCCAGCTGGAATGTTCTCCCTACCATCTTTTTTATGTCCAGCATAACCGCCTTCCAGAAATCTTTCAGGACTGGGCAGGCCCAAAAGCAAAGGTAGTATGATCCCTACATCCCTACCACATCTATCACAGCTAGGGGATACTGTTTGATGGAATTTATGCATTATTAAGGGAGGGCAGTAAAGTCAATTAACAAATTTGTAATAGGACTCTTTGATTTTATTACAAACTACTGTCCTCATATGCAGGGTTAGCACGTCTTCCAATTGTCCTCACCTAACTACAAACCCATATCCCATAACATCCTAACCTTTTGTGTAAGGTCAGGGAAATATTGCTTCTCTTCCTGTGCCGCCTTCTTGATGATACCTCTAGGATCCCTCTTGGCCCAATATATCAATTGCTCCATGGGTTCCAGCATAGAGGTCCCAGTCCCCCCTCTACCCATTCCTCCAACACAGGCCTAAACCAGGAGATACCTAAAAGAATGATGTTTATCTTATCCCAGACACCTCTGCAAGTCTGCAAAGGAGCACAAGTCCTCTCAGGAGCACAGGTCCCCCACACTCCAGATTATCTTGGATTCACACTCCTTAAACCTGGGGTCCTCCAGATCCAGTAAGAAGAAGGGATTCCTGGAAAGGGGTAACAGCAATGGCTCAATGTACCTTGCCTTCCTGATTTGCAGAAGCTGTACCCAGCTGTCTAATACTGCCAGAACCAATAGGTTCCTCTCCCCAGGTCCATACATGCTTTGCGCCTCGCTTGGCCAGATAGGCCGACACTCTTCCCGAGCAGCCAACCTACTCCAAATCTACCCAACTAGCCACCCTTGGCTGATTTACCCAGTCCTGAATGTACCAGTGTTGGATGGACAGATAATAGTTACAAAGGTCCAGAAAATTCAGGCCCCCCCATCCGCATCTGCCTTCTGTCTCTGCAAGCAGGCCCTAGGTCTCTTCCCCTGCCATATAAAGGATGAAAATGCCACCTCCAATCTCTTAATATCCTCCCTTTCTAAGCCAATATGCACCATCTGCATGATGTAGAGAATCCTGGAGAGAATATTCATTTTAATTAAATTGATTCTACCTAACCAAGACATGGGTGGGGGAACCCATCGACGTAAATCAACTTCCATTGTTTTAATTATGGGCGTGTAGTTTAACTCATATAAAGACCCCAGGGACCTGCTCAATTGAATACCCAAGTATGTAAACCTCCTGGTCACCACCTTTAACTCCCAGGTCCCTTCCCCCCCCCAACCTGGTTGGCTGAGCAACTCCAACTTACTAAGGTTAATTTTGTACCCTGAAAATTGGGAAAATGTTTCAATTAAATTTAACAGTGGAGGCATTGATATCTGCGGATCCCTAACAAATGATAGCATATCATCTGTGTAGGGGGTAATTTTATGCTGTATTTCCTGACATCCCGTCCACCCCTCTAATTTCCCCACATTGCTGGATTGCCACCGCCAGTGGCTCCAAAGTAAGTGACCTGAAATGGGAAGTTTTTATGCAACAGAATAGCACCAGGACCTAGACACACGCCTCTGTTAGACTGCAGGGCAGCAGTCAGAAACATCAAAGGCACTCACTAAGCACATGCGCGAGCACCGGCAGCACCAGGGAAATGCCAGTGGCTCGTTATTTGTTTTTTTAAGCCAAAATAGGGCTAAAATTAAATGCAGGGCTGTTCTGGGGACTGGGGGAGTGACTGGGAAAACAGCCAGCAAGCGGGCAGAGGATGGAGGGGAACAAGCTGGCACAGGAAAACTGGGACAAATGGGAGAAATGTGGGGCAATGAAGGTAAGCTCCATGTTACTGTGGGTTTAGGAACTGATACTAATAAATGTAACAATGTAACTGTAAAGTTAAATGGATTTTCTTACTATCAAAATGATATCGTAGTCCATTATGGTGTACAGTAGAGCATTGTTCTGTATGTAATTCCATCTCTTTCAAAATTCTGTTGTACCACAGTTCAGAGGTCATGGAATGTGATTGTACCCTTCTGTGGTACAACAGCATTCTGAAACCTCTAGAGACAGAGCAAATGAGTTTCATTCTGAAAGTGAAAGAACCCCACATGTGCATTTCACTATAAAAAATACAGGATAAGCAACTTTATGCACAACCAGTGTGTTCCGCCACCTTGGATTTCTGATTCCAATGGAGCTCTCAAGCTTTACTCTTGAGGTCAGAGGGAATCAGAACCTCTCTGTGGCAGAACACACTGGTTGTGCATAGTTGCCCATCCTGTGTTCTCTATATTGAATTGCATGTGGTGGTCAGATTAGCGCATCCATATGTAACCCCCCCTGCGGGTTTACCTTAATTGCCACATCCTTCTGTTTTTCTCCCATTGCTGCTGGCATCCCCCGTTTGTCCCTCTTTCCTCCCCCAATTCCCCTGGTGCCCTTGAGGTCCTCCATTGCTCTCCTGAGTTTCCAGTGCAGTCCAATGTTTTGTTTTGGACCAGTTTGGGCTTAAAATATTTTTTTTTGTTATTTGCTTGGCTCCCACGGCTTTTAGAGGAGGCCTAGTACCTCCTCCTACTTCGCCCGCCAGGGCAATCCCCATGGCATCCCATCCCCAGTTTCATCCACTCGTAGGGTTAGGGGTGTTACATTTTCCCCTTGTTTTTCTCCCATTCCCCCTGGGATGCCTGCACTTAGGACTTACATCTAGGCTTGCCAACATGCTGATGCATGCCAACAGCCATGCACATAACTGCGTCCCCCTTCACTGACTCAAGTAGAGCCACCGGTGCCCCGAAAGCCCGTTCATTCACTGGCTTCAGGGGCATCAGGTGCTAGATGCACCCCTGGTAACCCACCCCAGAAGGAGAAGAGCATCTGTTGGGATGCTCAATCCTCCCTCCCTCCACCGACCCCAGCAACCCGAGTCCGTTCCTGAACCCGGGTCACCGGCGTAGCACAAGGTGTGGCATCCAGTGCCTCAAGCCTCAGTGCTAAAATGTTAACTGCAAGTCTCCGGCGTGATTCAGAGTAGCCAGCGACTGCGCATGTGCAAAGGATGCACTTGATGTTTTGACCGCTGTTTTGCAGTTGTTCTAGGAGTGCTTGGTTGGTCCCGGTGTCCCTCCTAAGCTAAATGGGGATTGGTGACTTCAGGGAGGCTGGGCAGAAGCCCCAGTAGTGATTAAAAATGAAGTTTTGATTGGGGCTGAGAGCAGGGCTCATTAATATTCATAAGCTCTTATGAATGTTGATTAGATGCTGCCTGCCACCTGGGGGTATTATATTTTGGTGGCAGCGACAGTAAGAGTGTTTGGAGCAAATACATAAAAGTGGGCTCAAATGAAAGAGCACAGTTGGGGTTACATTACTGAGGGGAAAATGTAAAATAAAAGTACATTTGCTGGCTGCACCAGAGTTTGAAAGGTGGGACACTGTTGGACTGCACAAGATATTTTAACAACAGTGATCAGCTTAGCAGCTTATCAGCCAGTTGGAAGCCTGGATTTCAGCCAGAGACTTATGGGACATAGCAGAGACTTTTGGGAGATAAAACAGCGGTTATTTCTGGTGCCTAAAATGTAACCAATAAAGGGATCAAGACTGTGATTGACAGCTTAGGCAACCAACCAGATTCCTTGAATCCTGCACTTTATAAAAGAGGGATTGTTTGAACTTTGGGGAGACTCACTCAGTTTGGGGAGACTCAGTCAGTTTGACTTATTTCACAGTTTTCGAGATATTGAGGAGAGAGGAGCCTGTGGGCTCTGTGTCCTGCTGCACAGGAGAGGCCTGCATTGCCTCCCGTGAGCCGTCTTTTGGTCCAAAGGAGATCTAGTGTCAGGAATTGCCTGCTTGCAGACCAAGAAGGATTGCTCAGCAAGTCGGCTGAGATTGTAACTGGCCAGGAAACAAAGGAGAAAAGAAAGTTTAATGTTTCTTCAGCTGGGTGTGCTGAAGCCTGCTGTGTGTGAGGAGACAGTGATCCAGGGACTCCTGTTTGCAAAAAGGAAGCCATCCTCTTGAATTGATGAACTGTTCTACCAGGTGGAGGTTTCCCCAGCAACAAACCCAACTATCCAGAAGACACTTTCCTGCCTCGGGGCCCATGCCTTACTCAGCCCAGTTCGTCTGTTCCTGTACCAGCACCAGCATCTCGGTGAGAGACCAGATCCGGGGATTCAGCCCCTGTGCAGCTATTCAATACAGGTTGTGGCCACCTACTGGGAAAGGTCATGAAGCGGAGGTGAGTCGTGTCGGCCCAGGTCCCCATGAGCAGCAACTGCAAGCAGCAGGTCTTCATTTCTCCAGTGCCATCATCCATCCTGTGTGTACAGTGAGTAAAACCAGGGTAGCTCCCTGCAACAAAAGTATTTAATTCAATATGGTACCATCTGATTGGGTTCCACTAGTATTTAAGTGTTTCAATAGACTAGGTCAACCAGCCATGGATGCAAATAACTTAATCTGCTTTGCATTGCCACTATTTAATTGTTTTCTCCATCAAGGGCCCCAACAACAGCTCCAACACCGTCCACAGCAGGCACCGTTCTGGCATGCCAGCATCACCTTCTGGGTACCCAGTAGTTGCTTAGACTGTTGAATACAGGGATGTAATTGATTGTATGCAAAGTAACCTGTCAGAATACAATAAGGTGGGGGCACTAATGAGCAGCACTTAAGGTGATGCATTGGGCTGGGGGCTATTTGGTTTTAGGAGGAGATTTGAACTTAAGGCTAAATCCCATCCTGGACTCTTCGGGGCAGTTTCCAAAGGGGGAGAGAGGAGTGACTAGGAAGGTTAATAAGTTGCTTGCAGAAATTGGCTTAATAGATGCCTGGCGGGCACACCATAAAAATACTAAACAATATATATATTTCTCCCATTCTCACCAAATATATTCCAGGCTAGACTATTTTTTAATGCCAAAAGAAACTATGGAGGTTTGTGCTTTGGTGGAGATAGGGTCATGTCTATTATCGGACCATGCCCCTATATTAATGCAACTAATAATAGGCCCCCCAAACGCTCTACTTTCTGGGGTCTGAATCTGTCTCTGCCTCAAATTAAAGAAAACCAAGAAACAATAATCCAGACCATAAAGCAAGCCATACAGGATAATAGGCACCCTGAAGTCTCCCCGGGTATTCTTTGGGATACAATTAAAGCCCTCATCAGAGGGAAATTTATAGAGAATTTGGCTTTAGCAAAAAAGCAAAGGGTTAAAAGACAAAAAGACTTACAACATCAGATTGCGGAATTAGAAAAACAACAACAACAAAAATTGAGTAAAGAAAGGGGGAAACAACTCAGAGCACAGAAAGCAAGCAGAATATATAAAGATTTTGGACTATCAAGTGGAGCAGAGACTGATTTATACAAAACAAAGATTTTATGAAGGAGGGCCGAGGGCCCTAAAACTTTTAACTAGTAGGTTGCGTCAATACTGAAGTAAGGCCACCATAATTAAAGTTAGGGACTCCGTCAAACACACACTTTAATATAAAATTGAAGATATAGCAGAGTCCTCTAGGATATACTACCAAAATTTATATGCCAAAGGAACCCCACCCATGACACAAGAAATCAGGGAATATTTAGCCCCTCTAGGACTCCCGAACCTCACTGAAAAGCAGGGAAGTATGTTAAGTAAACCCTTCACTGTGCAGGAGATTACCCTGGAAATCCAGAGTTTAAAGACCGGAAAGTGTCCTGTGTCAGACGGACTACCTGCTGAGTTCTTTAAACAATTTAAAAAAGTTGTTGTTCCCCCGGTCTGTGAAACATATAACTATGTAAGAACAGAAAATGGCATGGTGCCCCCATCATGGTCACAGGCAATAGTGTCTGTTATACCAAAGCCGTCCAGGGATATTACCAATTGTGCATCGTATCACCCCATCTGTATTTTAAACACAGACTATAAGATAATGACAGCCATTCTGACCAGAAGGGTTCAGAAGATCCTCCCCAACCTGATACACATGGACCAGGCGGGTTTTATTCCAGGTAGACAGATGGTGGATAACATCAGAAGGACTATCAATATTATTGACTGAATACAATACCAAGGTTCTTCCGGCTTGCATTATGAGTTTGAATGCTGAAAACGCATTCAATCAGGTTTCCTGGGAATTTCTTCAGGGTGCCCTGGACGGCTTTGGTTTTCCCACACTGTTTAGAATCCGTCGGCCTATGTGCAGGCAAATGGATATATATCCCAGCCATTTAATCTTTTTAAGGGTACGCGCCAGCGATGTCCCCTATCCTCTATACTTTTTGTGCTCTATATTGAGCCCTTGGCACAAGCTATACGACTAAACCTAGATATTCAAGGTATAATGTGGGAGGATACGCCACACAAAATCGCGTTATATGCTGACGATGTATTATTATATCTAACCGACCCTGAGAAATCTATTCCCAAAGTTTTTCAACAACTAGAGTCCTTTTCAAGGATATCCGGATACAAATTAAATTGGTCAAAAACAGAAATCCTGACATTAAATGCCCACATTCCCTGAGAACTTAAGGTTAGATTCCCTATGAAATGGGACTGCCTTAGCATTAAGTACCTGGGAGTGAAACTAGGAAAATCCCCAAGGTACCTATATAATGATAATTATCCTCCCCTCCTCAAGAATATATGGGCAGATTTACAAAGGTGGTCACTTTTACCGTTTCCTTTTTATTCAAGGCTACAAATCCTTAAAACAAATATTTTACCAAGACTATTATATTTCTTTCAAGCAATTCCTTGTCCGATACCACCAAGAGATATAACGCAATGGCAAAGGAAAATCATGGTGTTCCTTTGGGCATTCACACATCCAAGATTATCTAAGCAGATCCTATTTTTACTGAAGCAGGCAGGGGGAAGGGCATGCCCAAACCTACAAGATTATTGGCTTGCTGCCCAGATGAAGATGGCCCTATTGTGGTCCCACCCAACTTATTCAGCTCATTGGCGACAAATGGAATTAAGCAGCTCCACAGATATCCCCCTTTCAATGGCTATATTTAGCCTGCCAGCACAAGTAGACTGTCAGGCATACCAGGGATATGCCTTAAAAACAACATTGCAAGGGTGGCTACTGGGGACTAGAAGAGGTCATACAGTCAAAAATATGTGGAGGTATAGAAATTGGTGTTATAATTCAGAATTCAAACCACCCACTTACTATAAATGGTATACTTACCAAATGGAAAAAGGCTTAAATACACCTTGGCAAGTGTTTAAAGGTCAAGACATAATGCCATTTGAACTTCTTAAGGCCCAAAATAATTGGAGCAGTGCTGATTGTATATATTATTATCGAATAAGGGACTTTATAAATGCCAAACAGAAACAGATGGCAACTTGGCAGGATTAGACTTTCTGCAAGTTTTTGAAACAATATGGGAAAGCACGAATGGCAAAGGAGCAATAACTATGTTGTATAATAACTTGGTAGTGGACAGGGGCTACAATAGGCAAAAGATTCAGCAAAAATGGGCAACGGAGTTAAAATTTCTCTAAATTCCCAAACCTGGGTAAAGACTTTTAGAAGTATGTGGAAGACTACTTCTTCTCTAGGTTGGCAAGAGTTTACCTGGATGCTTAGAATCAGATATTTTTTATACCCCAATTAGGTTAACCAGGGTGGGCCTGCTACCCCTGGGGATATGTTGGAGGAATTGTGGGAACACTTCTGCTGATCAAGCACACATTTTTTGGTTTTGCAGTGAGGTTCAGAGTTTCTGGATACATATTTGCAGCCACCTATCAGAATTATTTACACTGTCTACCGACATAGCCCCAGAGCGTTGCATCCTAAGCCTTTATCCAGAGGGTGGGGGAGGCAGAGAGGCACATTATCTCTGGGCCATTTTAACAATGGCTGCCATGAAAGCAATTACAAAACATTGGCTGAAACCAAAGCCTCCAACATTACAAGATTGGCTAACAATAGTGACCGAAATTCAACATATGGAAAGGATAACCCATTCTATAAATTATCAAAATGAAAAGTTTAATAACAGATGGAATAGATGGGTCCTATATCAAAGCAAAACTTAAACAAGATATCCATTTGATTTAAATATTGAATGGAGGCCTTTATATTTAAAATAAAAATGAAAGAAATGGATAGAATTGGTTGGTGCCCTTTGCCTTTTTTTCTCCCCCCCCCTCCTTTTTACCATATCTATCTCTGGAAATGGATTTGGGAAATAATATAATGACTTTTAAACTAATTTACTTGACAGTAACAGTTTGCAGTTAAGTTCTCACACTACCAGTTTACTTTTAGTTTTTAATCTATAAGGTGGTATTAAGGAGTTAGTGTCCTTTAGTCATTTTTGATATAGAAACATAGAAACATAGAATTTGATGGCAGATAAGGACCGCTTGGCCCACCCAGTCTGCCCATTTCCCTACCTAATGGATAAGCTGCAGATCCTAGTTAACCAGCAGCCTACTTCCTCCTACCCCCACCCCCTAGAATTGCCTTATGACTGTCCCATGCATGCTTGAATTCCACCACTGTTTTTGACTCCACAACTTCCTCTGGAAGGCCGTTCCATGCATCCACAACCCTCTCTGTGAAAAAATACTTCCTTAAATTACCTCTGAGCCACCCCCATCTTCAAATTGTGCCCCCTTGTTCTTGCACACCTCTTGTTTTGAAAGATGCTACCCTCTTGGACTTTGTTGATTCCCTTGAGGTACTTGAAAGTTTCTATCATGTCCCCCCTCTCCCTCCTTTCCTCGAGGCTATACATATTAAGCTCCTTAAGTCTCTCTTCATATGTCTTCCGGTGCAGACCCTGCACCATTTTAGTTGCCCTCCTCTGGACAGCTTCCATCCTGTCTATGTCTTTGTGGAGATTGGGTCTCCAGAACTGCACGCAGTACTCCAGATGTGGTCTCACTAGCTGTCTGTACAGAGGGATAATAACTTCCTGTTTTCTACTGGTGATGCCTCTCCCTATGCATCCCAGTATTCCCTCAGCCCTCCTTGCTGCCCTCACATTGCTTGCCCACTTTTTGGTCATCTGATATGACTACCCCCAGGTCCCTTTCCATTTTTGTTGTTGTTAGTATCTCACCCCCCATTGTGTACTCTTCCCCTGGGTTTTTGTTTCCCAGGTGCATTACTTTGCACTTCTTAGCATTGAATCTAAGCTGCCATACATTTGAACATTCCTCTAACCTTGCCAAGTCCCTTCTCATCCTTTCCACTCAACCTTGTGCATCAGCTCTGTTGCAGATCTTTGTGTCATCTGCAAAGAGACATACTTTTCCTTCCAGTCCCTCTGCAATGTTGCTTATAAAGACATTGAAGAGGACCGGTCCTAATACTGAACCCTGCGGTACCCCACTACTAACCCCCCTTTTTTCAGAGTGGACTCCATTTAGTATTACTCTCTGTGTCCTATTCTCCAGTCAATTCTTTACCCAGGCTGTCATCTTAGTGTCATATAGTGGTAAAATAGGTAATTGAGTAAAAGATACAATTAATCATAGAGCATAACAGACTTATTCATAAAAGGAGCTAATTATATAAACGTGTTATGAAATGAATAACACCCGGGTATAGACAACAATGTATGTTAAATGGATCTGCTGTCTGTGAAGTATAATGTACCTGGTCTAAGTTTATACTTTTCAATAAACAAGTATAAAAAAAAAAACTAATGAGCAGCAGAACCGATAGGACGTGACTCTCTGAAGCTCCTCTCCATAATGGGAATAAAACTTTGCTTTTGCCAGAAAATATAGATAATCTATACAAAAAACAAGTGGGGAAAGCTTCCAAGATGGAAGAGTACCTACTACCTGGAAAACAGACTCACCAAGCAGGCAAACTTTTGTGGTGTGAGGTGCTTAAGAGATATTGGAAGGCAGTGGCAAGAGAGGTTTCCACAATTTGGGGAAGGACAATGGAGGCATCATCCCTGTCCTTATTGTTTGGGATGGAAGTAGACAAAGAGGAGACTGGTGCCTATATCCAAGTTGGATTTGAATAATGTTGGTCATAGCCAGGCAAATCATTCCTAAACCCTTGGTATAGATGTGCGACCCCACAGTGGTTATGTGGAAAAACCTAATGCTGGCCACACTATCCATGGATAGGCTAACATATGCTTGAAGGGGGAGGAACACTTAAGGACGGAATGGGTGGCACCTGGCATCACTAATCCCTGCTGAGGCAATTATTCCAGGAGGAGTGGGATAAATATATAGCTAGCAACCAACCCTCCAGAGGAAGGGACCTTGCTCATCTGGAATACTTGAAGTTGAAAAATGTGATGAAGTTGGGACCTATGTAACTGACCTAAAAGAAGGAAAAATTGGTGAAATTAAATTGTAGTATAACAGAGTGTGATTCTTTTTAGCTTTTATGTAAATAGTTCTGTCAACCTTAACCAGATTAATGCTGGATTGGAAAGATATTCCTACATGAGTAACTGTTTTAATACAGGCATTACATTTTTCTCATATGATAACACAGTATTGCAATGTGAACTGGCAAATAAAGGTGATGGAAAACAAGGGATTTACTTGGTGTACCTGGGAAGGAGAAAGATTATGTAAGTAGCCCATTGCTGATGTATAAAATGGTTAGAAAATAATGCATTTCAAATTTGTTGTAAGTCTGGAAGTGCTGGTGTATCATAGACTATCTGTATGGAAAATGGAAAATCAATAAAAGATAATACAAAAAAAAAGAATACAGTAAATAATCGTTTATCTAAATACTCACCCCACTTTGTTCACGTCCCTTAATAAATCTGATTTACTGTTTTGGCTGTTACGAACCCAGGCCCCTCAACCTGTTGTTAGGAAGGCAGGCAGGGGTAGTAGCCCTTGGTAACAGCACCAGGGCTACAAGCTTGAGCACTGCTGGGATTACCTCCCCAGTGGCCAACACAAAAATTGCAACCAAAATGTTTATGGGTATCATTGCACTGTGAGGCTTTCCAGCACCATGCAATTCGGCTTAAAGTTGAGCCACCCAAATTCTCTCATGGGAATTTGCATATGTTTCCATGATGCTTTGCATCCTTGGGGATATGTGCAATTGTGTTTTCTTTAAAATTTGGCTGTAAGACTAATATCCTCAAGGATAACCTATGCCTCCAGGGTATTTACTCTGGGGTTCTTTTGTAGTTAATTGGTTGGTGTACGGGGAGTGAAAGTGACCCCAGAATGCTTTTTTGCTAGACTTACCCCTGGGCACTGGTAAAGACACTACTGAGGGGCACTCTCAAAATTGACTGTCTTGGGGAAGTTGTGGTAGTAGGTCAAAAGTTGACCTGACCTCCCAAACACTAATGGTTCTAGTGGAGTGTAGTAACCCTGTAAACAGTACTAAGGTGTCTAAAACTATTGCCATTGATGGGTCCCGGCAGCCTGGAGGTGGCCACCAAGGACGGGGAGGGTCCCTCAGTGCCAGAACCCCCACCCTATCTGAGAGTCTTGAAGAGAAACTTGCAAAATGGTTACAAGCTGAGGGTCAAAGCCTTGAGGACTTGGAAAAATTATTTAAGCCTCCTGGGGTACCCTTCCGTGGCACCTGCAGCAGTCCCAGCACCTGCTCCTGTTCTAGCACCATATCAATTCCTGTGCCTGCACCTGCCCCTGTGCCTGTGGCAGTTCTGGCACCTGTACCTAACCCTCTGCCAGCACCTTCAGTTAGTCATGACTCTTACTGCAGGCTGTGAGTGTTTTCAGGCACCCTTCCCATACCTAATGAGGAGGATGACCTAGAGACATGGTTGGACTATGCCTCACTTCTCATGCAAGAATGGCAGTGTAGTGAGGCTGAGAAAAGGATGAGAATTATGGAGCATCTCAAGGGCCCAGCTTTGGATGCCATCCGAGCCTTCTGAGTCACTGATCCTGATGCACCTGCCCAAGAGTACTTAGCCACCCCTAGAAGATGTGCTAGGAGCACAGAATCTAATGAGAACCTTTGGTTGAAATTTAAACTCTTTTGCCAGTGGCTGGGAGAGTGCTTATCTGCTCTTCTGGACCGGGTAGAGAAAACTTTGCAGCAAGATGTTCTGCAGGGGAGGTGTGGCCCCTCAGGCTCTAAACGAATGGGCTCGAAGCATATACTGGAGGCTGCATCACAGTCCACTATGTTGATCCTTAGGCTGTGCTTGAAAGAGAAGATGGACAATCCACCTTCCTACAGAGCATTGATGAAGGAGGTCCGGAAAGTTGAACGGAAGAGGAAGGATGCTGGGGGTCCCAACCCACTTCACTACCTGCTTGCACTGTTAATGGTATGCAGGTGATCGCAGCCCATGGGTGTGATGTAAGGCCCACTGAGCATACAAGATTGTTAGGGATGCTCCACAATTGACAGAGATACTTAAAGAAATCAGAGAACTAAAACTGGTGCCACCACTAAGGCTGCCTCCTCTGATAAAGACCAAGAAACTTGTCAAACCACATCTGCCATGGGAGTGAAAGCACACACCAGACACCGGGGTGCATGGGGACTTAGAGACATGAATGAACTGTCTAGTATGGTAAAAGAAATGATGGAGTGTAGTGCGTAGCCTCCAGTGTGGCCAAGAGAGAAAGAACCTGAACAAAGACCCTCTGTTGTCAGTACCCTGCACAAGCTTTGAATACGTATTCTTCACAACACTCTATCATGAATATCGGTCAACCCCCAATGTATCGTCCAGCTCGAGCGCCCAGAGTAGGTGGGTTTTGTCACAAATGTGGGAAGGATGGGCATATAAAGAGAGGTTACCAATCCTGAGAGAATCCAGTCAGAGTGAGAGATAGGCTACTTGCAGAAAAGCACCAGAGGCAGCCGACCTGGTGGTGCAGAGGTCTGAGGCACTGTGCATCTTACATCACACTGCACCGGTGACCCGAAGTTAGGAATGAGCTCAGGCCATCAGAGGCCAGTGGGGAGGTATAGAGCTGGATAGAGTGGCCGGACAGCAGCTCTCCTCTCTGGGGAGGATCCAGTGCATCCCCGGTGCAGGTCTGTCTTCTGGTGGAGGCCAGGAATAGAACAGCCAGAGGGGGCACAGGCATTAGGCCATGGAGTGGGACGGATGGGGCTGTTACTGAGGCTGTAGTATGCATGTGCACCTCCACGCTGCATGTGTCTCTACTCCTGGGGCCCCGGGTAAGGGAGAAAATGGAGGAGAAAAATTCCCTGAGTGGCTACATGAAGCCCGACCCCGCTGGCACCACTACTGGGCTGGGCAAAGGTAAGCCCTGGTAATTCTGGGAATTGGAGATGGGGGCTGGTCTGGCTGATGGAGGCTCCCGGGGACAGGAGATAAATCGGTCACAAAAAAAAAAAAAGAGCACCCAAGGCAAAGTACTTCTGGTGATGCTCCGCCACCACCTCGACACAACTCTTATGTGGCAAGGTCCTTCGTGTCCGCTCTTACAAATAGTGCTCTTCCTGACTGGTTGGAAGTGGTGGGTCCTTTCATGGAGACTACTGTACATATCAATGGCGTCCCAGCCGGGCTGTGTTAGATAAGCGGATCTCGGGTCACGATAATATTCAAAGACCGGTATGATCAGCACCTTCTGACCATCCTCTGCAACCCCTTGATGGACTGCATGTGTGGGGCTTAAGTTAAAAGTCTTATCCATATCTTGGATTCTTGAGGGTGTGCTTTCCTTCCTGTCCACAGTGGCAGGCGTGAACTAACCATTAGAGACAATTGCATTAGTCTGTCCACTGTCTGGCCTATATGATGGAGTTTCCATACTAATCTGCATCAACGCCAACATGTTTAGCCGCCTGCCTCAGATGTGTCAAGAACAACAAAACAAGAGGTCTGGGAAAGCACTGTGTGTACTTGCTGTAGTCAAGAAGGCATATGATAAGCACCTACAGCCAGAAGAAAGTGATAAGATGAACGGTGGGCCTGTATAGAAAAAGGACCAGCGGCCCTTGTTCTTCCTCCAAACGCGCAGTGCAGTATTAGTGGGGAGGTGTGCATCCAAAAGATGTAACCAACAAAATCCTTATGCTGGATTCTCCAGAAGAAGGGAAATTGCCTGGTGGGCTCCTGGTCAAGCTGAGTGTGCTTCCTGTTCGTGCACATGCATATGCTAAGAGACAGCTGTGGTCCAGCTCAGAACATCACTGACCAGGATATCAAAATCACTCAAGGATGCACGTTGGCCAGGTATACTGCACAGATACTGCTGTCCTGCCATCCAAATGTTATAACAGACCCCAGACATTTTCGACTTTTGACGAGTCACCCATTCCTGATAGATGAAAGGAGAATTAGTTGAAAGTTGGCTAAAAGAGGCAAAGTATTCTCCTTAAAGAAATGGGACTCAGATGTGTTAACGGTGCTGAACACCACATCAGACTTCACAATGCCTTCCAGGAAAGATCATGGCATTTAGCACCTGTGGACATTGATGATGTTGGGTGCCATTTTCAAGAAATGTTAGCCGCTGGAATTATCCAGGAATCATGCAGCCCTCACCCATCCACAATTGGGGTGGTCTGAAAAGAATGGCTCAGTGAGGATGTGTGTTGATTACAGAACATTTAATAAGAGAACTGTCCTGGACCAATACACAATGCCTCACATTCAGGATGTTCTCAATTGTCTCAACATAAGTCAGTGGTTTTCCGCTCTGGAAATCAGGGTAGTAAGTGAGGTAAACACCAAGTTAGAGATGTTGATAGGGAGAAGGGCAGGGTAAATGGAGAAAGTGGCAAAGGCAATAAGGACAGGGATGGGGCAAAAGGGGTAAGGCCATCAGAAATGGAGGGT
Organism: Neoceratodus forsteri; assembly: GCA_016271365.2. Lineage (NCBI taxonomy): Eukaryota > Metazoa > Chordata > Ceratodontiformes > Ceratodontidae > Neoceratodus > Neoceratodus forsteri. Next base: position 1,102,358,330 of record CM028133.1, read on the forward strand.
AATGGGACCAATGCCCGTAGTCTGGGCAGCAAGCTCCCTGAACTGGTGGCCTTGATGGAAGAGGGATGCCTGGATATTGTAGCAGTCACAGAAACATGGCACACAGAGAACCATGACTAGGATGTTAACATACCAGGGTACACAAGCTATAGGAGAGACAGGTGGGGAGAAGAGGGAAGGAGTAGCTCTCATGTAAGGGAAGGGATAAAAGCAACTGAACAAAAAGAGTAAACAGGGAGGAGAGGAGGCACTGTGGGTCACCCTAGAGACTGGAAATGGCACCACAATCCAGACAGGGTAGTATACAGACCCCATGTCAGGGGAGGGACTGGACAAGGATATGATAGAAGGCATTCTTAGGATGGCAGAGAAAGGGCAGATACTGTTGATTGGAGACCTGAATATGCCAGATGTTAACTGGAGCACATTGCTGCAGCCACATCCAAGAGCAGGGCCATTCTCGATGCCCTACAGGTGGCATGCCTCAGACAGCTAGTTTTGGAACCCGGCTCATGAAGGAGCAATCTTAGACCTCGCACTCTCAAATGGGGACAGTGAGAGGATCTCAGATCTAGAAGTGGGTTGTCATCTGGGAACAAGTGACCACCAAACAGTGTGGTTCACGATAAACTCAGCTACAGAATCAATCCATCCAAAAGTGAGGATACTGGACTTCAGGAGGCTGACTTTGGCAAGATGGGAGAGTGCCTTAGAAAAGCACTGGCAAATAGGCTAGAAGGAGGGATGGAGCAACAATGGGAAAACATCAAAACTGCCATCACAGAAGCAACAAGCCTTTGTGTGAAGCAAATAAACAAATCAAAACAAAAGGAAAAGCCACCATGGTTCTCAAAAGAGGTGGCTGTGAAAGTCAGGAAGAAAAGATAGCATTCAGGAAGTATAAGGGAACACAGAAGGAGCAGGACAGAGAGCTGTACCAGTTAAGGCAGAAGGAAGCAGGGAGGAAGTCAGAATAGCAAAGGCCCAAACTGAGGAAAAGATAGCCAATTCAGTTAAGAAGGGGGATAAAACCTTTTATAGGTACATCAGGAGTGTAGAAAAGACAAAGGGAGGGATAGTGAGACTGAATAGAATGGACGTGGGGTGGGCAGAGAATACAGTGAAAAGCAGGGATACTGAACGAATATTTCTGCTTAGTATTCAACAAAAAGGAGGAGGAGGGGAGGGAGATACATAATCCAGTCAGTAGAGGCACTCTAGAAGGGTTGATATTAGTCATTTCACAGAAGAAAGGGTTCTGAAAGAACTCCTAAAACTGAAGGTGGACAAAGCAATGGGGCCTGATGTGAATTCACCCAGAATTCTAAAAGAATTAAGGGCCAACTAGTGAAATCACTGACTACCCTTTTGACAAATCATGGGAGGATGGTGTGGTACCTGAGGACTGGAGGAAGGCGGATGTGATTGCCCTTCACAAAAGTGGGAGCAGGACAGATGCAGGAAACTACAGACCTGTCAGTTTGACCTCTGTGGTAAGGAAAGTGATGGAATCACTTCTGAAGGAAAGAATTGTCGAGTACCTAGAGGTCAGTGGGGCACAGGACCCAAAGCAGCATGTGGGTTCACAGCGAGAAGGTCATGTCAGACGAATCTAAATGATTTCTTTGATTGGGTGACAAAAGTAGTAGACCAGGAGGGCTGTGAACATGGCCTACCTAGACTTTATCAAGGCATTTGATACAGTCCCACACAAAAGATTAATAGTCAAATTAACCAGCCTGGGAGTGGGTCCCAGGGTGGTAGCCTGGTAAAACATTGGCTGGACAACAGGACACAGAAGGTAATTGTAAATGGAGTCCACTCTGAAGAAAGAGGGTTACTAGTGGACTACCGCAGGGTTCAGTACTGGGTCCAGTCCTTTTACTGTCTTTATAAGTGACATTGCAGAGGGACTGGAAGGAAAGTATGCCTCTTTGCAGATGACACAAAGGTCTGCAACAGGGTTGATACACAAGGAGGTGTGGAAAGGATGAGAAGGGACTTGGCAAAGTTGGAGGAATGGTCAGAAGTATGGCAGCTTAGATTCAATGCAAAGAAGTGCAAAATAATGCACCTGGGAAACAAAACCCAGGGAAGATTACACAGTGGGGGGGTAATAACAACAACAAAACGGAAAGGGACAGGGGTAATCATATCAGATGACCTTAAGGTTAGCAAGCAATGTGAGAAAGGCAGTGGGAGGCAGCAGAAAACAGGAAGTTGTCATCCCTCTGTACAGACAGTTGGTGAGACCCCATCTGGAGTACCGCGTCCAGTTCTGGAGACCCTATCTCGCAAGGACATAGACAGGATAGAGGCAGTCCAGAGGAGGCAACTAAAATGATGCAGGGTCTGCAAGAGAAGCCATACAAGGAGAGACTAAAGGAGCTTAATATGTATACCCTTGAGGGAAGGGGGGCATGATAGAAACTTTAAGTACCTCAGTAGAATCAACATAGTCCAAGAGGGTAGCATCTTTCAGAAAAGAGATGTACAAGAACAAGGGACACAATTTGAAGATGGGGGGCAGTTCAGGGGCAATGTGAGGAAGTATTTTTTCACAGAGAGGTGCTGGACACATGGAACAGCCTTCCTGAGGAGGCTGTGGGGTCTAAAACTGTGGGAGAATTCAAGAATGCATGGGACAGACATAAGGCAATTTTGTGGTGGGTAGGAAGAAATAGGCTGTTGGTTAACTAGGATCTGCAGCTTATCCAGTAGGTAGGAAATGGGCAGACTAGGTGGGCCAGCGGTCCTATCTGCCATCAAAGTCTATGTTTGGGACTTCCGGTGGCGTCACGGATCCATTGCAAGCCTAGTCTGTGGAGCTCCCGTGGGCAGTGGGAAATACCCCAAAAAACACGCCAAAATCAAGCTCAAAATGTCTAAAAATACAGGGGGACAATTGCAGAATACTAATCGGAGGCAAAAAATAAACACTGAATCAAGAGTGGGCAGCAAAGATGCAAACGGATTGAGGAACGGCACTACTGAGCAGGCCGGCATCACCAGCGAACTCGCTGACAGCCGAATACGACACAGATGGAGAAAACGATCAGCTTTCATGATCCAGATTTGAGAGGTTGCTACATGAAATTACAGAATCCAGAAGAAAACAAGCAAAATTTCAGGCGGTGCAAGCAAAACTAACAACAGTAGAAAACCAAATTACCCATATGGAAGAAAGACTATCCACCGCAGAGGACACACACAGAGCAACTGATGGCAATAGTGCAGGCTCTAGTGAAACAGACATCAGACCTTCAAACTAAATGTCTGGACCTGGAAGGGCGCTCTGCAGAGAAAACCTGCGTCCTATGGCCTCCCAGAAAATATGGAGATATCCCCGATGGCAACCTTCATAGAAAATCTGCTTAAGAACACGCTAGACCTCCCTCAACTATGGCCTTCCATATTGAAAGAGCCATAGATCACTCCAAGCTAAGCCTTCAGACCCAGCGGCACAACCACGCTCAATTGTTTTTAAAGTTAGCTCATTCTCAGCCAAAGAAGAGATTCTCAGACCAGAGCCTGGGCAAAAAGAAATTAAATACTTAACGACCGATTATACTTGGACCACTACCACCGATTGAGATCCAAAGCAAAGGTTAAATACTCCGATTTAAAGACACCATGGAAAAATCAATATGTTTCAACACACCTACCCGGCAAGATTGAGAGTGTTCTGGGAAGATGGAACAAAACTTTACACAACGGCAGAGGAAGCCTTCAATGCCATGGAAAACGCAATATCTCAGTGTCTGAGGAGGAACCAAGTAATAGGGAATCGGGGCCAATTCAACAGCGACGCCAAACAGGAAGACAGGGGCTTTATGTTGAGTCACAATCTGAAGCAGCATAGTATCCTCCAAAGCTACTAGAGAGGAAGCTGCATACAAAGGCAACCAGACCTGAAACAGACTGAGGAGAACCAGCACTCCTACTGAAGGTGATAGCCTACAGTTTTTCATGCCAAATTCGGCCTGCGATGTAAACCACTCTTCTGACAGCTACTTAACAGCCTGTTCTCTCATATTTACCTATGTGAGACTTGAGGCGACTACTTGGGAAGACCATTCCTTGTTCTGTTTTTCTTTCAATCTGACTCATTACACTGGAAGGAACACTACATTATGTAAAAACTAATTTCCAGAGATTATTAACTGCCAGTTCCCCATGAATGTATTGAAATTGAGTGAATGAGACCCCTGCCCTTTCCCCTTCCCCTCCCCTTTTTTTTTTTTTTTATTTTATATGGCCCACCCCAAGAGGCCTTCCCTGCTCTTTTCATTGCTTGAATTGTTAATTTGGGAGAATTCTTAGAAACATTTAAAACTTGCAGATGCTGCCGAGAGGAACCTACAGGAGTATTAAGGACCCGTAACGATACCTTTTACTAAGGGCCCCACGATAACGAGGCTCAAGAGGAAGTCCCCATAAAAGGCGGCTGAGTAATCTTCCTTATCCTCCACTACAGGAGTACAAAGGGCTAGTAGGTCTCTAAGCCCCAACCTTGGAAGTTCAGATGTTATCCTTGAGGGATAGATTGTTTTTATGTTGAATGTTACAGTTGAATGTTATATAAGTTATGGCACCACGGGCAAAAGGAAAGTATCATTATGTAAAATGTTTAGCAAAACGGATTGCTTCCTGAACCTGAGATCACTACCACGAGAGAAGTCATGAGAAGAGATGCTATTTAATAAGGAATTTAAATACCCCACAGAAATGACACAGCAAGAATATACAGTTTGCACTTATAATGTGCATGGAATTACTAACCCTATAAACGTGCTAAAATACTTCAATTGATGAAACGACAAAAGGTTAATATTATGTTACTACAAGAAGCGCATCTCTCTCATGCTGAACATAAAAGTTTGAAAAGCTAGGCTTCTCTCAGGTGGTGGCCTCATCATATAAAGGGGCAGACGTAGGGCACAGCAATATTGGTTAGAGCAGGGAACTCCCTTGAGATAAAGGATAAAATAGTAGATAAGAGGAGAATGCATGTGTTCTGAAGGGCAGATTTGGAAGGACAAAGGTGTACACTGGCCTCTCTATATTTTCCTCCAGCTACAGAATTCCTGAGCTACCGCAATCTGTTTACGAAATTGACGGGTGGGCTGAGGGCAGGCTGATCTGTGGTGGGGACTTCAACTTAGACATTGGAGGAGGGGACCAGGCTCTAATAAGCTATGAACAAATAAGCTAAGTAGAAAGTTAAGAACTTTCTTCAAGAGCTAGGCTATGAGGATGTGTGGAGACATCTGTGGACAGGAGCGTAGACACACCTTTTATTCACGGGTGCATGATTCATATTCATGCCTAGAATTTCTTAATAACCCAAAAGAGCATTTAAACACTATTCATAAGGTCTGGCAGGAGACTTTGTCCTCTCAGATCATGCCCCTGTTTTTGCATGGTGCAATCTCAAACACCTTGTAAAAGATCCTTTTGGAGACTCAGCGTATCCATACTTAGGGACAAGGAAGTTCAGAAGCATTAACGAGATGATTACACAAGCTATGTCAGAAAATGACACTGGGAGATCACTTTAGCCATAATATGGGATACTTAAAAGCGATAGTGAGGGCAAAATCATAGGAATATCATCTCAAAAAAAAAGCAGAGGCAGGAAAAGAAGTGTTTACTGGAGACAAACATAGGGGTCCTGGAGGAATTGCAGAAAGCAAAGCATTGTAAAATACATGCACAAGAGCCGAACTCTCTTAGAAAGCAACTGAACACCATACTAGATTATGAGGTAGAACAGAAGCTGATGTTTCTTGACATAAATATCATGATGGTGGATCGAGGTTTACAAGGCTAGTGGCAGCGCAAATTGAGAGCACGAGGGACCAAAGCCACTATTACAAAAGTGAGACACCCAGAATGGATGAGCTTAAAGATAGATTACACACTATTTCTGAAGCCTTTCACTATTACTATTGGAACTTTATTCAGACAAAGTTTGTTCCTCCCTCGATGATATCCAGCAGTTTTAGCTTCCTTCAGCTCCCTACCCTATCGTTCGACCAGGAAAGTCTTTAGTGTCCCCAATAACTACAAGAGAAATTGAGTCAGCAATTAGTGACCTAAAGACAGGTAAATGCCCGGCTCAGACGGTCTCCCCGGGAATTTTATAAAACCTCACTGGGTGCTTGCCCCAATACTAACAAGACTGTTCACCTCATGAGTTTCCCAGGGGGCATGACTCTCCTTCCTGGAAGGAAGCAATAACTCGGTGATCCCCAAAGAGGAAAGATTTAACCGCTGTTCATCCTCACCGTCAATATCTATTTTAAACACTGACTACAAGCTGCTAGCTTCCATACTAGCTAAAAGGTTGGTACACTACGCTCCGGCCTTAATAGATGTGGATCAGAGCGGTTCATCCCTGGCACAGGCCCAAGATAATGTTCCAAGAACAGTCTCGTGCTCGAGCAAATTAGAGCCCAAAAAGTCCAGCAATTATACTAGGACTCGATGCAGAAAAAGCCTTGATAAAGTATCATGGAAATACCTAAGAAGTTCTCCTTAGATTTAATTTCCCAGTTCTATTTGTAGATACTATATTTAAATTCTACAACAACCCAGTAGGTACATACGAACAAATGGTCATATCTCTGAGAGATTTCAGCTATATAGAGGGACAAGGCAGGGATGCCCCCTCTCCCCTTGCTCTTAGCCCTTTACATAGAGCCCCTAGCTCAGAGCCTGAGACAAACCCCAGAAATAAGTGGGTGAAGTTAGGAGGGACTGAACAAAAGTTAGCCTTATTTACGGATGATATTCTTCTTTATTTAACTAACAGAACCCTCTTTAGAGGCACTCTTTAAAAAGATTCAACAATTTACAAAAATATAGGGCTTCACTTTAAACATGGGCAAATCAGAGGCCCTGACCTTAACTATTCCCCCTTATTTAAAAACGCCACCCAATCAGATGGGATAATGAGTACTTAAAATATCTGGGTATTCAAATTCCTAAAGACCCAGGAAACTCTTTATGTTCAATTATGGTCCCTAATTGAGAAGATAAAGCAAGACTTTAGGAGGTGGTTGTTGATACCCTCCTCACACTATTAGGAATATGGCCATAAAGATCAATATTTTGCCCAGATTTCTATATTTTTTCCAATGTGTCCCTTGTGCCATCTCCTCGAGAGAACTTTCTATCCTGGCAAAGGCTTTTGAACACTATGGGAAAATAAAAGGCCTAGAGTTAGTGCCCAGAAACTATCCTTTCCAAGCTAGAGGGGATTGCCATGCCCTCACTTAAAGAATACTGGATGGCAGCACAAATGAGGTTGGCCCTGCTGTGGGGCAACAGAACATACAATGCAAGATGGAAACAGATTGACTTAGCAAGGCCGACTGGGCCTGACTTCTCAACAGTCTTTTCACCCCTCAATTAAGAGAACGTTAACTTTGGTCCCTCAGGCTACTGGGTCGATCCTAAGAGGATGGCAATTGGGGACTAAGAACAAACCATTCCAATGCTACTCCTGGAAATATAGATGCTTCACTTTGAACCGAGAATTTAATAACCAATGGTTTAAGAATCAAGCAAAAAGGCCTGGAAGCACCCTGGCAATTGTTATGGGACTTGACATAATGAGTTTTGAAGAGGCTCAATTGAGATTTGGGTGGACTGATAAAGATAGGCTATTCTATTATCAAATTAGAGCAAACATCACTAATCATATTAGGCAAAATGAAAGCAGCTCCATCTTAATAGAAGATACACACCATATAAACAAATATGGTCCACCGCTATGGGGAAAGGGCGATAACAATAATATACCAGTACCTTATCCAACAGAAACACACATAATGTCCTCCACACAAAACAAAGTGGGAGAGAGACATGGACTAGATTATATCACCTAGAGACTGGACCAAAATTTGGAGATGTACCTGGTCCACTTCCTCATCCCCAATGTGGCGGGAGTTCACATGGAAAGTAAGAATGAGATTCTTTCTTGTTCCCTCAGATAAGGCCCTTAGAGTTTCTGGGGCTTCAGCCTGTTGCTGGAGGGAGTGCGCTGAGCAGAAAGCCACATACATGCATGTTTTTCTAGACTGCCCAAAAATAAGGGATTCTGGCTTCAAATAGTGGAACATGTAAAAATATGCTGGATATTCAGGGCCAGCTAGAGCCAATCAACATACTTTTAGGCCTTCCCCATTGGAAATAAAAGACCCTGGCAAATTGTACCTGTGGAAGATAGCACTCTGTTCGGCCTATAAATCCATTACTAAAAAATGGTTACAGGCATCTGCTCCCTTAATCAAGGAGTGGAAACAGATGGTTTTGAGTATTCAGCGAAATGAACAGATAACCTCAGAACTACAGGACCGGAGAGAGGCTTTCATAACAAGATGGGCCAGATGGGAATGCTACCAAGACCAGATCACCTAAGTTAGGGCGCTAGTAAGATAAAGAGTAAAGTGAGATGAAATTAAACCAATACTACCTGCAGATAATTTTAATAATGTATAAAATAAGAACCTTCATTGGGAAAGCTAAACATACTCATGAATATGTGAAAACATAATGAGGAAAAGAAAAAGGTATTTATATAAAATAATTTGCCCGTGGTAGTAGCCAATGTTTTAAGTATTGTTATTACCTGTTGTTAACCTGTTGTACCTGAACTTAAAGAATGATCTGATATCAGACCTGTATTCAATTATAAGATGATTCTCTGAATCAACATGTGAGAAAAATAAAAGAAGTATAAAAAAAAAAGTCTATGTTTCTATGTTTCTATGACCCCGATGGAGCTAGAGGATAGAGGAAAAACTACTTTTGTTTGTCCCCTGGGCTTCTACGACTCTGACATGCCCCAAGGCATACCTGGAGCTCCTGCAACCTTTCAAAGACTAACATGCTGTAGGAGACATGACCCTCCTTAAATGCCTTGTCTATTTGGATGATGTCATTGTGTTTGCAATACACTTGAGGAGCATGAGACACGTCTGTTTAAAGTTCTGGACAGACTGAAAGAATTCAAGTTGAAACTATCCATTGACAAGAGCCAGTTTTTCAAAGCTTTGTAAAATATGTAGGCCACATTGCGTCCTCTGAAGGCATCCAGATGGATCCAAGTGAAGTTAAAAGTTTTGACCACATGGCGAGACCCAACAACCTCAAAGAACTTCAGAGCTTCCTAGGTTTTGTGGATATTATCACCACTTTGTCAAGGACTACATCAAGGTATTCTGACCACTGTTAAATCTAACATAAGGGTATCCACCCACTAATGGGAGATTTAAAGAGGCACTATTAAGGAAGGTGACAAGGTCTACTTTTAAATCTAATGAGTCCTTTGGATCAAGATGGACTTCAGATTGCAATGCAGCATTCAAGAAATTATCCACCAGCTTACGCATGCCCCAGTCCTAGCATATCCTGACCCAACTAAACCCTATGTGCTTCCACACAGATGCCAGCCTGAGTGGCCTTGGAGCTGTACTTTACCTATAATGTGAAGAAGGACTATGGCCAGTGGCATTTTTAAGCAGAAGCTTAGTCTCCCATGAAGAGAACCATCCAGTTCACAAATTAGAATTGCTTGCTTTAAAATGGACCATAGTCGACCAGTTTCATAGTATTTGTGGTCAAAACAGATAATAATCCTCTCGCGTATGTCAAACATTGGCCAAGTTAGATGCAACTGGACACAGGTGGCTGTCTGTTCTATCAACATATGATTATTCAGTGGAGTACCATCAGGCCTAAGCCATATCGACACTGATGCTCTCTCCAGGAGTTCTAAAACAGAGAAAGAAGGTGCACTCAGTTAAGGTGGACGCCATAACATATAAATATAATTAATGAATCAAAGCGGCACTCCAGGTTAGCGTTACTGTTATTTGATAATATTTAATAAAGTCATTATAAATCCAAAGCAGAAATTCAAGTACAAAACTGCTTTACATTTCTAAAACACAATGTACAGGTTCACATACCAGTTTAGTGTTGGGGCTGCTCACACTGAACTGGTATGTAACCTGTACATTATGTTTAGAAATGTAAAGGAGTTTTTGTACTTGAATTCTGCTTTGATTTATAATGACGTATTAAATATTATCAAATAATAGTAACGCTAGCCTGGAGTGCTCTTCCAGGAGGCCTGCTTCAAATCCAAAGTGGGTGCAAATGTCAAAACAGTCCGTGAAGGCCCTGTGCCATAAGTTTGACAGAGATGAACATCCATCTGCCAAGACTGAATTGCCTAGCTGATTGCCTGGGACCTCCAAATAGCTTTGTGTCTGTAGCCCACTGTCATTTTGCAGCGTTAGATCTGAGTGCCTTACCTCAGCTCACCCCAGCTGATATTCAAAGAGAACAGTATTGTGATGCCATGCTTAGACCTGTTTTGGATGCCTTGTACCAAGGGAGAAATGTTTCCAGGCTGCGATCAAATGATCAAAGAAGTGGTTTACTGTTTGAGAAGGGCCTAGACTTACGCTGCGAGAGAAACTATTGTACCGAGAACTAACAGATAACCTGGGAGAGTTTGTAAAAAACAACTGGTGTTACCTTCTAAATTTAAGCATGTGGTTTTGAAAGCCCTCCATGACCAAATGGGACATCTGGGTAGTGAAAAGAACTTTGGACTTAGCCCATGCCGTTTCTACTGACCCAAGGCGTAAGTAATAATACCCGACAGGGTGGGCGTTATTGGGATATAGCGGACACGCCAGGGGTGTAATGAGGCCCGACGCGCAGGCGGAGGCCTTATAGCCCTGGAAGGTCCGTTATATCCTTAATAACGCCCACCCCTGTCGGGTATTATTACGCTTAGATAATGGATTACAGATACTATTTTTGGAAAGAAAATACAAGACAAAAATTTATATATAAAAAATAAGTAAAAACTAAGCAGAAGTAGTGTTTGTTGTAATATAGTTCCAATGGTGTGAAGTGCTGGAATCACCACCAGAGTTCGCTGCTCTGTATTTTTATGGTCTTTCAGTAGCTTGCCCTCCTGCTTCATATCTGTTTGTGTCTCACATACAAACATTCCCCAATTGAAAATGGTGTCCAAGAACGAGAGAAATCTAGAGTGGTGAGTTTTATTGAGACTTAATTTTGTTTAATGTGCTAGGGATTAGAAGTGTGGCAGGAGTCTACCCTGTTTTAAAAGTAAGCACAGGATTTAGAGGGCGCAGCAGTGAAGGAAATGGAAGGCTGGGAAGTTTCTGTTACGTGAGGTGGAGCGAGCTGGAAAGAATGTTAAAATGGATGTTTGGGTTTTGCGGTAACAGAGGAAGAAGCGAGTTCAGGAGGCGGTATGGGGCTGTCTGACATTTAATTTTACAACCCGCATACTGGGCTTCGGGTTGAGCTGCCGTCTCCATTAGCGGAGTAAAAATCTCGTCTGGCGCGCTCGGTTCCAAATGATTGAGCTGGCACTTTTTCTGAGCGGCCGCTGTAAGAACATACGGCCCGGTGCCAGGCTCTTTCAGCCAATCAGAAGCGAGTTTGAATTTACCCATTATCTAAACTAACATACTAAGGTGCCAGCAGAGTAGGCCAAAAGGTCTATTGAGTCTGCTTGAATAGCAGCACACACGGTCAAGATGTTGCTGTACCTCCCATGCCCCGACCCCATCCCTCACCAGAGCTACTCATCCATTTCTGGCATTCCTCAGCTTTACCCTTCCCTTATATCTGTCCCAACACCTCTTGACCCCCCACTGTATCAATAGCCACTAGTTCCACAGGCAGTGCATTCCGTTGGGCCACCACCCTCTCGGTAAAATGCGTCTCCTAGTCTCACCCCTGAACCTCCCGCAACCAATTAATGGAATACCCCTGGTGGTCCCTTCCTCCCTTAGCTAGAATATCCTGTTAAGGCCAACCCTGTTCACTCCCTTTAGATATTTAAAGACCCAGATCATATCCCCGTCTCTCCTCTCCTCCAGGGAGTACATGTTCAGCTCCTCAAGTCTCTCCTCATAGGATCTATCCCCAGACACTGAATCATCCTGTTTCCCCTCCTCTGCACCCTTTCCAGGAGACAATGTCCTTTTTAAGTACAGGTGCCAAACTGCACACAGTACTCTAGGTGCGGTCTGACCAGGCAGTTATACAGAGGAAGAAGTACCTCCCGCCTCCTCAAAGTTATTCCCCTGGCAATGCACCGAGCATTCTATTCACTTTAGTTGCTGCCCTCCTAAACTGCTCAGTGTTTTTCATTCTGGTGTCCACAAACACCCCAAAATCCTTTTCCCTTGAAACCTGGAGTTTCTCCTCACCCAAAAAGTACTCATGATCAGGGTTCCTAAGCCCCAAGTGGAGAACACTGAAATTCTTGGCATTAAACCTCAGTTTCCAAGTGTGTGACCACCTCTCAAGAGTCTCAGGTCCCTTGCAAGGCCCTTCTACCCTCCACCACCGCCTCCAGCTTCAGTCATCAGAGAAGAGGCTCATTTCCTCCTCATACCATCCCTGATGTCTGAGATGTAAGCATTAAACAGGAATGGGCTACACACTGGCCCCTGGGACCCTGCTAATGATCCTTCTAGGAGATGATACCTCACCTCCGACCACCGCCCTCTGAACTGCCCAGTTAGCCAGCTCCTATCCATCTCACTATCTTTCTCCCACCCCATTCTCCCCAGCTTGTCCAACAACCCTGGTGCGGCATCAAGTCAAATGCCTTGCTGAAGTCCAGAAAGAGGACATCCACGGCCTTCCCTGGTCCAGTGCCTTTGTCACCCAATCATAGAACTCCACAAGGTTCTTTTGACACGATCTGCCCTGAATGAAGCCATGTTGATGAGTCATCCAGATGCGCATGTCTCCAGAAACCTCATTCAGTCTTTCCTTCAGGATGGCCGCCATCATCGATGCCCATCACTGACATCAGGCTGACAGGCCTGTAGTTACCAGCTCCTCCCATGAGTCCTTTTATGGATAGGCATGACATGAGTCATCCTCCTGACCCGAGGCACCCAACCCATCTAAAAGGTCCACCAATGGTGCAGCAAGGACATCTGCCATCTCCTCAGTACCCTGGGATGAATCCCTTCTGGACCTGGCACCTTACCCTTTCTCAGGGACTTAGAGCCTCCCTCACACTTCCCACAGGAATTTCAATGTCACAAACATCTCCCCTTCCACAGTTCCAGATCACCTCCCTATGTGGGGTTGGTCTTCCATCATCCCTTGTGAAGACCGAGCAAAGTATTCATTAAGTATATATGCCTGCTGTCTGCCCTCCTCAGCCCACCCACTCTCTGACCTCAGTCTGCTAATCTGCCCCTTCACTTTCCTCCTTTCTCTGATATATCTAAAGAACCCTTTCCCCCTTCCTGGTCCTTTGTGCCAACCTCTACTCTCTCTTTACCTTGGCTGATCTCACCACCCTGGTTACTTTTTGGATATCCTATTGCACTCCTCCCTGTCTGTGTCAGCTTGTGATCAATTGTATTTCCTATAAGCCATCCTTTTCTCCCTCACCACCCCTGAACCTCTCTGGTCCACCAGGTCAGCTTTCTGGCCTCAAACTTGTGCCTGATCTTCTTGCAGGCCTTGAGTAGCTTCAAGGAGCCCTCTTTTAATAATCTCCACCTGCACTCTGTGTGGCAATAGATCATAAGAGCACCTGTATGAACAGCACTGTAAAAACAGCATCATCCAAACAGCGCTCCCAGCAAAGAGGCAGGAGACAATGCCACCAACAACATCAGCACCAGTGGTAGTGATCACAAGTGTGGTGCGTGATCACTACCACTGAAAATCATTATTTTTGTAGGGGCTCTACACCCCCCATAATTAAAATAATTAACTCTGAGTCGGAGTTGGATTACAGGAAAATGTAAAATTATGGAGACCGGAGTTAGAATCTTGGTTTCCACCACTTTTCTGGCTGAGCTGCTCCTGCATTACCACTCCGCCATGGGAGCAGCTCAGCCAGCCTCCATTCCTGGCTCTTGACCCAGCCACTAGTACCTGGACAGCGACCAGGGTGGCGCTACTGCATAGCACTGTAATTCCCTGTTGCTGTCTGGGGTAGTGCAGTATAGACCGTGCTGTGTTAGCACACGCTATTAGATGTAGTGCTATTCTAACCAGGTAGGCTCTGGGTCCATGTCCTGATTGATCCTCCAAATGCATCCTGAGAACACCCACCATACCCTCAAAGTCCGCTTCCTGAAGTCCACTACTACCGTTTTGTGCAATTCTCCACCCTTCCAACTCAAGGAAAATCAAATGGTGGCAAGTTGGGTGCAGACATCGATCAGTTTATCAAAACTTGCAGCAGATGCCTTCAATGGAAGGCTGAACTGCAGAGGACAGCCCCTTTGGTTACTATAACCACTAGTGCACCAATGGAACTTGTGTGCATTGACTTTTGAGTTTAAGTCCGATTCCAAGAACATTGAAAATGTGCTTGTTGTAACAGATCATTTTACACGATATGCACAGGCTTATCCTACAAGAGGCAACAACCATAGCTAAAGTCTTAGTAGAGAAGTTTTCTTACACTATGATGTTCATAGCGCATCCACTCTGATCAGAGAAGGGACTTTGAAAGGCACCTCATTAAAAATGCTATCTTTCTGGGTGTGAGAAAGTCAAGGACTACTCCCTATCATCCACAAGGGATCCACAACCAGAAAGATTTAACAGAACGTTGCTGGATATGCTGAGGCATCCTTCACCCAAAAGACAAACTGAGAAGTCAGCAGATAAGTACTTTTTTTTTTACTTTGTATTTTTCCTCCTTACTACCCTTCCTCCACTCATTCAGACTTCCCAAGGACACACACCTAGTCATTGGAGTCTGCCCCTAGAGTACCTGGTCACACTGCCTTTAGACCCACGATGCCGGTTAGCCCTGGTGGGGTAGGAGAACTCTCCCTTGAACCTCCCCAACACCTGTTCAGCTGTGGACCCTGCATAACGGAGTCTGCCCCGACAAACTGGGAGTGTGTGTGTGTGTGTGTGTATATATGTGTGTGTGGTGAGGAGTCATGTGGGAGCAACAGGGGTTGTCTCCTCTATTCAGCCCCAGATGTCAGCGTGCAATGAGGGGCTAGGAGCAAGGAGACACGCTGAGATGTGCCTTCTGCTCCACCTCTCTGCTGATGTCTGCCCATCCCCTTCTGCTATTTCCTCATACCACATCTTCTACCCAAGCACCCCAGGTGGTGGTATCGCAGTGGGAGTTTGCAGGCAGCCTCCTCCGGAGAAGGAGAGCAACCATTGGAGCTCCATCCCCTCCTCCCGGCTGACCCCGGCAGTCTATGCTCATTCCTGAACATGGATCGCTGGCGTAGTATGAGTAAGGCGCCCAGCAACACAGCCAGGCCGGTCAGCAGATAAGTACTTTAATGCACACCTATAATTGCACCAAAATGATGCAACAGGTTTTCACCGTATCATCTGATGTCTGTTCAGGAAGCATGCCTACCAGTGGACATTTGCTTTGGAGTTTCACCAGGTGGGGTTCTACAGCTATTTGCCATATGTACAAAAACTCAAAGTGCAGCTTGATCATTCTTATCAACTTGCCCAACACAATTGCCGCTAAGCAAAATCTAGCCAGCAAAGTAAGGCATGATAAGAGTCAAGGCTTAAGAACTACAACCTGGAGATCGTGTACTAATGAGGAATCTGGGGTTGCAAGTGAAACATAAGATAGTTACCATTGGAATCACACTCCTACATAGTCATCAGCAAGTTGGATGATCTCCCAGTTTATAAAGTATGTCCGAAGAAGATCTTAGAGCTGTGAAAACAATACACAGGAATCACCTTCTGCTAACTGGGCAAATCGTCATAGACATGTACATAAAATGTTGATCCAACTGGTCCTGTTACCCAATCTGCCACTCGGAAAAACCAGCCAAACCAGCTTCCTGTTGCTTAGCAACCAGAGCCTTCACCAAGTAATGCTGCAGTTAATGATGACAAATAATTCTGATACTGGTGAGCCAAGTGACAGTGAATATGGAGCCAAGTACTACCCTTCCTTTGAGCTAGCTCACCTGTTCCAAGGAATCCTTTTCTGCAATGTTAGAGAAATGCTGACACTCAGGAAGTAGTAGATAATCTTGCCCTTTCAACTACTTCAATACGCCTGAAAGTGAAATTCAAGCGTGACCTCTGAAGTAACTGATCCTTTGTGCCTTGTGGAACTGTTTGAAATTGAAATGGCTAGTCCTGATCAAGAAATGGTGAACACACCCGTGAACCTTTAGGTGAAACTGAAATAAATGGGCCTAGTGAACTAGATCTCATATCAGAAAGTGTGGCTATTCTGAAGGTGCTAACAGTGTGCTGGATGACTCAGACTTTGTCGAAATATCACTTACAGAGGAACCTGAGTCTTACGAGACGAAAGTTCAAGTGCCACACCAAGTAACAAGTAGTACATCCAGTTCTGAATCTCAAGAAAATGCAGTGGTACCTCTTTCTTCAGAAGCTGTCTTATTGGTGGACAATGAGCAGGGATTGATCACCCTGAATGCTAATGTGGAAAGCCAAGTGCCAATGCCCTCACCCCTAGATGTTTAGACCGACTTGTAAAGCCAGTGGCTCAGCTCACGTATGACATACCAGGAAAACCTGTAGATCTGCCCATGAATGTAGTTCACAAAGGGGTATATGTTACAGCAAATTCCTGCTCAAGCTAGCGTCAGCTGCATCCTCCCAAGTGATAGTTGAGCCTAACTCCCAGTATCCTAGGGGTCACCCTTACAGAGTCAGAGGGATCAGTTGAAACTTGCCCAGCACCTGTGTTGATTAGACAAATGTCCTATGGGTCAAATGCAAAGGGCAAAATGTCCTTTCTTATGGGTAACCAATGGTAAAGGTATGGCAATTTCATATAAAATGTTGTGACAAGGTGCTGAATAACTAAACTGTATAAAATAGTTGCAATGGTACCGTTTGAAGTAATAGCATGCTAAAGTGTATATAGTCATTTTATATCAAGCCTGATAATGAATCTTGATACAGTATGTTGGATAGAGTGTTTAATAAATGCAATAGTATATGGTTAGGGTTTACTGTGGATGGGAAAAGCGATGGTTTTCAAATCCTGTTATAGGACAGTTCAAAGGTCAAAAAGTTGTTGTACTATTGTTCTGACGTCACATAGATAGTACAACAACTTTTGCCTCTAAACTCCTACCTGATTGGTAGAGACAGACAGTGTTTAAAAATACATTCTAAAATGGCGCATTCAGTTAGCGAGCAGTCAGGCGAGCAGACAGTTTGGACACAGGCTGCCATAATCGACTCCATGTATCCAAACTCTCAATTTGCAGGTTTTTGTTCATTTTTTAAAATCTCTGGCACAGTTATGGTGAAAGTAATAATAATAATAATAATAAAATTTATCTGATTAAGCGCCTTTCAAAATTTCAAAGGCGCTGTACAAAGCATCATAACATTCAACATAACTATACATACAATAACAATACAACCGATAAAATATTTAAAATAAACAATTTAAAATACAGCAGGAAGGCCTGATTCCATAAAATGACTTTTAAGATCTGGAGGCTGTCATGGTGCAGTCAGACCTGGACATTGTGGCCATCACTGAAACCTGGTGTAATGATAACCACGACTGGGAGATGGCCATACCTGGCTACAACATATTCAGAAGAGACAGAGCAGGCAGGAAGGGAGGAGGAGTGGCACTGTATGTGAAAAATGACATAAGGGCCACAGAGATCCAGGAGGAACAAAATGGGAAGAGATACTGTGGGTTAAGCTGGAAAGGAAAATGGAGACAGCCATCCGCACAGGTGTGGTCTATAGACCACCAGCCCAGGAGGAAGAAACAGATAGAGAGCTGATGCTAGCGATCCAAGGATGGCAGACAAGGGTGAGGTAGTACTGGTTGGAGACTTCAATATTCCAGATGTGGACTGGAGCATCCCAGCAGCAGCATCAACTAGGAGCAGATTTATCCTGGACTCCTTCAGGGTGCCTTCCTCAAGCAACTGGTAGTGGAACCAACTCGGCAGAAGGCAATACTGGACCTTGTGCTCACAAACAGGGACAGTGTGATGGGGGTAGCAGTGGGGGAGCACCTGAAAACAGTGACCACTCAGTCATTGTGGTTTGAAATCACAGAAAGAGCAGAACCAAACCACACAAAAACACGTATCCTGGATTTTAGGGGCAGACTTTGGGAAAATGGGAGATACTTGAAAGAGGCATTAAGGGGAATGGGACAGGAATCAGGGTTGAGGAACAGTGGGCAGTATTTAAAATGGGGATTACAAGAACAACAGAATTATGTATTAAGCAGGTTAGCCAGAGGAAAAGGAAGAGAGACCATTATGGTTTTCCAAAGAGTAGTAAAGAAAGTTAAAGCAAAAAGATTGCATTCAGGCAATACAAAGACACAGGCAGAAGGGGATAGGGAGAAGTACCAGGAGAAGCAAGGAGGCAGGGAGGTCAGTAAGGAAGCCAAAGCTCAGACAGAAGAACACATTGCAAAATCAGTGGGTAGAGGGACAAAACCTTTTACAGGTACATAAGTGAAAAAGAAAGACAAAGGGAGGGATATAGAGACTGAAGGGGAGGATGGGGCTGCGTGGAGGATGACAACAGTAAAGCTGACATACTGAACAGGTATTTCTGCTCAGTCTTTACTGAGGAAGAGGAGGGTAATGGGTCTGAAGGGAGTACAAGGGTGAGAATGGTGCAGAAATGGACACAAGTCCCTTTACACGAAAGGGTCCTGAAGGAACTGGAAGTAAATAAGAATTGATAAAGCAATGGGGCCAGATGGGGTGCACCCAGGGTCCTTAAAGAACTAAGAGAGGTGGTGGCTGAACCTCTTGCAATCCTGTTTAGCCGATCACTGGAAACAGGGAGGTACCCAAAGACTGGAGGACAGCAGATGTAGTCCCCTTTACAAAAGTGGGAACAAAGAGGAAGCAGGGAACTACAGATCAGTCAGCCTCACCTCGGTAGTGGGGAAGATCATGGAAGCACTACTGAAGGAGAGATTGGTGGAACATCTGGTTGTCAATGGACTACAGGACCCAAGGCAGCATGGTTTCACCAGGGGAGGTCATGTCAGACCAACCTCATTGAATTTTGACTGGGTGACTAGGGAGGTGGATCAGGGGAGGGCAGTGGACATGGCCTATCTGGACTTCAGCAAGGCCTTTGACACTGTGCCACATAGAAGACTATTACACAAACTGGGGAATATGGGTGTGGGCAGGACAGTAGTGTGGTGGGTAGGTAACTGGCTGGGTGGCAGGACACAAAGGGTGGTGGTAAATGGCTGTCACTCCACAGAGGGAAAAGTGACCAGTGGGGTACCACAGGGATCAGTGCTGGGACCAGTCCTATTCAACATCTTCATCAGTGACATGGCGCATGACCTAGAAGGCAGAATTTCACTGTTCGCTGATGACACAAAGCTCTGTAACAGAGTAGACACACCAGAGGGTGTAGACAGAATGAGAAGCGACCTGCAGAAACTTGAAGAATGGTCAGAGGTTTGGCAGTTGAAATTCAATGCAAAGAAGTGCAAGATAATGCATATGGGGCACAAAAACCCTGGCACAATATATCAGTTGGGGGTGAGGATACAGCATGCACCAAGCAGGAAAGGGATCTTGGGGTTATCATCTCTGGTGACCTCAAGGTAGGGAAACATGTGACAAGGCAGCAGGTAAAGCAAATAGGATGCTGGGATGTATAGGCAGGGCATTACCAGCAGGAAAAGGGAGGTCATAGTTCCGCCATACAAGACACTAGTGAGGCCCCACCTGGAGTACAGTGTACAGTTCTGGAGACCATACCTACGTAAGGACATAGACAGGGTAGAGAAGGTTCAGAGGAGGGCAACAAAGATGGTGCATGCATTGCATCACAAGTCCTATGAAGACAGGTTGAAGGAACTGAACATGTACTCCCTGGAGGAGAGGAGGAGAGAGGATATGATAGAGACATACAGGTATCTTACAGGGAGGAACAGGGTGCAGGAAAACACTATTTTAAGCCAAAAGATGTTCCAGGACTAGAGGGCATGGGATGAAGTTGGAGGAGGATGATTCAGAGGAAACATGAAAGAATTTCTTCACAGAACGGGTGGTGGACAAGTGGAACACCCTGCCAGAGGAAGTGGTGGGGCTGAAACAATCACAGGATTTAAGAATGCATGGGATAGACATAAAGGAATTCTGGAGGTCAGGGTAAGGTGCAACAGACTTCTAGGAAAACAAACTGAACTTACAAGCTCAAATGGGCAGACTGGGTGGGCCATAGGCACTTATCTGCCGACACTGTCTATGTATCTATGTATCCTAGTATGTAAGTAGAGTGGGACCAGAGTGATTAGTACCCTACTGCTTTATTCTGTGACGTGATTGGAACAGCATAACTGCAGTGAGGAGGACCAGTATCTTGGGGACTTGAGTGAGGACCAGTGCAGGAGTGTCAACACAAGGTATGAACCTTGTCTCCATTTTTGGAGAAACCATCCACTATAAACAATAGTGGACAGTTGTCTATCCACAGCTAGTCTGTAGTATCTATCTCGGAGTTGATCATGCCATGGGGACCTCTCGAGCTTCGTTCTCGGGGTCTCTATGACATCATCAACTCTTCGATGAAACACAACCTTGTTGTGGATAGTCAACCATCAACTATTCTATATGTTGTAATCATCACAAACGCACTCAGCAGGTCAGACCCTCTGCTCCCACAGTGCCAAACTCAGAGTGCATTAGTGTGAACAGGTAACAGACAGGGTAACCCTCCTGTCTGCTTTTGAGTCCAAATCACCTTTAGTCTCAAGTTCTGGGGGATTCAAACTGTGAACCTTATGCTAGTATACCCAAAGTAGAAGCTCAGATACTTACCTCTTCGGGGACTATGGTACAGTCTTTGCCAGGGGCACCAAGCAGGCTTCCAAAATGAACCCTAAAACTCTATAAGAGACCCTAGGTGTATTCTTACCTTTTCACTCAAGATCAATGTAAGCCATCAAGCTGTTGAACAATTGTCAGACTTAACCATGTATACATCACATGCAAAAAAGAACTGGCAGACACCCAGCCAGTCTTTCAAAGAGAAGGTACTTTACTAAAAGATGATAAAAATATGAAAAATGTAAACACAGAACAATATATCAAAGAGCTCAATCACATAAAAGATCAAGGGAAGATTACAAAACAAAACTCCTACCACAATACATTTAGATCTTTGCTGTCTAAGATATGACCTCTGGAAGTGCCTATGGTTGGATTCAGAGACTTGTTTCTCTCAGAGTCCTGAAATAATATGACATTCATGTCAGATGCAAGTATTAGTTTAAACTGTGTCTCCACACCCCTTCTGTGAGTCATCTAGCTCCTCCTTTTAGAATCAAAAAATACAAACATGATGTCCTATCAGGAGGTATATTAAATAATGTGACATCTGTAAAACTCATTTCCCAAATTATGAGTCTTTGATCAGTCAGTTCCTTTGAGGTTTACAAAGCTGCAGTCCATCACACAGGTGTGAGATAGCCAAAGGAATCAGCTTAATGGCGTTCTTTCCTGATGTAATAAAATGTATATTTAGTTTCTAACTTCAAAAGCATGAGGTCATAAAAGGCCATAAAATATAAAATGCAATTTCTCAAGGAAGTTAATTACATTACAGAGCTCTCCTGGTCAGTTTACAAATCCTGTAGCTTCACTGAAACATGGAGAGGGGCATCCATGGAAGCACAGGCTGTCTTATGTGAGACAATCACATACTATATTTTATTTTACAAATATCATACAATAATCATAACCAGCTGGCTAAGCATCACAGTAATTACTAGCTTATTATAGTCTTGGTGCAGATGCCAAACATTTCAGGCAAGGAGAGCTGTAACCCCCCATTTGGGGCTTACCTTAATTGCTCCATCCTTCCATTTTTCTTCCGATGCTGCTGGTGTCCCCCATTTGTCTCTCTTTCTTCCCTAATTCTTCTGGTACCCTTGTAGTCCTCCATTGCTCCCCAAGTTCATAGTGCAGCCCAGTGTTTTATTTTGGCTCAGTTTGAGCTAAAATATTAACCATGCTTTGCCAGCATGATACAGAGAAGTCGATATGTGCAAAGGATGCACTTGATGTTCCAACCACCATTTTGTGGTTGTCCTAGAGTGTTTGGTCGGTCCTTTGCACCTCCTAAGCTAAATGGGGATCGGGTGACCTGGGGCGCTGGGCAGAAGTCTCAGCAGCATTTAAAAATGAAGTTTTGACAAAGGCTGAAGCAGAGCTCATTAATATTATGAGCTCTTATGAATATTGATTAGATGCTGCCTACCGCTTTGGGGTATTATATTTCAGTGGCAGTGACAGAGTGTTTGGAGCAGATATATAAAAGTGGGCTCAAATGAAAGGGCACAGTTGGGGTTATATTACTGTGGGGAAAATGTAAAATAAAATATATTTGCTGGCTGCACCAGCATTTGAAAGATGGACATTGTTGGACTGCACAAGATATTTTAACAGCAGTCACCATTTAGCAGCTTATCAGCCAGCCGGAAGCCTGGATTTCAGCCAGAGACTCATGGGACATAGCAGAGACATTTGAGAGATGAACGGGTTATTTCTGGCACCTGAAATGCAGTCAATTAAGGAATGAGACTATGATTGACAGCTTAGGCAGCCAACTGGATTCCTTGAATCCTGCTCTTTATAAAAGAGGGATTGTTTGAACTTTGGGGAGACTCAGGCAGTTCGGGAAACTCAAAAGTTCGAGAGAGACTCCACTTCAAGATGTAGAGGAGCAAGTAGCCTGTGGGTTTGTGTCCTGCTGCACAGGAGAGGCTTGCATAGCCTCCTGTGAGCCGCCTTTGGTCCAAAGGAGATCTAGTGTTAGGAACTGTCTGCTCGCAGACCAAGAAGGATTGCTCAGCAAGTCGGCTGAGATTGTAACTGGCCAGGAACCAAAGGAGAAAAAGAAAAGTTTAATGTTTCTTCAGCTGGGTGTGCTGAAGCCTGCTGTAAGGAGGAAATAGTGATCCAGGGACTCCTGTTTGCAAAAGGAGTCATCCTCTTGAGCTGATGAACTGTTCTTCCAGCTGAGGGTTTCACCAGCAACAAACCCAACTATCCAAAAGACACTTTCCTGCCTCTAGGCCCATGCCTTACTCAGCCCAGTTCATCTGCTCCTGTACCAGCAGCAGCATCTCATTGAGAGACTAGATCCGGGATTCAGCCCCAGCACAACTATTCAATGCAGATTGCTGCCACCTACAGGGAAAGGCCATAAAGCGGAGGTGAGTCGTGTTGGCCCAGGTCCCATGAGCAGCAACTGCAAGCAGCAGGTCTTCATTTCGCCAGTGTCATCATCCATCCTGTGGATACAGTGAGTAAAACCAGGGTAGATCCCTGCAACAAAAGTGTTTAATTCAAACAACATGAAGTCTTGCTGTATTCTGACATAATGCAGTTAGCCCCAGCACTTGAACTGCCCGAGAGGATAGAGCTAACTCTGTGCAGAAGCACAGAACGTTGAGCTCGAGCTCGGTTTTCAAACCTCTGACTGTGGTACTACCCAGTGTAACTATCAGATTCTTTACTCTGCCTAACAGTGAAGTCACTCACGGAGATTTCCTCTGCTTGGTTAGGTAAAAAGTAAAGCGTTTGGTTTTAAACCATATATTTTTGTTATTTTCAGATTTCCTGCCTCTGTTTACAGTACAGGCAGTGTGGGTAGTGACTGTGCTTATTTTAAGAAAAGTTTGAAATTGTTCTTTCCTTGTTTTCTTTCTGGTCGGTCTGGTTTGGAACCGACCTTGTTACATTTTCTGGTTTTATTTACTAAATTCTGGGATTAGAGTGGTGTTCCTGTACTGACTAGTTTCAAAAGAAATGATGATTTGTCTGGTTCTTTTCAAAACCCGTGATATGGTTTTAACTCATTGGTGTTTTATTATCTGGCTTAAAAGCTGCTATAGGGTAATCTGGTAGGTTGGTCATGTCTGAGAAACCCAAGAGAAACCGTCCCACGGGTTTCAACACTGTACTGAGTGTGGGGAGGCCTTGCCAAGGTCACCTCCACCTCATCTGTGTTTATTGTCTGGGGTTTGACCACCTCAAGTCAGACTGACAAATCTGTAAAAACTTTCCCAAATCCTCTCTAGATAAAAAGACTGGGTAGGTTGAAAGAAAGAGGCTGAAAAGTCAGTAGATCTGGATGGCTAGATCAGTTTGGTTATGGACGAACTTGAGGAGGTGCTTACTGACCTAGGCGATACCTCCTTGGGCAAAGGAGAGCTGGCCCTGAGGGGCTGGTTCAGTCAAAAGAAAAATGTGAGTCTGCTGGTTTGGATCCAGGAATGCATTCTCCAACCATGGACAAAATAGCCAAAGCAATTAGTATTGTTCAATCGCTTAGACGGTTCTGTCGAACCGATACCACCAGTGAGGTGGTCGGTTCAGTTGGATCTGTCTCCTTTGGATTACGATGTGGATACTTTCTATGAGGAGTGGTAGGAAGACAAAGAATATCCCGATGATGATGACGATGATGATCAGGGGCTCTGGATGTGCCCATTGAACCGGACATCTCCCCAGACAGGCTCTCTGATGTCTCCTCCCAGGCTTTCTGAGTCCCTTCACACTTCTTGTTTTACAAGAAGGTGGCTGAAACCCCTTCAGCTTCCCTTGGTTGAAGCCGCTGAGGAGGAGGAAGAAGAGCCTGATTTTGTGGAAATGATGGACATCCCAGAGTCCAAAAGGCTGTCTATCCCTCTTCATAAGTCCTTGGGAAATATACACTAAAATTTTTACAAACTCCTAATTCTTACCTCCTGTGGACAAGAGAATGGGCAGAAAGTATATGCTGTCAGGCTCAGGTATGGAGTTCCTTTATAATCATAGTAGCCATGTTAGGTAGTGCAGGCTGCGGCCTGTGACAGGGCTAACATTCCTTGGCTTCACACACCCCTGGACAAGGACTCAGGAAAGTTGATGCCATGTCCAAAAAAACAATATTTGGCATTCTCTGGGAATCAGGCAGGCAAACTACATGGCCTACACAGCCAGGTACCAGAAGTTTAGATGGGATACTATTCTGGAACTGGTTAGCAGGCCTCCCCAGCTAGCCAAGGAGCTGAAGGAGGTGGCTTCAGATGGAATTGAGGCATCTAAGGTACAATTTAATGCTGCTGTGGACTCCAATGATGTGGCATCAAGAGTCATGACTACATCTGTGTCTCTCAGAAGACATGCTTGGCTCAGACTACTAGCCTTTCACAGGATACCCAGACCAAGGCTATGGATTTTTCTGCAGGTAATTCTCTGTTTGGGGAGCAAACAGAGGCTTACATGAAGAAAATGGATATACAGGACCACTTACAGGAGTGCACAGGCCAAGGAAAGGCAAATCACTCCACAACAGCAGCAGTCTAGGGGCAGGGCAGGCTCTTTCACAGGGCTTTTACCGCCCAGGCCTCCTCTCCCTTCCCACAGAGAGGGTTCTTCCAAGGGAGGGGCAGGAAAGGGATGAGCAGGGCTGCTCCCTCCTCCCAGTCTAAGGCTCCTGCCAAGCAGACACCCTGTTGTGTCAGCCCTGGTTGACTCCCAAATCCCAGTAGGAGGCAGACTGGCTTACTGCTTTCAGGCCAGGAAGTCTGTGACCTCATAAAAGTGGGTCCTGGAAGTAGTAAGCCAGGACTGGCCCTCAGCTTCAAAATGTTCCCAAAAGAAGGCTGGGTCTTTTCCACCTGCATTGATCTCAGAAACCCTGCCCTAGAGGCAGAGGTTTCTCTCTTCTAGCTCTCAGAGCTGTAGAGAAGGTTCCTACTTAGCACAGGGGAAAAGGTCTGTACTACAGGTACTTACTTACTCCATAGAAAACAGGGAGTGGCGCACCCATCCTAGACCTAAGGTATTTGAACAAACACATTTCAAAACCCAACTTCAAAATGGTAACTCTGGGAATAATCCTTCCTCTAAGGCCAGGGATTGGCTAGCATCCCTGGACCTCAAGGATGTTTACTTCATATTTCTATCAGGTGCTCCCACAAAAATACCTCAGGTTTGAGTTGCCTTCAGACCATTACCAATTCAGGGCCATGCCTTTTGGCCTAACATCAGCTCCAAGGGTGTTCAGAAAGTGTCTTACAGTAGTGGTGGCTTACCTCAGAAGACAGGGTATCACCATTTTCCCATATCTGGATGACTGGCTGATTGTAGGTCAGTCATCACACCAGGTCAGATCATCTCTGCAAACCACCCAGGACTTGCTCAGTTCCCTGGGGTTTCTTCTCAATCTTCCAAAGTCTGTTCTCGAACCAGTACAACTTCTTACTTTGATAGGAATAGAACTGGCGCTACCCAAGCAAAAGCTTTCCTTCCCTGCAAGGGTGAAGGCCCTAGTAGACCTTGCTTCATCTTTTGACCTCAAGCCTCTCATCCAGCAAGACAGTTTCTCCAACTCCTGGGCCACATGGCAGCTTCCACTGCAGTGGTACAGGAGCCAGATTTCAGATGAGGAACTTTAAGTTCCACCTAAGGTCTTTTGGTCACAGAAAAGGATTCACTCACCAAACTGATTCCAGTGACCCAACTCTGGTCCAAGCTTCCAGTGGTGGCTGGACCAGGACAAACTCAGACAAGGAGTCCCATTTCTTCCTCAAGCCCTCTCATTAGTTCTGACTACTGATGCTTCTCTCTCCTAGGTTGGGAAGCCCACCTGGGAGGCTGGACAGCTCAAGGGTCTGGTCTCCACAGGAGTCTCTCCTTCATATCAATCTCATGGAACTCAGGGCAGTGTTCTAGCCCTTCAGTGCTTCTTGGACTCAGTCAAGGGCAAGGGTGGTCTAAGTCAGAATAGACAACACGTCCACAATGTGGTACATCAACAAGCAGGAGGCACTCGGTCCCTGCCTTGTGCACAGAAGCCATGAAACTGTGGTCTCTGGCCTACTGTCTTCAGACTTCCCTTGTAGTAGCTCACCTTTCAGGGAAGGACAATGTACTGGCAGATGCTCTGAGTAGAATCTCCAGGGCATCACGAATGGTCCCTGGACCCTCTCATTCTGCAAGTCATCTTCTCCAGGTGGGGCACCCAGAGATAGATCTCTTTGCAGCACTGGACAATCATCAACTTCCTCTGTTCTGTTGCAGACCTCCACTCCTGGGGACTGTGCCCCAGGATACTCTTATCTTGGATTGGAAGGACAGGTTTCTATGTCTTCCCTCCTTCCTCTGCTGTTCAGAGTCCTGATCAAAATCAGAACTCAATCCTGCACAGTGATACCAGTGGCTCCAGATTGGGCCAGACAGCCTTGGTATCATCTGCTACTGTCCTTGACAGTGTCACATCCCCTGTCTCTTCCCAGTGTCAGTGGCTCAGTAGGTAGCACACTTGCCTCTGAGGCCGGGAGATCAGAGGGCTGTGGGTTCAGTTCCCACAACTGGCACTTGGGTAATATCCCAGTACTGACACTGTAGTGCAGCATGAGAGGGGTGCTGCACTTCTGAGGTGCCATTTTTCGGATTGGACGTTAAACCAAGGTCCCATCTGCCTGGACTGGTGGTAGTTCAGGTGGATGTTAAAGATCCATGGCACTTCTCGAAAAGAGTAGGGAATTTCACCGTGTCCTGGCCAAACTTCCTCATTCACTAAAAATACCACCAACAGCTTAATCTGGTTCAAGATCAATTGGCAATTGTCTATATCCCTCCCCAGGTCGTGCCTGAAAATAGGCAGGATTTGTCTAGTGCACTTACCGGTCAACAAAAACTTAAAAAAAATCTTCTGTCCTCCTCCCAGGAGGATCTGGTATCCTAGTCTCCAGTCTCTCAACCTCAAGGCCTGGCTCTTAAAGAGTTAGAATATGCAGGCCTGCATCTTTCTCAGGGAGTCCTGGATATTTTGAAGGTTTCTAGGAAACCTCTACTAGAAAACTTATAACTCCAAATGGAAGAGGTTTAACATTTGGTGTTCTCGAAAGGCATTGTGCCTGATTCTGCAGACATCTTCAGAGCCTTAGATTATCTGGTTCACCTCAATGATCTAGGCCTTAGGCCTCACAACTCTGAAGATTCAACTAGCAGCTGTTTCTGCATTTCTTTCAGCAGGGAAGGGCTCTTCCTGGCTTCTCATCATGTCTTCAGTAAGTTTTTCAAAGGTCTGGTTCATATTAACCCTTCCTTTAGAGAGCCTACTCCGGCTTGGGATCTTAGTGTTTGCATTGCCCAGCTTATGCAGCCACATTTTGAACCTATGGCTTCGCTGAGTTGAAGTACTTGATCTGGAAAACTGTGTTCCTGGTAGCTATTACTTCTGCCAGGTGGATTAGTGAATTACAGGCCTTGTCAGTTTAACCTGGCTTCATATCCTTCCATAGGGATAAGTGGTCCTAAGAACCAATAAGAGGTTCTTGCTCAAAGTGGTATCAGATTTTCATCTGAACCCATCTATGCCTCTCTATGTTTTCACTGACCATTCTTCTTCAGAGGAAAGAAGGTTACACAGTTTGGATGTTAAAAGGGTGCTTAGCTACTACATAGAGCACACACTAGCTACACCTCTTGCTGGGAGCTACAACACTGAACATAGGATTTGCAAGAAAGCGAGTTGTGCTCACAACAGAGGAGGTGAGCCTTACAATTGTCTTTGGTTTGTAGCAGATATTCTGCAGGTGGAGGCTACTTCTAACTGAAAGGTGAAATAAGGAACTTAATCAGAAAAGACAGTCTTGTTACAATTTAAGATTTTTAGTGCAGGAAGAGTTTAAACCCTGGGCTAAACATTTGTCACAAATCCTGAAAACATGCAGGTACAGGTTGTGTATTTGACCCAGACAGTAAACTGTTTTTGGTTTATCTTTTGTGTGCCTTAAAAGGAAATTCCAGACTTTCTCAGGAAGTGATTACACCATAGCTACTTAATCAGCCAATAGCTTTGGTAACAGACCTGAGAACAATAGTATTACAAGCAAGTGTTTATAGCAAACTCATCAGAACAGCTAATATTTTTAAGCCAAGCTACCTCATGCTGGGAGCTACAATACTGAACATAGGATCTGCAAGAAAGCGAGTTATGCTCACAATTGTCTTTGGTTTGTAGCAAATATTCTGCAGGTGGAGGCTACTTTAACTGAAAGGTGAAATAAGGAACTTAATCAGAAAAAGACAGTCTTGTTACAATTCTTAAGATTTTCAGTGCAGGAAGAGTTTAAAGCACAGCTGACTTATTTTGGGGCTGACTGATTTCAGAAGCACAAACCACCAGGCTGTTTTGGGGCTGGGAGGTTTACCTGTGTCTGACTTGGATGTCTGGATTTTTCTCTGTTTGATTAGAAGAGGTTTGCTCTGTCAAATTGTTGTGTATGGTATCTTGCTGACAGGAAGGCACTCATCGCAGCGGTGGGTCAGAGCTCTTAGCTGATTGTTTTCTGAGGGCAAGTTTAGGCCCAACCCTTCCCACCTCTCATCCCACCCACCCCTGAAATAGTTCCTTTATACCTGGGGTTCTGACATCATTTCCTCAAGAGTGCAAGTATATCAATGTCATATCCTCTCTAGCACACAGCACTGAAAATATAAGCATACACATTGTATAATATATATATTTCTATATAACAAACCAATCACACACACACACACACACACACACACACACAAAAGTACATAGTCATGTGGGAGTAGTGCAATGTAATGGCTGTGGGGCAGCAGTCTTCTGGGAGTCTTTCTGGAGGCTGAGATGCTGCCTATTTGCAGACAACTCTCTGCCCTGAGGGAGGAATTTGCCCGCTTTAGGCCACACTGGACAGCTGTAAGGAACCTTCCCCAGGCCAGACTGGATGGTAAGAAGGAACCTCCCCATCCAGGAAGCACCAGAGCCACCACCACTGCCTCAGAAATTGCAAAGAAAGCACAGCTGTTGGACCACAGTGGGCTCAGAGGGTGAGGATGGTGGAACAGAGCACACCCAGTCAGTTGTTCCACTCCACAATCCATACACCATTCTGGGAGCACAGCTCCCCATGGATGCACCCACAGAGGAGATTAAGGAGGCTGAGGACACCTGTCACAAGGGAGGCCCACAGGAAGGAGGCAGAGGACACCACAAGGAAAGGAAGCAGCTCCTGGTGGGGACTCAATTATTAGGGGATAGAACTGGGGAGCAGGAAAACTGAAGTAAGGTGCCTGCCTGGTGCCATGGCTTGGAGGGACAGGAAGCGATCCTCAGGATCACGAGAACAGCTGCACAGGAGTCTAATGCTGGACGTCATTGTCCACCGAGGGACAAATGACTTGGCTCAACATGAGATTAGAGCAGTGCAGAAGGACTTTGTAGAACAGGGAGGGCCTAAGACAAGTAGCATACACAGTATCCTTCTCAGAGGTGCTGCCTGTTAATGGCATGAGTGAGGCGAGGGTACTTGCAACATGCAGTTTAATGAATGGTTGAAAAATGGTGGAGCACAGGGGTTTGGCTTCATTGGCAACTGGGGTTCCACCTGGAGGGAAACCAGCCTATACTGGCAGGATGGTCTGCATCTGTCCAGGAAGGAACAAGTCTTTTGAGCAATCGGTTTAAATGCTTCATTGGCAAGCTTTTAAATTAGTCAAGGGAGACACTGATAAGCAGCACGAAAATCCTAACCTCTCCCTACAAAACAGGGTACTAAATGAGAAAAGACCAAGGTTGAAAGGTCAGTGGGGATGCTGCAACTGAAGGTAAAGCCATCAAAAATGGAAAGTAATGAGTACCAATGCCCGTAGTCTGAGTAACAAGCTTCCTGAATTAGTGGCCTTGATGGAGGAGGAACATCTGGATATTGTGTAGTCACAGAAACATGGTACACACAAAACCATGACTGGGACGTAAACATACCAGTATACACTATCTACAGGAGGGACAGAGGGTAATAGAGGAGGAGGTGGCTCTTTACATAAGGGAAGGAATCAAAGCAACAGAACAAAAGGGTAAACAGGGAGGAGGAGAAGCACTGTGGGTAAATTTGGAGACTGGCAATGGCACCACAGTATGCACAGGGTTGTATACAGACCCCTTCTCAGGAGAGAAATGGACAAGGAAATGATAGAAAGTATACTTAGTAAGGCAGAAAAAGGGAGATATTGCTAATGGACGATCTGAATATGTCAGATGTTAACTGGAGTGCAGTTGCAGCAGCCACTTTGAAGAGTGGGGTTATTCTAGATGCCATACAGGGGCATGCCTTAGACAACTAGTACTGGAGCCCACTCGAGAGGGCAATCTTAGACCTGGTTCTCTCAAATGGAGATGAAGAGAGGATCACAGATGTAGAAGTGGGTAGCCATCTGGGAACTAGCGACCATCGAACAGTATGGTTCACAATAAACACAGCAATAGAGTCAAGCCATACAAAGGCAAAGGTACTGAACTTTAGAGGGCTGACTGCCTAAAATGGGTGAGTGCCTAAGGAATGCACTAGCAAATGGGCAGGAAGGAGGTGGAAGAACAATGGGGAATAATAAAACTGCCATCACACAGGTAACAAGCCTTTGTGTGAAGCAAATAAACAAAACTAAACGATGTAAGAAACCACTATGTGAGAAAGGAAGTGGCAGTGAAGGTTCAAGAGAAAAGAAAGCTTTCAGGAAGTACAAGGAATCACAGAAGGAGCAGGACAGAGAACTGTATCAGTTAAAGCAAAGGAAGCTGGGAAGGCAGTCAGAACAGCAAAGGCCCAAACTCAG
This sequence comes from Neoceratodus forsteri, assembly GCA_016271365.2. Classification (NCBI taxonomy): domain Eukaryota; kingdom Metazoa; phylum Chordata; order Ceratodontiformes; family Ceratodontidae; genus Neoceratodus; species Neoceratodus forsteri. The sequence continues at coordinate 1,102,390,024 of CM028133.1, forward strand.
GAAAGATAGCCAACTCAGTTAAGAAGGGGATAAAACCTTTTATAGGTACAGTACATCAGGGAGCGAAGGAAGACCAAGGGAGGATAGTGAGGCTTAATAAGGGGGAAGGGGGGGCAGAGGGTGACTGTGAAAAGGCAGAAATACTAAACAAATATTTTTGCTCAGTATTTACAAAGGAAGAGGGGAGGTACCTAAAACAAACAGTAGAAACACTCTGGATACAGAAGTTGATACCAGCCATTTACAGAAGAAAGGGTTCTAAAAGAACTCTTAAAACTGAAGGTAGACAAAGCAATGGGGCCTGATGGGATTCATCCCAGAATTCTAAAAGAACTAAGGGTGGAATTAGTGACACCACTGACTACCCTGTTTAACAAATCATGGGAGGATGGGGTGGTACCGAGGACTGGAGAAGGGCAGATGTGATTCCCTTCACAAAAGTGGGAGCAAGCAGAAGCAGGAAACTACAGACCTGTTAGTTTAACCTCAGTGGTGGGGAAAATGATGGAATCACTTCTGAAGGAAAGAATTGTCAAATATCTAGAGGCCAGAGGGGCACAGGACCCAAGGCAGCATGGATTCACAGCGGAAGGTCATGCCAGACAAATCTGATAGATTTCTTTGACTGGGTGACCAAAGTAGTAGATCAGGGAGGGGCTGTGGACATGGCCTACCTAGACTTTAGCAAGGCATTTGACACAGTCCCATACAAAGATTAATATACAAGTTAGCTAGCCTGGGAGTGGGTCCCAAGATGACAGCCTGGGTAAAAATTGGCTGGAGAATAGGACACAGAGAGTAATAGAAAATGGAGTCCACTCTGAAGAAAGGGGTTACTAGTGGGTACCACAGGGTTCAGTATTAGGACCGTCCTCTCAATGTCTTTATAAGTGACATTGCAGAGGGACTGGAAGGAAAGTATGTCTCTTTGCAGATGACGAAAGATCTGCAACAGAGTTGATGCACAAGGTGGGGTGGAAAGGATGAAAAGGGACTTGGCAAGGTTAGAGGAATGGTCAAATGTATGGCAGCTTAGATTCAATGCTAAGAAGTGCAAGGTAATGCACCTGGGAAACAAAACCCAGGGAAGAGTACACAATGAGGGGTGAGATACTAACAACAACAAAAATGGAAAGTGACCTGGGGTAGTCATATCAGATGACCTAAAGGTGGGCAAGCAATGTGAGAGGGCAGCAAGGAGGGCTGGGGGATACTGGGATGCATAGGGAGTGGCATCATTAGTAGAAAACAGGAAGTTATTATCCTCTGTACAGGCAGCTGGTCAGACGCCATCTGAGTACTGTGTGCAGTTGTGGAGACCCAGTCTTCAAAGACATAGACAGGATGGAAACTGTTCAGAGGAGGGTAGCTAAAATGGTGCAGGGTCTGCACCGGAAGATATATGAAGAGAGACTTAAGGAGCGAATATGTATAGCCTCGAGGAAAGGAGGGAGGGGGGACATGATAGAAACTTTCAAGTACCTCAAGGGAATCAACAAAGTCCAAGAGGGTAGCATCTTTCAAAAAGAGGTGTGCAAGAACAAGGGGCACAATTTGAAGATGAGGGCAGCTCAGAGGTAATTTAAGGAAGTATTTTTTCACAGAGAGGGTTGTGGATACATGGAATGGCCTTCCGGAGGAGGTCGTGAGAGTCAAAAACAGTGGTGGAATTCAAGCATGCATGGGACAGTCATAAGGCAATTCTAGGGGGTGGGGTAGAAAGAATAGGCTGCTGGTTAACTAGGATCTGCAGCTTATCCAGTAGGCAGGAAATGGGCAGACTGGGTGGGCCAAGCGGTCCTTATCTGCCGTCAAAATTCTATGTTTCTATAGAAATGACTGTCTTCAATTGTTTCTCACTTATGGTGAGGTGGGTAAAGATAGGCCTGCCACTAAAATAAATATTGCCAGGTGGATTGTCTCATGTATACAATTCTGCTATGAAAATTGGGCAAAACACCCTCCAGCCATGAGGGCTCACTCGACTATGGTAGCAGCTTTCACCTGGCTGCAGCCAGAGATATACCCTTGTTAGAGATCTGCAAAGCAGCCATCTGGAAAACAGTACATACATTCATCAAGCATTACCTCTGGACATCCAGGCTAGGAGCGATGCTGGGTTTGGCACAGCAGTACTGCAGAGCTTGTTCCCAAAGTAGATTCTGCATTCCCTCCTGCATAGGGAACTGCTTGGTAGTCTGCATTATATCAGAATACAGCAAGACTTCATGTTTGAAGAAAAAATTACCCACCATAGTAATGTTGTTTCTGTAATAGAGTCTTGCTGTATTCTGACCTCCCTCTGCCTCCCTATCAGAACCTAGTTTCTGGGAAGTGGGCTGGCAGGTACAGTATTGCACTCAGGGGTGTACCTTTGTACCCTCCCTCTTTAGGGTGGGTTAGTTGTTTTATGGGTTCTTTTCTAGTGTTATATCTGTTGAAAGATGTAACTATTTGCTGAAAATCATTTAGAGTGATAATGATCATGTAGTTTGTCCAACCTGCCATCTTTGCAGCAGGAACTGTTTTGTTTGTCTTCACTATCTTGGTCCTGACTGCAAATTGGATCAATCAGTACTGGTGGGACCTAAAATGAAGCCGGACTACAGGAGCTGTCTGGAGTCAAAATCTGTAGAAACTGTAGTTTTGGGCTTTTGGCACCTTTTGCAACTGAAGGGGAGCTCTTGTTGTGACTGACAGATCAGCCAATCAAACCTTCTGGATCTTGGGGAAATCACAGACTGCTTGAATTTTCAGTTAGATCTAAGCTGGGAACTGAAGAAGAAAGAGCTCAAGTGATTTTGAGCAGCAATCCTGAGTGGATTTGCATGGGAGAACTGTGAAAGGGCTGAGTTTTGGCCTCCATGTCTGCCTGCTGCCCCTGAGAGGAGAAAAGAGAATTATTTCAGACTAAATCAGAGTTTTGTAAGAACGAAGTTTACCACTGATTTTCTACCAGGCTCATACCTAAAGAAGACCAAAGATTTTGCTGAATGCGATCAGCCTGTCAGGTTTTCCAGCTGCTTTTGAATCCCCAGTTTGTGCAGAGACTCTGCAATCATGACCGGAGAGCAGTTTGCCTGGTACAGTAGAATTTCTTTACATGTAAATGTGCTGTGAGTTGTTAGTGGGTCGTGATTCGGTTCCCCACGTGTGGACTGTGTTCTGTTTGATGGAAGCTGTATCCAGCCCAAAACATACTGTATCCGAATTTGTCTCAATTTGGTTGGGCCTTGCCACACTGGTCCAGCCAGACTACCCGCTGCACAGAGAAGCCATCGACAGGAGACCTGCCTGGGGATCAGCCCGCTGTTCCATGCTTGAACAGGAGCGATGCCTCAGCGAATTGTGTGGGCCCTGCTTCTCCTGGCACTCCAGATGAACCACTTGCAGTTTCAATTTTCGTCCAGCCTGTGTCCAGTCTTTGGTATCGTGAGTAATCATCGTGTAGCTCCTCGTAACAACAGCCTAATCTTAAAGTGTGTCATCTGATTGTCTTGTTGTTTTTTTCACGAACTGAACCCTCTGGCTCTGGATTATAATTAGTGTGTGTGATGCATGTTTTTTTTCTTCCATCACAGGGCCCCAACCATCTACAACGTTCCTGGCCAACCCACTATTCTCCATCTGGGTACCCAGAGTGTATGACTGTTTATAGACCTTGAAATGCATGCATAACTGTTTGAATGATAGAGTCTTTAAGCAAATTAACCTGATTCGCCCTCCCTTGTTCAAGTCCCTTAAATAAATCAGACCTAATTTGTTTTTGCATTTACCCTGACTGTGGTGCATTTACCCTGACTGTGGTTCCAGTTTGTGCAAGAGTACAGTACTGCTGTTATTTGCTGTGTAGTATAACCTTGTTTTAAGGGGTCCCCAGGGCCGAGTCAGAGGAAAGCCCTGTTGGTAAGTGCAAACAGTGTGGGTACTTGTGTGGTGTATCGGGCATGTGAAAGTGATTATCTGTATTGTTTCTCTGCCACTAGTAAGGAAAGAGGGGGCATAGGTCCCGGAGGGCTGTGCCCAGGTAGCTTGATCACTACTGACCCTGACTTCACCCATTTCAGAACTCAGACCCTTTAACCTGCTAGTAGCCAAGCGGCAGGGGTAGTAGCCCTTGGGATAGCGCCACCTAGGGCTTTCGCTGTACTCTGCTAAGTGTTAGAGGTGTGTGCTCAGGGTCACATGGGTATAATTCAACTTCCATTGTCCCAACGTCTATCCCCGCCTCCTCTGTTTGTTTGTCAGATAGTAAGGGTGAGTTGCCCATTCTTACCTTGCAACAAGTTTTATGATGTGTTATAGCGACAGAAATGATAAGGTCTCCAGTTCATGGGGTAGTGATTGCCTATAGTCGTTTGCTTTAAGAAAATCTTGCTTTCTATTTATTTATTTTATTTATTTCTCTTTGGAGTTACAAATTATCTTTGAGCTAAATGCTCATTTAGAAAGTTTCTAAGTCAGTGAACAGGTGATAACAACCACACATGAATTGCAACAATAACATGAGAGGTTCCATATCGGTGGGTAGGTGAAAAATATACATGAATTGCAACAAATAACACGGCAAGTTATGCAGGTATTTGACAATAAATTAGGACATAGAGTGGAGGTGTACAATGTAGTGACTAGCCAGTTATGGATTCAGTCAGATTCGTCATATTTCATTTGAGATGCTTGTTGAGTGGTTGTAGGTGTTACACAACAGTTTAAACAATGCAAGATACTGCACCAGAGATAAGTCCTGTGGATTAGGAAAGGCAACTAGGGTAGGCATTGCGTTGTCAAGTGCAGGGTGTGAGGAGAACAGTCGGATAAGAAATGTGAGGAGGGGTGAGTGGGAGGGCTGGGATGAAAGGAGTGGATTGTCTCCGGCAACTGCACTTCTAGTCCCTCCTTCCAAAGCGCCCTCTAAGAGAGCTGCAGCTCTGATGCACAGTCCTGTTAGACTGACTCAGAAACGCAAGTTTGGATAAAACTAAAAACTGTTGATTAAGGTAGGCTTTTTGTGTGTGTGTTTGAACCGGAGAGTCCGTTCTTCTCCCATGGCTGGCTCTCCCTTTGCAGTGCAACAATAAAACATGCTGTACTTAGAAAGTTCAGTGAGGTTAGGTGTTTGTAATGGGCTAAGAGTGAAAGTTCGGCAGAATTTGTCATGGACCTAAGTGAACTGAATATCAATTCAGTCTGGCGGTCAGAAGAGTCCCTCCTGTCTTCCGTGCATGAAACCCCGACAAACTGGTAGCCCTACAGTGAAAACAGAACAGGGAAGAACAGCACTGGGTTGGTTTACTCATCCCAACCCAATCAGTAGCTTGTGAGATGCAGTGATCACATTTTAGCCCCAGCAGCACTCCTCTCATCCTGACTGCCGTTTTCTCTAGGGTCTAACTTGCTGCATAGAAGTTTCATGCAGCTACCACCATCAACTATGCATTCTGCTTCCAGCCTGGCCTCTGTGATGAGCAGGCCAGTACCATGGGTGGGGTTTTTTTTGGTAGGGAGGGTGAAGTGAGTAGGGTGGGTGGAAGGAAAATCTGTGTTGTGAAAACAAGAACCAGTTATTATTTACTCACACAAATCGGTACAAATCACTGTCTGTAGGCTGCTAAAAACAGACACGGCTCAAAACTTCTGTTAGTTCAATGACTGATAGCAAATGTCGGTCTCTTCTCTAACATATATTAGCCAATTTCTTACCATACCTATAATAGTATGATAATTACAGAGTCGGGGGAGGGGATTCATTTTTTCTTTTTTAGGGCTTTACTTTTCATCCTTCCTGACTGCTATCAACCCCACCCCCACCATCACCGGTCTTCTCCGATCTTACCAGCTCTGTCCTCCATGGCTTATCACCCCCACTCTGTGGCGAGGTGGCAGAGCCGATTTGCACTTCCAGGATCTGGTGGAGCCATGCCAAGGTTGTCAGTGCCAGGGCCTGCATGGGGTCAGGAGATCATCCTGCCAGCCCAGAGAAATCTTCACCCTGTGATCTTCCCCTGGAGGAGCAGCATCAGTGCTGTCATTCTGCATGCTCCTGCGCATGTGGCATCAGTGCTGTCATTCTGCATGCACCTGTGCATGTGGCAACAGTGCTGCCATTCTGCATGCACCTGTGCATGTGGCATCAGTGCTGTCATTCTGCACACTCCTGTGGTGTGGCAACAGTGCTGCCATTCTGCATGCTCCTGTGCATGTGGCATCAGTGCTGTCATTCTGCATGCTCCTGTGCATGTGGCATCAGTGCTGTCATTCTGCACGCCTGTGCATGTGGCACCAGTGCTGTCATTCTGCATGCACCTGTGCATGTGGCATCAGTGCTGTCATTCTGCATGCTCCTGTGCATGTGGGATCAGTGCTGTCATTCTGCACGCTCCTGTGCATGTGGCACCAGTGCTGTCATTCTGCATGCACCTGTGCATGTGGCATCAGTGCTGTCATTCTGCACGCTCCTGTGCATGTGGGATCAGTGCTGTCATTCTGCACGCTCCTGTGCATGTGGCACCAGTGCTGCCATTCTGCATGCACCTGTGCATGTGGCAACAGTGCTGTCATTCTGCACGCTCCTGTGCATGTGGCATCAGTGCTGTCATTCTGCATGCTCCTGTGCATGTGGCGTCAGTGCTGTCATTCTGCATGCTCCTGTGCATGTGGCATCAGTGCTGTCATTCTGCATGCTCCTGTGCATGTGGCAACAGTGCTGTCATTGCATGCACCTGTGCGTGTGGCATCAGTGCTGTCATTCTGCATGCTCCTGTGCATGTGGGATCAGTGCTGTCATTCTGCACGCCCTGTGCGTGTGGCACCAGTGCTGCCATTCTGCATGCTCCTGTGCATGTGGCATCAGTGCTGTCATTCTGCATGCACCTGCGCGCGTGTGGCATCAGTGCTGTCATTCTGCATGCACCTGCATGTGGCATCAGTGCTGTCATCTGCATGCACCTGTGCATGTGGCATCAGTGCTGTCATTCTGCATGCTCCTGTGCATGTGGGATCAGTGCTGTCATTCTGCACGCCTGTGCATGTGGCACCAGTGCTGCCATTCTGCATGCACCTGTGCATGTGGCAACAGTGCTGTCATTCTGCACGCTCCTGTGCATGTGGCATCAGTGCTGTCATTCTGCATGCTCCTGTGCATGTGGCATCAGTGCTGTCATTCTGCATGCTCCTGTGCATGTGGCATCAGTGCTGTCATTCTGCATGCTCCTGTGCATGTGGGATCAGTGCTGTCATTCTGCACGCTCCCTGTGCGTGTGGCATCAGTGCTGTCATTCTGCACGCTCCTGTGCATGTGGGATCAGTGCTGTCATTCTGCACGCTCCTGTGCATGTGGCACCAGTGCTGCCATTCTGCATGCACCTGTGCATGTGGCAACAGTGCTGTCATTCTGCACGCTCCTGTGCATGTGGCATCAGTGCTGTCATTCTGCATGCTCCTGTGCATGTGGCATCAGTGCTGTCATTCTGCATGCTCCTGTGCATGTGGCATCAGTGCTGTCATTCTGCATGCACCTGTGCATGTGGCAACATGCTGCCATTCTGCATGCACCTGTGCATGTGGCATCAGTGCTGTCATTCTGCATGCTCCTGTGCATGTGGGATCAGTGCTGTCATTCTGCATGCTCCTGTGCATGTGGCAACAGTGCTGTCATTCTGCACGCTCCTGTGCGTGTGGCACCAGTGCTGCCATTCTGCATGCTCCTGTGCATGTGGCATCAGTGCTGTCATTCTGCATGCTCCTGTGCATGTGGCATCAGTGCTTTCATTCTGCACGCTCCTGTGCGTGTGGCACCAGTGCTGCCATTCTGCATGCTCCTGTGCATGTGGCATCAGTGCTGTCATTCTGCATGCACCTGTGCATGTGGCATCAGTGCTTGCCATTCTGCATGCACCTGTGCATGTGGCATCAGTGCTGTCATTCTGCATGCTCCTGTGCGTGTGGCATCAGTGCTGTCATTCTGCATGCTCCTGTGCATGTGGCATCAGTGCTGTCATTCTGCAACGCTCCTGTGCATGTGGCACCAGTGCTGCCATTCTGCATGCTCCTGTGCATGTGGCATCAGTGCTGTCATTCTGCATGTACCTGTGCGTGTGGCGCCAGTGCTGTCATTCTGCATGCTCCTGTGCATGTGGCGCCAGTGCTGTCATTCTAAATGCTCCTGTGCATGTGACATCAGATGGCTGCCATTCCCCTACCCCCAAGTTATGGTCTCAGCTCTTCCCACCAGCTGCCACCAGGGGCCAGGCTAGCACCGTGCTCCATACCACCCCCACCAGGAAGAGGAGAGCAGTCCCTCAGATGCTCAATCCTTTTTACCCACTAACCCACAGTGCCCGAGTCTGCTCCTAAACTCAGGATGCTAGCATGGTGGGTGGCGGCACTACTGCTGCGACTCCAGGCTTGCTGGGGAATTAATTTGGCAGTAAATGTTATCAATGGCTTTCACTCATGTATTATTCCTGCAGCTCACAGGCTGGCACAAACTTAATCCTTAGGCTTCCAGTCCTCCCATTGCCGTTACCCGGCTAGCACAATACCAGTGCCATGTTCCCCTTTCTGGTAACCACTCCTGATAGCGCTTGCCTGTTACCCATCTTTTCCACCACCTTTCCTGAATCCTACGCTTTCTTCTGTCAGTGCTGCAATTAAACTGAACTAGTGAGAATACCAATGCCCAGTGTAAAATCTGCACCTTAATACAGCAACGGAATCTAACTGCAGTGACCCAGTTGATGGGTAACACAAACCATGGAAGCCAAAAGAGCAGTTTAGTCTGATTAAACTCAGTGATAAATTAATAATAAACTGACATCTCTATGCTTAATATAGAAACCCGTGGAATAAACATAAAATGAAATCTGATTGCTGGAGACAACATTGTTTGGTTAATAGCGTGCAGAACTGAAAATGTTATTTGTATTTATTTTTGAGTAATTATTGTGGGGAAGTGGACATATGCCTGTTTATGATGCCTTTACTTTGTATTTTATCGGTAATGGCATCACAGAAAGCAACATAAATCAATGACATTCCCTTTTGTTGCATTCCTTCTGGCTGTGGTGGTTTAAAAAGGAACTGTGCTCCACGTCAGTTTGCAGGGTGTACTCAACCATGAATGTAGGAAGACACTCAGTGTACTCCACTTTTTGGGGAGGAGAGGAGACCGCGTTTGCAGTGCTGCCATTGTTCCATGAAATCCAGTGCAGAACCAGCTGATCCTTCCTGTAATTTCATCCCTGGGACCCAAAACTGGAAGGATTGTCCACTGAGGTTGTCCTTGCATCCCAGGGACCATTTAACATTACAGGCTTTGGGTGGTCTGTGGGTGTCTGAGGGAGCAATGTATGGCAGCTGTGATTACCAGTGCACAAGCATGGCAACAGTCTGTGCCATGCTGTACAACAAGATGTTTACTGTGGCCAAATAGGGACAATGTACACGGCCGTGGATTTTATCTTCTGTCTACATCCCTGGCTTGAACCTCAGGCTATCACCTCTTTACCTGCCAGCGACTAAATAGTGTCACAGTGGTAAGGAATGACAAACTAGTGAGGAAGAATACCCAGTAATGGATCTGAGTGTGTGTGTGTATCCTGGGACATAGCTGTGTAGGAAAAACAGACTCTTTGTCACAGTTTTATAACTCCCTATCTTTAAGCCGATTGCCAGCTCTCTATACTGGGCTTCTCACAGGGTGGTGACACTAGCTATTATGTCAGAATGCCATTGTATGTGCTGGCCGCTAGTTGAGGGCTGAGGTGCTGCTACAGTGCGTTACTTGTGCTGTGCTGGCAGCCCGGGTTCTAAAGAGCCTAGGTTGCTGGGGGCTGGCCTGGGGGAGTGGGAGGAGGCGAGAGCTGAACTGAGCATGCTACAAGACAGCTCTCCTCCCACGGAAGGTTCCCAAGTCATCTCCATCTTGGCTGCCACCTACTGGAGGCTAGGTGTCAGAGCATGGACGGCTGGAGGCTGACACAACATCAGGGAGGGCGGAGGAGGAAATGGGCTGGAGAGCATGCGGCCTCTACATGCACGCACCTTCTGCAGCTGTGACCTTGAGCAGAGGAGAAAAGTCAGAGGAAAGGTCTGGCACAGCAGGGGAATATGGCGCCCACTCACCTCACCTCCATCCGCCCCATCACCGGCACCTATAGTGACTACTGGATTGTGCTTCATGGGAGGTGGGTCCTCCCCTTTGACTCCACCACGGGGAAGATCCATTAGGGGTATCATGCTATCAGGTAAGGCGGGAGATGATGGACAATGGAGGGTTGTGGAGCCGACCAATGGGAGTCCACCACTGCCAGGGCCTGGACCATAAACACCTGAATGAAAAATAAAGAGTGCTATTCTCACCGCAGTAGTGATGATCTTGATTGGAAATCCCAAACTATGGAGTTTCTGACTTATCAGGCTGGACATGTAGCGTGTTGTACTTAACAGTGGCTGCTACACCTCAGGGATGGGTTGCCTATGGCCATGGATCTGTGGTGTGTGAGGCAATCATACATCTAAATGCCATGAACTGGGGGTACCGCAGACCCCTGCATGCTTTCACTGAAGGGCGTGCATCCCTCTGCATGGGATCCTGGTCAGTGACTCAGCTATGCACATGGCAGCTCTGAGGGTGTGTCTGGGGCATGCCCACACTTTGTGCCATTCACAAGGTGTGACGTGCCGGGCAAGGGGTGCAGGATACAACAGCAGGATCCTGCCATATCTTTGCCTGCCCCTCTGTTTACACCAACCAGCTGTAGTGGGATGAGGAATCCCCCATCATGCTGTCCCAGCCTCTGGGCTGACTGGGAGGTCTGGGGCTGCCATTCAAGTAGTTGCCCATTTTGTGCAAAAGGAAGTCCTGCATCCCAAAATCCCCACTCTGCAAGGAGCGGCTGGGGATCTAGTATGTGACCAGGTCTGGTATCCAACAGGAAGCCTGCCTGTGTCCTCCAGTCCACCCCTGCACAACAGTGCACCGAGACGAACAGGCACTATATGCTGGCATGCATTAATGCATGCCATAGCCCACGTGCCTGTCTGTGGGTGTGGAACTGCACGGGCTGAGTGCACACCTCTCGTATGTACCTCTTTGCATTCGTGCATAGCCCCAAATAATTGAATTAAACACCCCAAAATATATAAAAGTGTGCATGACTGAATTACTGTGCATCCTAATATTAGATGTTCTGTGTCCACCCCCCAACACACACACACAGATACTTACAGAGGAGTCAGGGCAACACTGAAATATGAGGAGGATGGGTCCTTAGGTTCCTGCCTGTTTGTGATCCCCTAACAAAGCATGCAGATGGATAACTATCCTCAGTTATCTTTCAGTATTGCACACAGCCAGTTAATTAGCAGCATGTGAAGACAAGACACAGGACAGAATTCCATCATTGTTAAGTAACTGGCTACAATTACAAGCTGCTATTGCAGGAGTCTCATTAGTATAGAACATCATCCGCTGCCAACTGCCTCGAAATGTAGGATATATGCAGGTACCCTGGTGCTCTGCGGCAGAATTTCTGATTTCTGCGGCGGGCTCCTTGATTTCTTGCAGCATTTTCTGATTTCTGTGGCATGATTTATTCATTTCTCTGGCAGAATACAGTCCTGTCTATGGCTAACTATGATGTGATGTCATTGATTTACATCATATGCTGAGCATAGAGGAGGGGCTTCAGGATAAACGAGGTGGAAAGAAAGCCTGACGCTATGGAAAAACAGTATATTTATATGAAAATTCACCAAAACAATGAATTCTGTGGCACTATATGTATATTCTGCGGCATGATGCAAATTCTGCGGCAAATTCGTAACCGCAGAACCGCAGAATTCCAGGGGCCTTGATATTTGGATATATGTTCCGTGACTCCAACCAGAGGAATATTTTATTTATTTATTTATTTCATGTGCAGAATAATACCCTTTGAGCCAAAATAGGCTTGTTTACAAAGGTTCCAATTCAGAGTAGACAGACAAGGACGTAACATGCAGTACAGGTAGCTTCGTATATGGCATCACATTCAGGTCAGGTTACACAGAGGTAGAAGTTACATTGGTTACAATTTTATGCAAGGGTGTAATACAAAATAGGTAGACATTAGGTACACAAGTATCTCGGAGTAACTGTGGATAGCTCACTATCATATGCCCAGACATGTTGAGAATGTTGCCAGGTCTGCCAGTATCAAGATAGAGTTACTCCATAGACATAAACGCAATCTAACACCTGAAGCACTTATACTAGCTTACCTATAGATCCATAGTATCCATTGTTGACTATGATCTGGTTATCTATGGCTCAGCTTCCACCACTACCCTCTGCAGAATATCAGTGACACTCAATCAAGCATGCCAACTTGAAGCAGCACGCCTTATCCACACATGTGAACTGTATGTGCAAACAGGTTGGCTTCAGCTAAATGGGAGGATTCACTATCAAACCTGCTTACTAACTAATAAAAGACACTTCTGGGGCTCTTACCTTCTGGTGTTACAAGCTTACTCAACTGCTCTCAGCTCCCAGCACAAGCGTAGCTCAGTCAACCAACTGTTCTCTGTCCCAAGATGCCAGACTCATAAGGGCAATGATCTTTGCATACAGAGCACCACTATGGTTCAATGCGCTGCCCAGTTATATCTCTTCCTTACTAAAACTGGGACCATTTAAAGGCATTCTTCATGAACATCTTACAGCTAACAGTTACTGTGACTGCTTCAACTGACATGGCACTACCTCAACAGTATTGACACATCCTTGTGTATCTACTGGCCCCTTTTGCAAATGACCACTTTCACCTCTAATCGCCTCTACCCTATTTCCTGCCTCCTTCCTGATCCTTCTTTCACCTCATCCCTTTTACACTCCACCTTCTTTACACTGTTTGTCATCACCTACCTGAATTTTGTTCACCCAAAACTACCTATACCTATTTGACAAAGCACCTTGGGCTGCCTCCTTTTATTAGGTTATTTTGATTTCTTGTCATTTCATAGTTTTAATTTTAGTTGCAATGTTAATGTCATTTTAAATACTTTCTTGTAAAATTTAATGTAACACCATCCGTTAGTATGTCTGTCACCCTTCCCACTGATGTGGAACGTTGTAAAAGAGCTGTTATGTGCTCAAAGGTATTGTAATCTGAGAATGAATAAACAAGTGATTTCATAACAATAAGTGCTAAGGAGAAGATGACAGCCCAGCTGCACTAAGGTGTGGCAAAGTGTTGAAGTGGTCACATGAAACAACTGGAGGTAAACAAGTTTCTAGATAGTAATTGAGCAGGTTTAGCTGACAAAGGAGGTTCAGCTCAATTCTTGGAACCCTCATCCCTCCCTAAAGTGGAATGACCCTTGCACGTCTCCTGTTCTGTGTCCAACAGCTCCTTTCAGGTAGCCATTCTGGACTATTGAGCTTCTCAGCTGTCTCTGCCGGGGATGGGACATCTCCGAGCTGCCTCTGCAGATTACTCCCCCATCCAGACTCGGGACTTCTTACTCATGGCAAATTTCTGCCAGGACACTAGTAGCTGCCAGTATAACACCAGGAGTGGGTACAGGCCTACCCATCAACACCGCCTCCCCATCGCCCAAAAATAGTGTTTACAAATTACAGTTCGCTGCCTTAAAAGAATCCTGCTTCTTTTACTATTGTGCTCAGGCAATGTCGAACTCAACCCAGGACCATTAGACACCCTTGCTTCTCCATCAGACCTGGCAGGTATCAAAGGAATGTCTTTATGCATCTTAATGCCTGTAGTTTGCTGAAAAAGTTCACCCTTATCCAGGTCTGGGTGAGCCACACCCTACCTGATGTCCTAGTGATCACTGAGACCTAGCTTAGGCCAGGCACCCAGACAATGAAATCAATATCCTAAATTATTTACTCTTCTGAGCGGATAGGCAATCAAGAGGAGGTGGGATGGCAATTTATGTAAGGGACAAATACTCAGCCACATGCATAGAAGCATCATCCTCCCAGAAATAATTTGAGTACTTGACCCTAAAGATCGAACTTTCTCCTTCCAGTGCACTCTGTGTAATAGGCTGCTACAGGCCCCTTCTGCTGGGCGTACCTCCTGTCTCACCACAGTTCCGTACTGGGGCTCAGTTCCTTGAAACCATTATTCTTGGTGACCTGAACTACGATTGGCTATCAAGTGTATCAGCTCCCTTGAAATCCTTTGTGACACTCTAGGGCTGGTGCAACTCATTGTCGAGCCTACTCTCCCAAATAAAAGAACCTTAACAACATCTCCCTCTTAGATGTAATTTTGGTTAGCAAGCCACACCTGTTCTCTCATGTTGGAACATTTTTCTCAGACATTAGCGATCATTGTATAATCACCACTATTAGATCTGTGCACAACCCACAGTTTGTGGCAAAGTTCTTTATCGAGAGGTGCAAACGCAACTCTGATTTGTTTGCTTATGTCCATGACTTGAAACATTTACCGCGATGGCAGGAATTCTTACTAGCCAAAGCGGTTAACAGGGCATATACTATTTTTACGATACTTTAAGTGAGGCTGTAAATAAGCAGCAGCCTTGGTTAAGGTGCGGGTCAGGAGAGCAGCACTCCGCCGTTGGTTCTCACCTGAGCTCAAAGCTTCCTGTTAGAAAGGGATACTTTATGGAAAAGCCCGAAGAAGCAAGAACGACTGGATTGGTGTCTTTTAAGAGAGCATGTAACAAGTGCACCAAATTGGTCAGAGCAGCTAAGGCCACCTACTGTCATTCGAGCTAGCCTCTGCCTTAAGAAATCCTTCAAAGCTGTGGAAAACATTAAAAGACATGTCTGGACATGCACCTGGTAATTCCATTCCAGCAAAATTAAGTCCAGTGGCAGCGTTATCTCTAACTGATCGGAGATATTGGAAGCCCTCAATAACCATTTTGCAACGGCAGGGCTAGCATTTGATACTTCTCCTGCCAATGACCTCCGCACAGCTCAGGGCCCACCAACCCACAAGTCCTCCTCTACTGAGGAGGCCTTCCTCCTGTCTATCTCTCTCTAAAAGAGGTGGAAGACCTACTGCTGCAACTGAACACCAGGAAGGAGCAGGCTCTGACTTCATAGAGCCATACTATCTGAAATGTGCCTACCATGTGCTTGAGGTGCCAATCATCCACCTATTCAACATGTCACTCTCCCCAATGGAAAATAGCCCATGTCATCCCTCTATTAAAAGGAGGTGACCCCTGTGATCTAATAATTACAGACGGATCTGCCTCCTCCCCATCCTGTCTAAATTACTAGAACAAATAGTTTGTGGTCAGCTAGGGTATACTTAGAATCCAGAAGCCTATTAAACCCGGTTCAGTCTGGATTCAGAGCAAAGCACAGCACCGTAACAGCCCTAGCTAAGGTGAGCAATGTTTGGCTCCTAGACCTTGACAACAAGAAGCATCTCTGTGCCATTTTCTTGGATCTTAGTAAGGCATTCAACACAGTCGATCACAGCCTGCATCTTTCCTCCCTAAGCACCTTAGGCCTGGTCCATAAATCTATGTGCTGGTTTGCAGACTACCTCAGAACGGAAACAGCAGGTTAAAGCTGAAGGTGATCTTTCTCCATTAAAACCTATGCTGAGGGGCGCCCCAGGGCTCTATCCTTGGTCCCTCCTCTTTGCAGTCTACGCTAACAACATCAGTGACCCCATCAAAAGCCAGCATTCACTTATTCATGGACGACACTGTACTGTACTTGAGTTGTCCCATGCCAGAAGCAGCCTGTGAAGACCTCCTGCTGAATTTAACCTTCTATAATACCAGCTCATAAACAAAAAGCTTTGCTCAATGCGAAAAAGACAAAAGCCATGTTCTTCTCCACCTCCTTGCATGCGGCAATTCCTGCTGGAGGGGGCTATCCCACAAATTACCACTGTTCTTGGAGAAACACTAGAGTATGTAGCTAAATTCAAATATCTAGGAGTTTGGCTTGATCATAAACTTTCCTTCACCGACCATCTCAAGAACTACAGAAGAAACTAAGGCAAAGATTAGGACTATTCTACAGAATTGACCACCTGCTCACAAAGGAGGCCAAGATTCAACTGGTTCAAGCTTCCTTCCTATCTTTAATAGAGTACGTGACCTGCTCTACAGCCACTGCACTGCCTCTGCACTGGCTAAGTTGGATGCCCTCACCACAGAGCTATCAGGTTCATTACTGGCCTTCCACTTTCACACACCACTGCTCCCTGTACTCATCGTTAGGCTGGACTTCCTTCACTATAGAAGGAATAGAAATGCTGCCCTATATGCCTTCAGAGCAGTGACCAACAAACTCCCCTCATATGTCTCAGATTGTATTCCCGGATGTGTTGGGCACCTCGCTCTAAGGAGCTATTCCTAATTGCCCTCCAAGTTCCAAGGGTCAAAACTAATTTCGCAAAGCTGCTCTAAGCTTATCTTTACCCACATTGTTGAACCGGTTTACAAAGGAACTTGAAGCTGAGCTGACTTGTTAGCCTGAATATTCTTCAAGGCGCCTACGATCGCTACATGAAAGCACCTTGCAAATGTTTTCTCACCGCTAACCCACTAATTCCGAACGCCCCTTTCCATCCTGATGCTCACCATGTTTCTACCCCTGGCTCTCACTCTTTCCCTATTAACTCTTCCTGCTGCACCACCCTTCCCTGTCCGCTCCAGCCTGGCTAAAGTCCCACCCCATCCATAGTAGTGTCCCAATTATCTACCCCTCCTCCGCCATTATCATAACAAACAAGTACACGACAGCCATCATCACTTTCTGTGGTTTTAGCTCAATTTTTCCCCAGTCGTCAGTAATATATCCCTCCTCTTCTTTACCTCTCTAACCTGCTACCCCATACACGGCCTCTTTCCCTACATGTAGTTGCTGGCTGCCTCACTCAAAGATCTCTCCTTATAACCCCTGTATGCCTATGGTTGATTGTACATCTGCTGACTTCTTCAACTGTAAAATAATGCTGTTTTATTTATTTATTTCAACCTTGTACTGTTCTGTATACACTGTATATACTTTTTCTTCCTTGTTTATTATTGCTTTTTGTATACCTGCTTCTGTACTGTACTTTGATGTATTCATGACCAGGTCCACCTTGCAAATGTGCCTTGCTCAATGGTGCCCGCCTGGATAAATAAAGATTTTGATTGATTGATTGGTTTCATGGGTCAGCAGGGAGCTAGTATAGTTTGGGGGTGGGTAGGGAAAATGAAGGGACTGAGGGGAACACGCGAGTATTAAGGGTGAGATGAGAGAAATAGGGGTAGTCAATAGATAGTAAGAGGGAGGAAGGAGGATAAAAGGTATGGGAGGGCCAAAGTAAGCAGACCCATGGGAGGTGGGAGGCAGGGGTGGGGGGCAATGCAGCCAAGGAGGGCTGTAACAGTGAGGCAGGGTGAAAAGGGGTTGGGCAGGATATGTGAGGGGGAATAGGGGTGAGATGAGGGTGGGGAATGGGGTAGGATGGAGGGGGGAGGAGAGGGAGAGGGTAGGCTAAGGCTGAGGTCAGTGGGTGCCGTGAGGCGGTGGGAAAACTGAGGTCATGGCTTAGTGACAGCAATTGCAGGCCATATTACATGTTAGGTAAGAGCATAGCCCTTGTTTGAAGTAGCTAAATTTGGTGCATTCGATGAGGGTGATAGGTACTGCATCGAACCACCTGGGTCCTCGGTAGGACAGAGATTTCTGAGCTAGCTTGGTGCTCCTAAAGGCACCTGGAGGCCCCCTTTGGTCACCTCCTAGTGTTTTTGTGGGTTGTGCAGCTTTGAGGAGGCTGCAGGTGGCCTCAGGCAGGAGCCTAGTAGTGATTTTGTTTTTTTACCAGCCAGTAGGTCTGGTGCTGCACCCTAAGGTGAAATTGGAGTCAACCTGTTTCTTTGTAAAGTGAGCATATATGGGTCAGGGTGATCAGCCCCAAGATCAATTGTACCCAATACTGACCCAGCATAGCCCTATTCAAATAATTCACTTTTATTTGGAAGTTTTACACATAATTCACACGGACATATAGACTCAAGAGTACAAAAATGTTTTTGCAGAAATTTACAGTGAATGTATTTTAAAATAGGTGCAGCACTTCCGACTGTTTGTATAAAGTGTTTCTCTCGTTATAAATGTGGAGCTGACAGACTGACAATGTGATCAACATTCATAATACACACCACTGCTACAGAGGTCACAACAGTACAACACAGAATCTTATACAATAACCATTATTGCAGGATGTTGACAGACAGAACCATATATCACTTGTAAGTAGCTCTGAGAAAGAAGACACCCATATAAAAGGAATGAAATGGGTGTAAGCTGAGCTTTGGATGACAAATTAAGGAAAAATGAAAGCAAGAACAAAATGTTTTAGGGGTTGCAGCACGTGGTTATTGGCGACTGGTTTTGTACTAAATGGCAATCACTACAGTCATATCTTTCAACCCCATCCCATAATAGAGACAAAGTTTAAATGTTCAGGGACAAATGGTCACAATTAGGGCACCACTGTCAAGAATTATAAATATTTAGAAACATAGAAACATAGAATTTGACGGCAGATAAGGACCGCTTGGCCCACCCAGTCTGCCCATTTCCCTACCTACTGATAAGCTGCAGATCCTAGTTAACCAGCAGCCTACTTCTTCCTACCCCACCCCCAGAATTGCCTTATGACTATCCCATGCATGCTTGAATTCCACCACTGATTTTGACTCCACAACCTCCTCCGAAGGCCATTCCATGCATCCACAACCTCTCTGTGAAAAAATACTTCCTTAAATTACCTCTGAGCGCCCTCTATCTTCAAATTGTGCCCTCTTGTTCTTGCACACCTCTTTTTGATTTGATTTACTTTGGAAGTTGTTACAATAACTGATATAGTGGTAAGAAATTGTGAAGAAAATGTATCGACTACAGTTTTGAGCTGTGATGTTATCCTGCGCCTCTAAAGTCATGCAGCGTGAGTGTATATGAAGCAACCCCCAAGCTGGTCCAGCCATGCTGCAACAGCTATCAGAGTAAAGGGATAACGAAATATCTACTCATCTCCCCTGCCCCCAAGCCGATGCAGCTGCTTGGCCACCCAGTGCCACCAGGGTAATGTGAAAACAGATAAGAAAAATATATCATGAGTCCGCCCCCAGATGACTCAGCTGCTTGCTCACCCACCACCAGAGTGAAGTGGAAAACATTGAAATGTTCATCTGCCTCACATAGAGACCCTGCGAAACAGGCAATTTCATACCCTGTGGTGGCTGAACCTTTGCAAGCCGCCTTGGAGCTCTCCTGCCTGGGCTCTTCATCAACATATTACTGCTAGTGCCACCAACCAACCAGATTGCAAGCGCCCTCTGGTCACTGCTCCCGATTGGTTCCTGCAAATCTCCTTGGCGATCCTCTGTTACCGCGATATATATTGAATGGTCCGCTCGCACTCTGATTATCAGCTGTCACGCGTCATCCTTTCCCGATGAAATCCTTCCGTATGGCTAAAGTGCTCTCAGTAGAAGTATAAGAGCTAGCCTTCTGCATGGCTAAAGTGCTCTCACTAGATCTATAAGCGTTCAAGACCCCTTTGAATCACAGACCGTGTATGGCCACAAGAGCTGCAACACTCACATCTTATCCCTGTGGTCTGTTGGTATGATGGAAATGGCAAATAGTGATAGTGTCTAGTACTGGACTAAATACGTGGTAGAGGTCATTTCACCTGTGCTCAGTACCTCGCCATACCACTTTACAGCATGCAGTGGTTCAGCTGGCCTCAGACCCGATGCAAGCACCCATGGGATTGTGGTATTAGTACCCAGCAGGCTACTGGCACATAGCTCCCTCCTAGTATAGACTCACCTGCCCACTCTTTCATGAACTGGTCAAGAAAAGCTGCATCACTTACATCTGCCTGCCCTCACAGCATCATCTGGGACTAGCTTATCTTTCTTCTATGACAATCACAGTATTATGATCCATTCCTGTATATCTCAGGTCTGCCTACTCCATCTGCTTACTGGTTTATGCCTATTGTATCACTGGTTTTGCTATGTGTGTATGTCTTTGATACGCTGTACTGTTTGTGTGCTTCTTGTTTTGCACTTCCACTATGTCTTTATCACCTCTGTAAATACTGATGTTGATGTTTGATGCTTGCTTTGTAATATAATCTGGACTTAACCAGGTCCATCTTGCAAATGAGCTTGCTCAATGATGTTTCGCCTGGATAAATAAAGATTTTGATTAATTGATTGACGGAGAAATACATTTGGAAGACAAAACAGGTTTCAATGCACTGTAATGCCATGGAACGTGCTAGAAAGAGATAATGAGCAAGCATTTGTCAATGCCGAATGTTGCTTGCTTGTATGTGCTGTTTAGGTATTTGGAAGTGATAGTTCCATGCCTTCCTCCCAAGTCATCCACTGTGTCTTTCCACTCAGTATTCACAGAAGAGTGGGAGGGCCAAGGGCCACAACAGTACAGCAGTTGCCAAGTAGGTGAAGAGGTGGACAATAGTCCATTCAAAGGCAAAAGAGTCCTGCAGGAGCTCACTAAATTGAAGGTGGACAAGGCGATGGAACCAGATGGCATACGCCCAGGGATATTAAGAGAACTGCGAAGGGAGATAACAGTACCTCTGGCAGCCGTGTTCACTGAGCCATTCAACATGAGTGAATTGGAGGAGGGCACATGTGGTCCCTCTACACAAATGCAGCAGCAGGGAGGAGGCAGGGAACAATAGGCGTTCAGCCTCACCTCAGTAGTGAGGAAGATCATGGAGGCATTGCTTAAAGAAAGGATAGTGGGGCATCTAGAAGCCATCGGAGCCCAGGACTATAGACAACATGGATTCACAGTGGGGACATCATGTCAGACAAATCTGGTTGATTTCTTTGACTGGGTGACTAAGGAGTGAATCAGGGTGGGGCAGTGGACAACCTTACCTTGATTTCAGCAAAGCCTTTGACACCATCCCATAGAGGCTGATAAACTAGCTGGGTAGGCTGGGCATGGGAGAAAGGGTAGTAAACTGGGTTAGAAACTGGCTAACAGACAGGAGGCAGAGTGGTGGTAAATGGGGTGCAGTCTAGGAGAGGGGGTGACCAGTGGGGTGCTGCAGGGTCTTCATTAGTAACATTGCAGAGCGGCTGAAGGGAATTTTTTCACCAAATTTTCAACATAGCCATTTTAAGACCTCTCATGAACAGTGTCACTGTGATTTTCTTAATCTGTCCCAAACATTGATTGCACACACTGACTGCGCCATTGTGCGTTACATGCACAGAAACACATTTTGGGCGACATGTGAAAATGACAGCTGTACTGCTCATAAGGAGGTATGGTAAATGGCAATGTTGAAAATCTAGAGTGCAAATATAAAGAATTTGTGAACTTACAAGTGTGAGTAGGAACTGCATAACACACGCCATAAAATAGTCATTTTTAGAATTTTTCACTAAATTTTCAACATAGCCATTTTAAGACCCCTGCTCATGAACAGTGTCACTGTGATTTTCTTAATGTGTCTCATACATTGATTTCGCAAGACACTAACTGCTCCATTGTGCGCCATATGACGGAAACACATTTTGGGTGAGATATGAAAATGACAGCTATACTGCTCAAAAGGAAGTGTGGTAAAATGGTGATGTTGAAAATCTGGAATGAAAATATTGAAAATTGCGAAACTTACGAGCGCATGTAGGACCATGGATGCATCAGCCAGAAATAACAGTCATTTTTAGGAATTTTTCACCAAATTAACATAGACTCTTGAGAGCCCACCTTATGAACACTGGCAGTGTCATTTCATTAACTGATCCCAAAGATGATTTCACGCAGTGACTGTGAAACCACCTTGGGCCCGATTAACGCCATGACAGTGCAAGAATTTGTGAGGAGGGGACCTAAAAACCCGTGTTGAAATCTGGGCCCAAAATTCCCAAAAATGCCTGAGATATGCAACAATGTTGGAAAACCCCTATTTATTCCATTATGCAGCTTACCGCATTTCTTCAGTTACGTGGTCGGCTTTGAAGAGTGCAGACATGTTCCAGTCCACTGAAGATCATCACGCCCGAGCTCGGAGGCAAGTAGGGGTGAGGGGGGGTGGAGAGGCAGGTGTGCAGGGTGGGTGCAGGTTGTGGGGGGCAGGGAGACTACGAGGGACCTTTTTATTTACAGGGTCTTTTTTATTGAGTCGACGCGAGGACATTTGCCACGCTGGGGTGGGCTCTCAGCGTGGCAGCTGGAAAGGCTGTTTGGGTGGGGCTTTAGCTGACGGGGATTGGGCAATTTCTGTCGGCCATAACAAGCTTTGCCATGCTGGGGTGGGCTCCAGTGTGGCACCTGGAAAGCTTTTGGAGGGCGTGCAGCCATGGAGCCAGCAGGGTTGGGCACCCCATCGGCTATAACAAGCTTTGTCACGCTGGGGTGGGCTCCCAGCATGGCACCTGGAAAGCTTTTGGGGGTGCAGCCATGGAGCTGATGGGGATTGGGCACCCCTGTTGGCTATAACAGTTTTTGCCAAGCTGGGGTAGGGCCCCAGCGTGGCACGGGACAGCTTTTGTGGGGAGCGTGGAGCCGACAGGGATTGGGCACTCCCATTGGCCATACAGTGTGTGTGTTTGGAGGAGCGCATCAGCATGCAGTATGCGTGCTTGCGGTGTGTGTGGGGGAGAAGCTCTGCTCACTAAAGCGGACTCTCCCTTTCAACTGTATGACCACTGCATTTTCAGCTGCTGTCATAGACAGCTGCAGCAGTGATTGGGGAATGGGCGCACCTGCAAACACACTGACTGAATTGAAGACGGGTGCCACACTCAAAAACTTGATGATGGCACTATGTTTCTTGCACATGCGCAAGCAACATAAAACAGTCTCAGAGATGATGAGTACAGCCAAGACTTGCAAAGGAAAAACAGTGTTTTTTGTTGAAAGATCTTACAAATAATCTTACTTTGTTAAGTCCACAAGTAAAAAGTTATCTGTTTTTCTTTATTGGATGATGATACAAGAAAATTGGAAAGGATCACTAGACATCTTAAATGAGTTTTGCTATACTATCTTAATGGTTTTGCGCTGGTATCACTTTGTGGCGAGCAGTGCTTTATGTCACTCCTGTATCATGCTCATCCTATTGATGTGTTGTTTTCTGTACTCACGTACATGCAAACAACATCTTGTGATAGTAGTGCTTTCTGCAGTGTGTCAGTGTTGTGGCAATGCAGGACATGCTTTAGTAGATGCATCCCTCATTCCCCAGTGAGCCAGCATGCTAGCCCTGACACGAGTATTATGCAAAGTGCCACCGACTTGAGAGAAATGTGTTGCTGCAATCAGAGACAAGCTCATCATGCAGCTACACAGATGACACATCTCCGTGATGTGCCTTTTCTAGTGAAACATTTCAATAAACATAAGCGGCGGCACACAATCCTAAAAGAAGGGCCGACGATTGGGGTGCAATTCCTGTGCTGCCATGTCCGCCTCCCTTCTACATTAGTGGCACACTGGGATTCCACCCCAGTGTGTCTCCGCCACAGAAAGCCAACCACGTCAGCATGTTCCTCCCCACCCCCATTGTGTGGCCAACAACACCCCTGAAAGTCATGGGCACATTGACAGCCCACCCCAGTGTGCCCAACATTTGTTTTATTTCTAGTAAAGAAAGAAAATGTCCCACAGCAGTGTCCATTTTTTTTGTACCTGAAAAAGAAAACGCTCGCTTGACCGTGGTGCCCCCTTCCCAACCCGCACTCCACCCTCTGTGCACCCCACCTCCCCACAACTCCCCTCACCCCATACTTACCTCTCTGGAGGTCAGCTGCTGCAATCTTTGGTGGAGTGGAACACGTCTGACTCTTCAAAGCCGAACTGCAAAATGAAGAAATGTTGGTAAGCTGTATAATGGCATAAATGGGGGAGTTCAACTTAGGTGGCTCTCTCAGCCATTTTTGAATTTTGACTCCAAATTTTCAACATGGGGTTCTTGGGAACCCACCTCATGAACACATGCACTGTCATCTCGTTATTCAGTCCCAAAAGGTCATTTCGTGGTCGCTGTGTGAATCACTGGACTGAGTAACAAATGACAGTGTCACTGTTCGTGAGGTGGGGTCCCAAAAGCATATGTTGCAAATGTGGTGAAAAATTACTAAAAATGACTGTTGTGAGCATATGTTGCACTGTTTCCATGCACGCTCATAACTTTGTCACTTTTTAATATTTTCACTCTAGATTTTCAACCTTGCCATTTTTACATCACTTTATGAACAGTACAGCTGTCATTTTCACATCCTGCCTGAAATGTGTTTTCACACATATGGCATCAAATGGTGCAGTCGCTGTGCAAAATCACCGGCTATTAACAAATTGATAGTGCCACTGTTCATGAGGTAGGGGTTACAAATAGCCTATGTTTAAAATTTATAGTGAAAATACCAACAAACGCCCAGGGCATTAGGGTTTCCAACTGTAATGCTCCCCGTAGAGACCAACAGGCGCCAGGGGTGTGACTTGGGATGGTCAGCTGTAATGCTCACACCATTTCACCCCACTCCACCCCGTGGCCAGTGAGAGGCATCGAGGTGTGTCTTGGACTGAAAGTTCACCCCATTCTCTCTATACTGCACCCATCTCAGCGTATTTCCTTATGGAATGGGGTGACAATTTATATTATCTTTATGTTTGTTTTCTGTACCTCCTGGGTCATGCCTGACAATAGTCATTGCCATGGCTAGTGCACCTTACCCAGTAAACAAACAAACAAAAAAAACCTAAATAAAAATAAATAAATAAATAAATGGGGTGAGCTTAAGGCCCAAAGACCCCAAGGCACAACACGACAGCTGTTGGTGTCTGTAGGGTAAGGTGAGGCGAAATGGTGTGAGCTTTATGACCAATGACCCAAAGGCACACCCCAATGGCTGTCAGTCTCTGCTGGGTGGATGGTGCCAGTTCAGTACTCACTGCATTCTTATTGTGCATCTCTAACTCCGAGACTACCAATGCCAATGCCAGCAAGACAACATTCGCATTGACAAATGCTTGTTACTAATTATTGTTATATAGTGTATAGTAGAACATTGTTCTGCATAGAATTCCATCCCTTTCAAAATGCTGTTGTACCACGGTTCAAAGGTCATGGAATGTGATTGTACCCTTCTGTGGTACAATAGCATGCTGAAACCTCTACAGAATGTACAAGTCAGTTTTGTTCTGAAAGCTAAATACCACCATGTGCACATTTCACATAATACTATACACTATAAAAAAATACAGGATGAGCAATTTTATACTCAACCAGTGTGTTCTGCCACCTCGTTCTGATTCCCACGGACCTCTTGAGCTTCACTCGAGGTCAGAGGGAATCAGATCCCTTCTGTGGCAGAACACACTGGTTGTGTAACAGTTGCTGATCCAGTATTCTCTATCTACTGTCACTGTTGATACGGATGCATTATTTCTTTCTCATTTTATAATCTATCATTATCTACTGTTCATTTACTGTTATCTACTGTTCATTTTGTTCTGTAACCTCCTGGTTGTGCCTGAAAATAAACAATTTGCTATTGTTTAGTGTACTTACCCAGTAAATAAAAACTAACTAAATAAATAATCTGTTGATTTGTTTCCTGGACACTGTATTTTGATATCAAAAACAATCCTGACCATACAAATGAGAAAGCCACATCTTTTTTTAATTATTTCTCCCCTTTCCTGGCCTACCTTTTCTCCTGCTGTCCTCCCTGCCCCATCCCACCTAATGTCAGACCCTCCCATCTTGCCCCCATGGCTTGTCCTCCATGGCTTGGTGGCGGGCAGTGACTTGACCTGCCAAGTCCGGATCCAGCATCAGGGAGATGTCTCAGGAGCAGTGCCTGTGGAGGACGGCCACCATGCTGCTTGGCCAGGACCAGATTTTCTGCTTTTTCTGTGGAGGGAGCATGCATTGCCGACAATGACCGAGCTGCACGAGTGTCCACTGGTCAGCTGCTCTGCCTCCATGCTCCAGTGTACAGGACTCAACGTGCCAACATCCAGCCACTGCTAGGTGTCAGACAGGCACTGGTCTCTGTTACCCTCCCTCCCAGGGAGAGAAAGCCATCCTCCAGACACTTGATCCTCTCCCACCCCGCCACCCTTGACAACCCTGCCGCACGTGAACATGATTTGCTGGTGTGGTAAGAGGTAAGGCATGATACCTCAGCCCTCCATAGCACTGGGCTGGAAGATCCACCGCTGAAGTTATCGTACAGCTCACATTTTAGTAGAGCAAATCTGTCCTGTTATTACACAAACTGATGTTAACTGCACAAGCATGAAATCGACAAAATAGGAAATCTAGTTCCAGAGGAAAGTGACTTGATTTTTCTACTTTTCGTTCATACTGTCTTTATTTCTTTCTTTGTACAGGATTTGGAACAGCCTTTGCCAGAAACCCATACACATTTAGTGAACAGCCTGCTGCTACCAGTCCTGGATTATGGAATGTTATGTTACTCTGGTGCAGGAGGTGGGTGTTATCCAGGGTGAAAGTTGTATGCAGTTCAATCTGTCGTTTCATCACTGGTCTTCTGTTATATCGCACCACTGCTTGTTGAATCAGGCTGCACAGCTATCCTTGTTGGGTGATCGTGTGGCAGCAAAAATGTTATTTATTTATTTGTTTATTTAATCAAGAGTTTCCCCAGGAAGGCACTCTGAGTAGGAATGCTCATTTCCAGATGTGTCCTGGGGAGGGGAAGGAACAAGTTGTGCACATACAATAACAATAAATACAGAGACTAACAGTTCATATGCAAACAGATACAGCACTAGATTGGCAATAATGCATAGACTACATGAATCGTGAGTCAATAACAAGCATACTATTACCGTGGATGACGGCATAAAAATAGCAAAACCATAGGGCACAAAATATCCTGCAGAGGGTGCTGACCCTGTGCAGAGCAATTTCAATGGGGTGGGTCCAGGAACATAGCGGTGAGGCAGAGCTGGGCATGGTGTGGTGAGGATAGGCTTGACCCAAACACAGTCAAACAGCAAAGGATGGGGAGAGAAAAGCTGTGAAATAACAGAGTTGTTTAGCGTTCTCAACACATTGCAGTACAATGGCAAGGTAGGAATTTCATTAAGAAAATCCGGAATCACTCCATGCTGTCTGTGTTGACATCCAGCCCAAACATGGAAAACATGCAAAATCCCACTGTCAGGATCTTGTGTTCAGGATTCTGGGCTTGGGTAACAGTGGACTGGGAAATGAGCTTTGGGGTTTCTGTAGACCCCATTAAAATAACACAGAGTGTCGATTACAGCAAATCACATGAACTTTGATGAATATTTCAATAAATATGGGGTGAATGTTGAACTGAATACATGGTAAACACACCTAGATTAGGTAGCACTTAGTGTGAGAAGCACGTTGAGTGAAATTAAGCAGGCATGGAATGCTGACTAAAATGAGCAGTGTAGACAGATTTAAACTGCTGCTTAACTGTGAGGGCAGATATAAACATTGAACTTAATACATGAGAGGAATTCACAAACATTTGTTGACAAGTGATAAAATAGAAAGATGTACAGCAGAACTGGCTAGTACATCACTGCTAGCTAGTTCAGCTACACATCTTTGTATCTGTATCACTTTAAACACATGTTTGTGCATTCCTCTCATGTTTTTAGTTCAACAATCTTAGGTCTGCATCACAGTTAGCCAGCAGTTTTAAATCTGTCTACACTACCTATTTTAGTCTGCATTCTCAAAATATTAATATACTTTCAACAAATCACCCTGGAGAAAGTCCTTGTTCAGTTTTAGAACTTTTTCCATTACAGCTAAGAAAGAAAAAAGAAATTGTATGAGATCCCAGGAATCGATATTGTTTGAAATTCCTTCCGCTGAACTTGCTTTCTTCAAAGAGTGATTATGTTGGACCAAGTGTTTACAATCATAAACCAGAGTCTGTTGTGTCTAGGAAATCTATGTTCATATTTAAGAAAAAGCTGTTTAATCTCTTTAATAACCAGTCCTACTGCAATTGTGACTAATTTATTGTAATTTATG
The DNA here is from genome assembly GCA_016271365.2 of Neoceratodus forsteri. Classification (NCBI taxonomy): domain Eukaryota; kingdom Metazoa; phylum Chordata; order Ceratodontiformes; family Ceratodontidae; genus Neoceratodus; species Neoceratodus forsteri. The sequence continues at coordinate 1,102,418,076 of CM028133.1, forward strand.
TGTTTTTTTCACTTTTATGTTGTAATTGTTGTAAATACTGGTTGCACTTGAAAATGGGCAGGTGTGCCTTTCCAGGGTAAACAATAAATGAAATAAAATTAAATTGCAAATTCTGTTTCCACCAATCTGTAATTCACAGCAAAAGGTAAGAGAGGAAGGGTTCACTGGGAGTGGCAAATGAATCCTGCTTGATGGTGTTTTGCCTGAGACAGCATTGAAAAAGGGTGGTATACAAGTAGGAATCCTTCCCAAACTTCTCTGTATTTGTCTTCACAGCAATACCTGCAAAAATAAATGCAAGAAGTCTACCCTTGAGAGACACACGCACACACACACACACAGAGTCACACACAAAACTCCACCTTCTTACACCTATTGCTTTGTTTCTGTTTTCTGCCTTTTCTACACAACCATTCTTTAGCTTCACAAAATGATTTGACGTAAAGGAGTTTCACCTTGTGCACACATTACCTGTAAATTGTTAAGTACAGCTTAAGGAGGTTAGCACCAAACTATAGCAGGAACAAAATGTTAGTAATTTTAAAAGCAGTCCTTTATGCCTTTTTATTTCCACAGTGCTTTTCTTCCTTCCTTCCTTTCTTTTTATGACTTTAGTAACTGGGTAGGGTTCCATGTGATAATGGCGACCCTGTAACAGTGATCGCCGTTTAGGTGAGTCTACATCACCAAAATGAAGTTCAGCGATGTAGACTCTCAGCACAAAGCAAAAGGGCGCTTGGATACTTGTGTTTTATTTTTTATGCAGGGCTGTGCCCCACACCCCTTACTAAAGGATTTCTTAACTCTGGGGGTTCATGCTGGGGTGAAAACGAGGGAGAGAAAAATTCCCGACCAACACATAAAAGTGAGCGGGTGCCCAGAACTGAACTCACTATCCTCCCAACCCTAACCTGCCACCAACCCACCATGCTATATGGCCAGCTCAACAACCCACCATCACACTACACCCCACAACTCTCCCTCCCTTCCACCCTTGCATGGCATGGTCCCATCCCCACAGCAGCGTGTACATCTGTGACATTCCGTGCTAAACTCACTGACCCCTCCAATCCAGTTGCCCCTTCCCAGTAGCCCTATGTAAAGTGCCATGATTGAGTCGCCCTTTTGAAAGTGTTCAGTCATGCAGTGGGAGATGAGCTGGCTACACTTCTGGAAGTTTCTGTGGGGCTGTAACTGCTATTTCAGGTAACTCTGAGTTTAAAGTGAGGTGAGCTGGGATGGTGTGCCTCAGTTTCAGTTGGGGAGCAGCTGGCTACACTTCTGGAAGTTTCTGTGGGGGCTGTAACTGCTGTTTCAGGTAACTCTGTTTGAGTTTAAAGTGAGGGAGGTGAGCTGGGATTATGTGCCTCAGTTTGCAGTGGGGAGCAGCTGGCTACACTTCTGGAAGTTTCTGTGGGGCTGTAACTGCTGTTTTAGGTAACTCTGTTTGAGTTTAAAGTAAGGTGAGCTGGGATTATGTTGCCAGAGCTGGTACACTCTTGTGAGAGTCGGGTGGGACCCCACTCCCAGGGTCCCCTACCTCTCCTTCCCTGGAGCACAGCTCATTTATAGGGGAACACCTGCCTTGCAACTGGAGGAAGAGGCTTGCAGCTCATGTAGTTCTACCCAATAATGCAGCCAATGGGCAGGGAAAAGCATAGGTAGGTCCCAATGGGAGTGCAGCATTCATAGTGAATTGCTGATTAGTGGACAGTTGGATGTTGTAGAAGGCCTTAAACTGCAATATATCAGGTAAACTTTCTGTTAGAGGCTGGGATAGGAATAGTGTTGTGATGTTGGGGAAGGGTCCAAAGGTACCACTTATCACTAGAGCAGGTATCTTTAGTGGGTTGTTGGGTGCACAGGGTCCACTGTGCTACCAGCTGGCAAGGCTTAAGGAGGAGGTAGAGGTGCTCTGAAGGCAGCTAGGGGAAGATTGAGAGGTAGGAGGTAGGGGGTAACCCAAATGGAAGCACTAGGTACTGGGACTTCCAAGCTGGGGAGGAATGAAGAGTAGTGCTCACACTAGAGAGAAGGAAGGGGGGTACACAGGGGGCTCTAGGGGACCCTTGCAGGTGGGGCTCAAAAGGTGGAAATTTCCACAGCAGTAGGCAAGAGTCTGGGGGTGCTCAAAGGAAACCGAGAGAGGCAGTAGGGACGGGGAACTGGGGATGGGCTAAGGCTCACAATTGCTTTAACCCTCTATGCCCATTGGTAGAAGAGGGGTGTGGGGGAGGAGGATGATGATGATGATGCTGCAGCTGGTGAAGCTGGGGCAGGGATGGATAGAAAGGGTGAAGGGGGCAAAAGCAAAGGTGCAATAGAGGAAGGCCCGACAGGATGGGAGAAGAGGGGTGGGAGGAAGAAAGAAAAGGAGGATCAGGATAACAAGGAGGAGGCTGATGGTATGGAACAGGGATCGCGACCGGCAGGAAGGCACAGGCGTAAATGGGATGATAGCGAGCAGAAAGCCAGGTAGGCAAATGGAGAGGACGGACGATTAGTAAGGAGTGGAGAAAGAGATACAGAGAAAGATACTCAGGTGGAGGGATAAAGAAGGCCAGGACATGGGTAGAGGAGTGACCAGGGACAGTAGTGAAGGGGCTCACCTTTGACACCCAGATTGTGGGAGGAGCGAGGAGCCGGTTAGGGGAGAACCCGGACAAAGGGATAAGGAGGGCTTGAAGTAGGGAAACCCAAGGGGTGACAGGGAAGCAAGAGGGGAGGTTAGGTACTGCTATTGGGGGACATCATGATCAGAGGTATCCAGTGGGAGAGGCAGGAGGAGGAGGGAAAAACTGTCAGATCAGAACCAAATGCCTCCCAGACCTGATGGTGCATAAGGCCAAGCATGAGTTGTATTCACTCGCAAGGGAATGCAGGGAGACCCTAGACATTCTAGTGGACTTGGGGATAAATGACATAAGTGGAAATAGTGAACTAGAAATTTCAGGCAAGGTTTCCGGAGTTGGCCAGGGTATGCCTTTCCATAGGCTGTAAGATCTCCTTTTGGAAATCTGCCAGTGCCAAGGGATAGTGGGGAGAATAGGATGAAGATTAGAGAGATAAATCAGTGGCTTAGGAGTGGTCAGGGGAATTAGGGTATGGGCTGGTGGGGACTGGGGGGAGACCTATGAGGATAAGGGCTGTACGCTAGGGACAGGCTCCACCTTAATTTGGAGGGGAAGGAAACCTTAAGCTCAGACTAACTGGGTTCATCAGCAAAAGGTGGGGTTTAAACTTGTAAAGAGGGAGGGATCAAAAGGGGCAATGCCAGCAGGTATGATAAATGAGGACATGGTCTCCACTTCTATAGCGGGCTAGGGAGATATGGAAATGGGTTACCAGGTAGGGTGCAGGAGCTATGAAATGGGAGCACAAGGGGAGAAAGAAGAGGAGGGAAAAGGGTGGAGAATGGTCCTGATAAATGCCAGGAGCTTAGGAAATAAAATGAATGTGCTCCAGGCGATGCTAGTTGAGGGGAGGTAGATATGTCAGCAGTCACTGAGACCTGGGCCACCAAGGGCATGAGTGGGACCTAAATCTGAGGGATACACTATGTTCAGAAAAGATAGAGGGAGAGAAGGGGTAGGTAGCACTGTTAGTTAGAAATAGCATAGGTATTGGAGGGGTAGAGGAGGCAGAGGGGAAAGTGGAGGCTATGTGGGTCACCTTGCTGATGCAGGGGGTAAAAGAGTAAAGGTTGAGGGTATACAGACCACCAGCACTGGAGGAGGTCTTGGAAGAAAGTTTGGTGGCAAATCTTGAGGGACACTGTAGATTGGGAAAGGGAAGTGTAGTGGTAATGGGGACCTCAACATGTCAGGAACAGACTGGGGACTGTGACTTCACCAGTGGCCAGAGAGCAGAGGCTGCTGGATGTCTTCCAGGATGTGTTCTGACAGAACAGGTGGGTGAGCCAACTAACGAGGTCTGGACACTGGACATGGTCCTGGCAGACAGTGATCAGATTAGGAGCCTAGAGGTGAGGGACCCATTGGCTGGGAGTGATCACACCATAGTCTGGTTCTTCCTGGACCTGGGGGAGAAAAGCTGAACAAGGATGGTAGTAACTGATTTTAGGGTGCAGACTTCAGGGAGATAGGAAGGATCCTTAAAGATTATCTGGACAGGATAAGGCTGGATATGGATGCTGACAAAGGTGGGGATCATTAGGGGGAATACAGGAGGTTACAAGATCCTGTGCAAGGGAAAGGCATAAGTTCGTAAGGCTATAAAACCCTGCTGGTGGATCTGGAAGGTACAGGAGGTGGTGAGGGAAAGAAGGCGGCCTATAAGCGCTTCAAGTGCTCAAGGAGTGAAGGAGATCAGGAGGATATGAGTTGACAGCCAAGAGATTCACCCTCAACATAAGCACAACATGACCAAACTATCTGTACTAAACTCCCGGGTACCATGCTGGAAGCAGTTCCCAATTTTAAATACCTAGGGTCACTCCTTGACTCGGTCCTTACTTTCCAAGAGCATATAACATTGACCTGCTTTGCTATAAACATTAGAATCAGTCTCCACTAAAAATATAGGCCTTATCTCCCTCCTGATTCACTCTGTTTAGCCATCTCTTGCTCCATCCTTTCCCTGATAGACTATGGCATTGTTATCATATGGTGCCGCCTCAGACACTGCCCTCTCCAGCATTAAGCGCCCTTAACAAAGCATACCAGCTAGTCACAGGCTATGATCACCTTACACATACCTGTGAACTCTACAACGTCACCATGGCTAAACTTTCAGGGGTGCCTACTTTATCAGACCTGCTTATTCTCCAAAAAATACAACTAGGTTAGCCCCCTGTCTGCCTCTTGCTGCTATAAATGTGCTCCCAATGTGGGCCACAAGGCACTCAAACACTTCTACCTTTCACATCCTTTTGCAAGGACCACTGCCAGCCAAAGGTCCTTTTGCTACAGGGCACCACTCTGGATGAACTCCCTCCCTGACACCGTTCTCTCTATTCCCAGGTTAGCCTTTTAAACCTGTGCTGCATACCCATGTTATATCCAAATACTACTGTGATTGCACATAACTCCTCTACATGGGCTAAGTATTTGCTGCAAATTTTACTTCGACTCTAATTATATGACTCATAATTAACGCATCATGGTGTAGTTTCTGTCATGTATTATTCTCATTCTGCCACTGTTCTTGTCTCTGTACCTTATATTTACTCTGTATTTTGTCCTCATTCAAAGTATGCTGCAGAGCTTTTGTAAATGAGTCCCTGACTCAAAGGGTTGTAATTCCTAAAGTTATATAAATACATAAATAAAATCAATCAATCAGTTAAAATTTTGTTTATCCAGGCTGAACATCATGAGCAGAGCTCATTTGCAAGATGGACCTGGTTAGGGTAGTTTGTTACATGCATAAATATATATATATATATATAAGAAATACAAAATCACACATGACCCCACAATGCAAAGCATCATGGGCTGCTATATGCAAATCACCACAGAATGTTATGCTGGTCCAACTTTAAGCAGAATTGCATGGTGCGAAGGCCTCTCACATAGTTTGCTAAGGGTGCTAACAGAAGACCTTGCCTCAGTGTTTGTGCACTGAGGTTCTTTGTCTTTCTATATATATATATATATATATATATATATACACACACACATACATATATATATATATATATATATATATATATATATATATATAAAAGACAATGTATAGCATGAAATTTACAATTTACAAGGCAACACTCAACAACATGGATAGGCAATGTTCCTTCAGGAGATGCGTAATAAAGGGTCTTGAATGAAGCAATGCTGATAATTGAGCTCAATTTTAAAGTTTTCTGCAGAATGTTACATAATGTTGGCAGGCAAAGCTAACAGATGCTCTACCCAGGCGGAGTGGACTTTGGGAATTTCCATAGGAAATAGGAGTAACTTCCCAGGGCATAGATACCTAATGGGTTTAGTGGGAGGCAATCCATAATATACTGTGGAAGTTTTTTGAAATAGCTCTGTAGGTCCATATGCAGCATTTTTTCTCTCTGTAAACTGGAGGGAGGTCCATCCCACGGCTGTGTATAGTGAACAATGGTGCGTATTGAAGGGAAGATCGGTGATAAATCTCAAAGCTCTTTGGTAGAGCGATCCAGGCTTGAGAGGTGAGAAGTAGGACATTGACTACTAGTCTGCATAGTCTATTAGTGAAAGAAATGTTGCTTGTACCAGCCTCGCTTTTGGCATCACTTGTAAGAACGTAACTAATCCTTAGAGTCCGAGTCTCTGACACAGTCTTTTAGCAAGTCCTCTAGGTGCTCGATGAAGGAGAGTATTTAAGATCTAGCCAGACTCCCAGGTACTTGAACTTTGAAATTAATTCTAGGTTTTCCCTAGGATTGTAGAGATGTGTGGTACAGATCTTAAAAAGCCTGCAAAATCCACGTGTATTAAAGAAGAGAGAAGCATCGGTTTGTTTTTTTAGCATTAAGTAATAGCTTTTATGTAGAAGCTGGTTTTGTAGTAGGTTGAATTTGATTTGTAGGTCGTTATAATAAAATAAAATAAAATAAATAAAGGTGAAAATGGCAATGTGCCCTTTGATTTCTTTACAGTTTTTCTATGTGAAACCAGGTTCTGTATAAATGTATTTTTAGTGTCAGGGCTCAGTGGGTAGCACACTCACCTCTGAGGCCGGGAGATCAGAGGGCTGTGGGTTCAGTTTCCACATCTGGCACTTAAGCTAATATCCAGTATTGACACTGTAGTGCAGCATGAGAGGGTGCTGCACTTGAGGTGCCATCCTTCAGATGAGACGTTAAACCGAGGTCCCATTTGCCTGGATTGGTGGTGTTCAGGTGGATTTTAAAGATCTCATGGCACTTATCAAAAGAGTAGTCTGGGTGTCCACGGTAGAAGCGATTAGCGGCTGGGTGTCCCTGAAGGGGATCAGCTCAGGTGGCCAAAGGAGCAAAAAATAGATACTAAAAACAAACAAAACAAAACAAAAATGGTTCACGGCCTACCTTATTGGTAGAACCCAATCAGTTAAAATCTTGGATGCCACTTCCTCCCCTCCCAATTAGTACTGGAGTCCCTCAGTGCTCAGTATTAGGGCCCTCCTATTCTTCATTTTCTTAGACAACCTTCCTCTGTTTGCTCCCCATCCTCCTCTATACATATGTATGCCAATGATACAATCCTGTATGCATCTGGTTCCTGTCCTGTTGAGGTTACAACCGCTTACAGCAAGACTTTGACAAGGTTCAGCTCTGGTTTGCTAACCATAAACTTTTCCTCAATGCCAAAAAGATAGTCTCCATGACCTTTGGCACAAGGCAGAGACTCTCTAGGCTTCCTCCCTACCCACTTTCACACCTTGAGGAGACTTTACTTGAGAACACATTCTCTTTCAGGTACTTCAGGGTTTGGTTGGACCAACACCTACCTTCTCTGGACATATTGACATCATCCAGAATAAACTGCACCCTAGCTTGGTGTCCTGTTCAGGAACCATAGTTGCATCCCTCCTACGGCTATGAGTGAACTTGTTCAGAAGATGATATTGCCCATTTTGACTACTGTGACATGGTCTATGGTGCTGCCACTAAGTCCTCCCTGACCAGATTGGACACCCTTTTCAGTTCCTTCAGCCGCTTTGCCCTGGATGCCCCCACCCACACATCACTGCAATCTTTACAGTGTCCTATCCTTCCCTCTCTTCAAAATAGGTGACTCTCCCACTGTGCTAAATTCACCTCCAAGCACTGGCTGGGTGAACTCCCTTCCCACTCACCTCCTCCTTTATAACATCCCTCCAACCTCCCATTCCTTGGATCAACTGACTCTCCATACCCTGGTTGTCCCCCACAGATCCACCCAAATTGGCCAGTCTAGCTACTCCCACCACCCTCCCAAAATCTGGAACTTCCACCAAATCTAGCACTAATCCTCCACCTACTCCATCAGCTCTGCCCTCAATAATTAACTTACAGCTAGCTGCTCCTGCCACGTCCCTCCCTAATTCCCTCCTCTAAGCCCTGGACAAACCCTACCACCCTACCCTCACCTTCATTTTTCCCTGTACACACCCACTCCCAAATCCCTAGCCCTTCTCTCCTTTCCCTAGTTGCCCATACTTACTGGCCTCCCTTGATCTCTCACACAGCGCTGGCGCCCATAGGTCCCTCTCTTTACCCCAAGGGACTTGTATCTCATCTAGTCCCTTTCTCCACCATCGCCTAGGAGTCTCTCTGGGGTACCACTTAACCCCTCTCTGGTTCCCCAGTCCCCTTGCAGGGTTCCTCTTATCTTAAAGGGGTCTCCAGAGCATGTCTCTTCTCCTCCCCACCTTTCCCTTTTCTTTCATGTAAGTACTTGTTTACTTATTAACCTGGCACTTATTTTTGTTCACTCTTTGTACATGTTATGCTCCAACACTGTTGTAACACTGTTTGTAACACCTGCCTTACAATTGTATGTTAATGTTGATCTTGTAACTTGAATGTTGAATGTCTTATTCCAGTTGTACCACCTTCCCCAGGTCATACTGGGAGACGAGTTGCTTGTTGCTCAGTGTGCCTTCCTGGTGAAACATTTCAATAAATAAATACATTTGGACATCAATCTCAAGGGACTTTACTGTCCACTATGGTATCTTGAAGGGTTGCTCCAGTTAAGGGTGGACAAAAGGAGGGACAGACTGGCTTCCTGCTGTACAGATATTTAAATTGTTTATTAAGGATTGAGGCAGATCCTTCTGAGGACGGATCCAAATCTAGTGCACAATTGCACATGACCTTTAAATCCCTTCCTAGAGGAGTATCTTTGAGGTCACTAGATGTGGTTGAATAACTAAGGTAGGACAAGGAGGTTGGAGCTAATTGTAATTTCTGCCAAAGGTCATGCTCAGTAGTCTTCTATTCAGGGAAACAAATTGTCTGCAAGTCAGGAGCCCATCCCTTCAAAAACTTTGAGTTATGAATAGCTAAATAATAAAGGAAACACTCAGGGTGTTGAAAGCCTTCCATCTTCTTAGCCCTGGTCAATTTTGCATAAGAACGCTAGGTGGTTTTCAGCCCATATAAATCTGGAACACACTGAATGTATTGTCCCAAACCATTTAATCAGGAATGGTAAATTTAATATAGAGAGGATAAAGTAGGTGAGGCAACACCATTATTTTAATAAGATTAGCTCGCCTCACATAGAAAAAGGCATACACTGCCATCGCTGTAGATCATCGGTCAAAGTGTGGACTACAGGGCCAAAGTTAAGCACTGTCAGTCAAGACAGATCTTTAGTTATTTTAATGCCTAGATACGCCAGACATTAGGCTCCTATTGTAGGCCCAGCTCTAATACTTGGGATTTAGTACAGGAGGGGATAACAAACAGACCAGGGACTTAGACTTGTTCAACTTGTAGCCTTAGAAGGAACTAAATAGATTAATCAGGTCCAATGCCTCTGATAGGGAGGACTCCAATCTACGATTTGCAGTAATAAATTATCAGCAAAGGCCTAGATTTTATATTGTCGGTTTCCTATCTCAATGCCCTTAATCCCAGTTGCCAGTTTCAATCTTCTTATTAGATGTTCAATATAAAGATTGAAAAGATACAGGACAAAGGACACCCTGTCTCGCCCCACTAGATAGCCAAATGATATCTGATAATTCATTATTAAACATCACTGTTGCTGATGGAAAGGAATACATAACTTGAACTTTCTGAATAAAATCTCCGGGAACCCAAATTGCTTTAGGACATGAAAAGGTAGGACCAGGCAAACCTGTCAAAGCTTTTTCTGCGTCCAGGGACACTAGGGCCATTTCCATCCTTGGGTCTGTGGATGCAGAAATAAAATAAAACGACTTATGAAATGGTCACTTGCATTATGACCAGATATAAAACCAACTTGTTCAGGGCCAATTAAGGAGATCTAGACTGAGGATAAACAAGATGCTAAAATTTTGCATAGATCTTTTACATCATTGTTGATAAGAGAAACAGGCGATAGCTCCCAGGGTTTATAGGATCCTTTCCAGGTTTGGGCAACAAAACAGTCTGAGCTTTAAACAAAGATTTCTCAGTTATAGGGGAGCTAATTCAAAATAAAAAAATCGGTTAGAAGGGAGTTAAAACTGACCAGTAAGTTTTATAAAAGGGCTGTATAACCATCTGGTCCTAGGACCTTATCTAATGGTAAGGAAGTGATGGTCTGCTGTACCTCTTGCTCAGTTATGGAACCTGCAAGCTGAGTCTGTTGGTCTGGAGTTAATGAAGGTAATTGAGCTTGAGCAAGGTGAGGGCACCTCACCAGAAGCCCATCCCTCCCCAGGAGAAACTGCCAAAGGAACCCCACCCCACCCCAAGCTCCCAGGTATGACTGCACCACCTAAGCAGCAGAGCGGTTTTGGCACCATTTTCAAATTGAACTGAACAAAGCAACTGCAAAGACTGTTACAGGCTCCTCCCAGCTTCTCTGTGCTTCTGCCTGCTGGCGCGTGCGCCTGCTCCCCACCACCCTCACTACTGCCTTGGTGAGCTCCTACCTTTATAGGCTATGTCACATGGTCTCAATAACCGATCAGCCTATTTTCCCATTTGCAGCTTATCAGCTGCCTCCACCAGAGGGCGACAACCTGAATAGCCGCTTCTCCTCCTTTCACTTTAGCTGAGATGCTGCCTCTTGCTTCTCCTCGCAGTGGCCACAGTGTCATCCCTGTCCCCAGCTGATCTACCAAGCAGAAATCCCCCGCACCTGCCCCCACATCTTACAACAGAGCCCTCACCATGACGCCTCTCCTCCTAACTGTCCATGCCCAGGCTCACATCCACCACTGGCACATTAGTGCCACCATCCTGCCTCCTTCCTTCTGTCCAGGGCTCTCTGTTTCTGCACACCCCAGCCAGATGCTGCCGCCCCTAACCTCCCACCCAAAACACACCTGGCTAAAAATAAAACACCTTATCTCCTACTTCTGCTTATGTCCAGGGACATAGAGGCAAACCCAGCCCAAACACCTCACCACACACCAACACCCATTCTCTTTCCCCAAAGGACTTAGGATCCTGCACCTTAACAACTGCAGTTTATTATCCAAAATATCTCTGCTGCAGCCTATTGTCCTAAAACAGCACCCTGATATCCTGGTTATTTCTGAAACTTGGCTGAAACCCCAGCATACTGATGAGGAAGTATCCATACCTGGATACACCATAATCAGACATGACCGCCCAGGTAAAGAGAGTTGGAGGAACTGCTATGTATATCTCCAACAGGCGACAGTTCTCAATAGTGCAAATTCCCTCACTCCCAGCCGACATCGCCTCCCTACTAATTAAACTCTCTCTTCATGACGCACCCCTGTTTTTGTGGCTGGCACCTACTGCCCCCAATACACCCCTCACGGACATCCTTACCCACCTAGTCACCTTATAGTCCATAGCCGCAGGTGGTGAGCTCCATGCCACCAGTGACTTTAACACAACTGAATAGCCAGCGATAAAGCTCACCTCAAGACAAAAATCAAGGCCCTGAACCCACTCAACTCATAGCCAACGCCACCAGGCTCAATCACAAGACACAAAACCACACACTGCTGGACTGGGCTCTCACCTCCCACCCACACAGGGTTCTATGTGCAGGCCTGCCCTGACTCCTAAGCGATTACCACATGATTTTTCTGATTAGGAAGGTGCACAAGCCCACTGCCCTCCCCAAGACGCTGCACACCAGGTCATATAACTCCCTGACCTAGCATCTTCCTTTCTCGGACCTCAGGGCACATAAACTGTCCTGCATCTCCTTGGCCTCAACCATTGATGCAGCGCTCAATGAGTTCAAGACCAATTTTTAAATGTCTGGGATAAACATGCCCCCTGTGCACGAAAAGAGTCAGAGGGACACACCTTCCTTGGATCACAGCTGAAATAATCAGGACCTGTCACTCAAGGGACCACACCTGGAAAGCCCACAAGAAACAGGGCTCCCCGCTTCCATCTCTACTCTATAGAGCCTTCACAACTCATGCACACACATCATCCTGCACCTGTAATGTTATCCTCTGTTTTAATCTGCACTATAATAACTGTCTTGATGTCTGCACCCCCTGGAGATGTTCTGTAAATGAGTCTCTGACTCAAAGGTTGTAAACCCGATTTGTAATGAATAAATAAATCAATAAATATATAAATAAGAGATCTCAGTAGCTATTAATTGTTATGTTTGGAAAGCAGGCGCAGCCCTCACTGTCAAAAGAAATTTATATATTTAGTCTGGGTAGTTCACTGAAAACCTGGCATTTTATCAGATAGGTCTTGAGAGGTTAAAAAACAATGTAACTCTTTACAACACGTGCTGGGAAATAGTAACATTTATGAGTATAGATCCTTCTTGAAAGATATTCATTCCTAACTGAAGCTAGTAGTAAAAACTGTTTAAATACTAGGCATTTAAATGTGCAAGCTGTTGCATTTTGAAGGGGTGTAATCAAATTTCCAGTTTAATAGGCAACCAATATTTAGCAAGCTGTTTTAGTTTCCTAATGACCATCCGATAAGCAACTTGACTTACATCTCCAACATTCTAAACAGAATGAAGGATTATTTTATTTTAGTCCACAGTGATTTGTACTGTAGATGTGAAAGGATACATTGAAAAGTCCAAAAATGTGTTCCACGAAACTCCATTTTCAAGTCCAGATAGCAAAGTGGTTTTAGGCTCACCACAGGCATACAAAGTTAGCAAACTTGATTTTTATTCCCAACTAAAACATTATTCATGTTTTAACTAAACAGGAAGCAGCCTTACAAATTCAGCATGGGCATTTTCAGCAGAGTCAAACTGGTGGATCCCAGTTGGCCATGTGACTTCCAGTCTAGCTGGATACATGAGCTATTGTTTTACTTGAGCTGCCCATAATTCACTGAGAATGGGTCTGTAGCCTTGCTGAGCTTTGGTGGACTTTCAGGATAAGGTCAGCAACATTTTTGTTTTTTTTCTCCCATTGACTACTGCTACTTTCTTAGCTGCTCACAGCACACGATCCCTGTTGAGATAGTTGAGCAATCAAAAATAATAGGCAGTGGAGGATCCAACGAGGAAAGTTTAGCTTGCAAAGCTCTGCAGGACCCCCTTTCGACAACATAGACTGGGCCATGAGGCCTCGGCCAGCAATTTTCACAAATAGTTTCTGGAGAAATTCCAACATGGTTCCCCTTCTTCTTCAGGCAGTCCAGGAGGACAAGGTTATTCCTGCGACCGACCTTCCGGGTCATCCACTATCTCTAGTTTCCCCATTCTCCTATTAAGGTAACCAGGAAGGCTTGGTCTTCATTTGCTGATTTTCTAATGAAGGGACCCTAGCTTCGACATCACTGGACCCTCGTAAATAACTCCTTTAATGTAGGTTTAATATCCTTTAAATCTCCAGAATGGTGAGTACTGCTGCTTTAATAGTAGTAAGAGAGAGCTGCTCCGTCATAGCCTCTTGGCTTCCAGCGCCGTAAGGGCTCATCTCTGGGATCCTTAGTGAGAGATGAGTTTGTAACATCCATGGAGTTGGCTTCCTTTTGAATAGTGTCTGCTGAGTTCTTTGCCCATTGTAAAAGCTCATTAGGTCTAAATGAAGACTTGTTTTTAAAAGATAATGCTGCTATTTGGTGGATTTTCTCAATGGGAAATCAGAATTGTGCAAAACGCTGCTACCCCCACCTGCATCATGGACTCTCATGGAGAGGATTTTCTAATTCTCTGTTTATGCCCCTTCTATGCATGGCTGAACCACTTCCTCAGGGTCCCTGGCTAGGTGTACTGCTGTACTACCCCCAGTCTGCCTCCATGTTGCCTTGGATTGCCCCTAGGTGTGGGAAGGAGAGTACCCTCTTTCTGCTCTCCCCACCTGCACTGAAACTTTCATCAAGCAGTGGCCATGGGTTTCTTGTTCAGACCTTTGTCATGATACATGAAGACCATTATTGGGCCAGCTGTAGAGTCTTTTCCATCATTTCTCCCACCCGAGGGCATTGGCATGCATGGAGGTCCAAGGAGCATGTGCATGCAAGGCGTGCTGCTGCTCGGATCTCGCAGACATCCTCCCTTCCCACAGAACCCTGAGGTGCACTGCTACCTGTGGTCACCCAGGTGGCAGTATTGCAGCAGGGCGGTGTCCCTCCTCCCTCCCCCAGAAGAGGAGAGCATTCCTGGGGTGCTCAATCTTCCTTCCCTGGCGGTCCCTGATGACCCAAGCTCATTCCCTGAACCTGCATCACCAGTGTTGCGGGCAGTAGCATTACCGCTGCACCAATGACAACATGGGAGGATTTTGTACTTTGAAAAATGAGACAGCCAGATAATTAGGTAGAAAAGGGACCAACTTATTGCATTTATTTCAGTCTTTTAGCTATGGAGCCTAATTCAATGGAGGATTATGGGTTGCAAACATTTTAGGGAGACTTTCTCACACATCCATGAAGTCTTCATTTTGTACACTTTAAAGCAGTATATATTGTTTCCTGGGTAACATAAGCTGATTAGAGATTTTCTGAGGCGAAACTACGATCAGTGAGGCGCCACACAACAATGTTTCTGCCTAGACATATTGTCATACACAGGTGTGGATTGAATGCCAAACTGCGATTCCATGTATTTGGCACCTGTATTACTAGAATGCTCTGGCAAAATTAGAAATAGGGTGATTTTGCCCATGCAATACAAAATCGACAAGTCAGGAGAGTTGGAAAAGACTTAAAACTACACATTTTTCTGTGTTTTTATATTATTGTAATAATTCATAGGACGATTATAGGTAGCAATACTTTGAAAGGGGTGTTATTTTCTGATGAGTCAGAAAATAAATACCTTTTCATATAATGACATGTTATCCTTGGTTTCTGCAGGCCAGAGAATTAATGTTGAGCACTTTTGGTAACTTCAAACTAATATTAAAAAACTCTGTATGAAATTTGTACTGTGCAAAATATCTAATAGGATTGTGTTTCTGGATGGAATGACTTGTATCAGCTTGTTGGAAAATGCCATAAAATATACGTTAAAGAGAAATTAAATATGATTCTTGCAATGACAAACCATAGCCTGAGGTCCCTTGAACAAAGGGCTGGTAATAGTGCCCGAAGTTAGAGTAACAAGCTGTGAATGAGTTTGGGACATCTAGCAGACCAGGTTTCATTTCCTCAGTCTCCTGAGTACGCCACTCTACTACCCCAGTGTCTCCAGGCTGCCCATGAAAACAGGCTTTGTGCTTAGTGGGTATTACCTGATTACCAAAAGAATATTTAATTTTTTATTGGAAACATTTGGTAACCGAAAGGCACGCTGGAGCTAAGACTCGATTCAGGAAGCATTTGGAATAATAGTAAAATAATAATAATAATATCAAAGGTTTGTGAGTGCTGAGATAAGAGAATAATCACCTCTCCCAAAGTGTTTTTAAAGCAATGACTGATACTTGCGGCCCAGTGGCATGAAGGGCTGGCGCTGCAAAGCGCCTTCCTACCACACGGTGACCAGGTTAGGGAACAGACTCAAGTTGTCAGGGGTTGGCCAGGGAGGGAGAGGATTGAGCATTCAAGGGACTGCTCTCCTCTCCTGGTGAAGGGATGGCTTGTCGTCCTGGCCTCCAGCTGTCCCCACCTGGAGGACTGGAGGAGAGCGGGTCAGGAGGCAAAGTATGGGAGGGACCTACAGGGATACATAGGATGGGAGGGACCTACAGGGATACATAGGATGGGAGGACCTACAGGGATACATAGGATGAGCATGCTTCCATGTGTGAGTTCTATGCTCACAGGATTGCTGGGATGTGAGAAAACCAGGAGGAAAATAGATGTCAGGTGGGCTTCAAGGAAACCTGGCCCAGCCATTTCTGCTTCCATGCTACCGCCTGGTGAACGACTTAGTCTGCCTCAGATTGATATACTGGGAGGGAGGATGGCCCTCCTCCTCAGCCCTGCCACTAGAGGAGAACTTGTGGTGGAAACCATAACTGAGCGCATGCTGGGGAGGTGGAGATCTGGCCTGGAGGGACTGGGGATCAGACTGAGGTAGGCAGCAGCCAACCCTGGATGGAGGAGGATAAACTAAAAAGTAATGACTGCTTTGGCCTTCTCCTATACAGCATGAGCTTTTTAACTTCATATTTATTGTATATTATGATAAACATACAGTTGATTCATCGGAATAAAATATATACAGTTGTTTTTTACACCTGAGGTTGCCATGCTTCTTAATACTACGATTGATCATCTTTACTATTGAGATACATCTTGGAAGATTAATACTTTGCATTGATTAATTCGTTGGTGCTGTTACATTAGAGTCCATGAGCAGCATGTGTAATTTCTTAAACAAGTCTGCTGAAACATAAAAGCCCCTCCCCCATATCGAAGTAGGGGTGCTTAAATATACTTAACATTAGTTAAGTTACATCTTTACAACTATAGCCAATTAGGCATTAGAGTAAGAACACTTCCAGAACTTTTTGGCGCTAAACTTGTACTATGTAACCCCTGGGAGCCACTATCCCAAGGGCTACTACCCCTGCCTGCTTTGTCCCTAGCAGGTTAAGGGTCTGGATCCAGTGGCAGCTGCTTCCACCAGAGGTCGGGGTTGGAACAGTCGAACACGACTTGGTCACAGCCCTCTGGGTCACTGCAACCCCGCTTTCTTCCACTAGCTGCCCACAAACACTTCCTCACAGTTGTTGCGACTTTACTCTACCCCCAGATTGAAACGACCAACTTGGTGCTGAGGACCCCTGTAAAATAAGATGTGGTGACACAATAGCCCATGTACAAGAGGGTAGTACTAACACACAGTTCAGACAGTATACCTTGCAAACAACAAATCTGATTTATTGAAGGGAAA
Source organism: Neoceratodus forsteri (assembly GCA_016271365.2). NCBI lineage: Eukaryota > Metazoa > Chordata > Ceratodontiformes > Ceratodontidae > Neoceratodus > Neoceratodus forsteri. Next base: position 1,102,434,941 of record CM028133.1, read on the forward strand.
ATAACAGGGTGGGGGAATCAGGTTGATTAGTTTAACACTCTAATATATGTATAGGGCACTGTGCACAGGCCAATCCTACCAGTCACTGTCTCTGGGTACCCAGGCAATACAAGGCTAGCCTCTTAGATGCAGCTGTTGGGGCCCTGCACAAGAAAAGGAGCAATTGATACTTAAATTAATTAAACAGAGCCAGCTGATGCAGTTCATGCAGCCAACAGAGCAGTCAGACCAATCTTGCCCCTCACTCTGGGCATCCGACGAGAGCTACCCTGATCTAGTACTCACGACTCCTGCAGCACGATCCCTTTCACACCACTGGCAGGACTCAGCTTGTGATCCAGACACTTCTCCACACATTTATATGTAGCGCAGAGGGTACTATACCAGGCAGCTGCTGTATTCTCCCAAGCACTTTCACTGCACAAACCGGGTGACACGGCCTTGCTTCACTTGTCCTGAAAGACCGGGTAGCGATTGAAGCAGATTCTCCAGTCCTCTACAGCGTGAGCCTGGTAGGTAGCTGCAAACGATGGCCTCCTCTGCCTGCACTCCTCCATGGATCTTGTCCGCTGTCTACTGGCGATGTAGTCGCCCAACTTCTGGGCCTAAACACATGCCGCTTCCCAGAGCTCCTTCTTTCTTCACGATCACAAACAACTCTGCCCTTCAGGACAGTTGCAGGGCAGTTTCCTCTCACTCCACTGGCTCCAGTTGGCTGCTTTCTCCTGCCAGTCACCTCATCACACCTCTATTGGTGCAAAAGGCACCAGGCTCCAAACTACGCTTCCCAGAACACCTACCATTTACTCCCTTGGTGGCAGGCTCCCGTGGGAGTCCAAATTCTGGTTGGCTCAAGCGGTCTCCATTTTAAAGTCCCCTTCTCCATTGGCCCATCCAGAGTCCAGGTCCAAAATGGTGGGGCCAAACACACAGAGTCCCAACTGCAAATAAGGCAGGTTAAACAAACTACATTTTACTGTTTCACTATCTGTTTCCCAGCAAACAGTTACATCTCTCAATTAGGCTCCCTCTGCTCTCTTAGCGATTGCAGAAGCAGAGCGATTTAAACAGCAGCTCGGTGGGATTTGAGTAGTAAACCCACAGCCCCCTTATACAACTAATCAAGCCGGTGAGCAGGCGGCTCTTAAATAGACAGTACCAGAGGCTTCAGAAGCACTCACAGTGCCCTCATCTAAATGGCATTTCACCAACGCCCTCAGGCAGGGAGCACTTATACAAGCTCCACAAGGCATTGTAGGAACCCCCATTTGTAAGGGGGTTACACCTACAGCATCATATAAAAGCAATAAAATAATGAAACTCCACCAAGGAACAACATGCAGCACACTTGATCTTTTAAATTTTAATTTTACATTTTAATAAAAGATTTCAGAACAGGTTTAAGTGAAGAACAACATTATTTGTGTGAGTCCAATGAGTAGTCGCCCAGACACCAAAGTGAATTAAATTCCCCAATCAGAAGGTAATGTACCCTTACCTGGGTCAGACCAAATACTCACTACTTCCCTACCATACTGACCACCTTGTGATACCGTGTTCAGTTCTAACTAACAAAATGTCTCTCTCTCTTTCTTCAGGGTTCTTCATCCTCCGACTTGGAGACTTCATCTTTACTGTGATTCTGGAAGAGTTTGGTAGTAAAAACTTATTCTCCCAGCTGTTTTATTCAAGTTAGTTCCCTCTCTATGCCTGAGCATCCATCTTGCTCGGCTCCACAGCCCTAGCATTAGCTTTTGTACCCATCAATTAGTCATAGAATCACAGAATCGCAGAACATGATGGCAGAAAAGGCTCAGGTCGCACTGGGAGGTGAGCAACTCGTTGTTCAGTGTGCCTTCCTGATGAAACATTTCAGTAAATAAATAATAAATATTGACCCCATGGTCTGTCCAGTCTGCCCTTTCCCCAAGCTAAACTACCTGCTTCCTCCTTGGTACCCACCCCACCCTTAGTAACCCTTTGTGCATGTCCCAAGCCCTCTTGAATCATGTTACTGCCTGCACCCCCACAACCTCATACTTAAGCCTGTTCCAGGCATCCACCACCCTCTCTGTGAAGAACTGCCTTCTCACGTTCCTCTGAAATGTCCTCTCTGCAGTCTCAGGCCATGCCCCTTGTCGTGGTGTCCTTTTCATTTGGAAAAACTCCCCGGACCCAACTTATTTCTCCCTTTAACATATTTGAAGGTCTCTATCATGTCCCCTCTCTTCCTTCTGGTCTCTAGTGTGTACAGCCCAGCTCTTTTGCATCTCTGCTCATATGGTATGCCTTCCATCCCACTTCATCTTGGTCACTCTTCACTGAACCCTTTCAATCATATCTATGTCCTTCATAAGTATTTCCTCCAGAACTACACTCCATATTCTAGGTGTGGTCTCACCATAGTCTGGTACAGTGGCACCAGGATTTTCCTCCTCCTGCTGGCGATTCTCCTGCCATTATTTATTTATTTTTTAAATGTTTAGCCAGGAGGGCACACTGAACAACAAGTTGCTCGTCTCAAGGTGCGACCTGGAGGAGGTTATATAGGGTTATGAAGGATGAACAGTTACAATAGTATGTGGGTAGTATAAACAATACTACATTGTAAGATTGTGCAACAGCTGGAACACAAGGTATTATACAATAAACAGTAATGGAACATTGGGTAAATTACAATACATGTCCAAAATCATACAAAAGAACATGTAAACGTACAAAACAGTAATAATCGCGATAGAACCATTAATAGTGCATGAGTGTACCAGGAGCAGGCTCGAGGTGGTACGCAAGTGCTGTTGGAGTAAAAGGATGGGGTTAGGTTGTGCACACTAGTGACCCAGAAGGGCAGGTGGAGAAGAGGGAGAGAGGCAAGAACTGAATATGAGGAGAAGGGTAACCATTTCCTGATTTCCCCTTCAGGATGTTCGGGACCACTACTTGTTAGCACCCATACGCCTTCCCACCACCCTAGTGCACTTCTTCCACCTTAACGCCATTGGTGACTACTATACCTAAGTCCTTCTCCTGCTCCGATGTCCTGATCTCCTCCCCCTCAATTTGTAACCTGCCCTTGGGTTCTTGTGTCCCAGGTGTATGACAGCACACTTCTTGATGTTGAAGTTTAGCTGCCAGGTCTCTGCCCACTTATCCAGTGCCCTCAGGTCCTGTCTCATGTCCTCCTCTCCGTCCTTTGGTGTCCACCCTATTGCAGATTTTCATGCCATACACAAAGAGTGCCCCGTCCCTCCAGTCCATCCGTTATGTCGCATATGTAGATATTGAAGAGGAGCAGTCCTAAACAGACCCCTGGGAACCCCACTTGTCACCCACCCCATCCTAGATTGCACCCCATTTATTACCACCCACTGGGTCCTGTCTGCTAGCCAGTTTTCCACCCATCTAGTTATCTTGTCCCCCCACCTCTGTACTTTCCAGTTTGTTGACCAGCCTTCTGTGGGAGATGGTATCGAAGGTCTTGCTGAAGTCCAGGTAGGCCACGTCCACTGCCCCTCCGGTCTATTTCTGGGTCACCCAGTCAAGAATTCTACTAGACTGGACTGGCAGGATTTCCCAGTGAACCCATGCTGGGTGTCATTCAGCAATCCATTCCTCCAGGTACTGTGTTACCCTGTCCCTGACAAGTGCCTCCATGACCTTCTCCACCACTGCAGTGAGGCTGACAGGATGATAGTTCTCCCTCACTTCCCTGCTCCTCCCCTTGTGTAATGGCACCAATGTAGCCTCCTCCAGTCCTCCGCACCCTTCTTGTGTCCAGGGATAGGTTGAATAGCCTTGCCAGTGGGGCAGCCAGCTCCTCTCTTGGTTCCCAGATAACCCTCAGGTGCAGTCCATCCGGTCCTATGACCTTGTCCACCTTGTCCACCTTCCTCTACCCAGCTCCTCCCTGACTCTCTATGCTAAAGGGACTCATCTCCACCCCTGTGCGCCACCCTTCATCCTTCACTCCTGTCCCCTACCCTCCCTCCTTGTAATTTTGAGCAGTAGTACTGTTTAGTACATCTGCTTTCCTGCAGCCATCCTGTATTGACTCCCTCCCTCCCACCAGAGCCTTGCGATCCCTTGTCCAGTCCTTCTCCTATCTCTCACATATCTGAAGAATGTATTCTTACCTCCCTTGACCTGCCTCGCTATCAGTTCCTCCATTTCAGCCTTTGCCCTCCTAATCACCCTCCTTGCTAACCTCTTTGTTTCCTTGTAGACCTCCCTGTCTTTTTCCTTCTGTGATCCTTGTATTTCCTGGAATGCCCTCCATCTGCCCCCTACCACCCTTGCAACCTCCCGTTGAACCACAGCAGCCTCCTGCTTCTTGCTCTTCCTGTTCTCCTTACATTACGCATCGTAGTGGCCTCTCTGACCCTGTCTCTAATGGCCCCCACAGTTCCTCACTTCTTTCATCTCCCCATACCCTCCATCACTTCCCTCACTAACCTTCTTATCCTAGTGAAGTCTGTCTGCCTGAAATCCAGCACTGTTGTACTTGTTCAGCCTGCTTCCTTCCCCGCCTCACCCTAAACCTAATAGACCTGTGGTTGCTAGTTCCAAGCTCCTCCGCTATCACCACCTCCTATGCTTTCCCATTAGTTAGGAACACATCCAGTAGGTTGTTCCCCTAGTTGGTTCTCCGACTAAGTGATGAAGAAACACCTCCTACAGTACCTCCAGAATTTCCCTGCTTCTGGTCGATGCTGCTCTGGGATGTTCCAGTGAGTCCTGGAGATTCAGATCACCCAACGGTATTGTTTCCCCTTTATGGCCATTCTTGCTATGTCCTACATCATCTTTCTATCCTGCTCTTCCCTTGGGTGGGGGTCTGTACACCAGTCATAGTCTCACAGATTCCGCCTCTTCTGCTTATTGATGCCCATAGTAGTTCAGTGTCCTCGTTTCCCTCCTGCCCCTCTGTCACCTTCATGTGTTTCGTAATGTATAAGGTCCTGCTCCCCTTCCTTTCCTTCCTGTCCTTCCTTATCAGTCTGAAGCCAGGAATAGCTGTCTCCCACATATGACATTCTGTCCACATGAGCAATGATGGTTATTAACTCCTCCATCTTGTTTGCCAGACTCTAGGTTGACCAAAAGCCCTTCCACCATTTGCCCTTCCTCCACTCCCTCTATGGTCCTCCCAGTGCCTACCTCTGTGTTCCTTCCCGTGGGGACCTTGGGTCCCCATCTCCTGCCATGGTGTGGCATGGCTCCAAATCCAGCCACCCCTTTTCAGTTTAAATTATACTCCTTCTCAAAAGAATTCCCCAGCCTGCACTTCAGTGCGGTGGACCCGTCCTTGCTTAGGTGCAGCCTGTCTGGAGAGGAGAGGCTCGCCTCCCAAGCTGTCTCCATCATCCCATATCCCATCTGCCTACTCCATCTTTCCAGCCAGTTATTAAACTCATTTATCCTGAGCATTCTGTCCATGCTGGCCCTTGGTACTGGCAACACCTCAGAGAAGGCTAGAGATTTAAAGCCTAGCCCCCCTGCAGAATCTAGCCAGAGTGTTAAACCTCGCCTACACTTCCATTAGACTGTTGCCCTCCAGGTCATTCATTCCCAGGTGGAATACCAGATGCACATTTTATCCTGGTCCTTTCCACATGACAGGATGTGGTGATTACCTCCAGCGCAGTCATCCCGGTAGGCACTCCACTTGCACCGCACTACTCCTGCCCCCACTTGATTCCCTTCAGGATAGAATTTCCAGTCAGAAGCACCTTGCCCCCGCTTCCCTTGTTTATTTATTTATTTCAAATTTGGATCAATACCTTTGAGCCGGGGGCTCATTACAAAGGCTCCAAGTCAACAAGGAATACAAGACATTTACAGGTGACGAAACATTGCAGAACAGAAAGAACAACAACTAACAAACAGTATTAGTGTGCAGTTACAACATCAAGCAGGGTGCAACAAGTGAGGAGAAACTGGACCACACTTAGGAGAAACATATTAATGCAGCACTAATTAAGTGCGGTACAGTGTCTAACAATCATGTTACAGTTTAAATGAGGGTGCTCCATTCTGCAGAAATGCAGTTTTAGCACAAGGTGAGGCTTTGTCAAGGGGAGGTAGTAGGTGGCAGGAGGTTGGGGGAGAGGTGGCAGTTGTGGAACTGGAGGGCGGGAGTGAGAGGGTAGTGTTAGACGGGTGCGAGAACAGCTGTCGGAGGCCACGGGCTAACAGAAACACTGGCAGTCAGATGTGCTGGCAAGAAGAGGTTTACCTGCACCCCTGCTCTCCTTCCCCATGGCGCCGGGTCATAAATACCTTCCTGAGCCTTGTCGTCTTTCTTCCTGTCCTGTACCCTGATCCTCCTCCCTCACTCACTTTGTCCACCTTCCCACTTTTCCTGCTCCCCTCCGCTGCCCCTTGTACACTCCCCTCCCATCTCCCTATTTTCTGATCTCCCCACCTGTGAACTCCTAGGCGGCTTGGAGATGCTGGCAGCCCTCCAACTCCTTTTCTCCCTGTTCTCCCACCTGCCCTTCTGGTGCCCATAGATTTCCTCCTCCATCATTGAGTGTACTGTCCTTCACCCCTAGCTTGTCCTCTTTGCTTGAGATCCTTCCTCAACATCCCTTCATCCCATCCTCCCTGGCACTCCATACCCCCAGCTCTCCTTTCCGGACTTTCCCCAGACTCTCTACTAGTCCTAAAGCCCTTTCTCCTCCCCATCTTACTTCCATCCTCCTCCTCTTCCCTTGTGCCTCTAGCCCGTGCCCTCTATTTTCCTGAGCCTCCCACCATGACTCCTGCCCACCATTGGATCCTGCCAGGGTAAGTAGCGTTTGAAACCAGGATCGTCCCAGTAGTGTACTTACCAGCCTCCTCCCTGCATTGTTTGCCCCTTGCCTTGGTCCTTGGAGTCCTTTTCCCTTTCTTCAGATGCCCCACTCTCTGTCAGCCCTCACCATCCACACAGTCCCATCCCTTGGTTCCTTCATCCCTTCCCCCCCATTGTTTCAGCCTCTGGGGTTCCAGCTGGCCTTCCAACCCTGTCCCTACCCTCAGCTCCTTTTCTGTCAGTGTTGTAAGTGTCCCTCCTACCCCAGCCCGATGCCCTTCACCCATCTATCCAGCTTATACCTAAGTCTCCACAACTATGCCTCCAGTTTCGTTAACCTGGCACATACAGGATAGTGCCACAGTCTCCACAAGCGTATTCATGGCCATAGCTGCCCCACAGCCACAGCACCCCATCAGCGTGCCTCCCCACCAGCCTGCATCTATCCCCCTACCTGCCCAGGAGCTGCCCCCAGCTGCCTCTTCTTGCCATCCTTCCATCCCCACACCCAGTAAATGAGCTTGGGGTGGTATTTCTCAAAGCAATCCTCCAGGTGTGGGACATTGTGGACAGTAATATCTCACCGTCCTGATGCCTGTTTTGTAGCAAACTCTGCATCTCTTTTGGGGTATAACTTTCCTTTTAGTAAGTGAGAGTGTTCTGCAGAAATGTCTTTCAGTCAGTCTGGCTACACCCTCATTCCTTTCCATTTCAGATATTTCTATTGAATCAAATAGGAGACTCAAGATCACATCAGTTTGGAAATCTAAGAAGGATTTTAAAGAACCAGATGTCTTTTCCCAGTACAGAATAAAAGCACTGTACATAGGCAGTTGAAACAGGTGAATAGCTAATTTCTTGTACCAAGTCATAGTGTTTTTGGTGGCATCATAGTGCTCAGGCATCTGGTCTGTTTGTCCACACCTCCCTGTGCTTGTTATAATCTAGGACACACTGAGGCTTGTTTATCACTTCATCATGACTATGAACTCTAACGGCCACTGTAGATCTATCATGAACTGTACTTAACAGGTACACATCTTTTTTATCTGTGAATTTTACACCCAGCACTTCACCACATCAGAAAGCACAGACCTCTCCATGTTTTAGCTTTCTAGCTGCCAGCTCTAGGAAATCCTTGCATGTTGTGTTGGACCTGATAGTGCTACGCTACTGTATCAAACTGATACAGGACATAAAGAAGAATTCCAGTGTGAAGTTAACTACATAGCGGTTGTAGCAGAGCTTAGCAAAGGAAGAATTGGGTGCCACAATTTTCTCACTTGTGTTCAACAACCATGGGAGCAGCCTGGAACATTGTGTGTGACATCCTTTCTTGTGTAGATTCTGAAATGGTATGTGTACCCAAGGGATCGCCCACAAAATGTGTTCAATTGAATTCGTGATTGTACATTTCAGAGGCGGTATAGTTTAAATATTATTCTTTCCTTGAACAGTAGAAGGGATTCATCCACGGAGATGTTTTGGGATAGGGTGTACATCTCAGAAAACATTTTAAAGAGATAATATGCCATAAATTAAAACGCCTCTCATTCTCTGGATGGTCCCTGGCAAAGCCTGCGAGTTGTCATTGTAGTGTATAAACCTCAGCAGAAGCTAAAACTGGTTCTACTCACTATAGCTGGAACGGGGGTGGGGAGGGTGTTAGAATGAGCAGGGTAAGTGGGCCAGTGCAAGCTGATGGTGGTTTCACTATCTCCACTTCCAGTGTCAGACCCTAGAACCTTTTCATTTCCTCTGAGTTTCGTGAGCCCTCGCATGGGGTTTTAGCTTGTCCCTATATTGAGCCAAAAACTGCTCTGCATATAAATTTGCACCATGTCATTGCTAAAAAATAACTAAAGATATTCTATGGGGTAAACCACTTTGTGTCAGCATGGACACTTGTATTACCAGTAAATGGGGAACACATGGTCTTCCATATTTGGGGAATTCAATTGGTAAATGAATGTATAACCACAGTGGTGCCTGCTGCAGCATTTAGATAGCCCTAGGACAAATGTTTTAGAGTCAGGCATTGCCAAGGGATCAGATTAATTTGAGAAAGTGGCACTGCAGGTGGGTAAGGCTCATACTCAAGCATGGTGTCAGGCTTAGACAGTGCATTATGCTTAAGCTGAGTATCTCCCTCGGTAAGATGCAAGACTTGGGCAGAGTATCTGCATAGGTGCCAGGGTTGTAAATATTTGGTGAGGCCCAGGGTCGGGGGCACAGCCTTCAGCGGAGGTTTATGGGAGCAGAGCCCCTATACTTGGCGGTCTGGGGGTTAAGTTCCTCAGGTATGGGAAAAATGGAACTGTCAGGTTGCTTTACTGGCCTTCCTCTGTCACACATGTTGCTGGTAACTGCTCTGCAAGCACATACCAATTTATATGGATACCTGATTCATTCTTACTAGGCAAGGCAAGGCAAGGCAAAATTTATTTAAAAGACGCCCAATCCCTGAGGCTGTGGGCGCCATACAATCAATTAAAACAAGCATTTTAACATAATAAATATAAGAATATACACATAAATACAAATCATTTCAAAACTAAACATTTAAATATGAATCTATATCAAACATTAAATTAAATTAAATGCCATAGAGAAGAAAAAGGCCTTTAATTGGGCTCAAAACATCCACCGATGAAGCCTCTCTGACCATAGTTGGCAGAGAATTCCACAGAAAAGGGGCCACGGCACTAAATGCCCTATCGCTGGCTGATTTCAAGCGTAGTTCTAGGAATGGTCAGGAGGCATTCATTGGAGGAAGCGAAGAGGCGATGGAAGAGCAGGTGACAGAAGATCTAACAGGCAACCAGGGCCCTGTCCGTGTAGGGCCTTATAGGTAAGAAGACCCACCTTAAAGAGGACTCTCCACCTGACTGGCAGCAGTGCAATTCACACAGAACAGGTGTGATATGACAAAATTTTGCTGCCGGTCAACAACCGGGCAGCGTTTGCACCAGCTGCAGTCTGCAGAGAGACCTCCTGACCCCGAGATAGAGCGCAGCAGTATTCAAGCCTAGATGTGACTAAGGCATGTATCAAAGTAGGGAGGAGGTCCAGAGGCGGAACAAGGATTTGATTCTGGCAATGTTTCTGAGATGATAAAACAGGTACGAACCACAGAGGATATTTGAGCCTCCATGGTTAAATCCCTGTCCAGAATCACACCAAGATTTCACACCCAAGCGGAGGTTTTCAATGGCACAGACCCTAGGACAAGCCCAGTTTCTGTGTTAGAGGCCATCCTATCACGAGCTCTGTTCGACTCCACTACTAATACCTCTGTCTTATCAGGGTTCAGCCGAACCAGCTGGAGGCCATCCAGTCGTTAATCTCAGTCAGACAGATATTAATCACATCCACTGCATTGGATGTTCCTGGGGCAAAGGAAAATATAGCAGTATCATCAGCATAGCAATGAAAACTCAAGCCATATTTCCTAATGATCCCACCCAGAGGCAGCATGTACACTGCAACAACATTGGAGCCAATACTGACCCCTGGGAACTCCACAAAGAAGCAGACTAGGTGTAGATGAGAAATTTCCCATCACAACCCGCTGTCTCCTGTTAGTAAGAAAGGACTCAAACCATTTGATGACATTTCTGGTGAGTCCACATAGGTCCCAAAGGCGAGCAAGCAGCACACAATGGTCCACAGTGTCAAAAGCTGATGAGAGATCGAGGAGAACCAGAATTGTCTTATCTCCCTGGTCTCTAGCCCTGGAGACGGTCATTCTGCACCGAACAAGTGCAGTTTCGATGCTATGTCTGGCATGAAAAGCCGACTGGAAGGGTTCGTGATAACTCATGAGATGTGAGGTGCTCTTCCAACTGAAGCGCTACCACTTTCTCAATAACTTTTCCTAAAATGGAAGAAGCTTAACTGCTGTTCTTGTTCATCAATAGTGGCCTACTGCTATAATTAACATTATAAAGGATTTTAGCACTTGTAGCATACTGTTTACATAATTGTATTATTTATTCATGAATGTTTGTTACTTGCCCAAAATTTAAAAAGGAATATTCTGGGTGCACATTCAGTACACGAGTCACAGATGTCACATTCGGGCAGTATACATATTATTCTACTTTCAGGTTCTTAAATACTGTAAAGTTCAAACTGGAAAAAGGCAATGGGTGTGCACAGGTCGGTGAGTGCTTGAGTCAGGTAACTGCCCACTGCCAAGAAATTAACAAAGAAGCAAAAATACTAGCACTCCAGTTCTGAAGTTACAAAATGAAGTGCTTTTTATTATGGCAAGGTGCCTGGTTCAAAACCCTATAGCCCCAGCGCTTCAACCCTACAGCGGCCCTTCCTCAGGGGCTGGGTGTGAGGACTAACAAGCATGCTCACTATTAATACAATTGAATTAAAGTGGTATACACCCTAAAGTGCAGGACAGTAAGTGCATAACATACATATAAACTTATTACAAATTTTTTAAACAGAAACAATCTGGTCCACATGCTCATAGAAACATAGAATTTGACGGCAGATAAGGACCGCTTGGCCTACCCAGTCTGCCCATTTCCCTACCTGATGGATAAGTTGCAGATCCTAGTTAACCAGCAGCCTAATTCTTCCTACCCCACCCCTAGAATTGCCTTATGACTGTCCCATGCATGCTTGAATTCCACCACTGTTTTTGACTCCACAACCTCCTCTGGAAGGCCGTTCCATGCATCCACAACCCTCTGTGAAAAATACTTCCTTAAATTACCTCTGAGCCACCTCTTCTATCTTCAAATTGTGCCCCTTTGTTCTTGCACACCTCTTTTTGAAAGATGCTATCCTCTTGGACTTTGTTGATTCCCTTGAGGTACTTGAAAGTTTCTATCATGTCCCCCTCTCCTTCCTTTCTCGAGGCTATACATTTTAAGCTCTTTAAGTCTCTCTTCATATTTCTTCCGTGCAGACCATGCACCATTTTAGTTGCCCTCCTCTGGACAGCTTCCATCCTGTCTATGTCTTTATGGAGATTGGGTCTCCAGAACTGCACGAGTACTCCAGATGTGGTCTCACCAGCTGTCTGTACAGAGGGATAATAACTCTTGTTTTCTACTGGTGATGCTCTCCCTATGCATCCCAGTATCCCCAACCCTCCTTGCTGCCTCTCACATTGCTTGCCCACCTTTAGGTCATCTGATATGACTGCCCCCAGGTCCCTTTCCATTTTGTTGTTGTTAGTATCTCACCCCCATTGTGTACTGTTCCCTGGGTTTTGTTTCTCAGGTGCATTACCTTGCACTTCTTAGCATTGAATCTAAGCTGCCACATTTGACCATTCCTCTAACCTTGCCAAGTCCCTCTCATCCTTTCCACCCCACCTTGTGCATCAACTCTGTTGCAGATCTTTGTGTCATCTGCAAAGAGACATACTTTTCTTCCAGTCCCTCTGCAATGTAAACATAAAGACATTGAAGAGGACCGCCTCCCCCAATCCCAAATCCCAGCCTCCCCTACAAAACAGGGTACTAAATGAGAAAAGACCAAGGTAGAAAGGTCAGTGGGGTTGCCGCTACAGAAGGTAAAGCCATCAAGAAATGGAGAGCAATGAGTACCAATGCCCGTAGTCTGTGTAATAAGCTTCCTGAATTAGTGGCCTTGATGGATGAGGAAGATCTGGATATCGTGGCAGTCACAGAAACGTGGTACACACAGAACCATGACTGGGACGTAAACATACCAGGATATACTATCTATAGGAGGGACAGGGAGGGTAAAAGGGGAGGAGGAGTAGCTCCCTACATAAGAGAAGAAATCAAAGCAACAGAACAAAAGGGTAAACAGGGAGGAAAAGAAGCACTGTGGGTCAATTTGGAGGCAAGCAATGGCACCACAATCCGCGCAGGGTTGTATACAGACCCCTCTCAGGGGAGGAAATGGACAAGGAAATAGAAAGTATACTTAGAATGGCAGATAAAGGGAGATATTGCTGATGGGTGATCTGAATATGCCAGATGTTAACTGGAGTGCAGTTGCAGCAGCCACTTCTAAGAGTGGGGTTATTCAAGATGCCCTACAGGGGCATGCCTTGAACAACTAGTATTGGAGCCCACTCGAGAGGGAGCAATCTTAGATCTGGTTCTCTCAAATGGAGATGAAGAGGATCACAGATGTAGAAGTGGGTAGCCATCTGGAACTAGCGACCATCGAACAGTATGGTTCACAATAAACACAGCAATAGAGTCAAGCCATACAAAGACAAAGGTACTGGATTTTAGGAGGCTGACTTACCAAAATGGGTGAGTGCCTAGGAATGCACTAGCAAATGGGCAGGAAGGAGGGTGGAAGAACAATGGGGAATAATAAAACTGCCATCACAGAGGTAACATGCCTTTGTGTAAAGCAAATAAACAAAATGAAATGAGGTAAGAAACCACTGTGGTTCTCAAAGAAGTGGCAGTGAAGGTTCAAGAGAAAAAGCATTCAGGAAGTACAAGGAATCACAGAAGGAACAGGACAGAGAACTGAATCAGTTAAAGCAAAGGAAGCTGGAAAGGCAGTCAGAACAGCAAAGGCCCAAACCGAGGAAAGATAGCCAACTCAGTTAAGAAGGGGATAAAACCTTTATAGGTACATCAGGGAGGAAGGAAGACCAAGGGAGGGATAGTGAGGCTTAATAAAGGGGAGGGTGGGCAGAGGGTGACTGTGAAAAGGCAGAGATACTAAACAAATAGTTTTGCTCAGTATTTACAAAGGAAGAGGGGAGGTACTAAAACAAACAGTAGAAACACTCTGGATACAGAAGTTGATACCAGCCCATTTACAAAGAAAGGGTCCTGAAAGAGCTCTTAAAACTGAAGGTGGACAAAGCAATGGGGCCTGATAGGATTCATCCCAGAATTACAAAAGAACTAAGGGTAGAACTAGTGACACCACTGACTACCCTCTTTAACAAATCATGGGAGGATGGGGTGGTACCTGAGGACTGGAGGAGGGCAGATGGATTCCTTCACAAAAGTGGGAGCAAGGCAGAAGCAGGAAACTACAGACCTGTTAGTTTAACCTCAGTGGTAGGGAAAATGATGGAGTCACTTCTGAAGGAAAGAATTGTTGAGTATCTAGAGGCCAGAGTGGCACAGGACCCAGGCAGCATGGATTCACAGCGGGAAGGTCATGCCAGACAAATCTGCTCATGTAATGATTCTCTCGTAATGTAAATTTCAAAGCTTACTTTCTAGTAAGTAACTTTATAGTCTGACCAATATGTGTTAATGCAACATCTAAGACAATCAAAACAAGATACATATACTTGATACCATTAAATCCTTCAGTGATAGATTTTCATTAATTATATTGTTGTAAATATGTTACAAATGCAAAACATATATAAATACATTGCATTACCTCTGTAACCTTAAATAGGGGGCCGATTTTAGTGCAAAAAGACAAAAATCAAATAACCTCAAAAATAGAAGTTTCATTTTATCTAAAGTTTGCTTAATATTTCAGTTAATACTTATTTAAATCTCTTAGTTGCATTAAATTCAAGAGGGTTTGGTCAAAGAAAGAAAAACGAATACAATATGTAATTGTCAATTGTTAAAGAAATACATTGAGATGAGGGAGGCAAATGATTGCCTCGAGTAGCTACACATTAAACGACTTGGGAATCAGACTGAAATCCATAATCCTGACCGTTCTAGTGTCCAAATAGAAACTTTCAAATACTTCAAAGGAATCAACAAAGTCCAAGAGGTAGCATCTTTCAAAAAGAGATGTGCAAGAACAAGGGGCACAATTTGAAGATGGAGGGGCAGCTCAGAGGTAATATGAGGAAATATTTTTCACAGAGAGGTTGTAGATGCATGGAACAACTTTCCTGAGGAGGTCGAGAGTCAAAACAGTGGGGAATTCAAGAATGCATGGGACAGGCATAAGGCAATTAGTGGGGGTAGGAGGAAGTAGTCTGTTGGTTAACTAGGATCTGTAGCTTATCCATTAGCAAGGCCCCTGAATTTCTGCGGTTGCGGAATTTTCCGCAGAATTTGCATCATGACACAGAATATATATAGTGCTGCAGAATTAATTGGTTTTGGAGAATTTTCATTCAAATATATTGTTTTTCCATAGTGTCAGGCTTTCTTCCCATCACGCTTATCCTGAAGCCCTCTTCTATGCTCAGCATATGATGTCATTGTTGACATCACAACATATTTAGCCAATGGCAGGACTATGTCTGCCAGAGAAATGAATAAATCGTGCAGCAGAAATTAGAAAATTCTGCCACAGAGCACTAGGGGCCTTGTCCATTAGGTAGGAACTAGGCAGACTAGGTGGGCCAAGTGCTCCTTATCTGCCATCAAATTCTAATGTTTCAAAGGGAGTTACAAGTTACAAGTCTGAGGAATTGAATTAATGCTGGAAAAAGGGGTGTCTGATGTAGCCAAGCTGTTTAAAACTGGAAGATCAGAGGGCTGTGGATTCAGTTCCCACATCTAGCACTTGGGTTAATATCCCAGTACTGACACTGTAGTGCAGCATGAGAGGGTGTTGCACTTTGAGGTGCCATCTTTCGGATAAGATGTTAAACCGAGGTCCCATCTGCCTGGATTGGTGGTAGTTCAGGTGGATGTTAAAGATCCCATGGCACTTATCGAAAAGAGTAGGGGAATTTACCCGTGTCCTGGCCAAATTTCCTCATTCACGAAACATACGCCAACAGCTTAATCTGGTTCAAGGTCAGTTGGCATTCGTCTGTATCCCCTCCCTGGTCGTGCCTGAAAATAGGCAGAATTTGTCTAGTGCACTTACCCAGTCAACAAAAATAATAAAATAAATAAATAAATACATAAAATAACAAATCAAAATGAATAGGAAAAGGGAACCTTTCCCAAAACAGTCCATCTCCAGTAGTGAATGGAATCTGTGCTCTGTGGCATACACTAATTGCAGCTCTCACTTTGCACGTTTCAGATTTGTGGTAGTAGATTCCCTGTATAAAGAAGAAAGAGAAAGAGGGAGAAAATTAATGCAAGTTTAATACAAAATAAAATAATCTGCTGCATGTCTATAGATCAAAGAATAGCTTGATCACAGGTATGGAGAAAAGTGCTTCTTCATTTAACCTCGATAGGACAACTGTGTCCAGTAGTAACATCCATTTGGTTTCTTTTTGTGACAGAGTATATACTCTATTACCACTCCTTGGGTGTCTTGCTACATGTGCCAGGACTGTGAATCTAAAACTATTTGGTTTTCCATGATGTTTTTCAGGAAACATGCCCTAGAGCATTGTGTATTTTTCCATTTGTAATGGCTGTCACGTGTTCCTGGATTCTCTCTGTGGCAGGACAAGTAGTCCTATCCACATAATAACACAGGCAGTTACACTAATATACTATTTATTTTATTTATTATAAATAAATAATAAATAAAATAAATAAAATAAACACTAACATACGTAAATGACAAAAGGAATGGTACATGTAATGACATTTCTGATCTCAAAGTTTCTATTATCTTTATGAAAAGTTTTTTTTTGTATTAGCATAATGACATCTGTCACATTTTCCACATTTAAAGACCCCATTAGGTTTTGGTTTAAACCACTTGCTAGTCAGTCAATCAATCAATATCTTTATTTATCCAGGCAGGCACCATTGAGCAAGCTCATTTACAAGGTGGATCTGAGGTCCTACAGTAATAATACAGAAAGACAAGTTACAATAGTACAAACAGTAAAAATAGCTGCTATTATAGTAAAATGCACATTTACAGGTAATATACATTGAACATAGAACTACAAGGAGTCGTGGATAACAAACTTGTGCTGGATCCAAGCCAAAAACTGTAAATTTTGTAGTGGGAAATGTTAGGAAGTGGGTAGCTTACCAGATAGAAGATATCACGCAGATAATGTAAGGAGAGGTGGGGAATAGGCGCAAGCTAAGGGTTTCTGTAGTTTTTATAAAGTGACTTTTGTAACTCTGTCACCAATGTTCTTACCTTTAGAAAAGTTACTCTAGGTTTTCTGTGATCTCATATCAGATCTGTTAACAGTAAAGCCACAATTTAGGTAGCACCCCCTGGCCTTCCGCAAGTGGATTAGATTCCATCACAAAAGTTACCACCTTGTTCTCCTGTGCATCAGATTTTCTCGCATCATAGCTCCCAAACCTTTTTCTTTTTGAAATCAGAAGATCACATCTCTTTAGTTTGTTTACTTTCATGAATGCCTCATTCAAAACATCCTCTGAGTACCCTCTCTCCCAAGTCTAGCTTTTAACCCTTCGGACTGTTACAAAATATCCAATTCACTAGTAGAGTTTCTCTTCAGTCTTAGTAGTTCACCATAGGGTAATGGTCTGACTAATTTCTTAGGATGTGCACTAGATGCATGAAGGTAGTTATTGGCAGCGTTTCTTTCCTATACCCTCTAGTGTTAAAAGGTTCACCTGTAGTACCTTCTAGCTCTAAATCCAGGAATGTTATGTTTTTCTTGTGGTATTCATATGTGAAGCTTAATCCTAGTGTGTTGTTATTTATTTATTGAAATTTTTACCAGGAAGGCACACTGAGCAACAAGTCACTTGTTTCCTGTGTGACATGGGGGTGGGGGAGGGATACAATTGGAATGAGACATTAAACATTCAAGTTACAAGATCAACACTGACGTACATTGTAAGGCAGGTGTTACAAACAGTGTTACAACAGTGTTGTGCATAACATGTAAAAACAGTGGAAAATAATAAGTGTTGGGTTAATAAGTAAACAAGTGCTCATGCGAAAGAAAAGATGGAAAGAGGAGGAAGGGTGAGGTGGGGAAGGGAAGAGTCATGTCCCTGGAGACCCCTTCAGGATGCGATGAACCTGCTAGGGGACTGGGGGACCAGAGATAAGGGATAAGGCAGTGTCCCAGAGAGAAACCTTTAAGATGGTGGGGAAGGGAGTAGATGAGAGATACAAGCCCTTGGGGGGTAGAAATGGATCCATTGAGAGCGCTTTGGGTCCTTTACATTCTGTGAGAGATAAAGGGAGGCCAGTAAGGGGAGCAATTTGGGGGAAGGGCAGGAGGGCTAGAGATGTGGGGGTGGGTGTGCACAGGGTAAAATGAAGGTGACAGTAGGGGTAAGGTTTGTCCAGGGCTTAGAGGAGGGAATTAGGGAGGGACATGGCAGGAGCAGCTAGGTGCAAGGTAATTATTGAGGGTAGAGCTGATGGAGTAGGCAGAGGATGAGTGCCAGATCTGAGGGGAGGTAATTCCAGATTTTGGGAGGCGGTGAGAGTAATTGGATTGGCCAATTTGAGTGGATCTGTGGGGGACAACCAGGGTACGGGAGTCAGGTGATTTAAAGAAATGGGAGGGTGGGGAGTGTTTTAAAGGAGGAGGTGAGGTGGAAGGAGCTCACCCAGCCAGTCAGTGGAGGTGAAATTAGCACAGTGGGAGAGTCACCTATTTGTAAGAGAGGGAATGATAGGGCATGATAAAGATCACAGTGGGAGTGCGAGGGGGGCATCCAGGGTAAAGTGGCAGAGGGAATTGAAGAGGGTGTCCAGTCTGGTCAGAGAGGAATTGATGCAGCACCATAGACCATGTCACAGTAGTTGAAAATGGGCAGTATTATCTTCTGATTAAGTTCACGCCTAGCTGTAGGAGGGATGCAACTACGGTTCCTGAACAGGCACCAAGCTTGAGCGATTTTTTCTGGATGGCTTCAATATGTCCAGAGAAGTTTAGATGTCGGTCCAACCAAACACCTAAGTACCTGAAGGAGGATGTGTCCTCGCAAAGTCCTCAAGGGTGTGAAAAGTGATAGGAGGGAAGCCTAGAGAGTCTCTGCCTTGTGCCAAAGGTCATGGAGGCAGTCTTTGGCATTGAGGAAAAGTTTATGGTTAGCAAACCAGAGATGAACCTTGTTGAAGTCTTACTGTAAGCTCGTTGTAACCTCATCAGGACAGGAGCCAGATGGTACAGGATTGTATCATCGGCATACATATGTATAGTAGAGGATGGGGAGCAAACAGAGGGAAGGTTGTTTAAGAAGATGGAGAATAGAGGGGCCCTAATACTGATCCCTGGGGACCTCAGTGCTAATGGGGAGGAGGAAAGTGATGCACAAGATCTTAAAGGAAAACTACACCCAAAACTTGAAAATATATATTGTGCAGAGTGTTTTAATTTGTATGTGAAGTTCTAGTGTTTCCTTCCTCTGACTGGTATTAGGAGTTTTCCCAAATTAGCTTGCTAGCTTTATACTAGTTTACGACCCTGGGGATCTTCATACCTGATAGTGTAATTGTGTTTCTTGTTCCCAGTGCATCTTGTCTCACGTGACTGTGATTTAGAGAGACCCAACATTCAGCACACACATGCCGAACAAGCTAAATATCTTGGAAGCTTTACAAGCTGCACAAAATTACCAGCAGCAAAGTTTTCAGGACAGTAAAACCTTTAGGATGAGGGTGTCACTAAGCTGAATTCTACAGATTTTAAAATATAGCCATCTCTATTGTTGTGAACTGATTGTAATGCAATGCTTTCTGCTGGATTTATGGGCTCTACTACATCACCATTACATGAAACAAGGTGCATTGTAGGACAAAGAAATGCAATAAACCTATTTGATATGGAGATCTCCAGGGTTATAAAACTACCCTAAAACTAGCAGGCTAATTTAGGAAAAACTCCTAATACCAGTCAGAGGGAAGGAAACACTAGAACTTCACATACAAATTAAAAACACTCTGCACAGCATATATTTTTCAAGTTTTGGGTGTAGTTTTCCTTTAATTGACTAGGTTCTATCAATAAGGTAGGCCTTGTACTCAGTTTGTGGCAGAGGGAGATAGGCCAGCTGCTGGGAGTAAGTCAAGAAGAAGGAGTGAGAGATGGTGTCGAAGGCCTTGGCCAAGTTGACAGAAATGGCAGAGGTAATTTGGCCATTGTCCATACTGGTTAAGGTGGTGTCTGTGAGCCGAGGAGAGAGGTGATGATTGAATGGTTTCTCCTGAAACCAGACTGAAAGGGGTGAAAAAGGAAGTGTCAGATAGAAAAGAGGTGAGCTGGGAGGGGCAATGTATTCTTGAAGCTTGGTAAGGGTAGGGAGGAAGAAATGGGTGATAGTTGCCAGGGGATGAGGGGTCACCCCTTTGGGTAGAGGGAGGACCACAGCATGTTTCCATGAAGAGGGGACCAAGGCAGTGGAGAATGAGAGATTTTGGATTATTGAGGGGTAGGCAATGGCTGAAGTGGGAGAGAGAGGAGTTTTGGATCAAGGCCATCAGGGAGGCACCTTTAGAGTAGCTAATGGTGAGGAGGGCACTTAGGACATTGTTTGGGGTTACAGTAGCGAAAGAGATGGGAAGATGGGAGGATGGTTGAAGGCACCCGGTAGAGGGTGGGGAGAGGGAAGGGTAGGAGGAGGGATTTCGTAGTTCAGTAGCGCAAGATATAGTAGAATTAAATTCTGCAGCTACAGCTGGTGAGTCGGACACTAGTGAGCTATTTACTTTAAGTACCAGGGTGGTGAGCGAGATGAGGGGAAAATAGGATGTGGACCACCTTCCAGAACTTTGAAGGGAATTTATGTTGGTGATGAAGGCAGATTTGAAATATTCAGACTTGGCTAACCTTGTAGCCCTGGTGCAAGAGTTTCTGAGTATATGGAAGTTCACAAGGTCACTAGGATGCTTGGTAGCTTTCTGACGCCCAGGCTCGATTCTAGCCCTGAGGCAGGCCAGAAGTTCAGGGTTAGGTAAGTGGTTACCCCGACTCTGGTTTGTTTGAGTGGGAAAAGTCATTCCAGTTCACAAGAAAGATTTCTTTGAAGTAGGGAACCTTTATCAACTGAATAACTTGTAATTTAAGTATGGGATGAATTCAGGTATCAATTTTTCATCCACTTTCCACACAACTATGATGTCATCAATAAAACAATGCCATATTTCCAGATGGTTAAGGAATTTGTTTTGTGAGCCATCCTGTACAACGTTTTCTTCAAAGAAACCCATGAATAAGTTCACATATGAGGGGCAAGGCTGCCCCATGGCTGTCCCCATACTTGAAGAAAAAATTTTTGGTAATGCAAACGTAATTGTGGGTCAGTGCAAAGTCAATTGCCCATCGCAGAAAGTGTGTCGACATTAGTTCCTGGTCATTAAAGAAATGGTCTACTGCCTCAATGCCAAATTCATGTCTTATAAATGTGTATAAGTTACACACCTATAGTTAGCCAGCAAAAGTTTGCCTCCCAAATTTTACCTTTTAATTTTTTGAAAAGGTCCATGCTGTCATGCAAGTATGAGTTCAATGGAAGGACTCTTGGCTGGAAGAAACTAGCAATGAAAGTGCTCACACTGTGAGTTAGGGAACTTATCCCTGATATAATCTGTCTTCCTAGTGGGTCTGTTATACTTTTATGGATTTTAGGTAGGATGTAAAATGTGGGTATTATTGGGTAGTCAGTAATAATAAACTTCATCTCATTTATCCGAACCACCCACATCTCACACCCAATTCCAGAAACTCACATAATTCTGCCTGGAATTTTGCCTGAGCTATTCTTTGATCTATAGAGATGCAACAGATTATTTTATCTCATATTAAACTTGCATTAATTTTCTCCGTCTTTTCTCTTTCTTCTTTATACAGGAATCGACCTAACCCACAAATCTGAAATGTGAAAGTGAGAGCTACAATTAGTGTATGCCGCAGAGCACGATTCCACTCACTACTGGAGATGGACTGTTTTGGAAAGGTTCCTTTTTCCTATTCATCTTTGGTTTGTTTTTTTAAACAGCTTGGTTACATCAGACTCCCTTTGTTTTTCCAGCATTAATTCAATGCCCTCAGACTTGTAACTTGTAACTCCATTTGGACACTGGAACAGTTAGGATTATAGATTTCAGTCTGATTCCGCATGTCCTTTAATGTGTAGCTACTGAGGCAATCATTTGCCTCCCCGCTACTCAATGTATTTCTTTAACAATCGGCAATTATATGTTTTATCCATTTTTCCTTTCTATGACCCAAACCTCTTGAATTTAGTGCAACTAAGAGATTTAAATAAGTATTAATTGAAATAGTAAGCAAACTTTAGATAACATGAAACTTCTGTCTATTTTGAAGTTATTTTATTTTGTGACCTTTTGCACTTAAATCTGACCTCCCTATTTAAGGTAACAGAGGCAAGCAATGTACTTATATATTTTTGCATTTGTAAATATATTTACAATGATCTAATTAATGAAAATCTATCACTGAAGCATTTAATGGCATAAATTGTATGTATCTTGTTTTTGATTTTCTTAGATGTTGCATTAACACAAACTGGTCAGAATATAAAGTTACTTACTAGAAAGTAAGCTTTGAAATTTATATTAGAAACATAGAATTTGACAGCAGACAAGGACCGCTTGGCCCACCCAGTCTGCCCATTTCCTACCTAATGGATAAGCTGCAGATCCTAGTTAACCAACAGCCTACTTCTTCCTAACCCCCACCCCTAGAATTGCCTTATGGCTGTCCCATGCATGCTTGAATTCCACCACTGTTTTTGACCCCATAACCTCCTCTGGAAGGCTGTTCTGTGCATCCACAACCCTCTCTGGAAAAAATACTTTTACATTACCTCTGAGCCGCTTCCCATCTTCAAATTGTGCCCCTTGTTCTTGCACACCTTTTTTCTGAAAGATGCTACCCTCTTGACTTTGTTGATTCCCTTGAGGTACTTGAAAGTTTCAAGTCATGTCCCCCTTCCCTCCTTTCCTCGAGGCTATACATATTAAGCTCCTTAAGTCTCTCTTCATATTACAAAACATTACTATTACAAGAGAATCATTACTATAAGCATTTGAACCAGACCGTTTCTGTTTAAAGTTTTGTAATAAGTTTATATGTATGTTATGCACTTACTGTCTTGCACTTTAGGGTGTATACCACTTTAATTCAATTGCATTAATGATGACCACATTGGTTAGTCCTCAGACACGCCCCTAAAGAAGGCCCACTGTAGGGCTGAAGCGCTGGGGCTATAGGATTTTGAACTAGGCACCTTGCCAAAATAAAATAGCACTTCATTTCGTAACTTCAGAACTGGAGAGTGCTGAGTCTTTGGCTTATTTTTTCCTAAATAAGTAGAAGTGTCTAGTTTACAGTTTCATCTATATTTGGTGATAAGTCAATGAATCCTCAAACCAGCCATAAAGCATCCATCACATGCACCCTGTTTTCACTCCTGAGCTTCCTGTAGAGCCGACATATTATCTATGTTTGTAGCTTGGGTTGCAGTGTAGTCACTTTTAGTTAACAATTTATTATACAGATGCCACTTCAACCAATATACCTTTACATCGTGGTGGGTACTTCTGAATCTAAATGCATACCTTAGATTGCCCTGCTTCACTTGGTATGCAGTTTAAGACTATAGTTGCACATGAAAGGATGTTATAAATATATGGGTACTCAAACTTTGTAACGTGGCACTGTGCTACGGTATCGCTGCACAATCAATGTCAACAACACAAGAAACCAACTACCAGCAGAGCACACACACACACACACACACACACACACACACACACACACACACACTTCTCCTCTACAGTTTGAATAGGTTTCAAACTTTCAAGTAATATTCCTTCCTTCTGAAATAATATGCATCACTGGTTTACCAAGGCATACAACAATCTGAATACCACTGTCAGAATGAACCGCTACCAATGTGGGCCAAGTATCAAACTATTTGAAACAAACATATATATTTATTTTTGTAATAAGTTGTAATAGAATATTACATGTAATATAATGTATAATACAGATGTAATATAATGTATGCCTTGGAGTCACAGAGTACAGGTGACCCTAAATTAAATTGTGCAACCATTACAAAAATGCATTCAATGACAATAATTCCATCATCACTTTCGACCTATTTCTATTCTGCAGCCTTGATTAAAATGCATCACTAATTATGCTTATGTTTGTGTTTGTAAAAGCAACCTGCATTGAGGCCATTGTATTTTCAATTTATCCAATGTATTTAAAATTTTACAGCTTTCAGATTAGTTCTTTTAATGAAGAATAAACTGTTTCTGTTTGATTTCATTGCTCTGTTCTGAGTGTGCAAAGATCACTGTGATGCCATTGTCCGGATTCCCCTTTTCCCTCACAAAAGACAGAGACCATTGTTTGTTGTTGTGCTCAGATTGGCAATTAATTTATTTATATATCATAATTCCATGTTCCATTTCATCATCTTTTATTATTATATCTCTCACAATTTCATTTATTTCCATCCATATATCAATCTCTGATCATCCTCTTTCTTCCTTATTTTGCTCCCCAGGTGAAAACCTGTGCTTTCTTCTTCTCCTTTTCTGTTAGGTAACGGAAACTGAGACCACTTTTCTCCTTCAGCTTCTTCCTCTTTTCGTCTTATTCCTTTTCTTTCCCCTCCCTCCTCCCCCTTTTCCCCATTAGCCGGTCTCCAGCTTATGCTAGTGAATGGCTTCCTCACTTAGGTATTGTCCACTATACCCTCAGGGAACCTCCTTCCCAGTCCTTTTTTTTTTATGCTCCATTTTTGCATGCCTCCTCCATGCTTCTATAAACCCATAATTTCTGTATTGAACATGTCTATGGCTAGATCTGACAGATGCACGCCATCTGACCTGTAGAAATCTGTTTACCCACTCTTCCACACCCCGTAGTATTGCCTGTCCTCCCATTTTCCTTATCAGTGTCCTTACCCTTCTGTTCATCTTTCTCCTTGCCCTATCCACAGCTCTATGGCTGTGCTCATGTCTCCAGACGCCCCTTGGCATCATATCCGACCAGGCAAGGCATAGCTAAGGCCACCACTGTTGTATTGTCTCTAGGTCCCTTTTACCTCATGTATGTGTCCACCCATGGCTTACTCCCCAAGGTCATTGCCCCCCAAATGTATAATAATTAAGTCTGGAATGGGTTACTGCTCCTTCAGCTCTTTCAGGAAGGGAGCAGTTGTCCCCATCTCATCCTCCATATGCCATGCCACACCAATCTACATTGTTTCACATCTTGGTAGAGCTGCTTTCCCCAGCCTTTTTCTCAGCTCTCCTTTCTGCCCAATAAATATAAGCGGCTGCAGATCCAGACTCCCATGATCCTCCCTCTTCCTATAGGGTTTAAACAAAATAAATGTTTTATATATGACCTTAGTTTTGTTACCATAATATCACCTCTCCCATCCCCCATGTGGCTCCAGATCTGAAATAAAAACATAGGGTGATACTTTGGTTGCCACACTGCAGTGTTCAAATGTATCTCTTATAACTGGTAGACCACCAGTGCCCTTTTCCACAATATTATTCACAGTCTCGCCTGCCTGCTGCTCACTGTGAGACAGCCTATCCGTAAGGAAAAGACAGTCTTCAAGCAACAGAGGGAGATGGATCTAGCTTTACGTTTGTTACAATTCTTAAGATTTTCAGTGCAGAAAGAGTTTAAACCCTGGGCTAAGAATTTGTCTTAAATCCTGAAATAAGTGCAGGTACAGGTTGTGTATTTGACCCAGACAGTGCCCTAGGGTGGAAACTGTTTTTGTGTTTATCTGTGTGTGCCTATAAGGCCAGACCAGACTTTGTCAAGAAGTGCTTACATCATAGCTACTTATCAGCCAATAGCTTTGGTAACAGACCTGAGAACAATAGTATTATAAGCAAGTGTTTTATAGCAAACTCATCAGAACAGCTAATGTTCTTCAACTGAAACTACCTCTGTCTGGAAGCTGCAATACTGAACATAGAATTTGCAAGAAACTGAGTTGTGCTCACAACAGAGGGAGGTGAACCTTACAATTGTCTTTGGTTTGTAGCAGATATTCTGCAGGTGGAGGCTACTTCTAACTAAAAGGTGAAATAAGGAACTTAGAATTATCAGAAAAGACAGTCTTTCAAGCAACAGAGGAGGTGGATCTAGCTTTATGTTTGTTACAATTCTTAAGATTTTCAGTGCAGGAAGAGTTTAAAAGCACAGTTGACTTATTTTGGGGCTGACTGCTTTCAGAGCACAAACCACCAGGCTGTTTTGGGTCTAGGGAGTCTTACTTGTGTCTGACTTGGATGTCTGGATTTTTATCTGTTTGATTAGCAGGGTGTTTTCTCTGTCAAATTGTTGTGTAGGGCATCTTGCTGACAGGAAGGCACTCATCGTGAGTGGTGGGTCAAAGCTTTTAGCTGATTGTTTTGTGAGGGCACAGTTTAGGCCCAACCCTTCCCACCCTCACCCCACCCACCCCTTGAAATAGTTCCTTTATACCTGGGGTTCTGACATAATTCTCAAGAGTGCAAGGTCATATCACTGTAATATCCTCTCTAGCACACTGCACTGACAATATAAGCATACACATTGTATAATATATATATTTCTATATAACAAACCAATCACACACACAAAAAAAGTAGATAAACATGTGGGAGTAGTGCAATGTAATGGCTGTGGGGCAGCAGTCTTCTGGGAGTCTTTCTGAGGCTGAGATGCTGCCCTATTTGCAGACAACCTCTGCCCTGAGGGAGGAAGCGTCTGCCTCAGGCCACACTGGACAGTAGTAAGGAACCTTCCCCAGGCCACACTGGATGGTAGAAAGGGAACCTCCCCATCCAGGGAGCACCTGAGCCACCACCACTACCTCAGAGGTTGCGAAGAAAGCACAGCAGTTGGACCACAGTGGGCTCAGGGAGGGTGAGGATGGTGGAACAGAGGGCACACCCAGTCAGTTGTTCCACCTACAGTCCATACACCATTCTGGGGAGCATAGCTCCCCATGGATGCACCCACAGAGGAGACTAAGGAGGCTGAGGACAACTGTCACAAGGGAGGCCCACAGGAAGGAGGCAGAGGACACCACAAGGAAAGGAAGCAGCCCTGGTGGGGACTCAATTATTAGGGGTTCGAACTGGGGGAGCAGGAAAACTGAGTAAGGTGCCTGCCTGGTGCCATGGCTTGGAGGGACAGGAAGCGCATCCTCAGAATCACGAGAACAGCTGCACGGAGTCTGAGCTGGATGTCATTGTCCACCTAGGGACAAATGACTTGGCTCAACATGAGATTAGAGCAGTGCAGAAGGACTTTGTAGAATTGGGAGGGGCCTAAGACAAGTAGCACACAATATCCTTCTCAGAGGTGCTGCCTGTCAATGGCATGAGTGAGGCGAGGGTACTTTTCACCATGCAGTTTAATGAATGGTTGAAAAATGGTGTGGAGCACAGGGGTTTGGCTTCATTGGGACTGGGGTTCCACCTGAGGGACACCAGCCTATACTGGCAGGATGGTCTGCATCTGTCCAGGAAGGGAACAAGTTTTTGAGCAATCGGTTTAAATGCTTCATTGGCAAGCTTTTAAACTAGTCAAGGGGAGGCACTGATAAGCAGCATGAAAATCCCAGCCTCTCCCTACAAAACTGGGTACTAAATGAGAAAAGACCGAGGTAGAAAGGTCAGTGGGGATGCTGCAACAGAAGGTAAAGCCATCAAAAATGGAGAGCAAAGAGTACCAATGCCCGTAGTCTGAGTAACAAGCTTCCTGAATTAGTGGCCTTGATGGAGGAGGAACATCTGGATATCGTGGCAGTCACAGAAATATGGTACACAAAACCATAACTGGGACATAAACATACCAGGATACACTATCTACAGGAGGGACAGGGAGGGTAAAAGAGGAGGAGGAGTAGCTCTTTACTTAAGGGAAGGAATCAAAGCAACAGAACAAAAGGAAAACAGGAGGAGAAGAAGCACTGTGGGTAAATTTGGAGACTGGCAATGGCACCACAATCCTCACAGGGTTGTATACAGACCCGCTTCTCAGGGGAGGAAATGGACTAGGAAATGATAGAAAGTATACTTAGAATGGCAGAAAAAGGGAGATATTGCTGATGGGTGATCTGAAAAGCCAGATGTTAACTGAATGCAGTTGCAGCAGCCACTTAAGAGTGGGGTTATTCTAGATGCCATACAGGGGCATGCCTTAGACAACTAGTATTGTAGCCCACTCGAGAGGGACAATCTAGGCCTGGTTCTCTCAAATGGAGATGAAGAGAGGATCACAGATGTAGAAGTGGGTAGCCACCTGGGAACTAGCGACCATCGAACAGTATGGTTCACAATAAACACAGCAATAGAGTCAAGCCATACAAAGGCAAAAG
The DNA here is from genome assembly GCA_016271365.2 of Neoceratodus forsteri. Taxonomy (NCBI): domain Eukaryota; kingdom Metazoa; phylum Chordata; order Ceratodontiformes; family Ceratodontidae; genus Neoceratodus; species Neoceratodus forsteri. The sequence continues at coordinate 1,102,462,877 of CM028133.1, forward strand.
TACTGGACTTTAGGAGGGCTGACTTTGCTAAAATGGGTGAGTGCCTAAGGAATGCACTCAGCAAATGGGCAAGAAGGAGGGTGGAAGAACAATGGGGAATAATAAAAACTTCCATCACAGAGGTAACAAGCCTTTGTGTGAAGCAAATAAACAAAACAAAATGATGTAAGAAACCACTATGGTTCTGAAAGGAAGTGGCAGTGAAGGTTCAAGAGAAAAGAAAGCATTCAGGAAGTACAAGGAATCACAGAAGGAGCAGGACAGAGAACTGCATCAGTTAAAGCAAAAGGAAGCTGGGAAGGCAGTCAGACCTGAAAAGGCCCAAACCGAGGAAAAGATAGCCAACTCAGTTAAGAAGGGGATAAAACCTTTATAGGTACATCAGGGAGCAAAGGATGACCAAGGGAGGGATAGTGAGGCTTAATAAAGGGAGGGAGGTGGGCAGAAGGTGACTGTGAAAAGGCAGAGATACTAAACAAATATTTTTGCTCAGTATTTACAAAGGAAGAGGGGTACCTAAAACAAACAGTAGAAACACTCTGGATACAGAAGTTGATACCAGCCCATTTGCAGAAGAAAGGGTTCTGAAAGAACTCTTAAAACTGAAGTGGACAAAGCAATGGGGCCTGATGAGATTCATCCAGAATTCTAAAAGAACTAAGGGTAGAACTAGTGACACCATTGACTACCCTGTTTAACAAATCATGGGAGGATGGGGTAGTACCCGAGGACTGGAGGGGCAGATGTGATTCCCTTCACAAAATGGGAGCAAGGCAGAAGCAGGAAACTATAGACCTGTTAGTTTAACCTCAGTAGTAGGGAAAATGATGGAATCACTTCTGAAGGAAAGAATTGTCAAGTATCTAGAGGCCAGAGGGGCACAGGACCCAAGGCAGCATGGATTCACAGAGGGAAGGTCATGCCAGACAAATCTGATAGATTTCTTTGACTGGGTGACCAAAGTAGTAGATCAGGGAGGGGCTATGGACATGGCCTACCTAGACTTTAGCAAGGCATTTGACACAGTCCCACACAAAAGATTAATATACAAGTTAGCCAGCCTGGGAGTGGACCCCAAGATGACAGCCTGGGTAAAGAATTGGCTGGAGAATAGGACACAGAAAGTAATGAAAATGGAGTCCACTCTGAAGAAAAGGGGTTACTAGTGGGGTACCGGGGTTCAGTATTAGACTGGTCCTCTTCAATGTCTTTATAAGTGACATTGCAGAGGGACTGGAAGGAAAGTATGTCTCTTTGCAGATGACACAAAGATCTGCAACAGAGTTGATGCACAAGGTGGAGTGGAAAGGATGAGAAGGGACTTGCAGGGTTAGAGGAATGGTCAAATGTATGGCAGCTTAGATTCAATGCTAAGAGTGCAGTAATGCACCTGGGAAACAAAAACCCAGGGAAGAGTGCACAATGGGGATGAGATACTAACAACAACAAAAATGGAGAGGGACTTGGGGTAGTCATATCAGATGACCTAAAGGTGGGCAAGCAATGTGAGAGGGCAGCAAGAAGGGTTGGGGATACTGGGATGCATAGGAGGCATCACCAGTAGAAAACAGGAAGTTATTATCCCTCTGTACAGACAGCTGGTGAGACCCCATCTGGAGTACTGCGTGCAGTTCTGGAGACCTAATCTCCGCAAAGACATAGACAGGATGGAAGCTGTCCAGAGGGAGGGCAACTAAAATAGTGCAGGGTCTGCACGGAAGACATATGAAGAGAGACTTAAGGAGCATAATATGTATAGCCTTGAGGAAAGGAGGGAGGGGGGGACATGATAGAAACTTTCAAGTACCTCAAGGGAATCAACAAAGTCCAAGAGGTAGCATCTTTCAAAAAGAGATGTGCAAGAACAAGGGGCACAATTTGAAGATGGGGGGCAGCTCAGAGGTAATTTAAGGAAGTATTTTTTCCAGAGAGGTTGTGGATGCATGGAACGGCCTTCCGGAGGAGGTTGTGGAGTCAGAAACAGTGGTGGAATTCAAGCATGCATGGGACAGTCATAAGGCAATTCTAGGGGTGGGGTAGGAAGAAGTAGGCTGTTGGTTAACTAGGATCTGCAGCTATCCATTAGGTAGGGAAATGGGCAGACTGGGTGGGCCAAGTGGTCCTTATCTGTGGTCAAATTCTATGTTTCTAAGGAGGGATGAATAATTAATTGATCTTCTCCCAGGAATTGCATGCCTTTTCTGAGTAATGCTGTGACTTGATAACTTGTGACCCTTTTTCCATTACCATGCACAAATAACCTCCCTGTCCTATTCCAATGCTCTGCATGAAAGCCCACAAAGCCTGCACTGGGCTCACTGTGCCTCTACAGGTTTCCTTAGTGTTACCATGCAACCCTGTCCCTTTGATCTGTCTTTGACCTCTTAATCAAGTGCTATATCTCCTTCATCCCCCAGTTTATATCTTCCCATTCTAACCCCTTCCTTGTCTCTTTCTTGCCATGGCCTACCACCTCACTCACTCTCATGGCCCCTGCAAACATTATAACATAAATCGTGGTGAAATAGCTGGGCCTCGGCCTTGATCTGCATATTGCCGGTAACACATCTTTTAGTTTCGTAAGCCACTGTTCCCTATTGGTCTTCTGTTATCCACCGTCCTTGTTTTAATCTACCCCAGCCCTACATCATTCTTCTAATGAACATTGATTCTGTCAGGTCCTCCCATCCTTTTAAACTGCAAATAACACTAATCCCTGCCAAATAGATCCCCATTGTGGTGTCGGCTGTTCCTTTTGCCATTGCTCCACGGTGAACTTCCCAGTTGTTCTTCTGTGAGTGGCCTATTTACCTCCATATGGTGTGTTGCCCTGAATGTTTGAAACACTCGTCGGGCCCCATCGTAGGCCTTCAGAGTCTGTGGTGCCCGTGAACTGCGAAACAACAGTTCTTCTCCTTCTTGCCAACGTCCCAGATGTTCGTTGGTATGGGCATTTTGTTCCTCCACTGTTGGTGCCAGCCTCCGGAAACGGTCCAGCTGCAGACGGGAAAGGCTGTCAGCTAGGGTATTGTGTACCCTTCTATGTGTTTCGCTCTGAATGACATGTTCAGCTGCAAGGCCCTTAGCACCAAAAGTCGCAAGACTTGCATTACTGTTTCTGACCTGGCTCCACTGTTGTTTAGGACCTCTACCACTGCTCTATTGTCACACCAGAATGTTACTTCTCATTCCGTAATTCTTCCCCAAATCAGGTGCATGCCCAGATGGGCATGATCTCTAGCAATGTTATATCTTTTACCTTACCATCCTCACCCAGTCTGATGGCCACAGTTCTGCAAACCATCTGCTCCTCAGATAGCCCCCCATGCCTAGGCCCACGGCTGCGTCTGTGTAAGATCGAGGTCTGTGTTATACACCCATTCCTCCTGCCAGAAGGAGCAGCCATTATAGTCCCTGAGGAATTCCTCCCATACTTTAAAATCCTCCTTGACTCCTTTTGTCATGTCTACCCAATGGTGTGGTCTGGTCACTCTGGTTGTAGCCCTTGCTAACCTTTTGGTGAAAACCTCCCTGGCCCAATAGCCCTGCATGCAAACTTCAGATGTCCCAATACTTGTACCTGTTTTAGTTGTACTCTTCGCTCTACTGGTATGTATCTGAATCAGGTCCTTCAGTTTTTCACTTTTTGTCTGGCAGCTGAAATATTTCCCCGTAGCATCTATCTCAATACCCAGAAATTCTAACACCTTACTGGGCCCTTATGTTTTTTTTCTGGTGCCAATGGAACCCTAGTTCTTTACACAGTCCCTGGAAGCTGACTAACATTTTTTCTCTTTTCCCACTGCCTATAAAAGGAAATCATCCTAACAGTGACTCCTGTTTTATAACCACTTTTCTTGAAATATCCATTGCAAAACATGTGCTGAAAGCTTCAAATGTCGACATGCTATAGAACAACCCATAGGCATGGCTCTGTCAAAATAGTACTGTCCCCAAATTTTACACCCCAGTCCTCTTTCCTAACCGGAAGTAATCTGAAAGCAGACTCTATGTCTGTCTTTGCCATCCATGCATCCGTGGTTGCCTGGATGATCCGGACTGCGCTTCCAAAGTGGAATGTCACTTTACTATATTCGTCCCTGATAAACTCGTTCACTGAATCACCTTCCAGAAGGGATAGGTGATGAATCACCCTGTATTCCCTTCCTGTTTCTGGGGACCAAACCCAATGGAGAAAACCTCCTATTCTGCAATGGGGGGTATCATATGGTACCTCTACTCTCCTGCTGCCTCTTCCTTCTCTATCTTTTGTCTTAACATTTCTTCCTCCTTATTACTGAACCCAGATTGTTCACCTCTAGCTTGCCTTGGGCCCTCATACTGCAACGAAAACCTGTGCAAAACTTTTAATCATCTCTGCTGTTTTCCTATTCAGGTATCTGTCTAGCTATTCTTTCCATGCCTCTGTCCTGATGGGGGTTCTAGCTTCTTTAAATTGCTCCTTGTCTTCTTTTCTTTTCTCCCGGCAAGTGTCCCCTCTGATTGATGTCCGCCTTGCTGATCAATGATTCTGACTCCTTCTATTTGCATGTCCCTGCCCCTCCCCTCTATTTCACGCCTGCCCTTATACCACTGGCCTTCATGAAAACTGTTGACCTGACCCTTGCCCCCAGGTCCTTGGGCTCCCTGGACGCATGTTATCCTGCATCTGCTCACTGGATGTGATCCCCACATTTGAACATGCATGCAGGAAACAGCATTGTGGCCAGGAGCAAAAGCCTATTGTAGCCCAGCAACATCTCTGTGGCATGGCACCTTTCTTTCCAAACTCTCCTCTAGGCGTGGACTGATCGGTTACATAGTCTGTCCACAATTCTAGTTGTTTTGTGTCCCATCTTACATCCCCATATGTCACCATTCTCTGCCTAAATAATTCATCCTAGTATATCCACCCCACACCCCTTTTGCTTTTTCTCTCCTTATTATCAAGGAGTATGTGATGAGTGAGATGCCCAACTCAGGCCTCTTTTCCAATACTATTGCTGAGAATGTGACAAAACTTACAAACCACCCTTCCAAGGTCTTCCCTTTAGTGAATTTGTCCTCCTCCTCCTCCTCCTCCTTCTTGCCTAACAAAACTACCGCTGCTGCCATTTCACTCTTCCCTATATTCTCTGCCTTCTCATATTTTGCTGCTGCTTCGCTACCAAGGCAAAGATATCCACATACTCTCCTTCCATGTTTTCTCTTTCATGGCCAATGGTATGTGTTCACCTACCCTCATCCCAGGAGCTCCTATCTCCTTGTTCCTTTTCCTTCTTTCTCCACCCCTCCTTCCTTTTCTTTCTGCACTTCTTTTCTGACCTAATCTTTGCTAGTGCTGACTCCATCTGCCCTAAACTCCTGTCCTAGTGCGAAACAATTTGGATTATATACTCTAAGATGCTGTCACCCATGGCACCAGGTGTGTTAGCTGTGGCCTTATCCGCTCCTTGTTGCCTGCCGTCTCCTGGTGCCCAAGTATGGTGCCCTGTGGTTGAAGGGTGGTAACTCTAGTAGTGGCTGTGGAGGTACCACTATGAGCTGGGGATCTGGTCTGGGTTCCACTGGGGAAACCCCAACTGGTCCTGGGGAGGTACTGGGCACGGGTCACAGGGTGCAGGGGGTACTGGACTAGCCACCTTGTTGGGTCCCACTATTGGTGGCTGTATCCTAGCTGGGCTGCTTGGACCCTCAGCTGTCCATTTACCTCTGCCCCTTACCCTTCTCCGCTATCCTTTTCTCCTCAGATCTCCCTGGTTCCTCCCCTTCCAGCTCCCACATTCTATTGGCTTTTCCAGCCAGCTCCATTATAGCCCTGTAGGTGTCTTTCTTTGAAGGCCTGCTCTTCTTTGGTGCCATGCTCCTTGCTTCTTGCAATTGTGAAGACAACTGAAGGAGGTTGGGTCTAAAACTGTGGAGAATGCAAGAATGCATGGGACAGACATAAGGCAATTCTTGTTGGGGGTAGGAAGAAATAAGCTGTTGGTTAACTAGGATCTGTGGCCTATCCTGTAGGTAGAGAAATGGACAGACTAGATGGACCAAGCAGTCCTTATCTGCCATCAAAGTCTATGTTAAAGTCTATGAAAAGAAAGAAGAATTCCATTATTAAACTTATGCTTGGTTTGTGCCTCAAAATGTCCAGGCCCGCTTTCCCAACAGACAGTCGACTAACGGTGACGAAACGTACTTTTTAATCCTGCCGCTACTCCTGGACATCAGATAAGTCATACCCAGCCATCTAATGCTGTCGGTCGCACTTCTCCCTAAATGCTATGCCTTCTCCTTCCCATGCTTGTAGCAATGCTGTGAGCGTGTGACCAACCCTCTTTGTACCCCCCACCTCTTGCAGCCGTGACAGACTCCTCATCCACCTTTGGAACCTCTGACCCTTTTCGCGGCCTTTTCAGGCCTAACTGTCTTGTAACCCCTCATGTCCTGGGTTCCTCTGCTCTCAGCCCTCCTGCCAAGTGGTAGTTGTCCCCAAAACTTTTACCCCCAAGCCACGATCCCTAAAATCCTATTTCTGGGCCTCCTTCAGTCGCTAGGCCTCCTGGCATGTGACGTCATGCCACATGCCCAGGCCCCTCATTACCAGTCCTCTGGCCTGCTCCTGCTTGTCCTTGCCTCGTGGCTCCCACGTGCTTCTTTCTTTTCCACAAGACACACTGTCCTGTATCCTGACTGAACCCTCATCCCATTGTCATCATGCAAACCTTCCCTGCCTCAGGAACTGACCAACTGCTCACTTTTAGCCTCGCCCCTTGGCATGTGATGTCATGCCTGCATGGCCCGCGTCACCCTCACCTGCTAGGCCTTATCGTAGGCGGTCCTTGCCCTACTGGCTCTGCAGCATTTGAATGGCCTCTTCTGAAATGCTCTGCAGTGTTTTACTGTCCCTTCTGAACCGCTAGTCCCTGTACAGTTCCGCCTTAGCCATGCACGCATAGGCCCTTCAGGCAGCATGGATCCTGCCAGATCACCCTATGGGGCAGTGGGACTGCTACTGGCACCGAGTAGCCTCTCAGTGAGGAAGCCTTGAAATCCCTCAGAGAAAAAAGGGGGATGTAATCTACCTGGGGATGCGAGGAGGAAGCAGGGTGGTTGGGGGAGGGAGGGTCCTGCTGCCATGGCAAGGCTGGCATGTGTAAGCTCCATGGAGAGCTGCTCAGCCCACATAACTGGAAGCATCAAGGAGAGGTTCTCCCCAGACTTGGCCACTTTGGGACTTCTTTAGGGAAAACGAGTACAAAAGGCTCTGAAATAAGGAACTAGTGATGCTCTGTTGTACCTGCAGACCAGGGGCTCTTTTTCATTAAATTCCTGGTGCCCAAACAGCTGAAATCCCCAAACGATTTAGAGTAAGAGCCTACCAACACTGTAAGGCTTCAAAAATCCTGTTCCCATCAACTAGCACAATCTCTACCCAACAATTAATTTAAAAGGTGCCCGTGGAGTCCTAGTTAACCAGCTTCTTAAACAATCAGGCTTTCACCATAAGATAAGCTCAGCTTTTTAGCTGAATGGCTCTTCTCTTGGCCCAAAGTACTTTTTAAACAAACCTCACTATTTAAACCAATCGCCTCACGATTTAAAAGCCAGAGCAGACAAACACAGTAAAGCTTCCAAATTCTGCTCCAACTAACTAAAATCACATTTACTCGAGCCAGCAATGATAAACGCCAGTGGAGGCCCTATTTATACAGCTTCCTAGACAATCTGCATTTAAAAGAAAACTAATCTCATGGAGAATCTTCACACTGCTCCCAACAAACCATCTCCACCAGATTTCATTAAAGCTAAGTCGTAGCTGTTATTTTCTTACCTGCTGTATGCTGTTGCACAAACCTTCCAAACAATATGCAATCTGATGTGCTGCAGTTTTTGTAGATCAAAACTCCAGCAAAAGTGGCTGAACTACTCTTTGTGTTGCCCATTATGTACCTCCACTTGCCCTTCCCCTTCTGTTGCTTGACCATTGTTCTATCCCCTGGCCCTCCCATCCCTTCCCTTTCTGGAGCACACCATCTTGATGAAAGGGGAAGGGTGCACTAGACAACCTGGTCTGCCCTTTAAAGGGCAAACCCCATTGTCATCAGGCAATGTTCAAGCTGCTCTCAGAAGCTCCTTTGTGACCAACCTCAGCGATGATAAAGGGTGAGGACTCCATCTCTAGTGATGATAAATGATTTATCATCACTCCATGTCCTACTGCCATGTAAATATTTAATTTCTCTGTACATTTTTGTGTCACCCTTGTATAAAACTGGATAGCTAAACACAGGACAGTTTAAACATAAACTGCAATGTACCTAAACACTGTTTTTCAAGTTTCCCTTGAGATGGAATAGTTTGTTTAACAAGTGCATTGGCAGCTGTATTTAAAAACAAGACCAGCTGTAATGTTGGGCAATTACATGTAATACATGCAATTTATAAAAGTCCTGTTTAATCAAAACTTAAGGCATCCTAAGAAAATGGCAGACTGGAATTCAGATTTTTATCAACTAATTTACCATATAATTGACCTTCAAATGTTACTTGAATTTTGCTTTAATCTGGAGTTACTCATATCAAATAATCTAAAATCCTCTAGTGTATCCAGCAATGCTTTCCTCTAAATCTTTGTCACCCCAAAATGAACTTCAGTTTTCTCCACTGCCATCTTCTTAGTTGGAACAGGTGTGCTTTGAAACAACTGAGAGCTGCATGGGAGATACCATATTGACTAGAAATCTACAACAAATCTCACTCTTGCTCAAATCTGAGGAGATGTTCCTTACTTTACATTCTCATATTGGTATTGCTTTGTGTTTAATTATTTTAGTTTTTAAATCAAGAAGGGGTTTGCAAAGCTGCTTATCTTGTGAGTAACTTCAGAAGGGTTGAAATACTGCAGATCTGGTTTTCCTTGTGGGTAACTAGACTGTCTACTAGTATTCCGTGACAGTTTGCATCAAACTATTTTAAATAAATCTACTGGTTGTGGTAGTTGATTAGTTGTCATAGCAAAGGCTGCAGTTTGTGTATTTGAATCCAGACAGAGCCTCAGGTGGGGAGATTGCCTTCCTGATTGCTTTCAGAGCACACAACACCAGGTTGTATAGGGTCAGGAGGCTTACCTGTGTTGGGCTGAACTGCTTGATTTTTCTCTGTTTTTCCTTTGCTGGGTATTTTCTCTGTTAACTCGTTGTGCAGGTTGTCTTGCTGAAAGGAAGGTCAACACTCATCATAGTGGTGGGTCAGAGCTTGTAGTTGATTGTGCCTGGAGGGCACAGCTTAGCCTCACCCCCTTGGTGTCACTTCCTTTATGCCAGGGGTTCTGACATCATTTCCTCTAGGGGCATACAACTGTCATATCCTTACCAGCACAGCACACTACATTGACAGTAAAAGTGCACACACTATTAAAAAAAAAATTTACACAGGATAGACTGGAAAGAAGACAGACATGTGGGGAGTACTGCAATGCACTGGCTGTGGAGCAGCAGTCTTCCAGGAGACTTTCTGGAGGCTGAGATGCAGTCCTATTTGCAGGCAACTCTCTGCTCTGAGGAGAAGGTTTCCCATCTCTAGGCCAACTGGACAGGAGTTCAGGAGCCCCATGCAGGGAACACCAGGGCCACCACCTCTGCCTTAGAGCTTGCCAAGAAGAGCAGTGGTTGGACCACAGGGCTCAGAGAGGGTGAGGGTGGGGAACAGAGGTGTATCCCTTCAGACGTACCACTCCACAATCCATATGCCATTCTGGTGGAGCATAGTTCCCTATGGAGGCACACACGGTGGAGACAGAGGAGGTTGCTGGCAACCATCACAAGGGAGGCCCACAGGAAGATGGCACAGGACACCACAGGGAAAGGAAGCAGCTTCTGGTGGGAGATTCAGTTATCAGGGGATAGAACTGGGGCAAGGGAAAGTGAAGTAAGGTGCCTGCCTGGCGCCATGGCTCAGAGGGAGAGGAAGCAGATTCTGAGGATAACGATAGCAGCTGCATGGGAGACTGTGCTGGATGTCATTGTCCACCTAGGGACTAATGACTTGGCCATGCATGAGATTAGACCAGTACGGAGGAGTTTGTGGAGTTGGGGAGGGGCCTTAGACAGGTAGCTCATACAGTATCCTTCTCGGAGGTGCTGCATGTCTATTGCATGGGTGAGGTGAGGGTTCTCTGCACCATGCAATTCAATGAATGTTTGAAAAACTGGTGTAGAGCACAGAGTTTTGGCTTCATTGGGGACTGGGGTTCCATCTGGAGGGATACCCATATATATGGCACGATGGTCTGCATCTGTCCGGGAAAGGAGCCAGTCTCCTGAGCGATCGGTTTAATGCTTCATTGGCAAGCTTTTAAACTAGCCAAGGGGAGGCACTGATAAGCAGCAGGGAATTCCCAGCCTCCCCTACAAAACAGGGTACTAAATGATGTAAAGTACCAAGGTAGAAACATCAGTAAGGAGCAGGACTGGGGTAAATGGAGAAAGCAAAGTCAGTAAGGTCAGGGATGGGGCTACAAGAGGTAAACCCATCAAAAATGGAGAGCAATGAGTACCAATGCCTGTAGTCTGGGTAACAAGCTTCCTGAACTAGTGGCCTTGATGGAAGAGGAACATCTGATATCGTAGGCAGTCACAGAAACATGATACACACAGAACCATGATTGGGATGTAAACATACCAGTATACACTATCTACAGGAGGGTCAGGAGGGTAAAAGAGGGGAGGAGGAGGAGCTCTCTACATAAGGGAAGGAATCAAAGCAACAGAACAAAAGGGTAAACGGGAGGAGAGGAAGCACTGTGGGTCAACTTGGAGACAGACAATAGTACCACAATCTGCACAGGGTTGTATACAGACCCCATCTCAGCTGGAGGAAATGGACAAGGAAATGATAGAAGGTATCCTTAGAATGGCAGAAAAGAGGAGATGTTGTTGATGGGGATCTGAATATGCCAGATGTTAACTGGAGTGCATTTGCTGCAGCCACATCCAAGAGCGGGTCATTCCTAATGCCCTGCAGGGGCATGCCTTAGACAACTAGTACTGGAACCCACTCAGAAGGGAGCAGTCTTAGACCTGGTACTGTCAAATGGAGATGGAGAGAGGATCACAGATTTAGATGTGAGTAGCCATCTGGGAACTAGCGACCATCAATCAGTATGGTTCACGATAAACACAGCAGTAGAGTTAAGCTATACAAAGGCAAAAGTCCTGGATTTCATGAGGGCTGACTTTGCCAAAGTGGGTGAGTGCCCAAGGAATGCACTAGCAAATGGGCAGGAGGAGAGGTGGAAGAACAATAGGAATAATAAAACTGCCATCACTTAGGCAACAAACCTTTGTGTGAAGCAAATAAACAAAACAAACAATGTAAAAAGCACTATGGTTCTCAAAGGAGGTGGCAGGAAAGGTTAGGGAGAAAAGATAGTCTTCAGGAAGTACAAGGAAACACAGAAGGAGCAGGACAGAGAACTGTATCAGTTAAAGCAGAAGGAAGCAGGGAAGGCAGTCAGAACAGCAAGGCCTAAACTGAGGAAAAGATAGCTACCTCAGTTAAGAAGGATAAAACCTTTTATAGGTACATCAGGGAGTGAAGGAAGACCAAGGGAGGATAGTGAGGCTTAATAAAGGAGGGGAAGAGGGTGACTGTGAAAGGCAGAGATACTAAACAAATATTTTTGCTCAGTATTCACAAATGAAGAAGGAGAGGTACCTAAACCAAACAATAGAAACACTCTGGATAGGGGGTTGATACCAGCCCATCAGAAGAAAGAGTTCTGAAAGAACTCTTAAACTGAAGGTGGACAAAGCAATGGTGCCTGATGGGATTCATCCCAGAATTTAAAGAACTAAGGGTAGAACTAGTGACACCACTAACTACCCTCTTTAACAAATCATGGAGGATGGGGTGGTACCTGAGGACTGGAGTAGGGTGGATGTGATTCCACTTCACAAAAGTGGAGCTGGGCAGAGAAGAAACTACAGACCTGTTAGTTTGTCTTTAGTGATAGGAAAAATGATGGAATCACTTTTGAAGGAAAGAATTGTTAGTACCTAGAGGCCAGAGGGGCACAGGACCCAAGCAGCATGGATTCACAGTGGGAAAGGTCATGTCAGATGAATCTAATAGATTTCTTTGACTGGGTGACCAAAGTAGTAGATCAGAGAGGGTCTGTGGACATGGCCTACCTAGACTTTAGCAAGGCATTTGACACAATCCCATACAAAAGATTAATATACAAGTTAGTCAGCCTTGGAGTGGGCCCCAAGATGACAGCCTGGGTAAAGAATTGGCTGGAGAATAGGACACAGAAAGTAATAGAAAATGGAGTCCACTCTGAAGAAAGGGGTTACTAGTGGGGAACCATGAGGGTTCAGTATTAGACTGGTCCTCTTCAATGTCTTTATAAGTGACATTGCAGAGGGACTGGAAGGAAAAGTATGTCTCTTTGCAGATGACACAAAGATCTGCAACAGAGTTGATGCACAAGATGGAGTGGAAAGGATGAGAAGGGACTTGGCAGGGTTAGAGGAATGGTCAAATGTATGGCAGCTTAGATTCAATGCTAAGAAGTGCAAGGTATTGCACCTGGGAAACAAAAACCCAGGGAAGAGTACACAATGGGGGTGAGATACTAACAACAACAAAAAGGAAAGGGACCTGGGGTAGTCATATCAGATGACCTAAAGGTGGGCAAGCAATGTGAGAGGGCAGTAAGGAGGGCTGGGGAAATACTGGGATGCATAGGGAGAGGCAGCAGTAGAAAACAGGAAGTTATTATCCCTCTGTACAGACAGCTGATGAGACCCCATCTAGAGTACTACATGCAGTTCTGGAGACCCAATCTCTGCAAGGTCATAGACAGGATGGAGGCAGTCCAGAGGAGGGCAACTAAAATGGTGCAGGGTCTGCACCAGAAGACGATGAAAAGAGACTTAAGGAGCTTAATATGTATACCCTTGAGGAAAGGGGACATGATAGAAACTTTCAAGTATCTCAAGGAATCAACAAAGTCCAAGAAGGTAGCATCTTTCAGAAAAAGAGGTATGCAAGAACAAGGGGCACAATTTGAAGATAGAAGGGGACGGATCAGAGGTAATGTGAGGAAGTATTTTTCACAGAGTGGGTTGTGGATGCATGGAACGGCCTTCCTGAGGAGGTTGTGGAGTCAAAACAGTGGGGAAATTCAAGAATGCTATGGACAGACATAAGGCAATTCTAGGGAGGGGGTAGGAGGAAGTAGGCTGTTGGTTAACTAGGATCTGCAGCTTATCCATTAGGTAGGAAATGGGCAGATTGGATGGGCCAAGCGGTCCTTATCTGCCATCAAATTCTATGTTTCTGTTTCTGTCACAAATGGTTGGTACATTGTGTAGCAGGCAGCAGTTTAGAGAGCATTCTTGCATTACTACTATAGCAACTGGCACCACTAAGAGAACATGTATTCATTACTTGGGAAATTCATTCTGTACTCTAAACTAACTTAACTTGGGTAGGTAGGTAATCAATTTATTGTTCAACATTTAGTCATCACAATATTTTAAAATGTTTTAACATGTTAAAATCTAACTCTCCAGTTAAATAAGTTACTTACTGAATAAATAATTTTGCTCTGTCTTCACAGCAGAAGGAGAAGTAAGTGGACCAAAGTTAAGGAGGAGGGTAGGGAGGGCACGGTGTTGACACAAGCCCATTCACAGAGGCCAGGGTAAGAGAGGAGCTGGGAAGTTATGAGTGGAAAAGGCTATGGGACCAGGCCATACAGCCTAGGGTGCTCTTGGAGTTGAGGGAGGAACTGGCGGCATCACTGGCAAGGTTGTTCAACTTGTCCATGGACTCAGAGCAGGTGTCTAGGGATTGGAAGAGGACAGCTGTGGTACCGCTTCATAATGGTGGCAACAGGAAGAGGCAGGGAACTATCATCAGGTCAGCCTCACATCAGTGGTGGGCAAAGTAATGGAGGCACTGGTCAAAGAGAGGGTTGTCAGGTACCTAGAAGAAGAGGGGCTGCTGGATGAGAGGCAGCATGGCTTCACTGCAGGAAGGTTGTGCCAGATGGACCTCATAGAATTTGTTGACTGGGTAGCAAGGGTGGTGGACCAGGGAGGGGCTGTGGATGTAGTCTACGTGGATTTCAGGAAGACCTTTGACTCCGATCCTCCTAGAAAGATGGTTAACAAGCTGGAAAGTGTGGGGATGGGGCCAAAAATAACAAAGTGGGTAGAAGACTGGCTACAGGACAAAAGCCAGAGGTAGTAGTGAATGGGGTGTACTCCTGTGAAGGAAGGGTGATGAGCAAGATGCCCCAGGGGTGGGTGCTGGTGCCCTTACTGTTTAATATATTTATTGCAGACATAGCTGGGGACTGTAGGAAGATGTGCCTGTTTGCGGACAATACAAAAATCTGTAACGGGGGCAATGAGGGAGACCTGAGGAAGTTAGAGGAGTTGTCAGAAGCATGGCAACAGAGCTTTAATGCCAAGAAATGTTCAGTAATGCACATGGGGTATAATAGTCCATAGGCCAAGTACATGCTAGGAAGGGAGGAAATAAAAGGGTCAAAACAGGAGAGGGACCTGGGGATTATAATTTCAGATGACCTCAAGGTGGGGAACCAGTGCAGGAAAGCAGTAGGCAAGGCAAATGGAATACTGGCTTGCATAAGGAAGGGCATAACGAGTAGAAAGAGGAGATATTTATGCCCTCTACTGGTCCATGGTGAGGCCACATTTGGAGTATGGGTTCAGTTTTGGAGGCTGCACTCACGTAAGGATATTGATTCAGTGGAGAGGGTCCAGAGGAGGGCTACTAAGATGGTGCAGGGCATGCATCGGCTGTCCTGTGAGGAGAAGCTAAGGGAGCTGGACCTGTACTCACTGAAAGCCAGAACGGAGAGGGGAGACATGATTGAAACATTCAAGTATGTGAAAGGAGTAAACAAGACAGAGGAGGGCAGGGAGCATCTTCAAGAGAAATGCACAGATAGAACCAGGGCCGCAGTCTGAGGTTGGAGGGGAAGAGCCAGGGGAGTTTAAGGGCACATTACTTCAGCAAAAGGGTGGTAGATTCCTAGAACAGGCTACCAGAGAAAGTGGTGGGAGCTGAAACAGTGGGGGATTCAAAGGACATGGGACAGATTTAAGGGATTAGGGAGCAAAAAGAGTAGTAGGGTAGGTAGGGAGGGATGGAGATATAAATACGGGGAGGGTGGGCAGACTTGATGGGCCACTGGTGTCCTTTTCTGCTGACAGCATTCTATGATTCTAGAATCATTCCACAAATACAAATACATATTGTACTCTGTGGCATTGTCATTAACAAGATAGATCATATCTTATTAATTTTCTTGCTAATTCATCATTTTACGATCTACTGGTTTTGAAACAACAATGATCAATACTAAGCAATAAGTCTAATCTGACCCATAAATTCAATCATAGTAAGAATTCATACAGAATGTCCAGTATTTTCTCATCTGTTGATGTAAACAAAGTCACAACAATATCTTCAGAGGCGAGACCAAGGGCAGTCAATATGGGCCCTAACCATTTTGTCTGCTTTGTTTCTATAGCTGACACAACTTAACCTGGCTTAGGAATAACCTGACCACAATATCAGTTAATAAAACCTAAAAGTTAACTTCAAATAAATTTCAGAAACAAAGGCAAATTGATCGCTGAACAGTTTATCCTAATACTAACCCAGGAAATGTGAGAACCAAACTCTAGTAGCGCAGCAGAAAATACATCTGAAAGCACGCAAAACACAAAGCAAAAGGTCACTGCACAGAAAGCATGGCAACAATAAGTACAAATCATGAGACAAAATGCCTAGCAATACACAAAGAGCAGGCTGTGTTATTTGACCTTAACTTTACCTGGACTGCCATGCAACCCAAAGGAGGATGGTGAAGAGATGGTCGAGATATGGACAAAACAATCAGGACCAGACTCAGGCGACATATCCTGTGGTGGTCCCACTGTACTGCAGCTGGTTTTCATACATAAACAAACTTTCTAGCAATATACTCAGTTTCTGATATTCACAAAGCATTACCCCATCTCCCATGATGATAGACTGATGGGGGTCCACATTACTATAGTCCTCAGAGCCATCTTATTCCCTGTCAGCAACAGCTGCCAGTCTTTGCAAACTGGGAGAGGGCTCTAAAGAGCTTGCTGTAACCCTGTAGCACAGTTAATGCCCCAGAAATCAAGGAGAGCTGTACAATGCTCTCTGGGTGCATGCAATCTTCTTAGATGCACTTGTAGGACTCCCATCGATTTCCGAATGCTGACATTTGGCAGCTAGCAGGAGGGTCAGAGGAGAAGATGTCTTTGAATGCATATTCAGGAGAACAGACTCAAAAGGCATTGCCTCCTGGTGTCCTTCCTTAATAATATAATGTAACAGGAACCTAGAACTCTATCATCTTGTGGGGGACAGCAGAATGAGGAGGCCAAAACAGAAGATACTTGTATTTATTCATTTATATTTTTATTTGGGGACATGACTCTATGTCATCATTAATGAATATTGATCAATTTATATTTTGTTAGTCCCTTTATGCATACCACTCCAGGGCATTCCCATTCCACCTAATTTAATAATAATAATAATATAATAATAATAATAATAATAATAAAATTTATTTGGTTAAGCTCCTTTCAAGTATTTCAGGCTGTACAGACATCATTACAGTCAAGATAACCAAACAAACAATAGCAATACAACAAATAAATATATAAAATAAACAGTTTAAAATACAGCAGGGAAAGCCTGAATCCATAAGAATGACTTTAAGGCCTTCTTAAACCTATCCACAGTTGAACTTTCTCGGAGCTGGCGGGGCAGAGAATTCCAAAGGGTGGGAGCCAAAGCCGGAAGCACGGGCTCCAGAAGACTTCAAATTCACCTGAATCTCCAGCAACCCCTCTTCAGCCAAGCGTAGCTGTCTCAGTGGGGTGTAAGGTACCAGAAGCTCTTTCAGGTAGTCAGGACTCCAACCCATGTAGGGCTTTGTAGGTCAAAAGACCCACTTTGAAGGTGATCCGCCACTGTATAGGCAGCAGTGCAGAGTGCAGCATAGGGGTAATATGAGATCTTCTAGAGATCCCAGTCAACAAACGTGCTGCAGCATTCTGCACTAGCTGCAAGCAGCAGATTTCAACCCCAGCAAGCCCTAGGTATAGGAAGTTACAGTAATCAAGATGTGATGTCACAAAGGCGTGGACCAAAACGGCAAATCGCCTGGTGGAACCAGGTGCCTAATCCTGGAGATGTTTCTGAGATGGAAGAATGAAGTCTTGACTACTGCAGACACCTGATAATGAAGGGTCAAGCCAGTGTCAAGCTCCACCCCAGGTTACGCACCCGTTCGAGGTAGGGATCTGGTCCACCCAAGAACTAATCCAGAGGGGACCCTATCCCCAAACCTCAACCCTGCGACCAGGGTCCACCACCATAACCTCGGTCTTTCCCGTGTTCAGCTTTAAACCACTGATATTCATCCAGTCTTGGATATCAGCGAGGCAATTATTCAGCACCGAGATAGCACTAACCTGGTCGGTGCAAAGAAAGGTAGAGCTGGGTATCATCGGCATAGCAATGAAACCTCAGCTCATACCATCTTACAATGTCTCCGAGGGTAGCATATATACTGCAACAAAATAAAGAAAATAAGAAAGACTAGGTACAGTGACTGAATGTCACATACATTGCATGCACATTAGCATAATATCTTTTAGTAGCCTGTGATCCATAAGATCCTGTCCTCGGTGGTGGCCACCCTGTTGGAAGCAGCTTTGACATCCATAAAGGGCAAGGTGCAGGACATGGAGGAGGGGTGTTGTGGTGCCGCCACTGCTTCTGCTGTTCCTGGGGCAAGCTTGGACTGAGAACTAGTGCTTCTCTGCTACTGCTGCTATTGCCATCATGGTCTACTGGGTCTCCCTCACCAGATGGCTCACTACCTTGCCGAGTGACTGAGTCTCTCTGACTCCAGGCATGACTGTCCCATCTCCGACTCTACTCAGTCACACATTTGGCTGCCGCCAGCCACAAAATGAAGGTGCTAGGTTGCATATGATTTTGCTCTGTTGAGTGAGGTCTCCAACCAACCGCTCTTGCCTCCTCGTTACTTTGTCTCCAAATCCTTGCTGCTGCCAAACTGGATCTCCTGCTCTCTTTGTGTGCAGGTGCACACCACACTGATGTCTCAGCCAGCCAAAAAGGTGACTAATAGTACGTGGGGGTAAGCAAGGATGCAAGCTTTCAGTGCTTTTGCACTCGCTCCCGAGTCCTTTCACAGCATGGGGGGTGCACAGCAGGTCGTAGAACAAACATATCTTCTGCTGTTTATATGCCAAACATGGATGGTGATAACTGGAAAGGCTATGCCTGGAATTTGATGGCCAAGCAGCCAGCCACTCCCACTTTCTGAGCTATATAAGCAGTTCCTCTCAGCCTCATTGTGAAGCACTTTTTCTTTGCAGCTGAAGGCTCTTTCTGTCCTTCTTCTGAGCTGGTTGGGGCCTGTAAGGCTGGCTGAGCCCTCCCTATTGCTGCTTCTGCTTGTCTTTGCTGGATTTCTGTTTATTTTCCTGCTTCTGGTTTGTATTTTGCCTTTGGCTGCATGTGTGCTTCCTCTTTCTTTGTTTCCTGTTCTGTGTTTGTGTCTTTGGTTTTGTTTATTTTTGGGCTTTGTTTCTAAACTCCTAGCATATTGTTCCAGAGCTCCTACTACTTGCTTTCAGTCACTCAGTTCTCAAACTACTGCAATGCAATTTCAATCATTATTTGTGTGTTTCAGCCCAACCATAGCTGCTCCATGTTGCATACTCAATTGATTTCACCTGACTAAGGTTTATACTGAACCTAGCTATGCAGCTCAATCATGCTCTCTCATTCTGCTTACCTCACTATAACAGCTTCATTACACTGCCTGGCTACACCTGCTTTCAGAGCAGTGTGTCTCCTATTTATATTTATTGCAGTTACAACTCAGTGTACTCCATATGGATGTTGCTTTTATATTTATTCACTTTGTTATACTCTGAGGTCAGCTAAACAAGCTCCTGCTGAGGCTGTTAAATGTTTTGTTCTAAATCATGCCTTTGTTGCTGAAAATCTCAGAGTATTTGTCACCTTGATTTGGCTTTTAAATGTCTGTGGCTTGCCCATGATACAGTGCTGTTTCATTGCTACTACATTCTGCAGACCTACGTGCAGGTCCACTTACTACTCTGTTTACTGACCTACACACAGGTCACGCTTGCTCGCACAATTGATTGCTCATGCCTACTGCATCCTCTCGACTTCAGCCTCTGGGATGTCTGCTGCACTCAATCTACTTTTTGACCTTACAAGGTCTCAGCACTCACTGCTCATTATGATCAGCACACCATACTCACTCAGCTCGCCACCAACTTCTCAGCTCTCAATCTAATTCTGGGGCATGCCAGCCATTCTATTCTGGTGCAGGGTCCCTGCAGCCATGGTCTTGCTCTGCATTTAGTCTGCATCTTGAGCGTGTCCAACTTGGGCGGGATCCTTCTCACCTGGCCCATAGCTGGAATGTTCTCACCCGGGCTTGGCTTTAGCTGCCTGGTACGTGACAGCAGCTCCTGGTGTAGAATTTAAGACTAGTGGTGAAGGGTGGTTATGATGATCTCCTCTGGCTCTAGTGTTCCACTATAACGGTTAACCATTGACTTTAGTGGTTTCCCTAGCAAGGTACCTTCACTGCATTCTCCCTATGACTGCCTCTGGTTCACCTAGTTTGAGTTTAGGGTGGGTAGACCAGGTGAGTGCCTCAGCAGTCGTTGCTGTCCTCCTTCACCTTGGTTGCAAGTATTGTTGCAGAGTTTTCTCACAACCTTCCATGGCATTCCGCTAGAGGGTTTGAGTGAGAGCCTTCCTCCAAATTGGAATATTTTCCACCTCCCTTTGATTGGGTTTTCCAAATTGCAGCTGTAGAGCTGTCACTAAATAAACTATCCCAAGCCTGGAGGGAAGGTGACCTAGGCCTTGGATCCCCAGAGATTTCTTCCTCATAGGGTTTTTCTCTCTCCTCCATTGCCTCAGGTCATAACTGTTAGTTAGCATAGTAGTGTCCCTAGTTTCTTTAGATAGGTTCCGCTGTTGGATGGAGGTGGAGGATGTCCTGCCATTCCTCTCTTCTGAGAGGATCCTCATTCTCAACACAAACCATTAGTATTATGATACACAAACCTGGGCATTTCACTAGTTATCAAACTGAGCATCTCATTACGTTATCAAACTGTCTATGCTTCTCTACTGTGTTACAGTTATTGCTCCTATATCACAGTTGCTCATAAGCTTTGTGTCACCTCTTTCTTTGGGATATGATTGTACTACATTTCTTTTGGGGATTCCTAAAGTACCTTTAGCCATGAGAATCATCCGTGGCATCTCTAGGGTGGAACACTCTCCGAGGGTTCCTTGCCTTTCACCCTACAGGGTGGTAATTACTCTGGAATAGAGAGTGTGAATGGCCAAAAACAAACTTACGTAGTTGCACAAGCATAACACTATACTGGCTGTGCAGGACATTGAATTGGAAAGGCTATACCTGGAGTTTGATGGCCAAGCAGCCAGCTACTCTCACTTCCTGAGCTATATAAGCTGCCCCTTTCAGCCTCATTGTGAAGCACTTTTCTTTGCCCACCATCCTTCCCTCCTCCTCCAGTGGCAGCACTCTCTCCTTTAGGAATTCCTAAAGTACCTTTAGCCACGGGAATCATCCCGTGGCACCTCTAGGGTGGAACCTCTCTGAGGGTTCTTGCCTTTGTACCCCTACATTGTGGTAATTCCTCTGGAATAAAAGAGTGCAAAGGCCAAAACAAACTAACACAGTTGCACAAGCATGACACTATACTGGCTGCACAGGACATTGAAGTGATATTATCGGTGGGTTAGGCCCACTTTGGAGAATATTGCTGGAATCCAGGTCCCATGGGCCCCATATAACCTGATGGCATATGAGTGTCAGTCTTGGGCAGATCATCAGGTCAGGTAGGGAGTAATACAGAGGCAGAGAATCAAGTTCAGCCAAGGAGTCATGCTGAAGCAGGGATCATGTTTGGGCAGAGTTTCAGGCTCAGGTACAGTGTCAGGCTCAGGCAATTACTTGCACTTCAGTTTGTGCTTTTGGGCTGAGGCTCTTGTTTGTATAAGCTGGGGCTCTTATTTGGGCTCAGGCAGATGCTGGCACTTTTTTTGTGAGTGTTTTGCATCTATTCTCATCCTGTAGTGCAGGCACCATATCATGAGAAAATGCAGGCCCCAGGGCCTATTGATTGGGCAGCATTTGAAGCTCATGCAACATCTTGGGCTGGAGCTGATGCCTGTGTTTTGTTTTATCGTGCCCTGAGCTGAAGGCTCAAAATGAGCTACTTGTTCAGGCAGAATCTCAAGCTATGGCAATTCCTTGGCTTTCCTGCTTTTGTGCTTGACCTGAGTTGCAGATGCAGGCTCAAAAATAATTATTTTCATGCTCAGGCCATGTCCCTGTCTGGGACAGTTGCTTATATTTGTGTTTTTGCGACTTTTCTCAGCCTGCCTTACTGACTGCATCTCAAATGCAAGGCCTTCTTGCTTTGGTAGGGTCACAAAATCAGGCAGGTGCATTTTGCAACTTTCCTCAGCCTGCATTATAACCTTCAGCTCTGTCAAAGGCTCATATCAGGCCTCTTTCTGGGACAATATCTCAGGATCAATGCCTACACAAGCTTAGGCAAATCCTTGCACTCCTGCTTTTTATGTGTGGATGCTTGTTTGGTTGCAAATCATGTTCATGCCAATATTTCTGTTTTTTCATTTTAAGCTTGGGCTTGCACTCACTACTGGGCACATGTGCACTTATGTCCATGTGGGAACCTAGACTTGGCCTTAGGGATGCACCGCACTGGACCATCCTCATCAGCACCCATTGATACTGTATCATCAGAGGGCATTGCTTAGGCAGTAGTCACTCCCAGACTCTGGATCAATAAAATGATCCAACTTTGACTCAGAGCTGATGATATCTTTTTTCCCTCCTGCCACCCCTGGCTGGCCCTCCTTTAGGTCTCTCATTGTTCCGACTTGCACTCTCCCTCATCCCTGGCTGCCTCTCCTCATATCTTTTGCCCCAGGTAACCTAGCGTATCCCTTCACTGGGCGGATCCCTCTCCTCCAAGGGGAAGGCACCAGTGGGGTGGGCCAGCGCATCTGTATTGGCCTGGGGGTGTCACTGAGGTGGTGGTGCCAGTTAGAGGCCTGGCAGCAGTCAGGGGACCAGAGAGACCATCATCCGATCGACCAGTGCAGTTTCCTGGTTTTCTCCCCAGGGAGTGGCGTGCCACTGGCGTCAGATGTGCGCTGACATCGCCACTCCCTAATGCTTCCATCTCAGGCGTCTGTGCTGTGCCCCGGTCTCCACTAGGGGCCAGCATGCACCAGGTGCATCCCCCCCTCCCCTGGAGAAGGC
The DNA here is from genome assembly GCA_016271365.2 of Neoceratodus forsteri. NCBI lineage: Eukaryota > Metazoa > Chordata > Ceratodontiformes > Ceratodontidae > Neoceratodus > Neoceratodus forsteri. The sequence goes on from CM028133.1 coordinate 1,102,485,369, forward strand.
GAGCCATCCTGGGACACTCCTTTCCTTCTCCCGGCTGGCCCTCCAGCGACCCGAGTCCGTTCCCGAACCTGGGTCACTGGTGTGCAAGCAGAAATCCGACCGCTACACCGACAGGCCAGCTGATGATATCTTTAAGATCTCCTCTGTGGTGTATTTCTGTGACATGATTTGCAAACAGTATATCTTAGTGGCAGAGATATTCTCTTGCCCCTCCCTCTCCAGGCTGGAGGCAGTATAGTGTAGTGGTTAAGGGCACTGGGCTGCAAACCTAGAGACCAGGGTTTGAATTCCATTAGCCCGCACTTGCATACTGTGGGACTCTGAGCTCCCAGCATGCACCTGGAACAATCTGTGGCTTAGTGTGCATTTCCTGGTTAAACAAAATTCTCTTTTCTTTCTCCCAGATTGTAATGCACTTTGGAATAGTACAATTAAAATGCACTAAATGTTTTGCCTAGTGCTTGGAGCACACAGGTGAGAACCTAGAGCTTATGTTTTCATCCCACTACAGGCACTTACTCACAGTGTGGTATAGTGTAACTGCTATATACTAGCTGACAATTTTTTCTGCTTTTTTAAATTTTATTTATTATTTGCTAACCAGGTAGAACCACAAGCCCTATGTTTGTATCCCGGTCTGGATGCTTACAGTGTCACTGTATACTGTATTTATGTCTACAGGTGGCAGAAGTGCTGCAGAACACAGCACCCCCCTCCCAAGATGAGGAGATCCACTGGGATTCTCGATCCTTCTCCTTCTGGCTGGCCCCTATTGATCCTGCCTCATTGCCTAACCCAGGACACCAGCAGCAGGTGCGGTACCTGCCACTGTGGCGGCAGGCTGGTTCAGTTCCATACAGTAATAATATTAACACAGCATGATTAAGGCTAACATTCTTGCTGTTATTCCTGAATGTTTAGCCATACTCAAATTAGGCAGCATCACTGCCATATAGCTGGAAGAGGTGGACAAGATGTCCCCCACCCCAAACCTCTTCTGTCATTACAGTACCATATTGCTATTTTATGTCTGTATGAGAGCTGAGTGAGGAAATGGCACCTGTGACACTGGGAATCAAAGGGTTACAGACAGCTGGGGGGTGAGCATGCAATAATGCTGGTCAGTAGGGTTACCGACAGCTGCAGGGGTCAGGCATGAGAAACTGTGCAGCCCCTCCTTCAGGCGACATGGCAAGCAACCTGCATTCTGCCCCGGATGGAGGTGGGTATGGCTTAGGGAACTCCCTTGTCTGGGGTGTATGGCATTACTGCTCACCAGAAGCCCTTGCACTGAACAATACAGGTTGTTCAACTGCCTGCTGGAGTTGGTACACACGGTCACCTTAGATAGCACAGCAAAATACTCGACTTCAAACACATGACTTTGCTGGAGGGCTCAATGCCAAAGTTCTTTTGCAACTAATAGTCAGGAGTGCAAGGACCCTAGTTCATTAGCTCTCAGGCAGTTCATTGTGGTAAGCTGGGTTTCCGTGGGTAACCATCTCACCCCTTGTCTCAAACTGCACAGTATGCTAGTTGCATAACAGCCACCTGCTGTGGTGCATGCTATGCATACTTAGCTCCTAACTGCATAACAGCCACCTGCTGTGGTGCATGCAATGCATTCTTCACTGCTAGCTGCATAACAGCCACCTAATGTGGTGCACGCATTCAAATCAATCAAAATCTTTATTTATCCAGGCGGGCACCATTGAGCAAGGCTCATTTGCAAGGTGGACCTGGTCATGAATACATCAAAGTACAGTACAGAAGCAGGTATACAAAAGCAATAATATACAAGGAAGAAAAAGTGTATGCAGTACAATACAAGGTTGAAATAAATAAAAAAAAAAAAAACATTATTTTACGATTGAAGAAGTCAACAGGCGTACAATCAACCATAGGCATACAGAGGTTATAAGCAGAGATCTTTTGAGTGAGGCGGCCGGCAACTACACATATAGGGGAAAGAGGCCGTGTATGGGGTGGCAGGTTAGAGAGGTAAAGAAGAGGAGGATATATTACTGACAACTGGGGAGAATTGAGCTAAAATCACAGAAAGTGAGGATGGCTGTCTTGTACTTATTTATTATGATAATTGAGCGGAGAAGGGCAGATAATTGGGACACTACTATGGATGGGGTGGGACTTCAGCCAGGCTGGAATGGACAGGGAAGGGTGGGTGCAGCAGGAAGAGTTAATAGGGAAAGAGTGAGAGCCAGGGGTAGAAACATGGCGAGCATCAGGATGGAAAGGGGAGTTTGCGAATTAGTGGGCTAGTGGTGAGGAAAACATTTGCAAGGTGCTTTAATGTAGCGATCGTGGGCGCCTTGAAGATATTCAGGCTAACAGGGCAGCTCAGCTTCAAAGTTCCTTTGTAAACTGTTCCACAATGTGGGTAAGAGAAGCTTAGAGCAGCTTTGCTGAAACAATTTTGACCCATGGAACTTGGAGGGCAATTATGGAATAGCTCCTTAGAGCATAGGTGCCTAACACACTCCAGGAATACACTCTTCACTGCTAGCTGCATAACAGCCACCTAATGTGGTGCATACTATGCATTCTTCACTACTAGCTGCATAACAGCCACCTGCTGTGGTGCATGCTATGCATACTCGCTCCTAGCTGCATAACAGCCACCTGCTGTGGTGCATGCAATGCATTCTTCACTGCTAGCTGCATAACAGCCACCTAATGGTGCGCATTCAAATCAATCAAAATCTTTATTTATCCAGGCGGGCACCATTGAGCAAGGCTCATTTGCAAGGTGGACCTGGTCATGAATACATCAAAGTACAGTACAGAAGCAGGTATACAAAAAGCAATAATATACAAGGAAGAAAAAGTGTATACAGTACAATACAAGGTTGAAATAAATAAAAAAAAAAAAAACATTATTTTACGATTGAAGAAGTCAACAGATGTACAATCAACCATAGGCATACAGAGGTTATAAGCAGAGATCTTTTGAGTGAGGCAGCCGCAACTACACATATAGGGAAAAGAGGCCGTGTATGGGGTGGCAGGTTAGAGAGGTAAAGAAGAGGAGGATATATTACTGACAACTGGGGAGAATTGAGCTAAAATCACAGAAAGTGAGGATGGCTGTCTTGTACTTGTTTATTATGATAATGACGGAGAAGGGGCAGATAATTGGGACACTACTATGGATGGGGTGGGACTTCAGCCAGGCTGGAATGGACAGGGAAGGGTGGGTGCAGCAGGAAGAGTTAATAGGGAAAGAGTGAGAGCCAGGGGTAGAAACATGGCGAGCATCAGGATGGAAAGGGGAGTTATGAATTGTGGGCTAGTGGTGAGGAAAACATTTGCAAGGTGCTTTAATGTAGCGATCGAGACGCCTTGAAGATATTCAGGCTAACAGGGCAGCTCAGCTTCAAGTTCCTTTGTAAACTGTTCCACAATGTGGGTAAAGAGAAGCTTAGAGCAGCTTTGCTGAAACAATTTTGACCCATGGAACTTGGAGGGCAATTATGGAATAGCTCCTTAGAGCATAGGTGCCTAACACACTCCAGGAATACACTCTTCACTGCTAGCTGCATAACAGTCACCTGCTGTGGTGCATGCTATGCATTCTTCACTGCTAACTGCATAACAGCCACCTACTGTGGTGCATGCTATGCATTCTTCGCTGCTAGCTGCATAGCAGCCACCTGCTGTGTTCACGCTATGCATTCTTCACTGCTAGCTGCATAATAGCCACCTACTGTGGTGCATACTATGCATTCTTCGCTGCTAGCTGCATAACAGCCACCTGCTGTGGTGCACGCTATGCATTCTTTGCTGCTAGCTGCATAACAGCCACCCACTGTGGTGCATGCTATGCATTCAAATCAATCAATCAATCAAAATCTTTCTTTATCCAGGGCACCATTGAGCAGGCTCATTTGCAAGGTGGACCTGGTCGAATACATCAAAGTACAGTACAGAAGCAGGTATACAAAAGCAATAATATTCAAGGAAGAAAAAGTATATACAGTGTGTACAGTACAATACAAGGTTGAAATTAAAAAAAACAGCATTATTTTACAATTGAAGAAGTCAGAAGATGTACAATCAACCATAGGCATACAGGGGTTATAAGCAGAGATCTTTTGAGTGAGGCAGCCGCAACTCACATATAGGGAAAGAGGCTGTGTATGGGGTGGCAGGTTAGAGAGGTAAAGAAGAGGAGGATATATTACTGACAACTGTGGCAAAAATTGAGCTAAAACCACAGAAAGTGACGATGGCTGTCGTGTACTTGTTTATTATGATAATGACGGAGAAGGGGCAGATAATTGGGACACTACTATGGATGGGGTGGGACTTCAGCCAGGCTGGAGTGGACAGGGAAGGGTAGGTGCAGCAGAAGGTTAATAGGAAAAGAGTGAGGCGGGGTAGAAACATGGCGAGCATCAGGATGGAAAGGGGATTCTGCGGAATTAGTGGGCTAGTGGTGAGGAAACATTTGCAAGGTGCTTTAATGTAGCAATGAGAGCGCTTGAAGATATTCAGGCTAACAGGGCAGCTCAACTTCAAGTTCCTTTGTAAACCGTCTCCATAATGTGGGTAAAGAGAAGCTTAGAGCAGCTTTGCTGAAACGAGTTTTGACCCTTGGAACTTGAGGCAATTAGAATAGCCCTTAGAGCACAGGTGCCTAACACAATCCGGGAATACACCTTCACTGCTAGCTGCATAACAGCCACCTGTTGTGGTGCATGCTATGCATTCTTCACTGCTAGCTGCATAACAGCCACCTGCTGTGGTGCATGCTATGCATTCTTCACTGCTAGCTGCATAACAGCCACCTGCTGTGGTGCATGCTACGCATTCTTCGCTGCTAGCTGTGTAACAGCCATGTGCTGTAGTGCACACAATGCAGTCTTCACTTTCAGCAGTTTTGCTTCAGAGAATAGTCTTTGACACCATCTATTCATTTCATTATGCAAGGAGCTGACAGACAGACTAGTTGTATTTCTTGGGCAACACCATGCTCAGTGATTCTAATCTCTAGCACCTTTTTTGTATTTAAAAGTGTCTATAGAATTTTGTTCATAGTTACACTTAACAAACATACAAACGTCTTTTTTCAGAAAAGAGATGTGTAAGAACAAGGGGACACAATTTAAGGTTAGAGGGGATGGCTCAGGGTAATGTGAGAAATTCTTTTCACGGAAAGAGAGTAGTGGATAATGGAACCACCTTCCTGGAGAGGTTGTGGGGTCTAAAACAGTGGGGAATTCAAACATGCATGGGACAGACATAAGGCAATTATAGTGGGGTTGCAGGAAGTAGGCTGTTGGTTAACTAGAATCTGCAGCTTATCCAATAGGTAGGGAAAGGGGCAGACTGGGTGGGCCAAGTGGTCCTTATCTGCCATCAAACTCTATAAAATGCCAGCAGAAGAGCACAGATTGGTCTATCAAGTCTGCTGGAATTGCAGAGACCCTTAGCATCTACCGAGAGCTCTGTCCTCATCGAACCTTGCCTCCCCTTAGCCCTTTCTTGCCTCCCTTTGACCCTGACGCTCCCTTTGACCTTGTCCCGCTCCCTCTTGAATCCATCCTTATTGTTGGAATTGTATTTCATAAGCTTTGGGAGCTATCAGGGCCCATAAAGGCCCTATCTTTAAATTGAGCACCCCTTTCCATTATAGGTCAGTGACAGTGATGTGTGAGCTACCAGGGCTCACTCAGAGCCGGGGGCTGAGCCTGGCAAGCCCCTGTAATTCCAGCAAAGCACCCACTGTCTCTAAGGAGACCATCTCTCCCAAGAGTTTGTTCCACTCTGTCACCACTTGTTCTGTGAAGAAGTGTCTTCTGACCTCCATCTTGAACCTCTCCCAGCCAATTTATAGCAGTGCCTGCTTGTGGTATGGTTCCCACGAAGACTAAAGATCAACACAGGACTGGTTTGCAAACTGGACTGTAAAGTCCAAATGACATGTATTCCTGTATAAAAATTAAGTTTTACCTACTTACCTGCCTACCTAAAGAGGCCCCTGTATACACCTTGTTGATATACTTTAGGTACTTGAAGGATTCAATCATGTCCTCTCTCTTCTCTTCTCTTCTCTCTCTTCTCTTCTCTTCTCTCTCTTCTCTTCTCTCCTCTCCTCTCCTCGCAGTACATGTTGAGGTAATTTAGTCTGTCCTAGTATGCCTTGCCCTGCTGTCCCCAAATCATGTTTGTCACCTCCTTTGGACCACCTCTATCAAATTTATATCCTTTTTCAGGTTGTGTGACAAGTATTGTGTGTTGTACTCCAAGTGCAGCTGGACCAATGATCTGTACGGTGGCAATATGACCTTCTCCTGCCTGCTTGTGATCCCTGGCAATACTGCCAACCATTTTGTTTGCTTTGGCTGCTGTCTTCCTGCACTGTGTTGAATACTTCAGGTTGCTGGTGATGGCTACCACCAAGTCTTTTCCTCCTCTGATTTGGTTGCCAGGACCCCCCAGCTGTGCTTGGTCTTCAGCTTCCTACTTCCTACGTGCTTGACTTTGCACTTTTTGATTGCATTGAACCCAAGCTGCCATAGTTCAGATCACATTTCTAGCCTAGCCAGATCTTCCCTAAGGCCCTGTATCCCCATAGCCATGTCTAGATGGGGATGACCTAACAAGATGACAGCCACGCTGGCTAGCTACAGTTAGCAGCAGTAAAATTTTAGTTTTACGTTAGCTTTTCATTTGTTTTTGCTCATTTATTATTTATTCATTTTATTGTTTGTTTTGTTAGTTACTTGTTTTAATTTTACTTAGTTTATGTTAGTGGCAGCTAGTAAGGGAATCAGAGTGAGCTAGTTAGGTTTAGTGGCGTTTCTCTGGTGATGAGTTGGTAGAAAAGTCCTGGAAGTCACAGCCTACATTATACATCTATTCAATTTGTGATTCCCAGCAACTGCTCATTTACATTGAGGTTTATTCATTACCATACTCTGGTGTCCTATCTGCCTGGTTTGCGCCTATATCTTGAAGCACCTGGATCTGCTGAGAGTTCATGCCAGCCAGTTAGCTGATGTGAGATGGAGGAGTAGAGAATTGGTCCAAGAGTGGAGTCCCAGAGGGAGTATAGAAGGAACTATTGAGATGGAAGGAGCTGGTTTGGATTTTTCCCAAAGAGAAGTAGCAGTGGAACCTTGGTTGGAATAGCGTCGGCGTGTTTTGTGGGTGAACAATGCTGTGTGAGAGCTCCTAGAAGTGGGAATTTTCTGGACTTGGTCTGAGGATTAGTCGAGGGAGGTGCTGTTGATTTGACTGGTGAATGGGTTAGTTTGACTGTGGTGTGTCGGGATCACACAGGAGACCCTCGCAAGGTTCACCGGAGGGTGGACAAAAGGGTTTGGGTTCTTTCTAGATTTCTGGGGACCGGCCACTGGGCCAGTCTTGTTCCAGGTATCATAGTGTGGGTCTCGGCACACAGGGGTTGACTACCTACCTACCTGGTTGGGTGGAGGTGTCTGTCCAGTACTGCCTTTAGTTGGTGCCTTTCCCTGTCCCTTTTCCGACTGTGATAAGACTAAGCAGGAACCAACTGTAGAAGTGTGGAATGACTCTTTGGTCAACTATGAGAAGATTTTCCTGAAGAATCCTCTGGAAGGTAGTAGCTGGTCAAACTTTCTCTTTGCCTTGGGACATCTTTTTTTTATATTAGACAGTGAGAGTGCCTATGGGACTTGTAGTACATTTAAATTTGTTAGATTTTGTCAAGCCTGAATGTGAGAGGTTGGACTTGATAGAGTTCAGGCTCTTTTTCCTGTAGAGGTGAGAGCTCTACAGGCTCATTAATCAACTTTCGAGAGTTTAGTGACTTACTTTTTGATCAATATATTTCATGCTGCTGTACATTTCTGTTTTATCATCGTATTGCTGCTGCTTTATTATTATTGTTGTAGTGTTGTTTGGGTGGGGCTGGTTGGTTGGAGGGAGGTTTGTTATTTGTATATTGGGATTATTGGAGTCAGGTATGTATGACTGAGTGAGTGAATGAATTAGTTTGGGAGGGATGTATTAATTTTGATTTGTGGTGTCTGTGCACTTTTGCTGACTGTGCTGTGTTGGGAAATGCTAAGACGGTCCGGCACTATTCCCTCCTGGCTCTGGGACCTCCCCTTGACTCTTCCCCATTACCAGCGAAACATATAGGAGGTGTTGTGTATTGTGGATAGTTAGGAGGAATAAGGGCAGGAGAGCCCAGCCTGGTGGGGAATGGTGGAGAATAGAGGTAATTGGGACAAGAAGATGCCCTGGGGTGAAGCGGGAATGGGAAAGGGTTCTCCCTGCCTTGTTCCCATACCCAAGGGCTCTGCTTTATGCAGGCAAGTGGCTTGGTCTTAATTGATGACCCATCCTACTTGGGCTATGTTATGCAATACCAGGTCTATTAAGAACAAGACTGCTATATTAGCAGATCTTGTTGAGTCATCAGATCTGGCTTGCATCACGAGACCTGGCTGGACAAAAATGCAGGCCCAGTTTTGGCCTCAGCTGTTTCAGTTGGGTACTCTGTGATGCACCTCCTGAGGATGAATCATAGGGTGGGGTGTAGCTATTTGCTTTCGATTGGAATTGGGCCTTGTGGAGGTACCAGTGGGTTCCACCAGATCCTTTGAATGTGTTGTGGTTGTGGGTGTGGGGTGCAGAATTCTGCTCATCTACCATCCACCCGGTGATGGAAAGAATGTCTGCAGGAAGTGGGGATTGTAAAAGCTGATTACTGTGGAAACTGTTTTTATTTAAAGTGATTTCAGCCCCTTAGTGTTACCTAAGCAGCCCAGATGTTTAGGCACCAAACCAATCCACAAACTTTACAATTGCTAATTTTTGACTCCCTGCTGCTTTGCAGACTCTTTGTCCGAGCACCATATAGTTTGGACGCTTTTCCATTTTTCCCCAGCTGAGGACCTCTCCAGCAAGGGCTCCCTGCCTGGAGTCAGGGCAAGACTTGGTCAATTGACGGTCAGCGTTCCTCTGCCACCACCCGAAACCCAGACCAGACACTTGGCTTCACAAGATACGGGCAAACGCTGCAACTTTTTCACCCCCATCCCCCACCTCCTCCTCTTAATAAATAGAGCTTCTTCCACCCTTTTTCATAAAGACATGCCCATTGGTAGTACACCATCCTATGATATCTTAATTTCTGTCCATCAAATCCTACCCCAACCTCTACATTACATAAGTTGGTCCACTGCCAGGCTGTCAAATCATTCCTAGCCACGGCAATCCATGTGGTCTATGTTATTTAGCTTCACTAGCAGGGTATCTCCCTATAGCTCTTTCTCATTCACTCAGCTATCCTTCGTGGTGCACCTTAGTTAAGGATACTTCCATTAATACTCTCTACACCTACCCTATCTCGTATACCTGTAAGATACCATTGGAGTTCATTCTAGCGAGGCTTTCCTGATAGTACACTTTAGTTAAGGATAAGATTACTATACTTAGCTGGCCGGTGGTGCTGAGGGTTGAGGTGCTGGATGCCACACTCGCACCACGCCACGGTTGGTGGGAATGGGGAAGGATTGAGCATCCCTGGACTGCTATCCTTCCCTGGGAGGGGGTTCTACCAGCCGATGTATTGGTGACCTGTGGTGGCAGTTGAGGCACTGCAGGGCATGGCCGCAATAGCAAGAGGGCTGGGCTGTGGCAGATGTCCATCAGGCATGTATGGGAGTGTGATGCAATGAGTGGGATGTCATTGAACATCCAAGTCCAGGGAGAAAACTTAGAAATACCCCTACTCTGGGAGGCAATGGAACCTCCAGTGGCCTGGACCCACATGTCCAACATTGGCATCAATCTCAACTTCACCATGGGGATTTCGGGCCTCTCCTAGTGGGTTGGGAAGGCTGAGATCCTGAACCCATTCCATGGTCAAGGTTGCGGTTCATATGGGCGTTAGAAGCACCAGCAGTTGAGTGAGGATTCCTGAGAGATGCCCGTAAGGTAGGAACACAAAAGAATCTAAAAATAAAATAAAAATTAACACTATACTTAATTTTCTCATGTATCTGTCAGAAACCTTCACAGTTTATTCCTTTGAGTAGACCCTTTCTCCATAAAGACTACAATGGAGGCTAAGATGGGGTTACCTCTTTGTCCCTCTTGTACCTGGAACTACGCAGACAATATCATCAGCTATATGATGCTTCAGGGGCCGAATGTATATTGACACTGTCCTGCTGTGGGTTCAATACAGGCTCAGAAGACTACGATGTGTATAACCCCCAGCTACAGCCGTACTACTAGCCAACATATCCTGGTGGGACTTGAGCTGAGCTGATCAAGGAGGACACACAGCCTCTGTCTCACAGTGCAGAACCCTCACTGATACTCTCAGTCAGAGTACTAGTTATTGCTGTACTAGGACTTCAAAACATCAAGGTGGGGAACCCCAGAGCATCAACAGAGAACCTGTGAAGATGTGCAAAACAAGGACCTATAAGTTATCCCTTACTGCAATAAAAAGCTTCTCCTCTGTTGTTACTATGCTCTGGCAATGTAGAACTCAATCCTGGGTCTCCAGAGGCTATTACTTCACCATCAGACTTAGCCAGGCTCAAAGGTATGAGCTTTCTTCACGTCAATGTGTGCAACTTGCTAAAAAGATTACTATGATCCAAGCGTGGTAAGCCATACTTCACCAGATATCTTGGTGATCTCTGAAACTTGGCTTAGACCTGCCACAACTGACAGGGAAATTAACTTACCTAATTACCTACTATTCAGAGCAGATAGTCTAGAGGTGGAGGGTAGTCATCTATGTTAAGGACAACTTCACGGAAACCTGCCTTAACTCAATATCTGTGGTGAATGAACTCGAATGTCTATCCCTTCAGGTGATGGTCTCAGACACCACATCACTGCGTGTGATAGGCTGTTACAGACTCCCGTCTGCTGGTCTCCAATATTAATACATCTAGGCGACACCATAGGAAAGGGCCCCTGGAAACTATTATAGTAGGGGACCTTAATTTAGACTGCTACCCAAGGCCTCTATACCTCTTTCATCCTTCTGTAAAACACATGGTCTGACACAACTTATCAACGAACCAACCAGACCTAATAAAAGAACCAAGCAATAGTTCACTGTTGGATGTTATCCTTGTGAGCAAACCATACCTTTTCTCACACTCCAGTGTGTTCTTCAGTGATGTCAGTGACCACTGCTTCATCGCTAGTGTAAGATCAACCAATAAACCTCTATTCCTGTCAAAGTTCTCTGTTAGAAGATCAAGTGAAACTTCGACCCTCATGCGTACCTAAAATAATCTGATGTACTCCACACGCTGGCAAGATTTTTACCTTTCAAAACAGTACACTCAGCTTCTGAAATCCTAAACAAAATAATATTAGGGCCTTAAACAGACACGCACCGCTACTCAAAATGCATATAAGAAATAAACTATGTCGATGGTTCACCCCAGATCTCAAAACTGCACTGTTAGAGAGGAACAAGCTGTGGAAAAAAGCACAGAAAACTAAGACACTGTCAGACTGATGTCAGTTTAAAGGACAAGGAACATATGCACTAGGAAGACTAGTGACACAAAATCTGGGTATTATCATACTGAATTGGATTCCTTTATCAAGAACCCAGCTAAATTTTGGAACACCATCAATGACCTATCTGGCCACACACCAGGAAACTCGTTCCCAACCAAGATCAGCTCTGGAAATTATATTATCCATGATAGACTGGAGGTCCTAGAATCATTCTACAATCATTTCATGACTGCAGGTTTAGCATTTGACAACTTTTCTGCAAATTGATCGCTCCCAGCTTGGCACTCAACATACTGATATGGTTGTGACAAAGTCAATATTCTCTCTGCAATCAGCCACGCTGAAACAGGATAAAGAAATGCTTTGCCAATTGGACACAAAGAAAAGTGCTGGTGCAGACTCTCAACCCTACTTCCTGAAGATTGCCTATCCTGTACTAGTGGTACCTATAACACACTTGTTCAATCTCTCATTGTCCCAAGGAGCAATCCCTCAATCTGGAAAACTGCTCAGGTCATTCCGCTATTTATATCAGGGCACCCTTGTGTCCTTAACAACTATAGGCCAATTTCCATTCTTCCTGTCCTATCAAAACTGCTGGAAAAATTGTAAGTATTTAACTGAATCTTACCTTGAAACTACAAATCTCTAAACCTTGCACAATCTGGCTTCAGAGCCAAGCATAGTACCATCATGGCCCTGGCAAAGTAACCAATGATTGGCAGAGAGAATTAGACAACAGGAATTTTATCTGTGCTGTGTTTCTGGACCTAAGTGAGTATTCGACACGGTCACTCATGACCTGCTCCTCTCATCTCTGGAATCCATAGGGCTGGATTCACTTTCCCTACAGTGGTTCACCAACTATCTCTCTGGACGTCTCCAACAGGTCAAGGCTCAAGGTGAACCTCACCCCTTAAGCCACTGCTAAGAGGCGTACTCCAAGGATCCATTCTTGGTCCTATCCTCTTCACTATCTACATCAAAAACATTGACCAAGGCTGCAGTCCATCTATTTGCTGATGACACGTGCTCTATGTGAGCCGCCCATCACCAGAAACAGCTTGTAGCAACCTACAAACAGAATTCAATCTACTCCAGCATCAACTCTTAAACAAAAAGCTTCTGCTTAATGCGAAGAAAACAAAGCAATGCTTTTCTCTTTTCATGCATGCGTAAACCCAACTGTCTCAGGATCTCTACTGCAGAGATCCACAATTTTAGGAGAAAACCTAGAATTTGTTGCAAAATTTAAGTACCTGGCAGTTTGGCTTGACAACAGGCTTTCCTTTACAGAACATATGGAGGAATTGCTAAAATAACTATGCCAGAGGCTTGGTCTTTACTTTAGGATCAGCCACTTTCTCACAAGTGTTGCTAAGTTAAGGTTGGTCCAGGCAGACGTTTCTTTCTGTAATTGACTATGCGGATTCCTATACAGCCACTGCCACACCTCCTACCTTGCAAACTGGATACACTCTACCATAGAGCCTTGAGGTTTATACAGGACTTACATGTACCACACATCATTGCTCCCTATGCAGCAGTGGGATGGACTTCGCTTCAGTTTAGGAGGGACAGAAATGCTGCCATATGGACATTCAGAGCAATATCCAATCAATTACCGCAATATGTCTCAGACTGTCTCCAGCAAAACACAATAAGCAAGTATGCTCTAAGAAGCTACTCTACATCCTGTTGAAAGTGCCTGAAGTTAATTCTCACTTTGAAGGACTACCATTAGCTTCACGCTGCCCTCCTTGTGGAACAAACTGCAAAAACAATGAAACTGAGTATACCCATAACCATTACTTCCTTTAAGTCCCTTTATTCACGCCTTATCAAGGAACACTGCAAATGCTTCCCGATCATTAGCTTGATTATATATCCACTGCACCACCTCCATGCCTGACTAGTACCTTCAGTCCAGACGTGTAACTCTGCAGCTCTCCTCCCGCTATTCTCTTTTCCTTCACCAAGGAATTTTCTAGGTGTTCCCAACCCTGCTCTTAAAATTAATCTAGATGTCTCCTTCCCTGATGGTTAGCAATATTCTCCTTGCTCTTTATTTCTACTCCTTACGTTGCAACTTACCATCTCACTCGTCCCTTATCCCATTTCTCCCCTCCATAATAGTAGTAGTTCCTCTCTTATAGCGCCTCCCAGACCTGCTCACACTACCTGACATCCCTTCCCATTCCATATGGATAATATCCGTGAGGGATGGAAAGGACTACATGATGAGTAGTTAATCCCATCCACCCTTTAAACTTTTCCCCACATCTGAAGCTACTACACGATCCCACTTTGTTGCTATAACTATATGTATATATAGATATATATATATATATATATAGGCAATTTTGTAAACAAGTTAGGATTTATGCTGTCATAAATGTTGTTGTGATACCATGAATGATGCTGCAATACCTTGTGTATTTCAGTGTATACTTTGTATTGTCCATTGAATATGCAAATTACCTTGTCCTACCCAGGTCCATCTTGCAAATGAGCACTGCTCAATGATGTTCTGCCTGGATAAATGAAGATTTTGACTGCTTGATTGATTGATTGAAGTCAGGCGCCTATTGCCGACATGATATTGGGATCCCCAAGATGGTTAATTCTTGGGGATTTCAACACTTGGGTCAATGATGAACACTCATATTTTGGTAGGGACTTCCTCCACCTTATGACATTGTTGGGCCTCACACAGGTGGTTTCCTCCACAACCCACATACATGGTCATTCATTGGACCTGGTGTTCCTCCTGTGGATAGAAATCTTCGACTTGGTGATGGAACCAGTCAGTTGGTCTGACCATCACTCCATAAGGTTCAATTTCATGGCTCCCCTAACAGTCCAGCCCCTATGGAGATGGTCCGTACCACCCTTTAAGGGATTGACCACAGAAGTCCTGATGGTGGTGTTGGACCTATTGAGTTTACCGAGCGAATGCATGGCTCTAGGAGTCTGGTACTTGTCTATAACAGGACAGTGGTGGATGCCCTGTATTCCATTTCTCCTGTTCAAGTTCGGCCCTCACTTCACCCAAGGTCCCTGTAGTTTGATGGGACCTTGATGGAATTGAGAAGAGGGTTGAAGGTTGGAGAGAACATGGCAGAAATCAGGCCTGGAGGTCAATAGGCTTAGATTAATGGACTATTATTCTGTCTATCAATCAACAATCTCCTGTAAGAAGACAGAATTCCTGTTCAGGGAGATTGCAGCTTCACAGAACTGACCAGCTCAGCTCTTCCGACTGTGGACAGATTGAGCAATCCAATCTGCCTTCAGTCTGGAGGAGTTTTTCACAAGAAAATGTGATGAGTTTGCTCAGTTTTTCATGGATAAGGTTGCCGACATCAGGTCCGGGATCTGTATGGCCCCTCTAATGGGCATGGTGGTGATTGGCAGGAGGTGGCAACTGCCTGATTTGTTTGTTCTGACTTGACTAGTCAGATATCATGGACATTGTGAGGATATTCCAGGCTTTGTGGCTGACCAGCTGTAGTTTGGACCTGGGCCCAATGTACCTCCTTGTGGGGTGCGGTGATAAAATTGGCCCATTCCTGGCCAAGATAGTCTGGAGGTCATTGAGAGTGGGGTCTTCCTGGACCCCTAAAGAGGCATTGTACAACATGGTTGTATGACCACTCCTGAAACTGGACTGACCTGGACTGACTGACCAACTACAGACCCGTGTCTAACCTGCCTTTTGTAGGTAAGGTTATTGAGAAGGTGGTCGCACTGCAGTTGGATGACCATTTATCCACCCACAGTGCCTATGATACTCTCAAGTCTGGATTTTGGAAAAGGCATAGCACTGAGATAGCCCTTGTTCGGTGCTTAATGATCTCCTAATAGCAAGGGATCGGAGATCTTGTTCCATCTTGGTTCTCCTGGATCTCTCTGGAACATTTGACACTGTAGACCATGGTGTACTGTTGGAGCATCTGTGGTTCATCTGTGGACTGTCGGTATGGTCCTCAGATGGTTTCAATCTTTCTTGAGGGTAGGATGCAGAGGTGGTCACTGATTTATTCCTTTGACCCACTCCTATCCCACGGGTACAGCAGGGTTCCATTTTGCCACCTATGTTGTTTGCAGTTTACATGCTGCTGTTGGGAGACATTATTAGATGGTATGGTCTGAGTTTTCACTGCTATGCAGATGTTATTTAGCTGTACATGTCTTGTGCACCCAAATGAGATGATGTCCTCTGTGTTTAACAGCTGCTCATCCAAATCCATGATTGGATGAGTGCCAGCTGGTTGCAGTTGTACCAGACTAAAACCAAGGTACTGGTTGTGGACCCAGATCATTGGGAGGTGGGTCTGTCGGCTAGATGACCCTCTGGACTTTTGCTAGTAGGTATCCAACTGACAACCTCAGACCAGGTACGTAACCTGGGCATTATTTTAATGATGGCTTGACCCTGAAATCTCAGGTTTCTGCCGTTGTCAGAACCTCATTTTACCATCTGAAGAATATCACCCAGGTGAAACACCTGGTTCCTCCTGATGATCTTCCAACACTGGTTCACGCCTTTGTAACCTCCGCCTTGACTACTGTAATACCCTTTACCTAGGGCTACCGGAGATTGATATTCGCTGCCTGCAGCTGGTGCAGAATCGGCTGACAGGCTGTTGACTGGTACTTCTAGAACCAGTCATATTATGCTTGTGCTCCAAGAACTGCACTGGCTGCCAGTTCAGTGGTGGATCACCTTCAAGGTCGGTCTTCTGACCTATAAAGCCCTACACAAACAGGGACCTTGCTCTTGCAAGATCTTCTGTGTCCCTATTTCCCTTCCGCCCTCTCCACCTCCACTAATGAGGGATTGCTAGAGATTCCTAGGGTGTGATTAAAGACATCTGGGGCTTGAGCCTTTGCATTTGTGGCCCCCTACCCTGTGAAACTCTCTATCTCATCGAGTGAGAGAGTGCCTGATCGTCAGAGATTTAAATCAGCTCTCAAAGCCCATCTTTTAGCCTGGCTTTTCCCAAGACTTTGTTTGACCGATATTTTTATATGGAGAAAGTTAAGGATTTTAATATCTGATATAAATTTTATTAGTTTGTTAATTTATGTTTTAATGGTCCACATATGTGTACATGTGTCTGATTGATGTACAAGCGCCTTGATCGCTGGAAAGGTGCTTTTATAAATAAACTTTCTTTGCTTTACCATCCTACAGAGCTTGGTGTCATTCACAAAAATGCAGATCTTGCCCATTATGCAGGTCTCCAGAATCACTTATGAACACATTAAAGAACACTGAACCAAGTACCAAGCCCTGTGGAACTCCGCTGGTGACTTCCCTAAATCTGAGAGCTGCCCCAACTATCACCCTTGAGCGAGAGATACCCTTGTGTGGGAAGCAAACAAGGACCAGACAGAACAGTGAAGTAGGGGTTATTGTATTTGGTCACATTGTTTTCTGTGACTTGTGGGGGATGGGAGGAGGGAGGAGGGCTGCAGAGGGAGGGACGAGGCAGGAAGTTTGCAAGTGTACCAGCTCTGATTGGTGGGCAGTGTGTTTGCCAGGTTGCAGCCAGCCAATAGGGTGGCTGTAATCTCCATATACTACTCACAACCACTAATGATCTCTTGTGTGAGCAACCCTGAAGTGTGAGTGCCAAAAGCAGAAGTGTGGCATCTGACCTAGTAACATTGGAGGATGTCTGCAGGATGTCTGCAGGGAGGACTGTAGGCCACAGGTCACACTACACAAAGGACAGTAGGCAAGGTAAGAGTGAAAGTAAGTGGGGTTTCCATAGGAATTGCAGTTGTTACCTAGCTGGGGTCTGTCTCCAGAAGGAACTCTGCTAGGGCTGCAGTTAGTCCTTTGTAGGCTAGGCCTACAATTAGCAAAACAGTAAGGGAGGTCTGAGGGAGGGCAGCTGTCTCATTGCTAGTGGGCCACAGCTACTCTCTGTCTAGGGTCAGCCTAAAGGGGAGTCAGCAGGTAGGAGTTTCAGTTGGAAGGCATATAGTTCACACCTAGGTTAGTAGGGCTCTCAGTTACTCCCTCATCTGGGGTCAGCCTAAAGGTAGTTAGCAGGCAAGAAACTCAGTAGGAAGGCTGACAGTGCATACCTAAGGAACAAGCAGGCAGCTAGGCATCAAAGCTGTTATTGTGGTAGTCAACTGGAAAGGAAGGAGTGCAGCTCTTCAGCCACCCCATCTGTGTCCTAATTGATTAAATGTGGAAGGGTCATTGCCTTTAAACCACCCTTATCCAGGTCCAGAGTTTAAGTTCCCCAAGGATAAAGGGATAGCTAGTGTATTACTAAGGAGTGCCTAGAACATATTATGTGAAGAGGGGCATGCAGTGGGGGGTAGGGTGGCAAGTAGGGTTTAGATACGTGAGGTAGGTAAAATGTTTATTTGTTCTACCTAAGTCATTACAAAATTCACATAAATATAATTCATACACAATTAAATTTTACAAATATGAAACATCTTAACACTGTGTAAACCTTGTTACTAAATTTTCATTCAAGCAATTTATCAACAATCGTTTATGACCAATGCTTAACAGGCAAGCTAAAGATTCAAGGATTTCATATATCTATACAGTCTATCCTGTATGTGCAGGTCCTCGTTGTTAAGTAAATGCTTAACCAGTTGATCTGAGGAGAAACGAAAGGTAGCTAATATCAGAGCCAACCGCTTCTTTTTATTTCAAATTGTGGACAATGTAATAATATGTATTTTAGTTGTCTACTAGTCCCATGTGACAACTACAGTTTGGGCTACTAGTATCCCATCTTCTTGATCGTGAAAATGTATCTTGCTTTATAAAGCTCAAATCTGTATCTGGTTAGTGTGACGAGACAGCCAGTTCTGAGTGCTGTATTATATTTTTTAATATAAAATGTATTAATGTTGCTGCTGAAAATTAAATGCTCTAGGAATGACCTCTCTCATTCCCCAATTTTAGCTGACAGATGCAGGCCAAGAGAACTGCTGATAGCATTGTATCACACACACTCAGTCTTTAAGAGACAATGTGTTACTGGAAGACTTTTATTAAGGATCCTGTTTCTCTGAGCTAATTACAGAGTTGTTAAGTTAATTTTGTTAAGAGAGAAATCATAAACTAGGTTTATCACATTAAAATAAGGAAGCTAGTATGTTAGATAGAGGCATAAGGTTGTAAATGACCCTATGAAGCCTGTGTGAAGAGGGTACAGCATGAGATCAAAAGAGGTGTCATTGAAACTTGAGTTATGCTAAGGTTGTAGAATTAATACATCCTGTATAGCTGTATAGTATAGATTAATAAAAGTACATCCTGTGGTTACATAAAAATATATTTTTGTTAGATATTTGACCAGAGGAGGGGCTGGATGACTTAATCAAAAGGGTTGGCCAATACTGCTTGAAAAGATTATTCTCTTTCACTATAGAGATGCATTTGTATCTGACACTGACTAAGGAAACATCTGAACACTGAAAACAGGTATTTAGAAAGCTAGACAAACTCTAAATATAGTTGTAGGAATTGCACTGTTTTAAACTTAAAGATATGTATGTCTTGTGTTATAAGAGTTCTGTATTGTATGTTTGACATATTATTATATATTTTAGTAAAACTCTAATTTTAGAGCAAACCTGGTCTGTCTTTGAATTGCTTTCCTTTCTAAGAAATATTTATGGTTCAGCAGACATAGCTTGTATGGTGGTACCAAACTGGAAACAGAAGCATTTTAAATCTGAGGTCTTTATTAAGTTTTAAGGGTTCATCTCTGAATACCTGGTTAGGTGCCTGTAGGCAAAGATATCTGGCCCCCAAGACAGATATATCTGAGCCTGTGCACTGGGTATGCTAGCAAGAGGTTACAGTTTGAATCCTCCAGAACTGAGACGAAAGGTTGATCCGAATCACAAAAACAGACAAGAGGTTACCTTGTCTGTTACACTGTTCACAAGATCTGCCCAGAAGTTGGCACTTTGGGAGTAGAGGGCCTGATGTGCTGAGTGAATTTGTGACAGATTGGTTGGCAACGGTGGCATAATTTTGGTATCACAAGCTTTATTGTTCTGTCAGCAGAGACCGTAAGATCTCTTGCAAAGAAAGAAAAGAGTTTTATTTTAAAAAGAAAACAGAACTATATATCACTTGGTGTACAGTCAAGTTCCTACCTATTTTATTTTTTTCTAAAGTGCAAAGTCAGAGTAGCAGTAGTTAGGAAAGATGGTGTCCTACTACAGCAGGCACACTGCAGAACAGTTAAAACAGTTGTGCGAGGACAGAGGAGTCCTGTTCGAGGTGAAAGCCAGTAAGCAGAACCTCATAGAGGCCCTGATGGTAGCAGATACCCAGAGCAGGGAGTCACAGACCATGACTGAAAGGGATCAGACCTCGAGTGTGGCAGAACTAGTGGCCAGTGAGGGGTCCCAAGCCGATGGAGGACAGCAGGGCCACTGTCAGTGAAGGGCCACAGCAGCAGGGATGAGTCGCCAGTATCCTGAATCCAGAAGTTCTCAGGTTGTAACTTGAGTTGCGAGATGGAGCTGGAGTCCCAGGAGAGGAGCAGCAAGAGAAGCGAGATGACCGTGAAGCAGAGTGAGAATGCAGAGAGGCAGAGCAACAACAGAGGAAGGCAGACCGTGAGGAGCACGAGCACCAGTGAGATGCAGAGAAGAAGAGAATGAGAATGCTGAGATGCAGACCGTGAGGAGCAGGAGTGCCAGAGGCAACATGAGCTGAGAAGATGCGACTCCAACCAGCAGCACCAGAGCAGGTAAGTGGCTTGGGTTTTACTGGGACTGCAGGACTGGGTTATAAATTGAACTCTAAATTAATAGCTGAGTTTATGGAAGGAGAGGACATAGATGCCTTTTTAAATTCTTTTGAAAAGTTTGTATTCAGGCTAAAATTCCTAGAAAGTCCTGGAGCGTTCAGCTGTCCCCTACTTGCCGGAAAAGCTCGGGATGCATTGGGTCACATGGACAATAAAGACAGTGATGATTACAGCAAGTTAAAAGCTGCACTACTGAAAAAGTTTGAATTAGCTGCTGAATCATACTGAGCTAAATTCTGTAAGCTCAGGAGAAGCCCTGATATGAGCTATGAGGAGCTAGCCACGAAACAATGTCAGTTTTTAAATGTTGGTGGAAGGAATTGAGGCAAACACTGTTGATAAAATTGAAAATGTGATTTTATTAGAACAGTTTTATTGGGCATGCCCAGCAGAGTTAAATATCTGGCTAGAGGACTGAGATCCAAAAACAGTGGAAGAGGCTGCTGAACTCTTGGACTGCTATACCAAGAGCAGACCTGCTCTGAGAGTGAATGGGCGGTGTGGCAGTGCAGAAAGAGAAAAGCATGCCTTCAGGGCAGCTAAAACCCTCACTGCCTCCACAAAACCAGTTAGCCCTAGGTTTCCAAGAAAAGATTTCTCTGAAGTAAGAAATGCTTGTTGGTTATGTAAAGAAACTGGGCATATTGCCAGACAGTGTCCAAGAAGGGCAAGCAATATATGCAAAGTAGTACCAGAAAAGAAGTGGGCTGTTTGTGTGTTCCTGAGAGCATGCCAGTGAACATGAAAGAACACATGCACCCAGTCATGGTAAATGGCGACAGACGAGGGGTTAAGGGACACAGGGCATCCCTGACATTGGTGAAAGGGGATCTAGTACAGCCTGGTCAGCTTATCCCAAACAAATCGTGACTGTACAGGACTTTGCCAGTGAAGCTAAAACATTGCCACTGGCCAGTGTTCTCCTGGACTGGGGTGAAACAGGGGAACTGTGCAACAGGTGGCTGTAGCTAAAATGTTAGCAGTAGATGTGATCCTGGGTAACAATCTTCAACAGGGGATGGTATGTGCAGTTACCATAGCCAAGTGGCAAGGGAAAATAGTAGTTCCCTGAACCCCACAGAAACCAGTGTGGAAACCACGGAGAGTCTGGTTCTCCAGCCTGTGTCTCCAGATGGGGAGACTGATAAAAAGGGGTAATAATTTCCTGGTAGTGAGTGACCACACAGCTATGGAAGGTTACTCCAAAGAGGGAGGGTGACCAGTTGTCAGAAGGTTGGGATTGACAGTAATCCTGAGGACCCTGATGCTAGTGCTAGGGACCCTAGTTTAGTGACTGACGGGACTTGTCCCATGCCTTGGGACTGTGTGAGGGTTTGCAGCTGCTCAGAGGGGTGACCCTAGTTTAGAGAAGCTGAGGGCTTGGGCAGACTCTGAGGGCACACAGGAGGTGACGGCAGACATAAGGTTTATTGTGAAAATGGACTTATGTTTACACAGGCAGTACAGACAGAGGGAGGGATGCTAGGCAGGCAGCTTGTCATTTCTCAGGGGTATCGTGAGCAGTTGCTCAAAATTGCACATGATATTCCCTTGTCTGGTCATCTGGGAATTGCACAAACTACACAGCGGTTGGCCCAGAATTTCATTGGCCAAACTTCACCCAGCAGGTGAAGGAGATTGCAGGTCTTGTCACCAGTGCCAAGAAATAGGGAAGGCGGGCAAGAAACCCTAGCCGCCTCTGATCCCCTTACCCATAGTGGAGGAGCCATTCCAGAAGATGGAATGGATATTGTGGGACCTTTAAATACCCCAGCCCCTCAGGAAGAGATTCATCCTGACTGTGGTGGATTATGCCACCCGGTACCCAGAGGAGTCACCCTGTCCTCACTGAGGACAGACAAAGTGGCAGATGCCTTACTTGGCATTTTCTCCCATGTTGGGTTTCCACAGGAGGTAATCACCAATCGAGGGGTTCCTTCATGTCAGACCTGATGAAATGTTTATAGGAGAAGTGTGGGTGGTGCAGAGATGCACAACATTGTATCACCCACAAGTCAATGGACTTGTGGAATGTTTCAATGGTACCCTAAAGTCAATGCTCCAGGCGTTTTCTGAACAGCATGGAGGGACTGGGAGAAATATCTTCCCACCTGTTGTTTGCATACAGGAGGTGCCCCAAGAGTCAAAAAGAGGTGTCATTGAAACTTGAGTTATGCTAAGGTTGCAGAATTAATACATCCTGTATAGCTGTATAGTATAGATTAATAAAATTACATCCTGTGGTTGTATAAAATATATTTTTGTTAGATATTTGACCAGAGGAGGGCTGGATGACTTCATCAAAAGGGATTGACTAATACTGCTTGAAAAGATTATTCTCTTTCACTATAGAGATAGATTTGTATCTGACACTGACTAAGGAAACATCTGATCACTGAAAACAGGTATTTAGAAAGCTAGACAAAATCTAAATATAGTTGTAGGAATTGCACTGTTTTAAACCTTGTTTTGTTTAAAGATATGTATGTCTTGTATTATAAGAATTCTGTGTTGTATGTTTGACATATTATTATATATTTTAGTAAAAACTCTAATTTTAGAGCAAACCTGGTCTGTCTTTGAATTGCTTTCCTTTGCTAAGAAATATTTATGGTTCAGCTTGTATGGTGGTACCAAACTGGAAACAGAAGCATTTTAAATCTGAAGTCTTTACTAAGTTTTAAGGGTTCATCTCTGAATACCTGGTTAGATGCCCGTGAGGCAAAGATATCTGGCCCTCGAAGACAGATATATCTGAGCCTGTGCATTGGGTATGCTAGCAAGAGGTTACAGTTTGAATCCCTCCAGAACTGAGACCAAAGGTTGATCTGAACTCACAAAACAGACAAGAGGGTTACCTTGACTGTACATCTGTTCACAAGACTGCGCCTCAGAGGTTGGCACTTTGGGGAGTAGAGGGCCTGACCTGCTGAGTGAATTTGTGACAGTTAGCACTCTCCTTTGTTCGGGATTTCTGAAAATAGTTAAATATGGCTCTAATTTATGATCTGTCTTTATTATTTTATACCATTTGAAATTATGTAGATTGTTAATTCTTGCAAGATCTCAATCAACAGTATCATCTCTTAACCTAAACTTTACCATTTGTTTAATTTGAGGAAATGGAAGTTTGTGCATTTCATATAGTGAATTTCTAGCCCCAAGGGAAGAAATAGATTGTGAATGTTTTCATTACATTGGTGTAAATCCCATGCCATGATACTTTATTTGTTCTTCAAGACACATCCGACGAGTTGGTTATCATGAAGAAGAAATAGCCATGATGTAAATATAATTTTTCTTTCTGTGGCAAGGTACTCAAAGGAAGCTGACCCAACTCTCTTCTTAGAATTTCTGCAGGTACTGACTGCTGAACTTTCAGAAGGTACCTATATATTTTATTTATTTCTATTTCTAAAGTTTTTATGTTGGATGGAGTCTAAATTTCAATAGCATGTAGGATTTCCGCCTTTATCTCAGCATTAATTACCGTAAGTAATCCTAATATGGAAGATTGCCCCATTCTACTATGGAATGTTTTGAATGCCATAAAAGATTATTTTAACTTTGGTAACATAATTTTTACATGTAAAGTCCATGATAAGTTATTCGCAAATCTGAACCCCAAATAATCGTAATATGCTGTCGTAACTACTTTAATCCTATCAATATATAGAGTATATTGTTTACTAGACCTATTCCCAAACACAGCTATATTTGTTTTTCCCATATTTATTACCAGTTTGTCTTTTACATAATTCTGAAAATGGGTAACCTTCCTCTGAAGGCCCAACAAAGAAGTCAAAATCAGAACCACATCATTCATGTATGCTAATAAAATAATTGCATGCTGATCTATTTTTGGTGAATGGAAATCAGGATTGTCCAGAGACTTAAGAATTGAGTTTATATGGATGTTGAACAAAATGGAGCTATCAAGCAACCCTGCCACACTCTAAGTTTGAACTAATTGTAGTTTTAAGTTCATCATGATCATATTTAACCCTTAGCCATGTGCTATCGTGAAGTCTTATTACTATATCTAGTAGATCTCGAGGAATATCATAACTTTCTAGCTTTCCATAATATCTTTCTACTTATGGAATCAAAAGCGGTTCTTAGATCGATAAAGCAGCAGAATAATTTAAGTTTTTAATTGTCACATATTTCTATGTAAGATGATTTAGAACAAAACCATGTTGTATAGTTGAATGATTCTCTCTAAACCCATTTTGTCTTTCCAATATTAGATTACTAATTTCTGCCCACTGCTGTAATTGATCTAAGATAACTCAGCAAAAATCTTTGTGAAGCATCATGAAGGTTTATTGGCCTATACATGGCTGGATTATTTGTATTTCTTTAAAAATGGAACAAATTATACTACCCTTCCAGGAATCAGAAAATGATCTTCCTGTATGCAATGGTTAAAGAATATATGCAAAACTGGGATCCACCAGTAACTGAATGTTTTATATATATCTGCCCAGATTCTATCAGGTCCTGTTGGGCTTTATTACTGGATACTTTATCTATGTATGCTTTTTATTTCCCTCTTGTTTATGTAGAAGGCTTTTGGATAACATTTATCTGTATCATTTGTAATAGTGAACTGCCTGTCTTCTTCCTCTGGCAGAAGTACAACTTTCCAAAGTGAACTTCCCAATTTAAAGGGTGATAGCTGCTTCGATCATATTTGCATATTTAGCACGCCTTGCTTACTAGGGTCCAAAATTGTTTGGTATCATTCTTTATTATTGCTTTCCTTAGCTTTCCCACATAACCACGTAGTATTTGGTTCTTTCCAATTTAATAATTTTTATAATCTATCCTTGCTTTATTTAGTATTTTATTGGTATCTTTTGATCCCATTTTTTCTTTTACAAATAAGACCATTTAATTTCTTCTTTTTGTTGTTACAATTAAAGTTAAACCAAGTATAATTCCTTTTTCTGTAATGAAGCTGAATAGCAGAAAGGTTTTATATAGAAATTTGTATAATTCCACAATACTGTAATCTCTCCATGGTTCATCTCTGCTAGATTATTTTTGAGGTTTGATAAATATTCTGCATTCATATTCTGCATGAAAAAGTGTCAGGTTGCTTGATAGCTCCATTTTTGTTCAACATCTATATAAACTCAATTTTAAGTCTCTGGACAATCCTGATTTCCATTCACCAAAAGATATTTCTTCAAATTTCATAATTTCATTCCCTTGCCAATGTATTCTTTTGAGGTTTGATAAATATTCTGCATTTGATATTTCTTCAAATTTCATCATTTCAGTTCCTTGCCAATGTTTTCTTTTAATATTAATTATCTCAATTCCTTGTATGTCTGAAGAAACATTTTGATTATCTCATTAAATGTCCCCAGTCCCATGTTGTTGTTACTGGTAAATGAGTCGATTCTGTTTTTATTTGAATTTCTAAGTCCAATATGGTGGCTGAAGCATCCAAATTGCCCCAGACTAAATCTATACAAGATGAACCTAGGGGTCTATGTAGGTGTAATCACCTCTATGTCCCTACTTGTTCTGCCATTATAAACACAAAATGTAGGCAGTTCATAATTTCTATCAATAATTTCCAATTTTGTTTACTTGTTTTATCCCATGAGTTCTCTATAGAGGATAGATTTTATTAATGACATTTATTCCTTTTAAATAGTCACAGTCAATGTATCCTTTTAAGTTACATTGATATACTCTAGCATTAACATCCCTTTGTATTGTTATTGAAAATTGTTCATAAGTGTCTGTTATTTCTCTCTATCAATTTAAACAATGTCCAATAATCTCCCTATTAATTTTTCTTTAGGAGAAATATAAATATTAACCAATATAGCTTTTATCCTGTCATTTAAAATCTTAAGGAATTGAAATTTTCTAAGTGAACTTTTATCTCTGTGACTATGCAATTAAGGGCAGTTTCTATGAACGTGACCAGACCTGCCATGGGTCTCCCATTTTATTATATTTTATCACTGGAATAGCAAAACTGGAATGGCTAGGTAATAATGGAGGATTATCCACCATCATCCAAGTCTCCTGCAGACATATTATATCTGTTTTCATAAGGAACTGTTTAAGTTCCTGGTCTCACAACTTGGAAATCAGGCCCTCTATATTCCATGTTAATATGACCAGCTTTTTCCTCCTGTATGGGTCCTATATGTCAATCTGTTTTAGTGCTCCAGTGTGGCAAATCTGTTACAGGTTGTTAGAGATGTGTTCTCCTCATACCTGATATTTTATTTTGAGATGTGTCTCCAAAAACTGACTCTGTGTTAGTTAAATAAATTGTATACTTATCTAGGATGTATGACTCCTGCAACACTAGAGCTGCCATTTGGCTTGAATGGAAAGTTATGTCAATTTGTGGGTATTTCAAATAGATGAATGAATGTGAATATATTTTAATAACTTCTATTAATGTTAACACTCAGGGCACAGGAAAGAAAATCATCTATATCTCTTTGATTGGAGCCAATAGATTTATTCTTTTCAGACTTTCACCCAAAACGTGATAGGGTTTTGGTTTCCAAGAATTTGCCTTTTTCTTATTTTGCTCATTGATTACTTTAGTGAGATTCTGCAGCCATTCTTTATCTTTCTTTTCTTTCATTTGTATTTCTTTTGGTTGGGCTAAATCAAAATTGACATTTGTGACAAAAGATGGCACCAGTTGAGGTGGGTAAACATAAATACCCTTCTCATATAGTATCCTTTTTGAGTCCAGATTCTCTGAGCTATACCATAAGATTGGCAATATATCAGGACAAAGTTTTTATACTCCTTATTTGGGGGCTTATGGTAAATATCTCATTGGCTTGTTCATTCAAGTGTAATAGATTTAGAACCCAATCTGCTAGACTGGGTCTTGTTTCATGACCCAAACTATGAATGCCATACATCACTATTAAATATTCTTCCTTTGGAGCTATAACTGCTCTTATAAAATGGAGATGATATAATTCTCCAAATGCAAAGTTCTGATTGTATAAAACACATCACATGACCAGGCGTATATCAAAGCACGACTGCACACTTGCACTTTTAC
Organism: Neoceratodus forsteri; assembly: GCA_016271365.2. Classification (NCBI taxonomy): domain Eukaryota; kingdom Metazoa; phylum Chordata; order Ceratodontiformes; family Ceratodontidae; genus Neoceratodus; species Neoceratodus forsteri. Next base: position 1,102,512,759 of record CM028133.1, read on the forward strand.
CCACCTCCAAAACAATTTTTCCATTCTGTAAGATAGATAACTCACTCTATGATGTGCGGTTGCATCTGATATATACACGCCTTGGGTGGTTGATGCACTCGGCCTGCGAGCCTCATGCATACAATACACACCAAGGCGGTGATATCAGAGCTCGACCACACACCTAAGAGTGGGTTATCTATTACTTGTTGGGCTTTAACAGGTTTCTATTTCCTGCCTGTGTAACTCCTCAATGTGTGGCTCCAATAAAGTACCTTTGTCTTCTCTACCTCCTTTATACCAGTACATACAGTTTTACAAACAGGAGATTGTTGGTACAGGTATCTGTTTGTATTTGAGGAAGGTCATGAACCAACCTGATTTTGGGCATTTCATTAAAGTCTTTTCCTTTGTATTTTTGTCTGTATCATTCTTGTTTTAGCTCTTATTCGACTTTTTACATTTACTTTTGATGTATTCGATTTATTTGATTGTTTCTTTACTTTCTTTCCTTTTTAATTTTTTGAGTTAAGACTTCTAATTCTATTATAGACTCTGTTCCTTTTGAAAAGGTGGGGTAAATTAATTTGATTTGCTTTATTTCTTTTTGTTGTCCATTGTCATACAAAGTGCCTTCAGTTGTTAATGAATCAGTAATGGGTTTCTCTTGTTTTGTATTAAGGATATCTAATACTGCCTTGCTGTAGGCTACTTTGCTTCTCAAACTCTCACTATGCCCTTTAATATCCATATATTTTCCAGTAGTATCACATTTGCCAGATATTGGTTTTAACTGCCTCTAATAATTCTGGGAGAGGACTGAATTCATGGCACTATCTCTAGGTGTTATGCTATCCTTCTCCACAGATTCTAAGTTTGGTGCAGTAACCTGCCCTTCTACTGGCTGCCTGGGAGGGAGAGAATTGTGGTGAAGATGATAAGGCACTTAAAGAGTCATTAGTTATAGCCAATTGGTTCAGATTTTGTAGAGTTTGTTCCAGTTCCTTTAATGTTTTACTAGCTCTCTGAACATTTCATTTCTCAACCAAACCTTCCCTAAGTAATCTGCCTTCAATACTCTTCCGTTCCTTTGTACTTTAGGGTACTCCTTAGACTTTAAGACATGTTTTTAACCTCAAGTCCACAGGTTTCCACTACTTGAAAATCATTAGAATGGGGTTTAATTGGTGAGTTTAACCGCATATCCATCTCATTAGAGGAGTCGAAATCTGGGTCAAATGAGATCATAGGAACCAATGGTTGTACATAAGAATCAGCTGAGCTTATGGACTCTCAGTCCAACTATTGGCACTGTAGTCTTCTAGTGTGATCATTTGTTGATCAATTTCATTAAATACTGAGGAATAAAATTCCCACTCACAACATCTTGCATATTTTTCTTCAAGATCTCCTCAATTACATTATACTCACTTGAGATAACAGGAGTTGAGCAAGCTCTGTTAATATGAGGAGACCTTTTAAGAAAGGATGTGATTTTAGGCTGATGGTTCATTACCTTCCTTTTTGTGTCTCTTTTATTTCAAACTCCTCTGGCTCTCCGCTTACTATTCTTTTACTCTTGACTTTCCTGTTAAACCTCGGTTTAGGGGAGCTATCAGTCCGCTTCTTGTGTGCACCAGTTATGAAGCACCCTCATGTCAATTAAATTTGCTTGAAAGCAAATCAGTCTATAACCTGATTTGAATACAACCTGTTTAACTTGTCAGATTTAGACAGGTATATTTATCCTACAAATTAGAGTAACCAGAATAAATTAAATACAATATATGACACACTACAGCTAATATGTCTTAGTTCCAATCATAAAACTTGAGTACAATTGGGAACTAGTAAATATCAATAAAGTTATGTTCATATATAGCTATAAAGTATCTTTAAAAAATAAAAATCTGAAATCAATTGAATGTGCAATAACAAATATGTCCAGTCTATTGTTTCTTGACAGTGTCTTCTGTTGTCCCAGAGATTTCAAAATTTCAGATCAGGGTGGAAATAGAGTACTTAACTGAGTCTTCCTTAGCACAGGCAGAAAATCATTACAGTGGACCAGATATCTTGAATATAAGACCAACTGTCCAAATGAAATGAAAGTCCAGGTTAAAATGCAAGTCCCAAAAAATGAACTCATAACTGGGAACAGCACTATCTCCACAGGCTGAAGACCACTTGCAGCTTCTCTGGATAGCTTTAACTGTGTGCACAGCTTATGACAAGGTAGTTTATCCACTAAAATAAAAAGCAGAGAACAAGTAAAATTTACTTCTGTTCTTGCTTTTAAATACACTTAGAAACTTCTAAAACTTCTAAAAATATACTTTGAATCCAGAGCGTTCTTTCAACAGAAAGAGGTAACTAGCAGCTTTCTAGCAAAACCTATGGCAATACTTAGTTAAACTAGTTATACCAAAACAGTATACTACATACAAAAATGTTAAACACAAAAACACTTTATATATTCTAAAACCTTTGCCCTTCTTAAAATAATGATATAATATGGTTTGCAAATACAGGATGCAAATAAAATAAAGGTTAAATAAAGATTTTTTTTAAATAACTTACTGATTTCAGCACAATTCCAACACGTAGGACCAGGCTGTTTTCATTGTAAATGGCCTAGGACCAGGACAAGCCATAAATTCTATATTTATACAACTTTACTAAGATGTTAAACCATTTAGCCATCAAGCTACTAAGGTACCATCTCGCTGAGAAACCATAGATATAAGTTTCAAGCAGTAGCAAAATATAATAGTACGATGGCTTGGAGAAGCTGCACAAACCTGCACATGTTTCCGGAGGTCCGCAGTTACTGAAATTCCAACCAGGTATACTATATGCAAGCTATTGAGCTATTGAATGTAGGAACCAATTTAATGTATCACTTTTATACAAAAGCCATTGGGTAAAACAGATAGTTGGAAGCCTCACGCTTGACTGGATCTGCCACCTCCTCACTTGCTGGGATTGCAGTCAACAAGCTAGCTGCGAGGACCCAGGAATATTTACTTAAATCCACCAGCACCAAGCCCATGTTAAATGTGCTAAACATGCACAGCAATCAGTCAATGAGCTAATTGATCAGTTGTCCCATAATCCACTCATCTAATCAGATAATCAGCTCCAAAGGATAAATCACCCGCTAGTTATTAAGATAGTTGTTATGCTCCAACAGGTGCACTTCAAGTAAATTTCATTCCTATGCAAGATATTCTAATTTTGACTTTAACAAGACAACAAAGGAAAAGGGTTGAAGTGTTTAGAAGTATTTAAATATAAAGTAAATCACAAGTGCCCGGTAGTTCTACATTAACCCTTTAACCACGATTTCTTTGTGAATCCTTCAGGAGTCAAGTTTTAACCCTTTGTGTAGCTTAAATGCAAGAAACCTTCCTTTGCTTCCTTAAAACCTGATAAGCACATCCAAAGTGTATCAAAACATATTGATGAGAAAATAAAATACATACTAAATCTTTTCTTTTAACACCGAAAGAGGGCAATGGTGGCTAAGTCTAATGATGCACACACACAATGAGGGCATTGGTATAGCATTAGTGTTAATGATAGCATGGGACTAATATCACACTGAGTAAATTTAAAATATATAAAAATAGGCTCAGTAAAAATAGAGAAATGAAAAGATCCACAAAGTCTAAATATAGAGCTGAATGCTTGAAGCAACAGTCTTTTCCTTCGGGATATCCTCCTTAGAGTGTTGCTGCGGTCAGTCCAAATGACCGCTTGCTTCCAGCAGTCCTGCTTTAGTCCTGCTTTAACTCCACCACAGTGGGTGATCCACACCAGCCTTCTACCCCCATCTGAGGTCTTTTCACCTGTTGGAACAAAACACAAGACACTATGGAGGAACCCTGGCATGGTACATATAAGAAATTCTGGTAAGGGAACAAGCGCTTGAGGCAACGGTGGTATAGCTGTTATAAAATAAAACTAGTAAAGTTCCCCTACTTCTCTGCTTCCTCCACAAGGCAGAGAGTGATGTACAGCACAACCTCCACCTTCAACCACTCAATTCAGACCTCTCAAAGCTGAGGTGAAACAAGGGTTGTAGAGTTCAGGGGTTGTGGGGCAGCAGTGTTTCTAGGAGCCCTGGGAGATGGGGAGATGTCTGGTTTGAAGGTGTATTGGAAAGCTGAGGCAGTGGTGTATCAAAACAAGGGAGGAGACAAAGTGGAGGTAAGGATGGGAGAGGCAGAGAGGTTACAGGGCCTGGAGGCAGGCAGGAAAGAGAAACAGGAGGGGTGCCATTGCAGGTACTGGGACCATGTAGGGAGGAAGGAAGGAGGAAAGAGTAGGCAGGCTCCCAGAGTCCATCTCCCAGTGGTGAAGAAGGCCTCAGGTGGAGGGATGGATGTAAGGGTAAGGGAATGGGCAAGGCATGGTGGGAGGGTGTCAGTTGAGCACCTCCAGAGGTACTGCGTGCAGAACAGATTTCTCCCGCTGACAGAGGGAACAGGAGAAACTTGGAGGGATGCATTTAGAATGTGGTGTTGAGGGAAGGAGGCAGAGGAGGACTGCAAGGATGGAAGGGAGAGGGGTGAGAGAGAAGAGTTCAGGTGAGAGGCGGTCAGGTGGGTGAAGTTGGGAAGGGGTGCGGGAAGGGTGAGAGGTGTCAGGCCAGAGGCGAGGCAGAAGGGAAGGTGGGAGTACCAAGGGTGCTGATGGTCAGGTAGAGGGGTTGGGACAGAGGCAGCTGCTGCAAGGGTCGAAGGGGAGTGCAAGATGGGCAGGAAGGAAAGAGGGCAGACAGTAGTAGGCAGTAGCAGAGGGAGGAGGATGGGGCTAGGAAGGTGAGGGAGGAGGTGGTGATCTTGGGGATTCAATAGTAAAGGGTGTGTGGGGGAGGGTCCTGTACAGACCATAGGAGGGTAGAATAACCCATGGATGACAGCGAGGGAAGTGGGATCTCTGATTGCTAAGTACACGGGCAAGAGGATGGGCAGCCTCATGTAATAGTACACGGGTACAAATGACCTTGCAGGATGTGAGTTGGGGGGTGCAAGAGAGGTTCAGGAGGTAGGGAAGATCTGCAATGAGCTAAGGAGTTTGGTAGCCTCTCAGAGGTGCTAACAGTCCAAAGGGTTGGCACTGCAAGGAAAGTTAGAATTGGGGAATTCAAAGTATGGCTCAATGTAGAAGAAAAAACAACAAATATGTTGCAGGTGATACCTTTATTGACTAGCAAAATTATTTCTGAGACTTGCTTTAGAGATATACTTTTTCTTCAGGTCAAGTCAATGTATGGCTAAGAGAGTAGTGTAAGGTGGAGGGGTATGGGATAGTTGGTGACTGGGGAGGGACCTGGGAGAACAAGAACCTGTATGCACCTGACAGATTACCTTTAAGTAACAAGGGCACAAGGGTTCTGAAGGGCAAGCTGGAGGAATTCATGGGGAAAAACCTCAGTTGAAACTGACCGAGGGACAGCAGTGCACAGTACCCTCAGGTGTCTGGTGGAGGAGGCCAATAGGCCTCCCAAGCAGGAAGAATAGTGAGGAACTTGTGGAAAAGGGGGATGAGGAAAGAGAGACTGGTGAAGGGGGAGGAGGGAGGCGACACTGAGTGAAGGGCAGCCCAAGTCACATTTAAGGGTGGTGTCTCTGAACACCAGAAGCCTTGGAAGCAAGATAGCTGAGATGCAGGTGCTGATGTGTGATGGAGAGGTGGACATAACAGCCATCAGAGAGACATAGGCCACACAGAACCATGAGTGGGACCTGGCAGTCCCCAGGTATAAAATGTATAGGAGCGATAGGAAACAGGAGTTGGGGGAGGGCTCTGTATATGAAAGAGGGTATAACTTGTACATAGAAACATAGACAATGACAGCCGAAAAATACCAGCGGTCCATCCAGTCTGCCCAAGTTCCCTTATAATCTCCGGAACCTACTGTTCCTCCAAGGGTACTAACCCTCCCGTCCCTCTCTTATTCTCCTCCTCGGTCCTGCTGCCACCCTGGTAACCAGGGGAACGTCAGTCTGCCTGTGGTGGTTTGGACAATACAAGCTAACTCCAGTTCTAGGGAGAAGTGCTGCTGCATGCATTCCAGAGTGGATTCATGTCACAGGGTGTCATGGAGCCCACTAGGAAGAGGGCTTACTGGACCTGGTCTTGTCCAACTGTGAGCATGTTCAGGAGGTAAAGGTGGAAGCGCTCTTCCAGGAAGTGACCATCACATGGCGTAATTCCACCTGGATATAGGCAGAAGGATGGTCAGGACCCAGACATGGGTTTCAGAATTCAGCAAGGCTGACTTTGCTGGCCAGCTGGCGAGTGGTAGCGCCATTGCTTGTGATGCCAATGACCCAGGTTCAGGAGCAAATCTGGGCTATTGGAGGGCTGGCCGGGGAGGAGTACAAGCATCTGTAGACTTCTCTCTCTCTGGGTGGGAGGTGGGCAGAGCTCTGAAGCTTGCCTGGCTTCTAGTGGAAGCTGGGAAGGCAGCTCGCCAAGAAGGTTGGGAGATGTGGCAGATGGTGCATGTCGTGACAGAGGTGTGTGGCATGCCCCATGACATCATTGCTTGTCGCCATCTCTCCAGGGATGAAAAACAGAGGAAAAGCCAGCGGCAGGATGACAATGAGCACCTGCAGGCCCTGCACCAGACCAGTTGGGCACACTGAACAGAACTGGATCCTGTTCTGCGGCGGGCATGAGGAACCCTGCCATCCCTGCCGGGGACCCGGAGGAAGATGGCTTTCATGTACTCCTGGCAGACCTCAGGGCGATGGGGCTGAGGTGTGGTCGGAAGGAAGGCCGACTGGGAGGGCTTAAAAAGGAAAGCTGACTTTAAGAAGATGGGAGAAATTCTGGTAGGACACCTTGGGATCAGAAAGGAGATGGAGGTGGAAACAGAAATGGACCATAATTAGGAGGGACTGATGGAGGCCACTAGTGAGTGTGCCAAAATCAAAAGCAAGAAATCTAAGGCCAAAAAGCCCAGCTGGTTTGGAAAGGAAGTGGCAGATGCAATAACATAAAGAAGGCAGCCTTCTGTAAGTACAACGTACTCCAGAATGAGGAGGACAGGGAGACCTATTATGCTGAATCCTGTAACGAGCAGAGCGGTTACAGAAGCAAAGGCTACACAGAAAGTATGGGTGGCGAGGGAGTAAAATCTGGTGAGAAGGCCTTCTTGAAATATATAAAAGAGAATAGGTATATGAAAGATGAGATTGCCTGATTTAAAAGGAAGGAGGTTGAGCAGAAGGAAATGAAGAGAACACGGAGGTGCTCTAAAATGCACTGCCCCATGTTCACTAGAGAGAAGGATGACCAGTGTCACATGGGAGCAGGGGGTGGGGACAGGGATGGGTGGAGTCACGGATGGCGTGAATAGAGGTAGACAGGGTGCATAAGGACCTAAAGGTCCTGAAGACAGACAAGTCCCTAGGGTCAGGCAGTATGCGCCCAAGGGTCGTGAGAAACATAGAAACTGTTGGCAGATAAGAACCGCCAGGCCCATCTAGTCTGCCCGTAAGCCCTCCTCTTGTTTATGGCCTCTAGGTCAATGACATTGTCCTCTTCTTCCCACTTCTAGGGTTCCCTTATTTCTGTCCCATGCATGTTTAAATCCCTCCACTGTGCTTGCTCCCACCACCTCCTGTGGCAGACTATTCCATGCGACCATCACCATCTCCACGAAGAAAAACTTCCTCACATTTCCCTTAACCTTCCAATTTCATATCATGCCCCTTGTTCTTGTACTCTTCCTATATTGGAAGATTTTGCCCCTGCACCTTGTTTGTGCCTTTAATGTACTTGAAAGTTTCTATCATGTCACCCCAATGCCTCCTCTCCTCCACTGAGTACATATTGAGGTCCTTAGTCTTTCCTCTTTGTTTTCTGATGCAAGTCCTGGACCATCTTTGTTGCCCTCCTCAAACTGCCTTGACCCTATCAATGTCCTTTCAGAGATGTGGCCTCCAGAATTGTACACAGTACTCTAGGTGAGGCCTCACTAATGTTGTATACAACAATGGCATCACCATGTCCCTCCTTCTACTAGTGATAACTCTGCCTAAGGAAACTTATGGAGGTGCTAGCGGGCCACCTGGAAGACCTGTTTAACACCTCACTAGAGTCCAAGAATGTGCCCTGGGACTGAAGAACTGCATGTACAGAGCCTCTCCATAAAAGTGGTATAAGGGATGAACCAGGAAGAGAAGTCCTGCCAGACTAATCTGATTGATGCTTTGATTGGGTGACAAGGACTGTAGACAGGGGCTGCGCTGATGTCCTGTATCTGGACTTCAGCAAGACCTTGACTTTGTGCCATGTAGGCCACTGATCAGGAAGCTGGAAGACCTGGGGAGGGGTCAAGCTTGCTAGATGGGTCAAAAACTTGTTGCAGGACAGAAGCCAAAAGGTGGTGGTTAGGGAGGAATTCTTGGAAGCTAGACCAGTGACCAGTGGGGTCCCCAGGGCTTGGTGCTCAGTCCATTGTTGTTGTTTAGGTCTTCGTCAGTGGCATAGTGAATAGCATCAAGGGTAAAATCCACCTATTCATGGATGACACAAAATTCTGTGGGAGAGTGGGCATGGAGGAGGGAGAAAGAACTTAATGAAAACCTGGTGTCATCAAGGCATAGGTAAGGAAGCACAGGCAAACCAGAAGAAGTCATAAAATTCATAAGTAACATTATTATTTTTAACGATAAAATAAAAACAATAAAATTGTGCAGGATAGCTCTTATACAGGCAGTTCAAACAAAACAAAGTCCTTCATCTGAGGGTATATCTAAATCTAAATGTCAATCTCTCTCCTCTCTCTCAACAAAACATTGCTCTCCCTTTATAAGAAGTCTTCTCTGACAATTTATTTCATCATTCTGAGCTTGTAAATTACATATCCTATGTTTCACAAAATGCAACACGATTATTTTTCATTGACTTGCCTTTGACCAGCCAAAGAGTACATTAGTCTTCTTAACAGGTGAAACCAATTAAGACATTCTGTCCCAGGGCTGATCTCCTGCTGACAGTTTTACAATCAAGCTTGTGGAAGTTAAAATACATCTCAGTGTTAACCCATGTGTTCCAGACAAACCCAAATAGCTTTCTGCAGAGTTTTCAATAACATAATTATATACATTTGCAAACCTAAAGATCCCAGTCTTGTATACAGATTTATATATATTTTTTAACCACAGAGAAGCAAGGGAGAAAGAAAAGACAGAAACAGCATGTGAAAGAAGGAGAACACAGGGGAACTGAGGGACCATCAGACTGGACAGTTCTAAAGCTCTACAAGGAAAATTTGATTGTGCAATCAGACAGGCAAGAGACAGACAAGTGACAGACTATGAGGGACAGAATAGATCCTAACTTTTAATTCTCTCTTGTGAACAAATGGGACAGGGTCTTATACAACCCTATCACTTAACCCGCTCTTTAGAGGAATCTGTTTTTTTTTCTTTTAAAAACAGGTTTCCAAACCTTCTATTTCTCTTTAACATTACCTTATAACATTTACAGTTCCTTCCCATCTATATTCTGACTCTGGACTGCACCTAAGCCTATCTCTGATGCATCTGTCTATAACAGAAATTGTTTCTCAGGGTCTGCACTTTTAAAACGGACTGAACATGATGCAGCCTTGATTGCCTGAAAACATCATCACACTCTGGGGACCATTTCACAATACTTGAGTACTATTTTTTCATGAGTTCAGGTGAGGGAGTAGCTAACTGGGCAAAGCTGGAACTAATCTCTTGCAGTAATCAGTCAGCCCTAAAAGTGATATGACATATTTCTTTGTTTTAGGGACTAGATTGTTAGTTACAGCTTCTATTTTGGAAATCTCTGGCTTTACTTCTCTAGTTCCCAAAATAAAATATATTAGCAGATCCACCTTGTAAATGAGCTTGCTCAATGGTGATCGCCTGGATAAATAAAGATTTTGATTGATTGATTGATTGATTGATATAACCCTGGTATCTGGTTTCCTGCATGCTCAGAGCACAGTTGGTACTTTTAATAGTCAGACCTGCATTTTTGGTAGATTGGATAACTGCTCATAGGTGTTCCAGTTGGCTTTTCCAGTCTGGACTGAACACCACACCATCATCCAGGCAGGCAGCACAATAACCAGTGTTAGAGGCTAGAATTCCATCCATGTACCGCTGGAATGTAGCAGGTGCACCATGTAAACCAAACAGCATGGTGGTGAACTGATAGAATTCCACAGGAGTGGTAAATGCAGTTTTGTCTCTGAATTCTTTAGCTAGGGGATTTCCCAACAACCCTTGGTGAGATTGAGGATACTAATGCACTTGACACTTCCCAATCTGTCCATCAAATTATCTATCCTGGGAGAGGATAGCTGTCAAATATAGACACTTGATTGGGAGGAGACCCATCCTTTCTTATGGACCCTGCCAGTAAAATTGCCTCCTTCCTTCCCACCTCTCTAATCCTGGGGAAGATTGGAACATTCCCTCTACTCAGGATTTGGGCAGCACCCATCAGCCACTAAAGCCCCCTCTGTTCCTCAAAGAGCATTAAATGATTTTATGGCTACACATGGGCTCTGTGATCCCTGGCACCTACTTCACCCGTCTCACAGTCTCTTTTCCTTTCACTCTATCATCCACCAATATTGGTCTAGGCTGGATTATGACCTGACTAGTATCCCCTCCTGACCCATGTTTGCCAGGTGGGAACTGAACCAATCATTCTTTCTGACCATTCATCGGTTTGGGTGGTTCTTTCTTCTATCCCGGAAATGCAAAAGATAAGTCATGGAAGCTCAACACTCAGCTATTAAAGACAAAACCACCATTTCCAAAATCCAATCCTCCATCCAGACCTTTAAGGATATTAATAAGGGCTCAGTTCAGAGAGAATATCATATATGGTGTGCACTTAAATATTACCTTCGTGGAGAGTTAATCAAGATAGCCTCCAGGAGGAAGAGTGTAAGGGAGAAAGAAGGTCTGTCCTTCTAACTCAAATAAGGGTGGCTGAGTTGTCTTTCTGATCTTCCACTCCCGATTCTCTGTAGGATCTATTAGATCACAGGAATAAATATGCAGATCTCATAAGAGAAAAGGCAAAGTACACTCTTTGAAAACTAAGACCACCTTTATAGACCAAGGTGATAAGGCTGGCAAACTTTTAGCTCTTCATCTCCATAAAGTAAATAGTTCTAGACTTATACCCTCCATTCAGGCCTCAGATGGTTCTACCAAAACGGCTTCTAGAGACGTTTTCAAAAAATTTTACCGTTTCTTGTATGGCAAAAGAGCCTGTCCGGTAACCCCCAGGACATAGATGCCTACCTAGACTCTCTTGCTCTTCCCTGTTTAACTGCTCCTCAACAACTCTCCGTGACAGAATCTATCACCCTGAAGGAGGTGGAGGATGAAATTCAAGAGCTAGCCCCAGACAAAGAGCCTGGTCCTGATGGTTTCCCCTCAACTTTTACAAAATTTTTGTCAAAGAGTTAGCCCTTTACTGCTCAAACTATATCAATACTTGCTCACGGCTGACCTTTTAGATCCCTTACTATTAGAGGTGACTATCATTCTTCTTTTAAAACCCGATAAGCCCCACACAACCCGGCCAGCTATAGACCGATTTCCCTCTTAAATTGTGATATTAAGATCTTGACCAAGTTACTCGCTTTGCATATCAGGAAGGTTTGGTCTCACCTTCTTAGCCCTGAGCAAGTGGGGTTCATCCCAGATTGAACGTCCAGGATCACCTCAAGAAACTCACTCATATATTTCAGGGAACCCGCTCTTCCCAAATTCCAATGACTCTGATCTCGGCTAAATGCCGAAAAGGCCTTTGATAGAGTGGACTGGGAGTTTCGTTGTGAGAAGAATGGGCTTCCTTCTCTCTTCATTCAGTGGATCCAGGCTATACATTTTTCCCCTCGGCTAAGATTTATTGTAATGGAGTATTTTCTCCCATTTTCTCTTTACATGGGTATATGACAGGGATGTCCCTTTCCTTTCTTTTCAATCTTTATTTGGAACCCTCCTTCATCATATTAAGTTGTCACCCCATATACAAGGGATTTCAGTGCTTAACCACACTCTTCCCTCTCTGCCTATGCGGATGACATTCTTCTGCCTTTAGAACACCCTGCAACTTCTCTGAAATATTTATTGAAGGTAATAGCCAAATATAGCTCTCTCTCCAACTATAAACTCAACCTCACTAAAAACGAAATGTTCCCTTAAAACATTTTACTCACAGAGCCAACTTTAGTCACTATGACATTAAATGATCCCCCATTCACTCAAATATTTAGGTATTTTTCTCTCCACTGACCATGCTGTCACCAAGAAGTTGAATCTTGATGATCTGGTGGTCACTCTCAACAAGATATTTTTAGGTGGGAATCTCTCCCACTATCTTTATGGGGACGTATTAATATCATAAAGATGAATGTCCTCCCAAGGATCTTTTATCCATTATTCATGCTGAACATCTGGCTCCCCTGTCATTCTTTCAGAATATCCACTCTCTCAATTCCTGATTTATCTGGTTGCATAAGCTACCTAGATGCTCTTTCATTAAACTGAGTCTTCCCAAAGAGTTGGGTGGTCTCTGTCTCCCCAATTTCCTCTTATATTATTGGGCTAGCCACTTTGTCAAGCTTGGCAAATGGCTTTCTAACTCTGCAGAGGAGTATAATCCTATGTGGTTAAAACTTGAAACTCAGCTCTTAAAGCAACACCATCTCTATTCTTCTGCTGTGTATTATCTCCCTTGAAAGTCTTACCTGATCCAATTCACCATTCAGTTGTTGGGACTTTGCTTAAGGTGCTTTCTCAATGTTGTTCCTTCCACAAGATATCCCTATGCCAGGATTTTGCTCAACCTCTAGTTCTTAACCCTAACATTAAGATAGGTGGCTCACACATCTCACTTATTTTGCTCCCCACTATGAAATCTCATGGTAGCAGACCTTTACTCCCCTGTTTCCCTTCTCTCATCTCCCAACATCCTAGAGAAATATAACCTAGCTCTGATGCACATCTTCAAGATCTTCCAGCTGAAATACTTAATTGCCTGAACTTTTGGTACTTCCCTCAATCTTCTAAGTGACAACCTATCATGGACAGCTTCCATGAGTTATCCTCCAAACCCCAGTGTCTGTCCCTTTATATGCCTACCTCTAATCTATTGACCACTCTGATCCTTTACCTGGTTCTAAAGCATGAACTCTCTCTTACCGAGGTAATCATTGATTGGGCTAAAGTCTGACAGGACCTCCATATTTATAATTCCCAAGATAAGTTCCAGCTCACTCAATATCACATCTTAAACAATTTATACTATACTCCTGTCAAACTAGCCAACATTGGACACCTTTCTAGTTCCACCTGCACTAGATGCAGTAAGAGACAAGGCACTTGCTACACATTTTTGGCACTGTGATAAAGTCTGCCCTGTGGCACATAATTCTATCCAGACTGGATCCTATATTGGGTCTGGAAGACCTTTACAGTGGAGATCTGTATCTTAGGTATATACACCAATATAAGGGTTACGGAACGTAAATATCATATGGCTCTCATTTCCATGGTGGTTAAGAAATTAGTGCTTAAACACTGGAGGATCAATCAACTGTATCCTATAATGAATGGCTGAGTGACCTTTCAGCCTGTTTCAGGACTGACTGCCTGCTTGCAAGCTCTCGTAATAGATTTACTCTGTTTGATAAAAGATGGAGCAAACTTTAGGCTTTATATCTGCACTAATGACTCTGGCCTGAGACTCCGATGCATATTTTATAATCTGAATAATTTCTTCACAACCTTAGGGCCACTCTGGAGTGGGGGTTGTTGGGGAGGGGCGAGGGGAGAGGTAGTTAATTTTTCCTATTGTATTGTCACAATACTCCATTATGTTGTTGTTTTATTTGTTTCTACAGAATCAAAAAGATGCTGAATTAAAAAATATATATAGACACATTATTCGTTTCCTAAAATCAAGGCAGATTTTTACACCCTCTTTTGTATTTACAATCACCATTGATGATGACCAAACACTTTTCAATTTGTCAGTGATACCCATCCTCTTTCATTTTGGTATCTCCTTAATCATGTCTGCTCTTCACCTCTCTGGTAATCTCAGTGTCTGTAACCCCTTGTTGCCGGGTTACTAGAATCTCAGTAAGACCTAGAGGTAGGCAGGGAAGGCAGCTTGTGAAACTCCAGTTAAATGGGTTTCACACTGTCTCACTCTGTTCTCAGTCTCAGCTGAGGCTGAGGGATGACATCACCAATAGAACTATCGCAGCTGCATAAGCCACATTGGAATCTGCAGCAGAGGGAGTGAGATAGAACGTTGGGAGTTTTCAAAGTCAGTCTCCTGTGTGCTTTCAAGCAGGAAGGAGTCTCCTGCTTGCCCTCAAACAGGAAGGAGTCTCCGGTTTGTTTTGAAGCAAGAAGGTCAGTGTCCAGTGTTCAAGTGGTAGAGACCGCTGTTTGGTTTCAGTGCCCCCCTCCGGGGGAGTAAAAAGTAAAGTATCCCCATGTAGATTCCAGGGGCAATCCCTAATTTCTGCTGAAGAAGAAAGCTGCCTATTACAGTTTCAGTTTGTGCTTGTAAAGTGGAAAGAGTTGTACTTTGCCTGTGGGGCACCTGCAACCAAAGGGTGAGTGTTTGCTCTAATATGAGAGGGCAAAATGTGTTTCTTCAGCCTGGGAAATGTGAAGAAATCTGGGATTTGACTACTATTTGGGAGGCCTATTGTACTAGGACAAACAAATGGAGTAGGTTCAAAAGCTAAAGTCTGTGTGAATTCAAGTAATATTGTAGAAGGGGTGCAACAGTTCATCCACCATTTAATCTACATTTCGAAGTTTCAGTTTGTCCAGAGAAATGGCCGGGTATGGGCTGGGGGGCTGGAGGTGGGACGCCCCATCTTTAGTAACCAGGTCCACCCCACGGATTTCCTGCTGTGATTGCTACTTGCCTCGCAGCGCTAACAGTGATGAGGGAAGTACCCAGACGTGGGTCAAATGGAAAATCTCTCAGGAGTCGCAGACTTCAGTGGTGTGGGAGCCACAACAAGGGTAAAGAAAATTCTTTGTGAGATGGGAGTCAGAAGAAGCAAATGGAAATCTCTCTAGGGTCGCAGACTCTAAGTGGTGGGGAGCCACAACAAGTAAAATGGGTTCATTCTTCCAGTGGACCATCAGTCAAGTGGCCGGCAGGGGAGCCGGCAGTCAGGCTGTGTACCCAAAGCATGCAAGTCCAGGCTGTGTGCCTGGTGGGTCCAGAGCCTGAAAACAGTAGAAATTGGTTCATTCTTCCATTGGACCGCCTTTGTAGTCTCTAATCTGCATTGTCAGTAAACGAGCTCCCCATGGGGGTCCATCTATGCTTTGTTGTGTTCAGCTAGTTATGAATAAAAGCCACACTGAAAATCCCATTCCTGGTTCTGGACATTACAGTTATTGCTTCCTGTGTTTGGATTTACTTGATGCCCCCTGTGCAGAGTAGCTAAACCTAGGTCCCTTGTGCCAGGTAACCTCATCCTCCCGAACCCAGGTCCCCACCAGGTATTGCTGCCAGTGCCAACAGCATGCCACCTGTCATTTTGGCAAAAGGCAGGGGTGGGGTTACAAAAATGGAGGCACCGCTGGATTTGTTCTGGAAAGAAGGTGCTTGGGCAAGGGCTAGAGTTTTGGCTATCTGGCAGTGGGTAGCCCAAAAAGCTGAAGCAATTTCCTAGTGTGTTGCTGTGTGCTGTGAATCTTGTGCTGCTGTTTAAAAATGCCAACTGTTTACCAAGGAGCTGTAAAGCCAAAGAGTGTGCCCTTTGTCCTGCATCATCAAAATTGTTTACAGTGTTTTTGTCATGCTTTTAAATGAATTCTGTGATGACTTCCGTGACGCCATGCACTGAAAAGCAGCTAGGTCGTGGAGCTCCCTCTGGAAAAAGATAAACTGCCTCTAATTTACAACCTACAACCATACCTAAAATAAATCATTGCTAGCAGGAGGCAGCAAAATGCCTAGAAAAGAGGAGATGCCATTCATAAATCCCCAAGCGCCTGGATGGGGAGAGATCCCAAGAAGAAGATTCAGAGAGCGGAGACTCAAGGGCCTCCTCTGCTTCAGGCCATAGCAACAGTCAGGCTGACTGGGTCCCACTCCATTCTACAGAGACAAATATCTCAAATGCTAGCAGAGATCCGCGACTTTAGAAAGGAAATGCGATCGACTGCCACTGCCCTCCGCACCAACTTAAGTAAAATGGAAAAAGGGCAAAACGATTAGAGGAACAGCTGACAACTACTGACAAAAGAGTCGAAGAGGCCGAACGTGCTATCGTAAATTACATACACAATTGAAAGGTCTGCAGGATCGGCAGAAGACGAGAGAGCAGAAGTCAACGAAATAACATCCGACTCTCAGATCTCCCAGAGGATGTAGAAGGCACCAAATCATACCATTCACCCAGAAACTGCTAAGAGAAACTTTAAAATTACCGGAGGAGATTACACTGGAGATGGAAAGAGTGCACCGCATAAGCGGTCCTAAGCTCGGCTGGCACTCATCCCTTGCACTTCTAATAAAGTTTCTCAGGCACCAGGAGAAGGAAAGGTGCTCCATACGGCCTGGAGACTGGGGATGGTTAGTTACGGATCTCATAGGCTCTACCTGGAAAATGATTTAGCTCCGGGTAATGGCTTGCAGAAGGACCTACATTCCGATCATGAGGGTACTTAAAGCGGCAGGTGTGCGATTTAGAACACTATACCCTCCAGAATACTGATCCAGTTTAAAGAAGGGCCCTTACGCTCGACAACGCAACTGCAGCAATCGCTGAACTCAAATCAAGGAAGATGGAGGTTCCCAGCAGCCCCTGGAGCAGAAACGCCAATCGCATCCAAACTGGCCCAGAAAGTATGGAATGTCAGCCAGCGAGACTCTCAACGCCGCAAGGCGCAGAAGCCATACAATCGATAAATACGCTGAAATCCAGAACCAGAAGCATACCGGGAGCGAGACGACTGCACCAGACACCGAGACCTGAACGGAGTGCAAGTATTAGCTGGACTCTGTTTATAGACTCGATTGAAATAATGTAAAATAGTTAAGATCCAGTGAAATTAAAGCAATGTGAAGAAATGTCCTGATCCGAGGGGAGGAAGGAGGGATGGGCTGGGAGTCGGATGGGGAGGGGTGGGGGAGTCTGAGCACGGGAGGGTTGGCTGTGGTGGATGCACCTGGGGGTTCCTGTAGGAGGTGGGGCTGGTTGGGGTTCATAGGAGGGGTGTGGGGTTGCTGAGCGGCTGGTGAGTTGTGGCATGCTGGAGCTGCTTGAGCTGTTGGGGTGACTCAGATATGGTGGGGTATGTGCTAACTGGCTGGTCACTGCAAACATGCAACGAATCGCCTTCATGATGGCCAGAAGAATGCAGAGGCGGGAAGGAGGGGGGGGCTCCAAGGAACCTGTAGGCAGAGGCAAGATAGCATTAGGAAGACCCATAATAGATAGAAGTAGGTATATGGGACACACCTGTTGGGGAAGAAGAATCCGTGATGGCTCCTCCTTATGAACCGTTAGACAAGGCTAGAGGCGCATGTTAGTTCCCAGGCCTTGAACAAGGTTGTAGCTCGAGTTGGAACAAGTGTGCAGCGCCAGAGGAAATAGAGCAGATTTGGATTATGTGTCGTGATGGGAAGATCATGTGCTTGGAGATCGAGTGACGTGGGCATGCAATCGGATGGGCAGTCATTGCTTCCTCTGCAATTGAATGAAGGCTGTGAATGTAGACCAGCTTCCACAGTTGGATATTGATGCTGAATGAAGGAAGAGTTTGAGGGGAAGGAAGAGGGGGAGTCCTCCAGGGCGTGAGGATAGACACAACGAAGGAGGGCCAAACTTAGACACGTAAGGGCTGGAATGCGAGGTCCGGTTTGAAGAAGTGAGAGGGCAGCCACTTATTTTCCTCTGGGCTCCTCGGTAGCTTAGATCTCCAGTACTGGGGAGAAGAGTCACTGGATTCCTTACCACTAATAGCGACCAGGGTACTCCCTACATGTAGTCGGGGAGACATTGAGGGCTATACAAGGAAATGGAAAGGTATGGGTGTTCTCTGTCAGCAAGCCTACATTACAGGGATAAGAATAGGTACCGATGAAGGTGAGGGAGGGATGGGGCAAAGAACGGAAACATTGAGAAAATGGATGAAAGGGGAGGGGAGAAGAAGCGGAGACAGTGGAACAGATAGGAAGCACTAATCCAAGGCACAGGACAGGAAACAGATACAGAAGCCTGTAATGGATTGTCAGAGATAATGATTTATAGAGGTACCTGGAGAGGTTAAGGGGGCTGGAGGGTGGGGGGACATATACATTTAGAGAATAAGACTGGACCAACTGAAGCAATTTATACCAGTCAAGACACAGTGGGTGGGGACAAATGGGCCCATCCCCACAATCCTGGACGGGTGGGGACCCTCTGCCCACTGGAGACGGACGGGTGTTCTCTCCCACTTCTGTGCTATGAATGGGGACCCACTGGGATGGGCGGTGACATCGCCGGATGGCTATAGCGATGCAGCACAGGGAACATTTCTGGGAACCCGTGCTAACTGCCCTCGTTGAGGGAATTAGGTAAATCTGCTATACCTCATGTACGAGAAGCTTTTTGGAGGGCGGTGAGAGCTATGGAAAGCCCCCATGGGGGACAGTGTCACGCTTGCTCCTGGTGGAACTGGTGATGGAGTGGAAGAAGCGGAACTGCTGGTGGGACATACTCATCTAGGGCAGCAGTGGATAACCATCCCATTCACTCAGATGAACTCCCTTTCAGTCACTTAAAAAATCCGAGGGAGCCCGCGACACTGCCATGACGGTCACCTACCCCACTTACCTTTTCCTATAGGTATGCTGATACCTAAGGCCCAGAACAAAAAGGGCTGCCAAGGTAGGGTTATATCCCTGCCACTAGATCAGGCTTGGCCCGATTGATGGAAGTGCCAATTGACGTTGATTTGACCATGTTGGTCACTAGGTGGTATATTGTACCTCAGTTATATGTTGTCTTATATATGTTGTTCTGTTGGTGTTGTTTCAGATATTACAAAGTCACCAAACTCACACAATATAAAGTATGGTTACAAGCCCAATATAGGTCTGGGGGCTGTCCTGTGGGAGCAGGAGGCCGGCACTAAGCTTAATAAAACCCCAAACAATGTATACTCCTGGGCTAAAATTATTATCCCTGAACATTAAAGGTCTTGCCTCACCCATTAAAAGGACAAGAGTATTAGCTTACATTAAAAGATCAAAATCAGACTTAGTTTTCCTACAAGAAACACATATGAGTCCGGCTGAACATGCCAAATTAGCTAGATTATGCAGAGGGCAAGTATTTCACCTTCTTGCAAAGATGGTAGAAGAAGAGGGTAGCTATTATTGTATCTTCAAGACACCCCATTCCAAGCGGAAACAACCTGGTCCGACCCAGAAGGCCGACAAATAATCACACAAGGGAAGATAAATGATACAGACATAACACTCGTAAATGTTTACCTACCACCAGGCATTACAGTTCCAAATTTAGGCCATTACTGACAAGATAATTCTAGAAGACTAGGGGCATCCTTTTAATGGTGGGCGATTTCAACCTAACCTTAGACCCCCGGGTGGACTCCACTAGTAGGAAACTCCAGAAGCAAACAGCTACCCAAAAGTTTTCAGGAGGTTTGTGTCAGAGATGGGTTGGTGTGACATATGGAGGAGATTACATCCAAATACAAAAACTACTCATTTTATTCCTGGTACATCACCTACTCCGAATTGACTATGCTTACACCCAAATAGAAAACCTGGGTACCATACAGAATGCCCAATATGGGGATATCTCGATTTCAGATCACGCTCCCTTGATGACCTATTGGGATCTGGGCCTACAACGAGAAACACGAGTGGCTACTAAACCCATTTCACCTCCAATCAAAAAATTTAGGAATTCATCTCAGATAAAATTACAGAAATCCTCATAGATAACCCCCTCATGACTCCACTCCATCAATACACTGGCATACAATCAAAGCAGTCCTTAGGGGACATATAATCAAATATACAGTGGAGCTAGGGAGGCAGCGTAAGGAACAAAGGACCAATTTAGAGGACACCTTCACTTTCTCCAGATGGCACATCAGCAAGGGGATGAATCCATCTTACCCCAGTTACAACAAACCAAACGGGAGTTAGATGTATTCGTCCAACAACAAACTGAAATCGCTTAATGTACCTGAGGCAAAGATTCTACAGGTGGGCCCACGAGCAACGCGCTGCTCGCCTACCAAAACGCAAACAAAAGAAGGGTGCAATAATAGCATCTGTTAGGCACCCCGTGAGGCCAACCGCTTTAAATTACATGATATTGTGGACGCCTTTACAACATTTTATAAAACTCTCTATACCCCTGAGAGTGTGTCATCTGAGGCTCAGATAAAGGAGTACTTAGATGCAACCACACTTCCATCACTTACAGAGGTGCACAGGGAAACCTTGATGGAACCCATTACCATGCCAGAGATAATGCAAGCCTTAGCTAAATCTAAATCAATGAAAGCCCTGGGCCAGACGGTTATAGATGGAATTCTACAAGGCCGTGAAAGCTCAAATCACCCCTTCACTTTTATCGGTCTTTAACTCTGTGCTAGAAGGAGAACCCCACCTCAATCATGGTCCTATGCAACCATTTCTGTGATACCCAAACCAGGTAAAACCCCAAAATTGCGCCTCCTATAGACCAATATCTGTACTTAACCAAGACTATAAATATTCATGAGTATACTGGCACATCGTATGGACCAGATACTTCCATTAATAATACATAAAGACCAAACGGGATTTGTAAGAGCCGAACAACCATGGATAGCATCAAAAGATCCCTATATATAGTGTACCAGATGCAAAATGCTGGAGATCCGACAGTCCTAGTAAGCCTTGATGCAGAAAAGGCTTTCTACAGGGTCACCTGGCCCTTCCTATATCAAACCCTAAATAAGTTTGGATTTCCCTTCCTTTGTTCAAGCCCTCCAGAACATATACTCTGCTCCACAAGCTTGTGTGAAGGTGAGCAGGCATCATTCGAGTATTTCCACTTCATAGAGGCACCAGACAGGATGCCCTCTATCATCTTTATTATTTGCCATGGTTATCAAACCTTTAGCACAGCAACTTCGGAGTCCCAACGAATCCAGGGATCAAGATAGGAAACGTTGAACATCGCACCTCCTTATATGCAGCTGATATACTCCTATATCTCCAGAACCCTGACCAAACTATTCCGCCATGAGATGGGTGTTAGACTCTTATAGTTCAGTGTCAGGCTATAAGCTGAACTTTACTAAGATGGAAATTCTACCTTCCACTACACCCCTACGCAAAAGATCCGAGATATCCTGCCGGGTAGATGGGACCTACAGAAGCTGAAGTACCTGGGCATTTATATACCACAGGACGCCACAAAATATTATAAGCAAAACTATGAGCCATTTGTCACACAACTGAAGCAGGATCTACAGACTTGGGCAACTATGCCGTTAAACCTTTCCAGGAGAGTAGATTTAATCAGAATGATAACCTTACCGAGGGCTTTATATCTGTTCCAAAGCATCCCTTTATGTGTACCACTAAAAACCTTTCATGAAATAGACCACCTGATAAGGAACTATATATGGAGCACGCCAAAACCTTGGGTTCACCTAAAGGTACTCTCCTCCCCGTCAATATGGAGGCATAGCACTCCCTGACCTAAAGCTTTACCAGCAGGCGATTACCCTTATACAAGTAATGGCGACAGACCAGAACCTCCACCCCGCACTGGCTTGAAATAGAAAGGGCTTTGATACATGATCAAGCCTTTCTGGGGGCCATATACTGGCAAGAACCAGGAGAGAGAGCTCTACTGACCACCAATCCTTGGTTAATGGCGCCAATTTAAAATTGGTATTTGCTTAAAAAAATACAAAAGGCTAACGCCTTACCAAGCTCTCATTTGCCGATCTCAAGCCTAACTGACTTCCCCAACAACATAGATAAAGGCTTCCTTAAATGGGAAGGACACGGGCTAAAGTACCTGTTGCAGGTGGTGACACACGGTAATATCTGGTCCTATGCAGAAATGCAAAGAAAGTTTCACCTCTCCACACAGAGATTTTTATCGCTACCTCCAACTGCGACATTACGTGGAGGGTCTCCCAAGAATACTCTGGAACACACAGGGATACCCAGCGTTGATTCAATGTCAAATACAACTAAACACATCAGGGAGGCAAGATCACCTGATCTCATTATATTATCAAACCCTTAACTCACAAAGGAATCCTCATAGATGGTATCCGCACACAGTGGTTCCAGGAAACAGGATATCAACTTTCTCCAGAAGAATGGAAGCAGGCATGTAACCTCTCGGCCGGGTGACTAGCTCGCATCAGTGGCGAGAATTCGCTTGGAAGGTCCTGGTGCGTTATTTTCGATCCCCAGTGGTCACAAGCCATTACTCCCAGATAACACTGCAAAGTGCTGGAGGGATGGAATCACGGCCAACCTGACCCACATTATGTGGGTATGCCTGCCCTCCGGTATTCAACACGCAGCTGGAGGCCCAATTGCAAGAATTTGTAGATCCACAGCTCCAACTGACCCTAGAGATGTTTCTATTTCTCAATTTCCCAAAATACATAGAAGACCTAATACTAGATATCTACTCTCTTTGCTCCTGGCTGCAGCAAAGAAGACAATTACTAGACAATGGTTAACAACAAAAATCCCACAATTCAGGACTGGTGGGATATTACAAAACAGATTTACAATATGGAGAAAATAATCATAGCTTAAATGAACAGGAGAGAATTTACTGATAGATGGACACGTGGCAAATATACTACATGTTGAAAGACACCACCTTTATACCCTAAAATACCTTAAATGGGAACTGCTAAGAGGCACAGATAAGAAATGTGGAAAATCAGAACTGGAGCCCTGGCCTGGCTCTCTGGTCCCTTCTGGAAAGCAGGGTAACAATATATGCATAAAATGGCTTGTAGACATTAGATGGGGCAAAGACTAGGGGGAGGGGCATAATTATTTGGAAATGAGAAGTATGTGAAACTAAATAATTATCGCAACTAGAATGTGACCTGAGACTGGAGGGATATAGAAATAAACAAACTGTGTGTTATCTCCCTGCACCACCTTTCTGGAGAGGAGGAGACTAAGGGGAAACAGACAGGGATAACAGGATACCAAAGGATCTGTCTGACACACACAACCAGTGTCTAACTTCATGGGGATTAGGACCCCTCTTGGAGTAACATAGGAAGAGGGTCAGTCCGTTAGAGGCTTACGGCGCCTCAAACCCAAAAGGAGAATTTTAAATATTAACCCCCAGGCCTAGTGGCTGAAGACACAGACCTATAATACAGTGCAATACCAGTCAGGAACTGTAAGAGTGAAGGACAAAATCTTGCTATGAATGTATATTATAATAGTCTGACAAATAACTCGTACAGTATGGAAATTATGAATGTCTTTATAAGTATGTGAATGTTGGTGACTTATATGTATATAAGTTGAAAACTCAATAAAAGAAGAATTATAAAAAAAAAAAATGAATTCTGTGAAGGAAAGTGTGGAAAACTAGGGGTAGCAACAGAGAAATTATGCCCTGGACGTTTGAAATTCTTTTAAATGAATTCTGTGAAGGAAAGTGTGGAAGACTAGGGGTAGCAACAGAGAAATTATGCCCTGATGTTGGAAATGCTTTCTGTGTAAATGAGAGACTTCAGAGTTAATGGCAATGTTATATGGTTGAAATGGGCTCCTGCCGTGGAGTCAGTTGGAAAAAAAGAAGTATTCTACAGTTTAAATTTGCCTGCTCGACGATCACCGTGAGGAGAGGAGCCCGTGCGAGGAAGAAGAGGCTCATTTGCATGGCATCGTGTGGTTGGTCAGGTTGCCATTAGTCCTGCCCCTCAGCCAGCTCTTCAGAGACTGCCTCAGCATTCGAGAGGAAGACAGAGTGTGCGTGTACTGGCAGTGGAGGAGCATCTCGAGTATTCAAAGCACTGTAAACATTCAAAAATTGACTTTTGAGTTTAAAATCGGGCTCAACCCGCAAATCAATCGTGAAAATAGTGAATTTGGTGGTTAAAATGACGATCGCTAAGACTGCCCGCCGTTTGTGTTCAAGGCCTTCAAAGAACTGGCTGCAGGCCGTTTACCCCATCACAGCAAGTTGCTACTGATCACAGTGAGTAAACCTTCAAAAACTGCTCAAACAGTGATTTTCAGTAATGCCATATAAAATGTGTGTGCAGCAGTGTAGTCGCTTTGCAAGTACCATTGTGTGAAGTCCTGCCAGCAAGTGCAAGTCTGTAAAGCCATTAAATGCGTGCATGGAAGTAAAATTAGCCTCAGTTTAAAGTTTGCAGCCAGAGAGAGACTGTGGGTTGTAGCAAATGCAACACTAGTAGAAGCAGGCAATCCTGAGCTAAAACCTGAAGCTTTTAAGGGACTGTGAATTAAATAAATGTTACCAGCTTGTGAAAAGTCCAAGGAAAATCCTGTAAATGTGTGTAAAGCCAGATCGAGCAAGTTGTGCAGTTTGAGTAAAGTTATCAGTAGATGGTGAAATCGGTTGAGTGGCTTGACCCAGATTCTAAATGTTGATGACAGGAGTGCTGCCCCCCATTACAGGGTGGGGTAGTAAAGTAAACACAGCAGCAGAGGAGCCATTTTACAGCTAAAAGTGTGTTCAATAAAGTGAGACTTTCAGTTACAGTGAACTTTTGTTTATTTTTCTGCAGTTATGGCCTCAGGACCAGCTCATTACCCGGATCATGCCGGGTTGCAGTAACATCATAGATACATAGATACATAGACAGTGTCGGCAGATAAGGGCCTATGGCCCACCTAGTCTGCCCATTTGAGCTTGTAAGTTCAGTTTGTTTTCCTAGAAGTCTATTTCCCTTACCCTGACCTCTAGAATTCCTTTATGTCTATCCCATGCATTCTTAAATCCTGTGATTGTTTCAGCCCCCACCACTTCCTCTGGCAGGGTGTTCCACTTGTCCACCACCCGTTCTGTGAAGAAATTCTTTCTCATGTTTCCTCTGAATCGTCCTCCCTCCAACTTCATCCCATGCCCTCTAGTCCTGAAACATCTTTTTCGCTTAAAATAGTGTTTTCCTGCACCCTGTTCCTCCCTGTAAGATACTTGTATGTCTCTATCATATCCCTCTCTCCTCCTCTCCTCCAGGGAGTACATGTTCAGTTCCTTCAACCTGTCTTCATAGGATTTGTGATGCAACCCATGCACCATCTTTGTTGCCCTCCTCTGAACCTTCTCTACCCTGTCTATGTCCTTACATAGGTATGGTCTCCAGAACTGTACACTGTACTCCAGGTGGGGCCTCACTAGTGTCTTGTATAGCGGAATTATGACCTCCCTTTTCCTGCTGGTGATGCCTGCCTATACATCCCAGCATCCTATTTGCTTTACCTGATGCCTTGTCACACTGTTTCCCTACTTGAGGTCATCAGAGAGATGACAACCCCAAGATCCCTTTCCTGCTTGGTGCATGCTATATCCTCACCCCCAACTGATATATTGTGCCAGGGTTTTTGTGCCCCATATGCATTATCTTGCACTTCTTTGCATTGAATTTCAACTACCAAACCCTTGACCATTCTTCAAGTTTCTGCAGGTCCCTTCTCATTCTGTCTACACCCTCTGGTGTGTCTACAGCAGTAAATAGACCGAGAGATATTGAAAAGTGGTGCTATGGAGGGCAACTGCCTCCTGATGTGGCGATTCCTAATTATCCAGTGCGTGTATGCCAAATATGCTTGAGTGCTGGAAGGGACGCTCTTCATGATTCCTCACTGTGCTGGATGCCTAGAAAAATATGGTTTGTATAAAGCACCTCCAATTCGTTTGGCCCTACATGGACAAAAATTCAGGAATCTGCAGTTGGCAGCACACAGCACCAGGCGGAGCCTGTGGAGGAAGGTCCCTTGGGGGAGTGTGGCACAAAGCTAGAGGGTGCAGAATTAGAGACTGAACCAGAAGTTGAAGTTTTGGATGCTGGATCTCAGAAAGAAAGTTCGGATAAAGCATCAATAGACCCCTGGGTGGGGGCGCCACAGTCTCTTAGGTGAAGATGAGATGCGGAGGCCTTTGAATGGGAGGTGTCGACCTCTGCACCTAGTGATGAGTGGATAGTCTCAGGAGTGAGGATGACTGCTCACTCCTGGGCTCAGATCCTCAGTGAAGAGGAAGATGAGAGGGAACCTATGTGGCCTTGTGAGAAAGGAGCGGGTACACAGCCTCAAGATCTTGCCTCGGAGGAATGTGTTGAAGAAGGTGGTGATGCCACTGCCCTGGCTTTACAGGAGGAAGAAGTCAGGGATCCGTTTTTAATTTCCTTGAGAATGTGAAGCTGGCAGAACCAGGACTGGCCACCCCAAGCCGGGCCAGCGGTCTCAGATTGACCAAAGCAAGTAAAGAGGAGAGACTGGTTCGTAGAAAGGCAAATGAGATCTATGGAATGACCTTTCCTACCTTTCCTGGAAAGTTTGGGAGGAGATTGAGGACTTCAGGAAATCCTGGATCTGGGATGAAGCAATGAAAATGTGCATCCTGGGGCCAACCAGCATGTAAAGAATAGACTGTTCCACGAAAAGTATACCCAGTGGAAGAGAGGCAGGACACTGTTTATGGACAGAGTGGGAATAGTGGACAGAGAGGATGGAAATCTCCCACTGTGTGAGTTATGTGCGCCCAGGACGGGTAATAATTCAAGCCCCTGACCCCGGTACTATTGGCCTCAGTGCAAGGACCTCCCAGCAAATGTGCCCATGCCTACAAAATGGAGAGCCGAGCAGTGGTAGTCAATACTGCCACAATAGACTGTGAAGTGCCCTTATTGATCCATCAATATGAACAACCAGGACTCAGGTGCTCCACATTCATCAGTCTACAGTGTACTGTCCTGTCCAGCAACCATCCGCTGGCCCACCAGATGACTTCAGATCCAGAGAGGACACCAGCCCAGCTGTTTCCTGTTCATCGCCTGGTAATCAGATGGCGTTGGACCAGTTGTTTTCTTTTGTTCCTATTCTAAGGTTCCGTCTCCATTGATGACATCAACCCAGCTGTTTCAGATGTGCCCTCCTGTGGTTCCCGGAAGATGTCCGCCCAGCTGTATCAGAAGAAATGCTGCCAGGGAGAGTCTTCAGCAGGGTGCAGGTTCGTGCAGAGTCTTGTACTACAAAAGGCTGGTAAGTCTGAAACTTTCCTATCTTTATGACATTGCAGTACACACCCTACACTACAGACTTCAAAATGTGTGAACTGTCCTAAAGACTCTCCCCTTCGGGACTTTGGCCTGTTAGAACTGTGCTTCACGGGCTCCAGCCCAGGAGAGACTCTTTATTGGACTAGCCTTTGGGCCTTGTGGTCAGTAGTTGGGACTTTTAGGCACTCCATCCCCCAAATGTATTGTAAATAATGTCATCATTGTATTCTAATGTAAATCCTGTTTTTCTACCTTTTTCTAAAAAAAAATATTTTGGGGATTTTTCAGTGTTTTGTATGGTAAGGGTTTTAGGTAGACTGTGTATGCAGATTAGGAGTGTGTTTTGTCTTTCTTTTTATTTAGTTGTTTAACCAGGTATAGCACACTAAGCTGAAAGCTTTTTACAGGAGCGACCTGGGAGCACAAGGAGGTTAAGTGACTTGCTCAGGGTCACACAGTATGCAAGTGGAAGCTGTGGGATTCAAACCCAGGTCTGGTCTGCTGGATGTCACCAAATTTGCAGCTCAGAGCCTTAGACCACTGCACTATACTGCCTCTTTTTCTTACAGGTGTTCCTGGAAAGACAGAAGAGAGACAAGAAGAGGAGGAGGGCTCATCAGAGTTCCTCGTCAGTGCTTTATTGTTTAGAAATTTAAAGTACTGTGGTGTTATTGTTATGGTTATTGCTGTATTAACCTTTCCTTCCACAGGTGTGGTTGTGGGGGAAGGGAGGAAGTATTCATTTGGTATTTTAATGGTGTGGTTGCAGGTTGCCCAAGGTGGGAGGTCTCAGTTTTTTTTGTTTTGGGAATATTATGTTAGAGGCAGATAGGTTTTCCCTAGAGGGTTAGGGGGATAGACAGGCTGTGGTCCTGAGCGGCCGTAGGGACTGCAGTGCTGATTTATCAGGGCTATGCTCTGGATGGTTCTACCATAGCCACTGGGTGTCCATAGTAAGTGGATAGTGTAGAGGCTGATATGTCAGCTACAGGCATCTAGGCCCTTAGTGTTGCCTGCCTGTGCTTGCACATGGTAGGAGGGGCCTGATCACCCCCCATCAGGTAGCACATAGGGTGGGACTGGGCAGGTGCATAATGACTGGGGACAGTCATTTTCCTAGTCAAGGCGAGTGTAACCCTTGTTACCGGGGTTACTAGAATCCCAGTAAGACCTAGTGGTAGGCAGGGAGGCAGCTTGTGAAACTCCAGTTAAATGGGTTTCACACTGTCTCACTCTGTTCTCAGTCTCAGCTGAGACTGAGAGATGACATCACTAATAGAACTGTCGCAGCTGCATAAGCCACATTGGAATCTGCAGCAGAGGAGTGAGATAGAACGTTGGGAGTTTTCAAAGTCAGTCTCCTGTGAGCTTTCAAGCAGGAAGGAGTCTCCTGCTTGCCCTCAAACAGGATGGGAGTCTCCGGTTTGTTTTGAAGCAAGAAGGTCAGTGTCCAGTGTTCAAGTGGTGGAGACAGCTGTTGGTCTCAGTGCCCCCCTCCCCTCCCGGGGAGTAAAGGAAGTAAAATATCCCCATGTAGATTCCAGGGGCAATCCCTAATTTCTGCTGAAGAAAGAAAGCTGCCTATTACAGTTTCAGTTTGTGCTTGAAAAGTGGAAAGAGTTGTACTTGCCTGTGGGGCACCTGCAACAAAGGGTGAGTGTTTGCTCTAATATGAGAGGGCAAAATGTGTTTCTTCAGCCTGAGAAATGTGAAGAAATCTGGGATTTGGACTACTATTTGGGAGGCCTATAGTACTAGGACAAATAAATGGAGTAGGTTCAAAAGCTAAAGTCTGTGTATAATTCAAAGTAATATTGTAGAGGTGCGACAGTTCATCCACCGTTTAATCTACATTTCCAAGTTTCAGTTTGTCCAGAGAAATGGCGGGTATGGGCTGGGGAGCTGGAGGTGGGAACACCCTCATCTTTAGTAACCAGGTCCACCTCTACGGATATCTGCTGTGATTGCTACTTGCCTGATGCGCTTGGCCAGTGATGAGGGAAGTACCCAGGCGTGGGTAAATGGGAAAATCTCTCTAGGAGTCGCAGACTCTAAGTGAGTGTATGGGAGCCACAACAAGAGTAAAGAAAATTCCCTTTGTGAGATGGGAGTCAGAAGAAGTAAGAAGGAAATCTCTCTCTAGGGATCACAGACTCTAAGTGGTGTGTGGAGCCACAACAAGTAAAATTGGTTCATTCTTCCAGTGGACCGTCAGTCAAGTGGCGGCAGGGGCGGGCCAGTCGGAGCTGTGTACCCAAAGCATGTGCAAGTCCGGGCTGTGTGCCTGGTGGGTCCAAGAGCCTGAAAACAGTAGAAATTGGTTCATTCTTCCAGTGGACGCCTTGTAATCTCTAATCTGCATTGTCAGTAAGCGTAGCCCCATGGGGTCCATCTATCTTGGTTGTGTTCAGCTAATTACGAATAAAAGCCACACTGAAAAATCCCATTCCTGGTTCGGACATTACAGTTATTGCTTCCTGTGCTTGGATTTACTTGGGTGCCCGTGCAGAGTAGCCAAACCTAGGTCCCCTTGTGCCAGGTAACCTCATCCTCCCTGAACCCAGGTCCCCACCAGAGTATTGCTGCCAAGCCAACAGCATACCACCTGTCGTCGTTTGGCAAAAGGCAGGGTGAGGGTTACATGTCTTTGTCTGATAGGGTGAGCATTCTCTGTTACTATTACGTGTTCAACCCCATTTGCAGCCTGCAGTCGGTAAAAGTACTTCTGCAACCCATGCCTGGCCAAGAGTAGCCTCTGGAAACTGGGACTCCCTAACTTGTACACAGACTAGGCAACAGGCCACAAGTTGGCAAAACAATAGGCATTACTCTTTAGCACTTCGGCAAATACTTGGCTCAGAAATCTAAAGGGTTGGGGGTTTGGGGTACAAAATAACATTTATATTTACTCCAGGTTCTGGGAGAGAGAGGTGCTAGGCTACTCTAGGTCTAACTCTGAGGGGGCCCCATAACAATTCACAGTCAGGAAGCCCAGATGCAATATCCACTACTGAAAACGGGATTGTACAGCATGGCTTTATTCAAACAAGTTGGTAAAATGCAGAATGAGGTGGTCCCCAGGTTTGGTACTGTACTCACAGGAGCAAGAGATTTCTCTTGCAGAACAACTGTTTGGGAATTTTACATGTTTTTCCTCACACACACATTTGAACTGTCCATCCCTCTGTACTAGGAATCTCTGGACTGTTACTTTCCAAAAGAGTATATTTTGTGGTAGCTGCTGCACTTAAAACACATTTCAAAATCCTCCTGGCATGAAACATAGAAACATAGAATTTGGCAGATAAGGACTGCTTGGCCCACCCAGTCTGCCCATTTCCCTACCTACTGGATAAGCTGCAGATCCTAGTTAACCAGCAGCCTACTTCTTCCTACCCCCTAGAATTGCCTTATGACTGTCCACATGCATGCAATTCCACCACTGATTTTGACTCCACAACCTCCTCCAGAAGGCCGTTCCATGCATCCACAACCCTCTCTGTGAAAAAATACTTCCTTAAATTACCTCTGAGCAGCCCCCTCTATCTTCAAATTGTGCCCTCTTGTTCTTGCACACTCTTTTTTGAAAGAAGCTACCCTCTTGGACTTTGTTGATTCCTTGAGGTACTTGAAAGTTTCTATCATGTCCCCTCTCCCTCCTTTCCTCGAGGCTATACATATTAAGCTCCTTTCGTTTCTCTTTCATATGTCTTCCGGTGCAGACCCTGCACCATTTTAGTTGCCCTCCTCTGGACAGCTTCCATCCTGTCTGTGTCTTTGCGGAGATTGGGTCTCCAGAACTGCATGCAGTACTCCAGATAGGGTCTCACCAGCTGTCTGTACAGAGGGATAATAACTTCCTGTTTTCTACTGGTGATGCCTCTCCCTATGCATCCCAGTATCCCCCAGCCCTCCTTGCTGCCCTCTCACATTGCTTGCCCACCTTTAGGTCATCTGATATGACTACCCCCAGGCCCCTTTCCATTTTGTTGTTGTTAGTATCTCACCCCCATTGTATACTCTTCCCTGGGTTTTTGTTTCCCAGGTGCATTACCTGCACTTCTTAGCATTGAATCTAAGCTGCCATACATTTGACCATTCCTCTAACCTTGCCAAGTCCTTTTCATCCTTTCCACCCCACCTTGTGCAGCAACTCTGTTGCAGATCTTTATGTCATCTGCAAAGAGACATACTTTTCCTTCCAGTCTCTCTGCAATGTTGCTTATGATGACACCCATTAACATGTCCAGTTTAACCTGGTGCCCATCGTGACCCAGTTAGCTCTGACTGAGGAATAAGCTGAGTTTATGCCCAATTCTACCCCATGCCTGGTCTCTGCCATTCCTTCTGGGCTACACCAAATGGATCCTCAATACACATGGATTGCAGAGGAATCCCAAACTTTAACATTCAGCACATTTTGTGGTGAAAGAGAACCCTGACAGGTGCACTCTAGCCTTATCTCCGGACACATACACCTCAGACCAACCTCCAAGAACAGTCCCATGAACCTGTACTCAAGGGTTTGTTTGTCCCTTTGATACAGACATGAAACATGAAGAAGAAAATATCTCTTCCCTTCACATATGTAGCTTATCATAGCTTCAGAACAGACACCCGTTCTCTCTGGGCATGCTTCAGGATCTTCAGGGATTACCCCTTGCAGCCACAGAAACACAGTCCAAACCACATTTTCTGTGGAAATGACCCACTGGTACTGCAGACAAACAGTCTCCACCACTTCTTCTGGTACTGCTGGGTTTCACAAACTAGGGTGAGAACCTGCGGGGGTCCTTCATCCAGTCTCACAGGAGACTGGCAGGCACCTCCACACTTTGAGCACTGCTGCTCACTCAGAGCTGCACATTGAACCACTGCTGACTACAGACTACACTCTCATCTGAACATTTAAACCCAACCCCTAGCAGCTGACTCCAAAGTGGCTCATGCTGCTGCGACAGTTCTAAATGACATAATCCATTCTCTGCTCAGCCTAGCTGTGTAAACAATGGTGTCATCTGTAAAGGGCTCCTAATAAGTCCTTTACATAGCTGCTCACTACTTGCCTATGGCCAACCTGATGGATTTCTAGTAACCCCAGGGGACTGGGTTGTTACATTCACTGCCAACCAGACAAGCCTTGCTGTCTGCAGCAAAGCGCTATGATCTGCAATGCAGGCCATCTAACCTCTGGGCACCCTACGTGGCAAGGTGGCCAGGTTCACCCTACCTATGCCGAAACTTAAGCAGGGTGCACCAGAGAATAGAGGCCTAAGCATCTCATTGGATCCCACTACACTTTTCACAATTCTAAACTGTAGGCTGCTTTGGAAACATACATATGACATTGCTATGCATTTCCCAAACCTCAGAACTACAAACTCTAAACCTGAAAAGCAGAAAATAGTTAACATGTCCTAGATAAACATTCCTAATGCCCAAAATTACACTAAAAGAGAAGTCAGATGAGCCCTAAACATCCTATTCTTGTCTTCTTTCAGGAATACCTGCATAAGGAAACATTCCAAAACACATCCTGCAAGAAAAAGTCAGTGACCAAAATCTCCCACCAGCAGATACTATCCAATCCCAAAAGATTTTAAAGGGTTTTCTGCAAAGGCGGTACAAAACTATAAAATAAACACATTTACAGTAACATTTAGGGAGGGGTCCCTACAAAGCCCTGGATACTGAAGGAAGAATGTCCTGAGTGCACTAGGCACTCCATGCAAAAGAGTCTCTTTATAGGCTGAAGCCTGCAAAACTGTTCTTGGACAAGCTCAAGGCCTGCTGATGCTGCAGTCCAGATACCAGGAGTGTCTCTTTCGGACTAACAGTTCCATGGACATCTTCACTTATGTTGCACTTTCAATAAACATTAAAGTCAAGAGAAAGTTTACACCTTAGCAGACTCTAGGTGCAGGTTGACAAACTGGATCACCTCTCTGGATCTGGACTGTTCCACATAGAAGATTGATAAATAAGCTGGGTAGGCTCGGGGTGGGTCAGAAGTTGGTCAGCTGGGTGGCAAACTGGTTGACGGGCAGAAAACAGAGAGTGGTGGTAAATGGTATACAGTCAGAAGAGATGCAAGTCACAAGTGGGGTACCTCAGGGATCAGTCCTGGGGCCAGTCCTCTTCAACATCTTCATTAGTGACCTTGCAGATGGACTAGAGGGTAAGGCTTGTCTGTTTGCAGATGACACCAAGATCTGCAACAGAGTAGATGATCCAGATGGGGTGGGCAGAATGAGAAGAGATCTGGATAAACTAGCAGAATGGTCAGAAGAGTGGCAACTGGGATTTAATGCAAAAGTGCAAAATCATGCACATAGGGAAGAGAAACCCTGAAGCCACCTACAGGCTGAGAGGGAGTTGCTAGCAGTCACAAAGGAAGAAAGAGACTTGGGCATCATCATCACTGATGACCTAAAATCATCAAGCAGAAGGTAAGGCTAGGGGGTGTTAGGGTGTATTAGTAGGGGTATCACAAGTCATAAGAGAGGAGGTATTAATCCTCTGTACAAGACACTGGTTAGGCCCCATCTGGAGTACTGCGTGCAGTATTGGAGCCACACCTTCACAAGGACATTAACCAAATTGAGGCAGTCGAGAAGGCAACCAAAATGGTGCAGGGACTGCATCAGAAGACATATGAGGACAGATTAGCGGATCCAATATGTATACCCTTGAGCAAAGGAGGGAGAGAGGTGATATGATCGAGGCATTCAAACACCTTAAGGGCATAAACAAGGTGAAAGAGTCTAACATGTTTAAATATAAGAAAAATAGAAGGACAAGAGGACACAGCATGAGATTAGAGGGAGGCGATTAAGAGGAATGTGAAATTCTTTTTCACAGAAAGGGTGGTGGATGCATGGAACAGCCTACCTCAAGAAGTGGTGGCTATGAATACAGTGCAGGGCTTCAAACAGGCATGGGATAGGCATATGGGAGCAATACAAATGACTATGAATAGATAGGCCACTGACAGAGCAAAGGCCAATGGCACATTTATAAGGTAGAAAAATGGGCAGACTGGATGGGCCTTGCGGTCCTTATCTGCTGTCAACTCTATGTTTCTATGTTTCTATGAAGAAAATCTTTGGATCTGCTGCTCCATACCACCTGCTGAACCTGGTTAGTGCTGGACATGACCTGGATCTTCCAGTAGAGTTGCACCTGCATAGGTCTCCGCTCTTTGGCGCTAGGCCGGAGACATCCACCATTAAAGTTGCACCCTAGTTGATTTGTGCCAGTTCAGATGGGCAGAGCATGCACCTCCACATTGCTGTAGCTATCTTGGCACACATTGCTGACTTAGTGGCACTCAGGGATAGTACTACTCAGGATGGGGGCGTAGACAATAGCCCCATCTGGATGAGCCATTCGCATGTTATGCACTGTTTGTTGATCAGTCTTGTCTATTACTCTGACTGAATTAATGTAGAGAGTTCTGCCAAGCTTTCAAAACTGCAACCTTTCATGACACAATTTGATGTTTACAAACTTGTTCACACTGGGGTCGACATTAGCACTTGCTTCTTCCCATAGCCGTGTAGTTCTGTTTTCTTCAACTTCCTCCCATGTTTGCCTCTCAAAAATGGATAGGTCTGTCCATACATGGCCTCAGCCCTGTGTCTAATTAGATGTTCCTCCTTGCTGCTTTTGGCAGACTCGAGACCCAAAGGCCTGACTTGGGGTGGACAGACCTGGTCAAGCCAGTTACAGATGTTCTGGGTAGGGAAAAAGCAGTCCATTCCTGTAATTTCTACAACTTCTGAGCCCTGAACAGTCTCTTGTGGCTCCTCTGCAATTGGGACCATTGGCAGACCAGTCTCACTGCCAGTTGCCTAATCAACTTGCTCAATTTTGATTGTTCTACAGCTTCCACCCAGAAACTGATGGCTGGTTCAGTCCCAGACAGTCCATTTCTCAGGCATTCAGAGCCTGGTGTCTCCCAGTGCAAAACCTCTTCAATTTCATTTGCTCGACTAAACTCAGACTGGGGCCTGCTGTCCCACGGATCTACTGACTCAGTCTCTGGTATATCTTTGTCCACCTTTTCTGGTGTGAAAAAGATCACTTCTTCCTGCCCTTGCAAGTTACTCTAAGCTGCACCCTTTGAAAACTCTTTAACTAGCTCTTCAGGTTCCAGTTTACTATTAGCCTTTTGCTGCACTGTACAGATTGGGGCCTCTACCAGTGTCCATGTAGGGGTTAAACAAATTGCCTTTGTTTTGCATGTACTTGGTCTCCTTCCATACTGATTCCATACTGCCTTCTGCAGTCCTTGCAGTGTGGTATCATTAGGACGTCCCTTCCTGGCCTCAGGCAAGCCACACAGACATTCACTGGGAAGTTTGGGAGAGCTACATCGTCTGGGGCTCCTTTGCAATTATACATTTGTTTATATTCAGCAAGTTCCCTTTCATGTTGGTTGACCGACACTCTAGCAAGGATGGGTAACCTGTTTTGTGACCTGCCATTTTCTGAAAAACAAACACACAAGTCCCAATTGCTGCTATGCTCTTTGCATTTAGTGCTGGTTCTGACTTAGTACACCTGCACAATTCTATTTGCTTTCCTGTATTGCAGAAACATGCTGCCTGAATTTACACTCTGTTTTAAACACACAATTTTCTTTTCTCTGCATCTTTACTGAAAATGTGGCCTGACTTACTGGTTGGTTTCACACATACACACATATTTTCTGTGGTGTTTTTGCTACTGCACCTCTGCCCAACATAGTTCCTGATGACTTGTTTATTATCTTGCATGGCCATGGAAAACTTTTCTGCGTCTCACACACATTGCTTTAACTTGCAATTGCTCTCTGACTTAACGTTTGCTGTTTCTATGCACAACCTTGCAATTTTTACATTCAGCAAAAAAAAAAAAAAAAAAAAATCAGCACAGTCCTTAAAGTCTTTTCAACTTTCTGAGAACTTTGTTTAGCACTGCCCATGGTTAGACTACAGCTTGTTTGCTTGCTACTGGCTACAGCTACTACAACTCAGTCCATTAGCCCCAACATTTTTGCTTTGCTCAATTCTTGCTGACCTTAGCTTTAGATTTATCCTTTGCTCACAGTTCATCTGTTTACAGGCATTTACTTACTACGAAAGCAACTGGATCCCTCAAGGATGGTTGTCAGCCTGCTACTGAATTTGAGGGATTTTTAGGTCGGTCAGGTTATCGAGCCCACGGCTCAGTACTATACATAGCGGATCGTTGCCTTAGTGGTTGGAAATCGAGAAGCCCGAATTTGCTTTCAAAAGTCCACAAAACAAAGTCCTAAACATTTTCTCCTAAGCAAAGGTTCTCTGCCGCTATTCACTGCTCACACGCTGCACAATCTCCTCCTTGAACACTCCTCTGGCGCTGAGACTCCAGTCAATGATCAGGACTTGGTTGTGTTTGACCAGTAACATGGCACCATGCAAATGATCTCTTTCTCACTCTCCTTCACAACGATTGCTGAGGAGGCAACATTTAAACAACAAACTATCTTTTCCTTGGCTTAAAATGTCAACAGCAAGAGTGCTTTTTGGGCAATTGGACAGTTTTTATACATTTCCACTAGCAACTTCCTCAGTTTTCACAACAAACACCTAAAACTTTCTAGAATATTAGGCAATAATGTTCTCAAAGTCCACAAATACTTTTAACTTTGAAATTTTGACTTACAGTTTTAAGTACTTTGCATGGCAGAGCACACATTGTTCAGAACAACAGTCTTATGTACTTTGCATGCCAGCTTTTCTAGCATACACTCAGCACATTTTTCCACAGAACACACAGGCAGAAAACTTCCTCTCAGAAACACAGGCAGTAAGATCCCTGGATGGCCCTTTACTGGGCACAGCGTTACTTGTCCTTGGCAATGATTCCTGTTATGGGGCACTGCCACCAGACAGAAAGAATATAGACATACCCTCAACATTATCATCTCCCCAAGATCTTTGGACGAGACCCCCAATTTTGAAACCCATGCCCGAGCAAGAGCAATGTCTGAAACTGGGACCCCAATGACTTACACAGACAACAGAAAAGGCCACAA
Organism: Neoceratodus forsteri; assembly: GCA_016271365.2. NCBI lineage: Eukaryota > Metazoa > Chordata > Ceratodontiformes > Ceratodontidae > Neoceratodus > Neoceratodus forsteri. Next base: position 1,102,550,136 of record CM028133.1, read on the forward strand.
GTTGGCAAAACAATAGGCATCACCCTAGCGCTGGGGCAAATACCTGGCTCAACAGTCTAAAGGGGTCAGGTGTTTAGGGTGCAAAATAACATTTATATTTACTCCAGGTTCTGGGAGAGAGGTGCTAAGGCTAAGCTAGGTCTAACTCCGGAGGAAGGCCCCATTACAGTTCACATTCAGGAAGCACAGATGCAATGTCCACTACTGAAAATGGGATTGCAGTACGACTTTATTCACATAAGTTGGTAAAAATGCAGAATGAGGTGGTCCCCAGGTTTGGTACTGTACACATAGGAGTAAGACATTTCTCTTTCCAGAACAACTGTTTGGGCATTTTGAACATATTTGTCCTCACACACACATTTGAACTGTCCATCCCTCTGTACTAGGAATCTCTGGACTTTTACTTTCCAAAAGTGTATATTTTGTATTAGTTGCCACACACTTAAAAACACATTTCAGAATCCTCCTGGTGCGATAACATCCATCAACATGCCCAGTTTAACCTGATGCCCATATGTGAACCAGTTAACCCTGACAGAAGAATAAACTGGTGTCATGCCCAATTCTACCCATGCCCGGTCTCTGCCATTCCTTTTGGGTTACACAAATGGATCCTTCAATACACTGGGATTGCAAAGGAATCCCAAACTTTAACGAACATTCAGTACATGTTTGTGGTGAAATAGGGGCCCTGACAGGTGCACTGTAGCCTTATCTCTGGACATATACACCTCAGACCAACCTCCAAGAACTGTCTCATGAACCTGTACTGATGGGTTTGTTTGTCTCTTTGATACAGGCATGGAAACATGAAAAGAAAACATCTCTTCCCTTCACAGGTAGCTTGTCATAGCTTCAGAACGGACACCCTTTCTCTCTGGGCAGCTGACACTCTTCAGGATCTTCAGGGATTGCCCTTGGATTCATAGAAACACAGTCAAACTACATTTTCTGTGGAAATGACCCACTGGGGTCCTGCAGACAAGCAATCTCTATCACTTTTCTGGTACTGCTGGGTCTCACAAACTAGAGTAAGACACTGCGGGGTCCTTCACTCAGTCTCACAGAAGACTGGCAGGCACCCCCATACTCTAAGCACTGCTGTTCACTCAGAGCTCCATGCTGAACCACTGCTAAGACTACGTGCTCGTCTGAACATTTTAAACCAACCCCTATCAGCTGATACCAAAGTGGCTTATGCTGCTCGAGAGTTCTAAATGACATAATCCATTCTCTGCTCAGCCTAGCTGAGTAAACAATGATGTCATCTGTAAAGGGCTCCTAATAAGTCCTTTACACAGCTGCCCACTATTTGCCTATGGCTAACCCGATGGATTCTAGTAACCCCAAGGGACTGGGTGGTTCAAGCTTCTAAATGTCTTTACTAAGTTATGAAGTTCTGTGGTTTCTTCTGTGGATAAGGAAACATTTACCTTTACAGCATCAGCAGTTCCAGTTTGTTCCAGTCTGTCATAAGCTATAGCAATGTCTTCTTTAGCAGTTTCTGGTATATACTAACAAAGTAGCCTTTGGTGTTTTTTCAACCCATTTCTTCAGAAGGTTAGTATGGTGACTTCGGTTCGATTATGCCCGGGTGAAGGCGCATAGCACGAGGCTCCCACCTGATAGAAATCAAAAAAGAGCAAAATAAGCCCCAATCTCAACTAAACAGGAATTCATCTACAAATATCTAATATCTAATTGCTGTACTCTGATTACTTACAGCATGGCCAAACAGAATCACAATAGATTCCAGCCCGTTGCATAACTTACAGAAGTGGAGGATCCTGTGTCGGATGAGGGAGGCCCAGTTTAAGCCTACTCGAGTTCTGAAAAAGTGGCTACTGCTAAATCTAAGGGACAGAAAATCCTAGAACCAACCCTGAAACAATCCTACAGCGATCACGGACTTCGGAGAGGTCCATGAATCGCTAAAAGATATTCGAAAGGACATAAACAGCTTACAGAGCAAAGTCGCTGAGGCAGACCACCAAATCTCTGAATACCTGTAGGCTAGCGATCTTGAAGAAACTGTTTGTTCTCTGGTGGCTGAACAACTAGCTATCTCCATCAGACAGGAAGACACAGAGAATAGGGGTAGAAGATGAAACATTCAAATTTTGGACTCCCTGAGAAGAGGAAACAACTCAAGGGCCTTCACAGACTACTTTCTGCATCTAACACTTGAATTAGATCCAGATTTCCAGCTCAACGTGGAGAGGGCTCATTGTGCATTGGGTCCAAAGCCTACCCATCCTGAAGCCAGACCCCAATCCTTCGTGGTACGCTTCCTAAGCTATCAGACCAAAGACATTGTAGTAAATAAAGCCTGTCACAAGGGCAAAGTTATGTGGGGCCAACAGAAACTTCTGTTTGATAATGACTATGCCCTCTGCACCCAGTGGCAGCAGAGAATACAGCCCTTATTTCTCATCCTCCAGGCTCAAAAATACATTTTTGGACCCCCTACCCCACCAAACTGGTGGTCACCCTGCCAGCAGGATAGCAAACATATACCTCAGCAATACAGGCCACATCCAATCTCCTGCTTAAAGAAATCCTAACAGAAGACTGCTGAGATGGTGAGACTATGCCAGAAACAGTTCAACTCATCAGGCGTCCTAATTTACCCCAAGTCACAGATACACTGATTGCAGCCATTCTGAAGTGTTTGCAACAATACCATAACCCTACCATGCCTCCCGAAGAACCTCAAGGTACTTTTTACTTTTTACTCGGGGCTTAGTGTAGCTTCCTGCCTTATAGGCGCAGGGGGTGGGAATGCTGGGGGGGCTGCCAGGACCAAAGAGAGTGTGTCTTCATTGGTTCAGGCAACTAAACAAAAAGAAGGAAAGGAAAGAAAAAGGAAAAAAGGAAGAAAACATTTTTTTTAACTAATTAGGCTGTGCATTGCCATTTGGACTGTCGTGAACCTCCAGATGGTGGGGATATTCCTAATCGGGTGTCTCACTCTTAGAGACTATTGTCTCCAGTCTCTTGTGCCCCTGTGCTTAATTTGTCCATTCCTGGTCATGCGCCCTTCCGCCTGTGCCCTGGGTGGACTCACTCAAATCTGCTGGACACTGGGAGAGGCATTTCCGGATATTGGTCTTACTCTTAAAGGTTGGACACAACTACCCTGGACCCTCGAAGCTAAAGGATACACCCATCTAGTCAGTGTTCTCTATACTGATATGAGGACACTTGGACATCTTAATTCCATTCATATTTGTATAAGGGTAAGATGGAAAGGTTAACTACCCACATGAGATCCTAAGTAGGTGGTTCGGGGGAGGACAGATGTAAAGTTACCTAAATGATTCAAATAATAAAACAACAACTAGGCAACTATATTGGTCTTGGTGGGGCTCTCCTGGAGATTGCATTCTAGACCTATACTTGCTCTAAAGGGATGTAAATCACCCTTAACCAGAGAGGCCTGGAATAATGAGTCCCTGACCCTCTTACACCAACCAAGTTGGACCCTACCTTGTAGGGGCCCTTTGATCCCAGCTCAGCCATGGACGCTAGATGAGTGCCTTCCCTTTGTTATACATGGGGTGGGAGCCTGGAGGAGTGAGTTTTTCAGATGTGGGGAGGGCCTGATACCAGTGGTCCTGTATTTGATCTGATTGACCCTCATGGTACCAATGAGTGATAGACCATCTACCTCTACAGGATGTTTCTATGGGCTTGAGGGTGACTAAGGGGATCTTTGTCACAATCCATATACTCTCTGAGCGGTATCCAGCCCTTGGGATCCCTTGAGGTCTCTCTATACATTCAGATCAGGATACCCTTAGTATAGACTTGAATTTTGGTTTTGTGGGAGGAACGGGTTTATTTTGGCCTTCTTTTCGGGCCTGGATCACGTATAGGTCCCACAAACGAATATAAAGCTACTAACTTCCACTGAGAAAAGAATCTATGGCTCCCAAGATGTGTGGGGGCCATTCTCTTTTTTTTTTGCTAAACAGGTGTGGGGCCCTTTTTTCCTGATAGTAACCCCATGCCTTAATGCTATATTTTATTTTCTGCATTACAATCCCCACACTTTGTTATGTTGGCCTATAAAATTTTATTAACAGGCGGTAAGCCTCCAAGGCTAAATAAGTTTTATAATGACCTTAGCACATCTGGTCCCACGATGGAGTGGCCTTTGCTCACTCCTCTAGTGGCTTTGTTCCTGATCCTGAGAATTACTTCTCATGGGTTCAGTTCAGGAGACACACATTCCTCTCCTATCCCTAGTGGAATCCAGGACAAAATGTCACAGGGGAGCTCTATATGAGCAACTCCACATGGGAGTCAGATTGTATATAGTTTCAATATATTTGAATATTTTTAATAAAAGTTCCATTGTTCAGAGTTTTGTATTATATAGACTAATAATTGCTTTTTTCTACTTTTACTATCTCAGGGCATATAAATCCCAATGCCCTGGTTTCTAATCAACAAGTTATTTTATACTACTCCACGAAATGGTTACTCGTGTGAGTTTGTTTTAGTAATTATACCTCTTGGAGGTGGTAAATAACCACATGTACAGAGAAGAATATTCTTACAATATGTTTTATTGAACAAACTGCGACATTCAGGTCAGTTGAAAACTTCTTTTCAAGAATCTGGTCTGGTTGTGGGGGCTTGGTCCACTTGCTTTCCAATATGTCTTACCGGGGGACATAGAGGAGAGAAGAATGTCAGTTCTGCAAGACCTAAAGAAATGATTTCAGTAAATCCAGCTAAAATTATGTTACATAACATCAGTGGTCTCCAGGACCCAATTAAAGAGCTTGTCTAATGCAATTCTTAGTAAAAACCTCAAATCTTATTTTCTTCAGGAGACTCACCTCTCAAATTTTGAACATCTTAAATTAAATTGGAGAAAAAGATGCGGTGGTGGCTTCATCGCACCCTAGAGGCCACGACACAGAGGGTGGCAATTTTAATTCCACAAAATACGCCTATGATGATACAACAAACACACATCGATGCCCAGGGTTGCTCGTCCTTGTCAGGGGAATACTATATGGCAAACAGGTAACACTAGCCAGTGTATACTTCCCCCACAAACAAAGTTCCCCACAATTAGGGCTTCTTATCTACCTTACTTGACCTTCTTCAAGGCCAGCTGATAATGGGTGATGATTTGAACTTAACTTTGTCTCCACACATTCACTGTTCTAATCCCCAAAAGCACAGAAATACTTCAACAACTAAACAATTCAAAAACACCGTTGAACATTTGGGCTTAGTCAATTTGTGGAGATGTATATTTCCTACTACCAGGGGTGTCGGCAGGCATGCGCACTGTATGCAGCAGAGTACAGTAAAAATCAAGCGGGCCAACAAATCAGGCAGGAGCAACAAAAAGAGGAAAGCAAGGACATTGTGACTCACATTGTGTCCATGTCACACTGAGCCCTTTTGCCTTTTTGTTCACAAGGGCACTGATGCCACCAGTCACATACACAAACAAGAACAACTTACCAGGCAAGCAAAAACAAAGGAAGGAGGATTACAGGAGGAAACTGATTACCTGAACTCAGAGATGGCAAACTGGGGGTAGTGGTGTGGCAGTGCATATTTTGGTTTATCTTTACATAATAGGGGCAACAGGGCATCAGTTCTGAGTACAAGTTTAAATTTTCTGGCTACACCCCTGCCTACTACTCCAGGCTTTACCTATTATTCCTCAAGATTTAAATCTTACTCTAGACTAGATTATTTTCTGACTACATGTGAACATCTCTCAACGGTTCAGGATATAGACATAGGTCCTAAGTTGTTATCAGATCATCACCCTCTGATTCTAAAACTAGACATGAAAAGGAAAGGAGGGAATCTCTTTGGAGATTAAATCCATCCATTTTAGGAGATGGAATTCTGGGAGAACATCTCATCCAGACTTCCCCTTTCCAGGAGAAGGCAGATCCAACAATTTTGGAATAAATGCAATGGGAAGCGATGAAGGCCACCATCTGAGGAGAAATCATGGCATATTCTGTTAAAAGCATAGAGAAAGAGAGGCTGAATACCACAGATTGTCAGGTCTTCTATTAGACTACCAGATGCTATATCGGAAGTAGATATAGATCTCCAGAAGCAAATTAGAGATACCAAGGCAGCCTGCAGCGTATGATAGATAACAAGATACAGCAATCCTTATATTATCTCCGTCAATCAGTACGAGGGCTGCTCCGGCTACTAAAATATGAGTCATAAATGCAGGGAGACGGAAAGGTCAGCCACCACTTTAAAATGTAAAATCTCTCTACAGGAAAACACATCACTCCGATGAACACAATTTACAGGCCTTTTCTGATTCTCTAAACTATACTCTACTAACCTGCCCTATAAGCTAGCCTCAGCTAAACAATTTTTGATAGAGCTGGCCTCCCAATTCTGTCTCCACTCCAAATTAAAACATTAACATCTCCTGTCTCAATTTTGGAGAATGAAGATACAATTAAAATCTTAAATTGGGGAGGTGTCCTGGGCCTGATGGATTCACCTCAAAGTGGTAAAGAAATTTCTTAAAGAACTTACTCCTAAACTACATTCTTTATTTAATCATATCTCCCAGAAGCCTGCCTTCCCGTCCTGGACTTTGCCACAATAGCCCCAATCCTAAGCCAAACAAGGATCCCTTGGATCTGGGATCATACCGCCCTATCTCTATCTTAACGTTGACTATAAAATCTACATGGCTATAATGGCATCTAGACTAGAACTTATCATCCTCAAATCATTCACCCTGACCAATCAGGCTTTATTAAAATAGAAATACATCTGATAACATTAGGCATGCTTTAGTACTTCAGGAATATGTATGCACTTGACAGATTCCCTCTGTCTTTATTAGTCTTGATGCAGAAAAAGCTTTCGATCGCATTTCATGGCCCTTCCTCTGGGATACCTTGAAAGCGTTCCATTTCCTTTTTATTTATAAAAATCTTGTTAATCTATATAAATCCCCGTGAGCATATATTTGTACCAACGGTTCGTTATCCCCCTCTTTCTCTCGGTAGAGAGACATGCCAAGGATGCCCATTGTCTCTGTACTTTTTGCTTTTTTCTTGAACCACTGGCATCTGTCCTCCGTAACACTCCCCAGGTCAAGGGGATCCCAATAGGCCAACAAGAGTGCAAAATTATCATGTTCGCAGATGACGATTATTGATACTGGTGACCCCTTCAAGTCCATTCTGGCTACTTGGAGAATTTTGTCCTCTACGAAAATATTTTGGGCTTTAAACTAAATGTAGCCAAAACTGAAATCCTTACATTTAACTTCACACCAACTCAGCAACTCAAGAAAACTATAGAAACATAGCAACATAGATTTTGACAGCAGATAAGGACCGCTTGGCCCACCAGTCTACCCATTTCCCTACCTAATGGATAAGCTGCAGATCCTAGTTAACCAGCAGCCTACTTCTTCCTATCCCACCCCTAGAATTGCCTTATGACTGTCCCATGGCTGCTTGAATTCCACCACTGTTTTTGACTCCACAACCTCCTCTGAAGGCCGTTCCATGCATCCACAACCCTCTCTGTGAAAAATACTTCCTTAAATTACCTCTGAGCCGCCCCTTCTATCTTCAAATTGTGCCCCCTTGTTTGCGCACCTCTTTTTTTGAAAGATGCTACCCTCTTGGACTTTGTTGATTCCCTTGAGGTACTTGGGTGGTGGAGCCATGGAATGTACTACCTAGGGGGCTGGTGAGGCAGAGACAGTGGAGGGGTTCAAGAGGGCTAGGACAGATACAGGGAAGGGTTCTGGAAGCAAAATCCAATGCAGCAAGAATATCCACAACTGAGAAGGGAGAAGCCAGAGGCGAGGGGCAGCAAGGTCAGCACCCAGGGTGGGGGCTGACAAATCGCGCAGACTCGAAAGACTGTTAGGCCTATTCTGCTGGCATTTTAGTATGTTAGTACTTGAAGGTTTCTGTCATGTCCCCCCTCTCCCTCCTTTCCTCGAGGCTATACATATTTAGCTCCTTAAGTCTCTCTTCATATGTCTTCCGGTGCAGACTCTGCACCATTTAGATGCCCTCCTCCGGACAGCTTTCATCCTGTCTATGTCTTTGCGGAGTTGGGTCTCCAGAACTGCGCAGTACTCCAGATGGGGTCTCACCAACTGTCTGTACAGAGGATAATAACTTCCTGTTTTCTACTGGTGATGCCTCTCCCTATGCATCCCAGTATCCCCAGCCCTCTTTGCTGCCCTCTCACAATGCTTGCCCACTTTTAGGTCATCTGATCTGACTACCCCCAGGTCCCTTTCCATTTTGTTGTTGTTAGTATCTCACCCCATTGTGTACTCTTCCCCTGGGTTTTTGTTTCCCAGGTGCATTACCTAGCACTTCTTAGCATTGAATTAAGCTGCGATACATTTGACCATTCCTCTAACCTTGCCAAGTCCCTTCTCATCCTTTCCACCCCACCTTGTGCATCAACTCTGTTGCAGATCTTTGTGCCATCTGCAAAGAGACATACTTTTCCTTCCAGTCCTCTGCAATGTTGCTTATAAAGACATTGAAGAGGACTGGTCCTAATACTGAACCCCTGCGGTATCCCACTAGTAACCCCTTTCTTCAGAGTGGACTCCATTTACTATTACTCTCTATGTCCTATTCTCCAGCCAATTCTTTACCCAGGCTGTCATCTTGGGACCCACTCCCAGGATGGCTAACTTGTATATTAATCTTTGTGGGACTGTGTCAAATGCCTTGCTAAGTCTAGGTAGGCCATGTCCACAGCCCCTCCCTGATCTGCTACTTTGGTCACCCAGTCAAAGAAATCTATCAGATTTGTCTGGCATGACCTTCCTGGCCAGAATCCATGCTGCCTTGGGTCCTGTGCCCTTCTGGCCTCTAGATACTCAACAATTATTTCCTTCGAAGTGATTACTTCATTTTTCTACCACTGAGGTTAAACTAACAGGTCTGTAGTTTCCTGCTTCTGCCTTGCTCCCACTTTTGAAGGGAATCACATCTGCCCTTCTGCAGTCCTCGGGTACCACCCCATCCTCCCATGATTTGTTAAAGAGGGTAGTCAGTGGTGTCACTAGTTCTACCTTAGTTATTTAGAATTCTGGGATGAATCCCATCAGGCCCCATTGTTTTGTCCACCTTCAGTTTTAAGAGTTCTTTCAGACCCTTTCTTCTGTAAATGGGCTGGTATCAACTTCTATCCAGAGTGTTTCTACTGTTTGTTTTAGGTACCTCCCACTTCCTTTGTAAATACTGAGCAAACATTTGTTTAGTATCTCTGCCTTTTCAGTCACCCTCTGCTCACCCTCCTCCCCTTTATTAAGCCTCACTAACCCTCCCTTGGTCTTCCTTCGCTCTCTGATGTACCTATAAAGGTTTTATCCCCTTCTTAACTGAGTTGGCTATCTTTTCCTCGGTTTGGACCTTAGCTGTTCTGACTGCCTTCCCAGCTCCTTTTGCTTTAACTGTTACAGTTCTCTGTTCTGCTCCTTTTGTGATTCCTTGTACTTCCTGAATGCTTTCTTTCTCTTGAACCTTCCTGCCACTTCCTTTGAGAACCGTAGTGGTTTCTTACATCATTTCATTTGTTTATTTGCTTCACACAAAGGTTTGTTACCTCTGTGATGGCAGTTTTATTATTCCCATTATTCTTCCATCCCTCCTTCCTGCCCATTTGCTAGTGCATTCCTTAGGCACTCACCCATTTCAGCAAGTCAGCCCTCCTAAAGTCCAGTCCTTTTGCCTTTGTAGGCAGCTCTATTGCTGTGTTTGTGTAAACCATACTGTTCGATGGTCGCTAGTTCCCAGATGGCTACCCACTTCTACATCTGTGATCCTCTCTCTATCTCCATTTGAGAGAACCAGGTCTAAGATTGCTCCCTCTCGAGTTGACTCCAATACTAGTTGTCTAAGGCATGCTTCCTGTAGAGCATCTAGAATAACTCCACTCTCCGAATTGGCTGCTGCAACTGCACTCCAGTTAACATCTGGCATATTCAGATCACCCATCAGCAATATCTCCCTTTTTCTGCCATTCTAAGTATTTTTTCTATCATTTCCTTGTCCATTTCCTCCCCTGAGAAGAAGGTCTGTCTCTATAACCCCGTGTGGATTGTGGTACCATTGCCAGTCTCCAAATTTACCCACAGTGCTTCTTCTCCTCCCTGTTTTCCCTTTTCTTCTGTTGCTTTTATTCCTTCCCTTATGAAAGAGCTACTCCTCCTCCTCCTCTTTACCCTCCTGTCCCTCCTGTAGATAGTGTATCCTAGTATGTTTTATGTCCCAGTTGTGGTTTTGTGTGTACCATGATTCTGTGACTGCCACGATATCAGATGTTCCTCCTCCATCAAAGCCACTAATTCAGGAAACTTGTTACTCAGACTACCATTTCAGTGGTTGTCAACTAAGATAAAATATTTAGGTCTTCAACTTCCACAGGATGTTGAGTAATAGAGATAAATAATTATGAACCCTAACACTACAGATCTAATCTGACCATGATCAATGGGCTACAGGGTCTTTCCATTTCATCACAAAATCGAGATTATCCGCACTAACATACTCCCCGTATACTATATTTACTCAGACCATCCTTATCTTCCCTTCAAAATACTACTTTAAATCCTGGGATAGACTGATTTCAGGTTTTCTATGGAGTAAACACCACCCAATAATTAGGCTTTCCATCCTAAAGTTATCATTGTCCAGGGGCTCTTAATCTGCCAATTTAACTTATATACCCAAGCAGCTTTTTAAGAATATTAATATTGTGGTTGACGAGTCATACTGCTCCCCTGGAAAACCATAGAATTCCACCTCAATGATCTTTTCGATATCAATAAGATCCTGTTTTCTTCAGATGAAAGATCAGTCTCGACCTCTGACCTAACAAAGTTAATCTCAAACTTACAAGCTTTGGAGACAATTGAGAAAATCAGGCCCTATTCTTAAGGTTTACAAATATTGTAAACTTATATCCCAGGATGAGACTTTTGTCCCATTTCATGGATCAAGCTTTCTTCATGGAGGGACTTGGTCTCTGTCATGTTTTCAATTTCTCTCTCCTCAGGACATTATTCCTTTTGAAAAGTTACAGTCCCAATTCTCACTTAGAAACTCTGATTTGTTTAGATACTTTTAAGTTCGTAATCATATTCTCAGCAATAAGTTATCCAGCCCAGTATTCACTCCCACCCCCAACCTATTAAAAGCTATTTATTGAGTCAACCAAAGGCAATCTGGGGTCACATATTTATAGGCTGGATATGTAGAGAGCTGAGAAGCGAAAAGCAGGAGTCTACATTGCCCATTCTCAGTGAATGGAACAAGGATTTTAACCTTGAAATCTCCAGGGAAACTTGGTCATGTTCAGCATTAACGGAGGTCAAGTCAACATTGTCTCCCGTTGAGAAATTTACGTGGAGATGCCGTTCCGATTTTTGGGGCTCCAGCAGTTCTTATCAAATTTCTCCCTCAGCAATACGGACAATGCTGGAGACTCTGTGGGTGTCGGGTTGCCACCTTGGGCCATGTTTTTGGCTCTGTTCCTACCTAATGCCCTATTTGCTCTCTCTTCAAATTGAGCTATCAACCCTGTTCAATGAACCTATTGAGCTTACTGCGAACAATTCCTGTTGGGGATTCTCCAGGACCATGCTCCCCTGGAGGGTTCTTTTTACCAGTTTGCCTTCTAGCAGCCAAAAAGGCAATAACTTAGCATTGGATGTCTCCACAGATCCCAGCCATATGGGAATGGAGAAAATAATGTATGAGATCTATACATCAGAGTGTTTTAATATGGAAATGTTGGGTAAAGGTTTATCTCCTATGCACAGATGGCAGTGCTGGGTCAATTACTGTTCTGTGGCTGAATCCACCTTTGTCCTTAAAGAAAACTAGGAGGGATCTCCAGTAGTTTCTCAGGGATGATTGAATTTATAAAACATAACTGTTGGGATGTAGAGAGGGGGACCTACTGTTAATGGGGAGCTATATTGTGAGTAAGGGTAATATGGAGAGGGACCTTTTCTGGTGACATAAATTAATTTATTAAATCTACAGACATATATTTAACCTTATTCTACCTACAACAACTAATTACTTATACTGAATGACCTGTTCTGAATGTTGTTTGTAAGACTTACTACAAATGTATTTAAATTCATCTGTAACTATGTGGTGAAAACCAATAATAAAAGAAATTAAAAAGAAGGTTATTATGGTGTGTCTTGGTAGGATTTTTCCCATCGGGGTCCCAGTCTCATAGTTAACTGCAGCAGTATATCTAACCACTTTATAAGGGCATTTCCATTATATTAACAGTTTGTTTTCTGCAGTGGGCAACAGTAACAAGACCTTTTCACCTGGTTCAAAAGCTTTTATTTTGCCCCATGGTCATAATACATCATCTGCTGTTTGAGGGCTTCCTCCTGATTACTGTGAGCAATTTCAATGTATTATAAGATGTAATAGATCCTTTTGAGTGGGATTATCTTCTCATGTTTCCTTTATTACATCTGGTGGCCCTCTAGGTTGTTTACCATACAATATTTAAAATGATGAAAAACCTGTTGATGCTTGTGGCACTTCTCTGTAAGTAAAAGGCAGGTAAGGAGTAGCTGGCCCACTGGTGCAGAGGCATGATCACCGTCTGCAGTGCCGATGACCTAGGTTTGGGAATGGACCTGGGAGTCTGAGGGCGGCCTGGGAAGTAGGATCGAGCATTTGGCGGACTGCTTTCCTACTCTGGGGGGTGGGATTGAGTGTCAAGGCATGATGGACCTCTGGCAGAAGCCAGAAGTTCTGTTGCAGTCGGCACCTACATGTTGGGAGGGCAGAGCAGATGTGGGTCGTTATTGCACTTCCTGCCCCATGGGGTTTAAAACATTCAAAAATGCTGGCCCCTGCTAATGAGCCAGCTCCTTTGCCATTCCTCTGGCCACCAGAGTTCACCTATTGGAGGCCCCACTCAGGGGAGGAAGCCCGAGTATGAGGGGTGGCTGCTGGAGCCTAGCAAGCCCATTCTGGGGCATGAGGAGCCAACAGAAAAAAAAAGGCAGGTAAGGTAAGTATTGGTCTTGATCTTTCTCTTCATGTTTGACAAACCTTTTAACATGCATTTTAGGGTTTGATTAAAATGCTCAATAAGACCGCTCTGTCTGAGGGTGATAAGGGAGGTTCTTATGGCAGTGATACCTAGTAGTCTGTACGGCTCGTTCAGTAATGCAGCACCAAAATTACTGCCCTGATGAGTAATAATCTCTTGGGGTATGCCCACCCTGCTGAAGATTTTGGCAATCTCTGCTGCCACTTTTAAGTCTGTGACAGTATGCATTGGAATTGTCTCTGGGTATAGAGTGGCACAGTCACATAGTACAAAATGAGTTGATTACCCTTTTACTTTTGTCTAAGGGGCCAACCACAGCCATTGCAATTCTGAAAGGCACATCTACCAAGGCAGGGGCACCAGGGGCTGCTTGTCTTTTCAGTCACTGGGGCTACTTTCTGACATTCAGCACAAGAACTGCAGTAGGTAGCAACATCCTCATGAATTTCAGGCCAGTAAAATCTGTACAGTAATCTGGCAAGGGTGAGTTCCCTCTCTGGTGACCAGCCATAGGACTATCATGTGCTATCTGTAACAACTCAGTTCTATACTTCTTTGGTATGATCAATTGTTCTACCTGTTCCTGCATCTGAGAATTAACTCATACTCTGCACAGTAGCCCATTACATTTTTAAACATTGGTTCACTCTGTTTTGTTTCACCTCCAGCTGCTTAAAATAACCTTGGAGATAAATATTATTAGTTTGCTGAGAAACAAAATCACAACCAGTTAGTTTAGTTTCAGAATTTTATATATCAGCCCCTTACAGTATGTCCATAAGTCCTTTGTTGCCACTGTTTTTCAGGCATCTTCTTTCTTTCCTGGACTTCAGGATCTTGAGTGCCAAAAGAAAAGAGTCTCCACCAGCTGAGATTTTCTTTGCCTGTGCTCTTGTCACCACATCTGCTGAAACTACAGGTGTTGCTTCCTCTGTGATTAACTCAGCAAACCCTGAAAAGTCATTTCCAATAATCACAGGTACAGGTAACATTGGTACTACCCGCACTTTCATTTGGTGTAACACCTCATTAATACTCAAGTCACCTGGGTGGTGGGGCAGTTTTGAGTATCCCCATGGATGCTTATCACCTAGTACCTGTTCCTTTTGCACAGTCGTTTCTCAGAACTTCAGCATGCACCAAGGTCTGTTGACTTCCCAAATCTGTAAGTCCCTTCAGAGTCTTATCCCTGCCTTGACATTTGTTAAATACTTGCCCCAATTTGTTAAGGCTAGATGTGCTCCAGTGTTACCCTCTTTATTTTTATGGCAGTTTCTTGTAATATGGCCTGCGTATTACAGTTATATCAAATACAGTCTTTGGCTTCAAATTTGTTACCTCCACCAGAGTTCTTATCCGACCTGGAGTTAAACTGGGAAACAGAGGCTCTTACCATTCCTTGGTTGTTACCTCCCTGCTGTAATGTCTGTCTGGCTATCTGATAATCCTCAGCCAAAGAAATGGTCTTTTCCCCACTTTCAGATCGGTGTTCTTTTACCCAAAGCTGTATGTCCATGGGAAGGATGTTGATGAATTGCTGCACTGCAAATATGTTGATGATCTAGGGACTGTTTTGCCCTCTGGTTGGAGCCATTTAATGAGGAGTTCCCTAAGTCGGGCAAAGGCTTCTCAAGGATTGTCAAATGAGTTGTACTTCATGGACCAGAATCTTTGCTTGTAGATCTCTCTCTTGAGATGTCATATCTTTTTAGAAATTCTCTTTCCACAAGATCAAAGTTTTCTGACTTGCAGTATCCATATTGCTGTAGGCAGCTTGGTTTTACTGGTAGGCTGTTGCTGCTTTGACCACTGGCAGGCTCCTACAACCTTTTTAAAAGTTGTCAGATGTATATAATCTGAGGGATATAACTTTGTAAGTTTAGTGTCTTTTAAGTTGTTGGTGTTTTGTTGATCTGCTGGACCTGTACCTGATCCTCCAGCTTTAATAACTACAAGACATCCAGTCAACACTGCATCTCTTCTTTTCTCTGCTGCTCCATCACTGCATCCCTTCTTTTCTGTGCTTCTCAGTCTCTCTTTGAGGAAGGCATACATGCTTTCAGGGTCTATCCTTGCCTGTCATTCTTCTTCCATCACTGGTGTCGGCTGTATAGTCTCAGTTTGGAGATTTGGGGTGTTCCTCTTGATGACGTGCTTGGCATGAAACAGTCACAGTACACTTTGTTTTTGCTCCTGGTGTGCATTTGTTGGTGGCTTTTTATATATTTTACATTAAAGCCTTTAAATCCATTCAGTGGAGTGTGCAGTCTCTTGCTGTTGACTGTTAATTTGAATACCGCACCTCCAGTCGGTGGAGCTGGAATTATTGCTCCTGTTCTAGTTTGGCTGCCATGCTTCTGGTAATCGCTCCTGGGCTTGCTATTGCAGGATCCATACCTTTCTTCTATGATTCTCTGCTACCAGGTCTAGTACCCTCTCACAAACCCGTGGCTGAGAGTATGCAGAGTGTAAATCCCACTTTGGCACCAACTGTCATCAAAGCATAGGTCAGCAAGCATAGGCAAACCAGGAGAAATCATAAAATTCACAAGTAGCATTTATTATTTTCAATAACAATAAAATAAAAAAATAATTGTGCAGGATAGCTCTTATACAGACAGTTCAAACAAAACAAAGTCCTTCATCTGAGGCTACTGTATATATAAATCTAAATCTTAATCTCTTTCTCTCAACAAAACATTGCACTCCCTTTTATAAGAAGTCTTTCTCTGGCAATTAATGTCTGCATCCTTAGCTTGTAAGTTGTATTTCCTGTGTTTCACAAAATGCAATAAGATTTTTTCATTGACTTTCCTTTGACCTGCTAAAGAGTGCATTAGTTCTCTTAACAGATGCTACCAATTAGAAATTCTGTCTCAGGGCTGATCTCATACTGACAATTTTGCAAACAAGCTTATGGAAGTTAAAATACATCTCAAGGTTAACCTCCTGTGTTCCAGATAAACTCAAATAGCTTTCTGCAGACATTTCAATAATATAGTTATCTACATTTGCAAACCATGAGATCCCAGTTTCATGTACAGATTCATAGATTTTTTAGCCCTGTTATCCATGGATCAGCACCCTGATTAGCCCTTACATTGCAGACAGTAATACCTAGGGCACAGGCACTTATCGCATAAGTGTAAGTGTCAGGATCTGAGTTTGACTGTATTTTTACTGAGAATCATAATGCATTCACCATCATTCTAACTGTACCACTTGGGAGATACCTTTGTTACACCATTGCATAATCATTGGTTAGACAATACTGCCATCTTCAGTGCTAGTTCAGAACAGCAATTACTTATGCAATTATGTATGTAACCACAAGTGGCCTTCATGAATACAGGTCCTTTGTTTAGTTATCTTGTCTTTCTGATAGCTCAGCTTGCTTTCCCAGGCTAGTAAGAAGTCAGGTTATTTGCCACTATCCAATGATGAGACTTTTATATATCTTTTGGTAGTTGTTATGGTTATTATCAGGGGTATAAGACCCTTTGCATTGCACCTTTTTCTCTGAGAAGAAGAGACTCGTTGCTGCCTATAGATAAGAAAGATTGGAGGCATTCTCCTGGTGTTTATCACTGTGATTTGGTTGTAAGCCTGCTTTATATACAGAAATAAATCACTTTATGTGCTGGACACCACTTGTCTGTCGTTTCTTCACTTTTGTGCAGTTCTAACAAGAACCTGAGAAAGGTAATTTTATTACCCCATTACACCACAGAGAAGCAAGCAGAGAAAGAAAAGACAGAAACAGCAAGTGAAGAAAGGAGATAACAGGGGGAATTGTGGGACTGCCAGAGTGGACATTCTGAGGCTCCACAAGGAATATTTGATTATGCAATCAGACAGGCAAGTGACAGACAAGTGACAGAATAGGAGGGACAGAATAGATCCTTGCTTTCAAGTCTCTCTTTCTAACAAATGGGACAGGGCCTTATACAACTCTATCACACCTGGTAAGATTAGAGAAGTGATCTGACATTTGGCAACTGGGTTCAACACAAAAAGTGCAAGGTTATGCACTTGGGGTCAAAATAACCTAGAGCCAAACACTAGCTGGGCGGTATACATATTACACTTATATACAAAGAGAAGTGGGAATGGACATCTGTCCTTTGTGATTTTCTTTCTTCAGTCCCTCGAAAAAAGGCTTCAACAGCTACTTCAAAGAAAATGTGTTCAGGGGACCCTTTGGAATCATAGACTTCACACACTATGATACAAAATCAATATTTTATTTCATCTCCTCTACGTTTCACTCCTGCATGGATCTTGTTCATGGGTTTTTAATTATTTTCTTTTTCTTATTTCATTCTGTTTCCAAACAAAAATTGTACTTTAGTATTTCTGATTTTTCTTTTAAACAATCTTTTGTTAATGTTTTAGCACAATCACATCCAATTATTAGTATACTTGCATCACTTGGTCTACTTTTTAAAAACTTTTCTTTCTTTTCTCTTTTTCTAGTCTGTAGTGCTCATGCACTTTTTCTGAAATGAGATAAGACATAAAGCAATGCATATCACTGTGATGGACTGTGTGGGAACTAGGTTTCTCTTGTTTCTCGCGACTATTGAAGCTTGACCCTCCATTAATAAATGAAGCAGCCTACCTGCTGGAATACTTTGAGTAACATAGACGTTGGCCCTCACTGTTTGTGATTTTTTTTTTGGCTGCAGGAGACAACACATTTGGTCATGTTTTAACCATAATTCAATGTTTCAAAGTTCAGTGCTTATTCTTTTAAAGTTAAGTCTTTTAGTGCAAAGGTTGTCTCTCTTACCTTCTCCTTAGTGCTCATGTTCCTGTATTCCTTCAATGTCAGTCTGCAATTTGGGACTTGCCTACTTTCTGCAGGTGCTGCCACTTATCTTTTTGCCTGTTTTATGTGGATCAGAGATCCCTCAGCAGTTGCCCAGCAACCATTAACTTGACCTGTTTACAGCACAAAACAGGCTTATTCTGGTTTCAGTTCATTCCATCACGTTTATGTTTTTTATCAGTTTGTAAGAATACATTCAATCATAGATGTGAGAGGAGACACATCTGTAGCACCATGTTTTTTGGATAACTTAGTGGGGTGGGAGAGCTGATTATGGTGGAAATGGTACAATTTTGTGATGTATTCTGTTTACTGTTATACAAAATAATAAATACATTTATATAATGATGCTTTTCATTAAGAGTCTTTCAGTTTTTCTAACTTTTTTTATCTTGAGTCTTTAGTGGTGTCATATTATAACATCCTTTTCATGCTGTATGCTGGTGCCGGCAGGGAGGTCACTCCATCTTGACCTTTCAAATTACAATCTGCTTCTTAGTTATACATAGTTTGATTTTTGTTATAACGTGTGCTCTTCTTAGCTTCTAGTTGTCATATACAGTTTGTAATTCTTTCATGCATACATAGGCACTATACAGGAGGTCAACTTAATTTGACCTTTCATTAGCTATACAAAATGTCTTTGTGTTCAGTTTTTTCAAAGATTTTGTATGATGAATGTTATATTTCCTTTGGATTTCAGTGTTTAAGTATATGCTGAACAAAATACAGCATTGTTGACATTCTATTTGATAATATGATATCCTGTTCATGCTATTATGCTGTTTGCATAACAGGGAGGGTAATCCATCTTGACCTTTCATTATATATTAAAGTCACAATTGGCTTTCTAGCTGTAATGTATTCCATTCTTCTTGTACCTTTGCTTATTTAGTTGAATATATGACTGCAATTTTTCTTTCATACATAAAAGGATACAGTGGAAGGAGGTCAACTTAATTTGACATTTCCTTATTTACATAAAATATGCTTTGTGCTCACTTTTTGAACAAAGTGTTATGATTGTGACAGTTCCTTGAAATCTGTTTCTTAAGTATGTTACATTTAGTTTACATTTTGGTAATTTAAAAAAATGCTTTTCATATGCAAGTCACCTCTTTAGTTTTGCACTGTCCTTGTCTGATTGTTATTCTGACTGTGTCCATGCTGTTCTAATACTAACATACTAACATACTAAAATCCTAGCAGAATAAGCCTAATGGTCTTTTGTGTCTGCTCATTTGGTCAGCCCCCACCCTGGGAGCTGACCTTGCTGCCATCACCCTCTCTGGCTTCTCCTTTCCAGTCCTGGATATTCCTGCTGCACAGGACTTTGCTTCCAGAACCCTTCCCCTGTATCTGTCATACCCCTCTTGAACCCCTCCACTGTCTCTGCCTCTACCAGCCCCTGGGTGGCATATTCCATGGCTCCACCGCCTCTCTCGGTGAAGTAGCACCTCCTCCTTTCTCCCTGAATCTCCCTCCAGCTTCCAACTATGCCATCTAGTTTCCCTCCTTCCTTCAGAGTGCCCTGACTGCTCTCTCCTATTTAACCCCTTCATGTACTTGAAGACCTCTATCATGTCCCCTGGTCCCTTCTCTCTTTCAATGTGTACATTTAGCTCTTGAGCCTCTCCCATAGGTCCTGTCCCCAAGCCCCAGATCATTTTGGTTGCCTCCTCTGGACCCTCTCCAGGAGTTCAATGTCTCTCTTTAAGTGTGGCCTCCAAACTGCATGCAGTACTCGAGGTGCGGCCTCACCAAGCAGTTATACAGAAGGAGTATCACTTCCTCCTTCTGGACGTGATCCCCTAGCGATGCATCCCGGCATCCTGTTGGCCTTGGCTGCTGCCCTCCTACAAGTCTCAGAGTTGTTCATCTTGACATCCACCACCCCCAGGTCCCTCACAGCCATTGAGACTTGTAGCATTCCCCCTGGGTGTATTCTTGGCCCAGTTTCTGGCTCCCAGATGCAGTACCTTGCATTTCCCTGCATTAAACCTCAGCTTCCACTTTCTAGAGCACCTTTCCAGAGCCTCCAGGTCCCCTGTGAGGCCACCCTCCCTCCCTCCTCCCCATCCACCACCGCCCCCAGTTTGGAGTCATCCATAAAGACTCATCTCACTCCTGATATCCTTCCTTATGTCAGAGATGTAGGCATTGATTAGGTGGGACCCAAGGACTGATCCCTGAGGGACTCCACTAATGACCCTCCTTGGGGATGAGACTATCCCACCAACCATGACCCTCTGGATCTGGTCCTAGAGCCAATTGCCTATCCATCTGATCATCTGGTTCCCCACCCCATTTCTTCCAGCTTATTCAGCAGACTCCCATGAGGAACAGAGTCAAATGCCTTGCTGAAGTCAAGATAGAGGATGTCCACGGTCTACTCAGGTCCAAGGCTCTCATCACCCAGTCATAGAACTCCACAAGGTTTGTCTGACATGATTTCACCGGGATGAATCCATGCTGTTTATTGTCTAGGCACCCTAATTTTCCAGGTCCCCTAGCCTCTCCTTGACAATGCTATCCATCACCTTGCCCAACACCGATGTCAGGCATCACTGTGGCCTGTAGTTCCCTGCCACCTCCTTGATCTCCCTTGTGGATAGGCATTATATTCACCATCTTTCAGTCCTGCAGCACCCACCCTGTCCTCAGAGAGATGATGAAAAGCTCTGCCAGGGTTTCACCAGAACATCCACCAATTCCTACAGCACTCTAATTTTAGACACATTTCATTGTATTTGTCTCTGTCTTGTATTACTATACCCCTTCCTTGTGTGCACTTTTATTATTATACTGCTATCTTTTTATGTTTTCTAGTGCTGCCCTGTGCTTTTGCTGGCATCTACTTCCTTGTTCTGAGAATAGACCCATTATTTCTTTCTCTGTTACTTTGCAAAATGTTTCTATTGCCATATTTGGATTTAATGATCAAAGTAGATGGACATAAACTGGAAACCTCACCATATAGGAAGAAACAGATAGAAATACAGTCCTGCATGGCACAAGTTTCTATGAAACAAAACTCAAGACAAGTATACCATATTCCCAACTTACCAGAGTCAAGAGGAACTGTAGTTCAGAAAGGGACCAAGAAAAGAAATAGAGTGTATGATAGGGGATTTGTCTCCTAATCCCTCAACTTGTGCATGTGTGTGGGTGCTGAAGAAAGGGATCATAGTGTTGTCACTACTGCCATCACCCCAGAGGGATGTGGACTGCATTGTTGCTACTGCCATCACACTCAAGGGTGGGAGCTGTAGTGCTTCTGCCATCACCACTGGTGGATGGGGAATGTAGTACTGCTGTTGTCCCACCTGAGGGATGGGGCCATAGTGCTGATACTGCCTTCATACCAGAGGAATGGTGAATATGGTACTGCTGCCATCACACCCTAAGGAATGGGGGCCACAGTGATGCTGCTTCTGTCACACCTGAGGAGGGAGAGGTTGTAGTACTTTGCTGCTGCCATCACACCAGAGGGAAGGTCATAGTGCTATTGTGCTGCCATTGTACCCAAGGGATGGGGCTGTAGTGCTGCTTCCATTACACCTTAGGGATGGGGCTATAGTGTTGTTGCTGCCATCACATCTTGTACCTAAAATAACTTTAAATTGGTACAGGGATGGAAGGATGTGTAATAGTGGAAATCAAAATTGCTAAAATGCATGTTAGCAGAGTTAAAAATTGTTAAATAAAGTACACAAAACCAAACACCAGTGAAAGTGGATTTTGGCTTAGTGACAATACCATTTTCACAATGTGCAAACGGAATATGCCCTTTCTCAATCCCGTAAACCAGTGTCCCTGATTATGTCTTGTCTGATTTCAGAAAAAGGGCATGAGCACTTTAGACTAGAAAAGAGAAAAGAAAATTTTAAAAAGTAGACCAAGCGATGCAAGTATATTAATAATTGGTACGTGATTATGCTAAAACTTTAACAAAAGATTGTTTAAAAGAAAAATGACAGAAACAGTAAGTACAATTTTTCTGTTTGAAAACAGAATGAAATAAGAAAAGAAAAGAATAAAAACCCCATGAACAAGCTCCATGCAGGAGTTAAACGTAGGGAGATGAAATAAAAGATTGAATTTTATATCACATTGTGTGATGTCTATGATTCCAAAGGGCCCCTGAACAAATTTTCTTTGAAGTGGTACACATACTACCAAGTCAGAGGAAGCCCTCAGCACACTACAGGAGAGCAGCAGCAAGGCAAATCGAATGCCGGGCTGCATAGCAAGGGAATTACCAGCAGGAATGCAGAGGTCATACTGCCATTAGTCAGGTCACTGGTAAGGCCACACTTTGAGTACAGTGTGCAGTATGTGTGCCCTTGGCTTAAGAGGATGTTAACTTGGTGGAGATGGTCCAGAGAAGGAGACCAAGATGATACAGGGCCAGCAGAGCAACACCTATGAAAAGAGGCTCAAGATGTACTCCCTTGAGGACAGAAGGGAGTGGGAGATGTGACTGAGTCCTTGAAATACCTTAAAAGAATTAACAGGGTGTATACAGAGGGCCTTTTCAGTCTTAATAAGAGCAAGTCCACTAGAGGGCATATGTTAAAGCTGGTAGGAGAAGAATCAAGAGAGAGAGATTAGGAGGCACTTTTTCACAGAGAGTGGTGGCCAAGTGGAACAAGTTGCTAGAAGAGATGGTCTCCTGAAAACGGTAGACAGCTTCAAGAGAGGCTGGGGCAGAATGAAGAAGAAAATTGCTGGTGGAGGAGGGGTAGATGGGGAGGGAAATGGGGAACTTGAGGGGGTCAGGGATTTGAGGAGGGAGGCAGGTCCCTCCATAGACACAGCAGATATCTACACACTCAAGTGGACTAGGTAGAATCATAAGCCTTTATCTGCTGCCATATTCGCATGTTCGAATGTATGTCCTGGTGAGGGACTAGAACCAAGTTCAGTGCCCCATAGAGCTACATTACAACATCAGGATTGGATATTAGCTTAAGGTTCTCCTGTTGGACTCTAATCAAGTGCCGTGACTCCTAGTGCTACATTATAACATCAGTATTGGATATTAGTTCAAGGTCCTGCGTTGGATTAGAACCAAGTGCAGCACCCCTAGTGTTACATTGCAGTGTCACTATTAGATATTAGATCAAGGTCCTGATGTGGGACTAGAGCCAAGTGCAGCATCCCTAGTGTTACATTACGGTGTCAGTGTTAGATATTAGATCAAGGTTCTGGTGTGGGACTAGAGCCAAGTGCAGCGCCCCTAGTGCTACATTACAGTATCAGTATTAGATATTAGATCAAGGTCCTGGTGTGAGACTAGAGCCAAATGCAGCACCCCTAATGTTACATTACAGCATCGGTATTAAGTATTTGCTCAAGGTCCAGGGTTTGGACTAGAACCAAGTGCAGCACCCTAGTGTTACATTACAGTGTCAGTATTAGATATTAGATCAAGGTCCTGGTGTGGGACTAGAGCCAAATGCAGCGCCTCCTAGTGTTACATTACAGCATCGGTATTGAGTATTTGCTCAAGGTCCAGGTGTTGGACTAGAACCAAGTGCATCGCCCCCTAGTGCCACATTATAGCATTGGTTTTGGGTATTAGCTCAAGGTCTTGGTGTGACTAGACCCAAGTGCAGTGGACCCTAGTGCTACATTACAGCATTATTATTGTGGTGTTAATGCAAGGTCCTGGTGGGGAACTAGGACCAAGTGCAGCCTCCCTAGTGCTACATAACAGCATCAATATTTGGTATTGGCTCAAGGTCCTGGTGTGGGATTAGGACCAAGTTCAGCGCCTTACAGCATCAGTACTGGATATTAGCTGAAGGTCTTAGTGTGGGACTAGAACCATGTGAAGCACCCCAGTACTACATTATTGTCAATATTAGGTATTATCTCACGGTTGTGATGTAGCAATAGAACCCAGTGCAGGCCCCCAGTGCCACATTACAGCAGCAGTATTGGGTAATAGCTACAGGTTCCTGGTGTGGGACTAGAACCAAGTGCAGTGCACCTTAGTGCTACATTACAACAGTAGTATTTGGTAATAGCAGTAGGTCCTGGTGTGGGACTAGAACCAAATGTAGTACCCCCTAGTGCTACTTTACAATGCCAGTATTGGTGTAGCTACAGGTCCTGGTGTGGGACTAGAACCAAGTGCAGTGCCCCTAGTGTTTCATTACAGCATCAGTAGTGGGTATTAGCTCCAGGTCCTGGTGTGGGACTAGAACCAAGTGCAGAGCCCCTAGTGCTACATTACAGTGTCAGTACTGGGCATTAATTAAACATAGAAACATGGAAGTTGATGGCAGATAAGGGCTGCAAGGCCATCCAGTCTGCCCATATTTTCTACCTTATGAATGTACTTAGGCCTTTTCCTCTGTCAATGGCTTATCTATACATACTCATCTGTATTGTTCCCTTATGCCTATACCATGCGTGTTTGAAGCCCTGCACTGTATTCATATCCACCACTTCCTGAGGTAGGCTGCCCCATGCACCCACCACCTTTCTGTGAAAAGAATTTCCTCACATTCCCCCTTAATTGGCCTCCTTCTAATCTCATGCTGTGTCCTCTTGTCCTGCTATTTTTCTTATATTTAAATGAGTTAGACTCTTTCACCTTGTTAATGCCCTTAAGGTGTTTGAATGTTTTGATCTTATCACCTCTCTCCTTCTTTGCTCTAGGGTATACATATTGAGCTCCGTTAATCTGTCCTCTTATATTTTCTGATGGAGTCCCTGCACCATTTTGGTTGCCCTTCTCTGGACTGCCTCCATTTTGTTAATGTCCTTGTGCAGGTGTGGCCTCGGTACTGCATGCAGTACTCCAGATGGGGTCTAACAGGTGTCTTGTAAGGAGGGATTATTATGTCCCTTTCACAACTTGTGATACCCCTACTAATACACCCCAACATCCCTCTAGCCTCACTTACTGCTTTAGTGGTCTGCTTGGGTAATTTCTCATCTATGTGATGATGATGCCCAAGTCTCTTTCTTCCTTGTGATTGCCAGCAACTCCTCCCAATCTATAGGTAGCTTCAGGGTTTCTCTTCCTGTGTGCATGATCTTGTACTTCTTAGCTTAAACTCCAGTTGCCACTCTTCAGACCACTTTGCCAGTTTTTCCAGATCTCTTCTCATTCTGCCCACACCATCTGGATCATCTACTCTGTTGCAGATCTTGGTGTCATCTGCAAACAGGCAAACCTTACCCTCCAGTCCATCTGCAATGTCACTAATGAAGATATTGAAGGACTGCCACCAGGACTGATCCCTGAGGTACCCACTAATAATCCTGGTGGGACTGGAACCCAGTGCAGTGTCCCATTGTGTTACATTACAGCATCAGTATTGGGTATTAGCTCAAGGTCCTGGTGTGGGACAAGAACCAAGTGCAGCCTCTAGTGCTAATTACATCATCAGTCTTGGGTATTAGCTCAAGGTCCTGGTGTGGGATTAGAACTCCAGTGCAGCTCCCCTAGTGCTACATTACTGTGTCAGTACTGTTTATTAACTCAAGGTCATGGTGTGGGACTAGAACCAAGGACCATTTTGATTTTCTGGCCCCAAAGGTGAGTGTGCTACTTACTTAGCCAGAACATTTAGAATGTGCGGGGTATATTCCACCAGAATTCAGTTTGTAAAAATCGTGCCCTTTGTATGTTCATTGTGCATGCATGCACAAGCAAACATCATGCTATGAGAGTGTCTTTTGAGAGGGTGACACTGTCAGTCCAATGCAGAGTGGTTTGCAAGGGGCATATCAGTGCCACACCAGTCATGAGCCAGGCTGATTGTGGCACAGTTTTGACTTGCTGTGTGGAAACTTTTATATTTGAAAGAAAACGCCAACCCAATCAAAGGTTGGCTTTTCTTTTAATCTACGCTTCCAGCAAGCATAGCTAATGTCATGATCATCCTACTGAGGAATTGTCAACATTCTGAAAGAGCCCCACTCCTGCTGACACCAGCTGTAACAAAGAAAACCACCCATTGATGTCTGTTGTTGGCACCCTTGTAACTGCCCTACCTCCCTCTTGCCCCCCACAAACATAACACTGACACTGAGGGTGCCCAATCCCCAGTGTTGCCACCTTGTGTGTGTGTGTGTGTGTGTGTTTGTATATGTATATGTATATATGTGTGTGCATATATGTCTATGTATTTCTGTATATGTATATGTGTGTGTGTGTGTGTGTGTGTATTAGGATACATGATGAGGCAGGAGTGAAATATGAAAATATTCTCACTCCTACAGAGTGAGTTCTGGATATTTCACGAGTGCTGAAGGCATGAGTGAAATATCCAGAACTCAATGATGCAGGAGTGAGAAGATTTTCCATATTTAACGATCTGCACATCATGTGTCCTATTTATACACACGGGTGTGAGAGCTCTTCTAGTAGATTTTGTTTTATCTGTGTTTGTGTTTTCATTTCTTTTGTATGGCTGAATGGGTATGATGTGTGTGTTAGATCTGTTATTGGTTGTTTGCTGTTTCTTTGATTGCTGATTGGATGGTGTTATCTGTAGTGTGTTCTGTGATTGGGCTATTTGTTTGTGAGGGTGGGAATTTCTTTCAGCCTTGGGAACAACGATTATGAACTTACATACTGAGGCATAGTTTTCATGTTTTAAATTATTTTTGTAGGTGTTTTTGGACATTTGTAATCATTTCTGTGCACTTTTTATGCTGTCTGCTTTGGCTTCAGTGTGTCTTTTGATTGAGTCCGCTCGGTTTTGTTAATCGCTATTTGTACTTGCTGAGTTACAGTTCCTGTAAGTGATTTCCTTTTCCAATCTGTGTTGTTGAATGCCTACTGATGCGAAAAGTAAAAAGCCAGGAAAGAACATTGTTTACAGTAGTAACAGGTACAGGACAGCATTAGTAGTTTTCTATTTTCTGGCAGTTGTTCTGAAGGCTTGTTCATCGATCCTGATTCGGAGGAGACTTGTGTACACTTTTAGAACTGCTTCAGTGAGTGCTACCGGAATGTCTTTGAAACGTATTTGAATTAATATGTTGAGTTTTACATTTTGGATATATTGTATTCACTGATATTTGTCATCTGTAGTATGGAACTTGTGCAGTGTGTTGTATTGTAGGCAGTGAGAAACACAGGGATATTCAGTGGCAGGAATGAGTATAGAAAGATGGAGGAAGCTGGCGTCCAGCAGTAGGTATAAACAGTATTTATTTTAACTCTGCTGGACGTTAGAAAGATTTATTCTACTGTAGTGAAAATAATATAATTTATCTCACTGGAATTGGTCTCACCCCATGGGTGGGTGTGTGTGTGTGTGTGTGTGTGTGTGTGTGTGTATGTATGTGTATATGTATGTATGTACATATATACATTTATGCAATAGGTGTGAACAACAAATGCATGCCATAAATAATTTGTATTGTAGCTACTGTGTAAATAAAACCATTTATGTGCATAGTAAGTATATCATCACTCATTTATATATACAGTTGCTATGTCATCTGCAAATTTAGAATGTTCAGCTTCAGTAGCAGTATTAATCATATTCAAATGCAAATAACTTTAAAATGAAAAAGATAGCACGGTGCTGTAAGCACAAAAGTTGTCCAGCACAAAAATATCTACAAAATGAGTGGAGTTTCATTTATAGATACCTTTTAATTTTTGTAGAATTAGCAAAACAGCAGAAAGTTAAGGGGTTTTTGTTTTGCACTTTTCATAGAAACATAGAAACATAGACTTTGACGGCAGATAAGGACCGCTAGGCCTATCTAGTCTGCCCATTTCCCTTCCTACAGGATAGAGCTGCAGGATCCTATAAGAACAACAGCCTATTTCTTCCTGCCCCCCACAAGAATTGCCTTATGTCTGTCCCATGCATTCTTGAATTCTCCCACAGTTTTAGACCCACAACCTCCTCAGGAAGGCTGTTCCATGCATCTACTACCCTCTCAGTGAAATAATACTTCCTCACATTGCCCCTGAACCGCCCTCCTTCTTTCTTTTTAAATTGTGTCCCCTTGTTCTGCAAGTCTCTTTTTCTGAAAGATGCTACCTCTTGGACTTTGTTGATTCCACTGAGGTAATTAACAGTTTCTATCATGTCCCTCTCTCCTTCTTTCCTCAAGGGTATCATATTAAGCTCCTTTAGTCTCTCCTCATATGGCTTCTCTTGTAGACCCTGCAACATTTTAGTTGCCCTCCTCTGGACTGCCTCTATCCTGTCTATGTCCTTGCAGAGATGGGGTCTCCAGAACTGGACACAGTACTCAGATGGGGTCTCACCAACTGTCTGTACAGAGGATAACAACTTCTTGTTTTCTGCTGCTGATGCCTCTCCTATACATCCCAGTATACTCCCAGCCCTCCCTACTGCCTTCTCACATTGCTTGCTAACCTTAAGGTCATCTGATATGATTACCCCCAGGTCCCTTTCCTTTTGTTGTTGTTACTACCTCCCCACCACCATTGTGTATTCTTCCCTGGGTTCTTGTTTCCCAGGTGCATTATTTTGCACTTCTTTGCATTGAATCCTAGCTGCCATACTTCTGACCATTCCTCCAACCTTGCCAAGTCCCTTTTCATCCTTTCCACACCTCCTTGTGTATCAACCCTGTTGCAGATCTTTGTGTTATCTGCAAAAGGCATACTTTTCCTTCAATCCCTCTGCAATGTCACTGATGAAGACATTAAAAGGATCGGACCCAATACTGAACCCTGTGGTACCCACTAGTAACCCCCTTTCTTCAGAGTGGACTCCATTTACAATTACCTTCTGTGTCCTGTTGTCCAGCCAATGTTTTACCCAGGCTGGTTAGTTTGACTATTAATCTTGTGTGGGACTGTGTCAAATGCCTTGCTAAAGTCTAGGTAGGCCATGTCCACTGCCCCTCCCTGGTCTACTACTTTGGTCACCCAGTCAAAGAAATCTATTAGATTCATCTGACATGACCTTCCTGCTGTGAACCCATGCTGCCTTGGGTCCTGTGCACCACTGGCCTCTAGGTACTCAACTATTCTTTACTTCAGAAGTGACTCCATCACCTTCCCTACCACAGAGGTCAGACTGACAGGTCTGTAGTTTTCTGCCTCTGTCTTGGTCCCACTTTTGTGAAGGGGAATCACATCCGCCTTCCTCCAGTCCTCGGGTACCACACCATCCTCCCATGATTTATTAAAAGAGTAGCCAGTGGTTTCACTAGTTCCCTCCTTAATTCTTTTTAGAATTCTGGGGTGAATTCCATCAGGACCCATTGCTCTGTCCACCTTCAGTTTTGGAGTTCTTGCAGAACCCTTTCTTCTATGAAAGGACTGGGATCGACCCCCTACCAAGAGTGCTTCTGTTAATTGGATTAGGCACTTCCCCCTCCTCTTTTGTGAATACTGAGCAGAAATATCCGTTCAGTATTCCTGCTTTTTCACTGTCCCCTCTGCCCAGCCACCGTTCATTCTATTCAGCCTCACTATCCCTCCTTTGTCTTTCTACGCCGCTGATGTACCTATGAAAGGTTTTATCCCTTCTTAACTGAGTTGGCTATCTTTTCCTCAGTTTGGGCCTTTGCTATTCTGACTTCCCTCCCTGCTTCCTTCTGCCTTAACTGGTACAGCTCTCTGTCCTGCTCCTTCTGTGTTTCTTATACTTCGAATGCTATCTTTTCTTCCTGACTTTCAAAGCCACCTCTTTTGAGAACCATAGTGGCTTTTCTTTCATTTGATTTGTTTATTTGCTTCACACAAGGCTTGTTGCCTCTGTGATGGCAGTTTTGATAATTCCCATTGTTGCTCCACATCTCCTTCTAGCCTGTTTGCTAGTGCTTTTCTGAAGCACTCCATCTTATCAAAGTCAGCCCTCCCAAAGTCCAGTACCTCACTTTTGTACTGGCTTGACTCTGTAGCTGAGTTTAACGTGAACCACACTGTTTGATGGTCACTTGTCCCCAGATGGCAACCCACTTCTAGATCTGAGATCCTCTCACTGCCCCGCTTTGAGAGCACGAGGTCTAAGATTGCCCTCACGAGTGGGTTCCAAAACTAGCTGTCTAATGCCTGCCACCTGTAGTGCATCAAGAATGGCCCTGCTCTTGGATGTGGCTGCAGCAAATGTGCTCGTTAACATCTGCATATTCAGGTCTCCCATCAACAGTATCTCCCTTTCTCTGTCATTCTAAGAATGCCTTCTATCATATCCTTGTCCATTCCTTCCCCTGACATGGGGGTCTGTACCAACCCTGTGTGGATTGTGGTGCCCTTTCCAGTCTCCAAGGTGACCCACAGTGCTTCCTTTCCTCCCTGTTTACTCCTTTGTTCAGTTGCTTTTATCCTTCCTTTACATAGAGAGCTACTCCTCCCCTCTTCTCCCCTGCCTGTCTCTGCCTGTTTTCGACAGATAAATACAAATAACTTTTAGCAAAACTGATAGCATTGTACATTAAGCACAAAAGTTGTTCAGCACAAAATTATCTACAAATGAGAGGTGTTTCATATATAGATGCCTTTTAGATTTTTTATAATCAGCAAAAATGGCAGACAATTCAGTTTTATTTACTTTTTTGATTACCAAATCCCCAAAAAAATGTAAAACAAAAGAATTGTGCATCAAACATTTTCATTATGTACTGTCCATAATGTAAAAGTTGAGACATCCATAGCAACTTCTTAGCAACCACTATACTAAGCGAGCTACCTGGAAAACTACAAAAAGTCCATGTATGTTAACATGAAAAATTAAATAAATGATTTAAAACAGAACTCCTTACACAATCCTAAATAATCCCTATTGCATAAATGAAATACATAACAGGTACCTTATGGAATACATGATTTATTTATTTTTTCTAGAGTGGCTAGTTTTCCATTAGCAGGTTATATAGATCTGCCACTAGAGGGATCTAGTTCTTTCATTTAAAAGTCTACCCTCTAAAAGTCACAGTTGCTTTACTTGCTATATACCTTCCTTTGTACTGCCTCCCTACTAAATCCTATTTTGCCCAAATTTTCACCCGGTATTATTTCAGCCTACTGTACTGATTCAAATTGGAAATTCTGTTTTAGGAAATGCTTATATTGTACTGCTTCTAATTTTGAAATGTTGGGATTTTGTCTTGGGAAATGTCTTACTGTTTAAAGTTGACTGAACTCCTGTGAAGTTTCCTCCCCGACCCACTCCTACCTTAGTTGAATATGCTCTAGCTCCACCCCTCTTCCTCACACTCCACCCTAGATTGCCCTGGTCCCTCCCTATTGGCCTACAACACTTGCTTGCCTTTTCTCTTGCTTTCTGTCCCACCTAGCTCCAGCCTATACAATCCCCATTCTCACCACTCCTGCTCACCTCAGCTCTCTTCTCACTACCTCTCCCTGCCTCTTTCTTTTCTTTTGCCCTATACCAGCTATGAGTTCCCTCCTTCTCTCCTCCTTGTCCTTCCTCCCTTGTTCTCTCTCCCAGGCCCCTGCCACCCCACCCTGTACCCACTGTCTACCTAATCAATACCAGCAGCACCTTGGGTATTCTCCACTTCTCAACCAGTCCTCTCCATGGGCCTCCTCTTGGAAATATCTGTCCGCTTCTTAACACCATTAAGATTGGTCTTAATGCCAGCCTAACCCACTGTACCACATTGCATATCATCGGGGCTGTCATATGGTCTCTTCCTACTGCATGCAGTAAAAGGAACACAAATTATCACTACTGGACCTGCACCTCTGTTCAATGAAGCTCCTCTACTTCTCCTACTGATCTCGGGCAATGTCCATCCGAACCCTGGCCTGGGCTGTTCAAGCCTTCTGAAAAGGCAGGATCCTCACCATCACAACCATTAACATCTGCAGCCTGTTACCAAAGCTTGATGCACTCCAAGCCTTTATGAGCCAACATAATCCTGACATTCTTGCTGTAGTTGAAACATAGCTAACACCAAAGTTCCTGAACTGGCAATTACCTTATAGGGCTACAGTGTTTTCAGACTGGACCGTGTCTCTAAAGGAAGGGGCTGTGCCATCTACATTAGGATAATTTCTGGGGCACCTTGTTCCACCCCTGTCTTTGCCTCCTTGGCCCAGTTTCTACCATTAAAAAATTCTTCTAGGTCCCAATCAAAAAGCCCTCACCATCATCTCTGTATATATTCCACCTCAAGATCAAGACCTTGACATCAAAGAAGTTCTTAACTTCGTCAGCTCCCAAATTCCTGGCTCTGAACTTTCTGCTTGGTGATTTCAATATAAACTGGCTCACATCTGACATCTACACTCATAAGGATGCCCTTGCAGCTGCCAACCTCTCACAATTGGTCACCACACCAACTCGGATAAATTTAAAACTGGCACTAGTACCCTGCTGGACAGGGTTCTCACCAATCAGCCTACCAGGATCTCTCGTACCTCCATTCTCCCAGACTCTCTCAGTGACCACTCCCGGTTATATGTGAATGGTCTAATAAATTTCTAAGGCCACCCTATGATCATTGCCAGCAGAGTCCTCCCCATGGTCAACTTACCCATCTCAAGAGTACCTATCCTTGCAAGATTAGCTGCCCATCTACAAAGTGATGGATGTTAATCTAGCCCTCTGCTACTTCATAAACACCTTCAATAAGGCCTGTGACCTCTTTGCTCCTTCAAAATAACAGAAAACAAAAGCCATCTGCAACCCTTGGTAAACTGTGGAGCTCCTTTCCCAGCTGAAATCTAGGGACCACCTGTGGGCAGTGGCTAAAGTCACAGGCACACAGTCTGACATCCCAAAATACAAACATGCCTGTAATGCCTGCACAAAATCCATTCGTCTCATGAAAAGCTCATACTATAAAGACATCCTCACCAACACCTGTGGAAGTGGTCATGCTTTCTGGGACAATATCAAGGACATTACTGGAAAACAATTAAAGTCCCTCTGGCCATGTTAATTGTTGAAGGACAACTACCCTTGATCCCATGGTCATTGCTAACAACTTTAACATGGCTTTTACTGACCTCAGTACTGTTCTACCAGCTGATTTCTTCACAGTCAGTCACACCCCTCTAACACACCCTGCACTCTGTCAAACCACCCTCATTTTTACTTCAGGTAGATTAAGATAAATGAAGTTTACCGCCCCATTGCCTCAGCCATCTCCACTTCCAGAATCAGCAGTGACATCCTGGACCTTAAACTGCTATCACTTACACTTGATGAAGTCCTCAGTCCCCTTACTAAAATTCTTAACCTCTCTCCACACCAGTTCATTCCCTGAAATATGGAAAACTGCCACTGTGACCCTGGTCCACAAAAGTGGGGATAAGACCTGCCATTCTAACTACCACCGATCTCCATATTGCCACCACTATCCAAGGCCCTAGAGCATATTGTTGCTGACCAGCTCACTGATTATTTGGACACTGTGCACACAACAGCACAGTTTTAGAAAAGGGCATAGTACCACCATTGCCCTGCTTGAATTTACCAGTGCAGTGCATAGTTCCCTTGATAAGTCTTCTTACTGGGCTGTCTTCATCGACCTCTCAAAGGCATTTGACACGGTCCATCATCAGCTGCTGATGACCAACTACTCCTTGCTGGCCTCACACCAGTCTCAGCCAGTTGGTTCAGAAGCTACCTGACAACCGCTCTCAAAGAGTAAAATTGCCAGTGCTATCTCGGATACCTTGTCTGTCCACTCTGAAGTCCCTCAGGGTCCATACTGGGCCCTCTCCTTTTCAGCCTCTTTTAAACTCCTACCACAATCCTGCTTGGAACAAATCATCCTGTATGCAGATAATGCTGTTGTCTTTCTCGCACAAGGACCTTTCACTATTACAGCACAGTCTCCAACTTGGATTCAGTGCCATTGAAACATGGTTCTCCAATCATAAACTAGTCCTCAATCACAAGAAAACCAAGTTATTGCTATTCTGCAGTTCACATAACCATTACACGCAACACCCCTTGCCATCTTCACCAAGCAGGGACTGTCCTCGAACAAGTTTACTCATTCAAATACCTAGGGATTCTGCTTGACCTCAGTCTCCTATACTGCTCACATTGACAGCGTGGCTAAAGCTGCCAACACACACCTTGGATTACTCTACAAGCACAAGCAGCACCTCACCCAGAGGCCCTGAAGATTGCGTCATTCCAGAGCTGTGGTGTCAATTATTGATTA
Organism: Neoceratodus forsteri; assembly: GCA_016271365.2. Classification (NCBI taxonomy): domain Eukaryota; kingdom Metazoa; phylum Chordata; order Ceratodontiformes; family Ceratodontidae; genus Neoceratodus; species Neoceratodus forsteri. The sequence continues at coordinate 1,102,584,187 of CM028133.1, forward strand.
TGGCCTTCATTATCTATGGCTCTGCCAAGACATCCGCCTCCGACGTATAACAACTGCACTTAACAAAGCATGCCGACTCACAATTGGTGCCCACTGCCTCACCCACACCAGTGCCCTTTATGAACAATCTGGATGGCTCCAACTCTCCAACCATATAAAGTATCTCACATGTGCTATGGTGGAAAATCAACCTTGGCCTCACACTCCCCGTTGTTACTGCCTTGTTACATCAAACCCCAACAGACAGAACACCAGGAGCTTGACAACCCAGATTCTACAAGTTCCTCGCTGTTGAACTATGCAGGACCAATGTTCATTCGCCTATAGGGCTCCGCTATGGATGAATGGTCTCAGCCACACCATCTCCTCTGCCTCAACACTAGGTCTGTTCAAAACCAGGCTCTGGGACCTTCTCATTGCCTCTAGCTCCTGTGAATGCCTCTCCTAGCTGATGACCTATGCAGCTTTAATCCTAACTTAACATATATACTGCTTAACCCCAGGCCCCAGTCCCCTCCCCCAGCTCCTGAGGTGCCACTTTAAATGTCAGGTCTTCATACCACCTCATTAGTCTCTCCTTGCCCCATTATAGCACTTATTCCTCTCACCCTGCCCCTTCCTCTCTTCTATCACTTATTCCCATTTATTTTTCAACATTTGCCTCTGGCTGCATCTTCATCCTCCCTCTTCTCTCATCCCTGTTTCTCTTCCACCTCTGGGCACCTGACCCCACATTCCTTGTGGCCACATGCGTCTAGCTGTGTTCACCATTTACTATAGCTGCCTCTGTTAACTACCTACACTCTCCTCCTCCTCCTGTACACCTTACCCTTCCTATAATTGACCCTTTCAATACCACTGTTGTACATGAATTGTTTACTGTTATTTCACTGTTGCTTCCCTGTTGTTTGTTATTTCTGATGTGGAACCTTTGTAAAAGAGCTTTGGCTCAAAGGTACTTGTAATTAATCCTAGAATAAGTAAATAAAAATAAATAAATAAAACAACGGATAAATTAAATGTGTTCGCATTGCAATTTGCGACCCATTAATTTGTCTTTCTCTGGTGTCTAGTGGCACCATCCCACCATCCGATCACTGTCCTGCTATTTTATCTTTCCCTGGTGCCTAGTGGCACCTCCACCATCTGATTGCTGTCCCCTGTAATTTTTTTTCCCTGGAGTCTAGTGGCACCCCCACCACCATCTGATCGTCATCCCTATCTAAAAGAAAGAAAATGGTCCTCAATGTTTTTTTTTAACCTGCAAAAAGAAAACAATCTCTTGCTGATCTGATCCCCCCAACCACCACCTTGCCCTCAGCACCCACCACCCCACACCCCAGTACACTCTGACACACCCACACTCACCTGAACAGATCATGCATGAAGATCCACTCTGGTGGAAGACATGTCTTGCTGCTGGAACCGGCGACTGCAATATGAAAATTAAGGTAAAAGAAGTTCAATGTATTTCAATGCGGTTTCAACTTTGGTGTATAACTTTGCTATTGTGCATATTTTGACACCACATTTTCAGCACTGCCTTTTGGGACCCCACCTCATGAACAATGTCAGTGGAATTTCACAAATCTGAACCGAAGGTGATTTTATGTCACTTTGTGAAATCACCTTTTGCGTAATATGAAAATTTTCACCACCTTGTTCATGAGGTAGTCACAAGAAGGAAGGAAAATTTGGGGTCAAATATAAAATGGCCAAGTTATGCTCATACATTTGAAATTTTACATAGCCATTTTTACATCACCTCAGGAACATGACAGCTGTCATTTTTCAAATACTGGCCAAACTGTCTTGTCGCACCTATGGTGGTGGAATGAGGTTGCAGTGGTGCGGAATCATGTTTTGGTGGGATTTGAACATTTTAGTACGGTACATGAGGTGGGGTAATAGGAAGGCTATGCTGATAATTTGATCAAAATTGCAAATAGTCTCAAAACTATGTATACAATGTCTATTTTGTCAGAATATACAATTATAAATAAGTACTGATATGGGTTAAAGTAAAAATATACACTTTAGAAAACTGCTAATCAAAATCGTCTGATTGCTAATTATTTTTGATTTTGATTAGCAAGGCTACTAATCAATTCTCTGACACTAATTTCTGCCTTGAATAAAGACCATTTGGCTTCCCACTCTGCCTATTTGTCCTTGCCTATACGTACTGTCACCACAGACCCTGCTTGATCTCTGCCCCACTTCTAACCAAGATTCCGCCATGCCTGTCCCATGCAGGCTTGAAGCCCATCACTGTTTTCACCCCCACCACCTCCACTGGAAGATTGTTTCAGGAATCCACCACTTTTCAGTGATGTAGACTTCTTACATCTCTTCTACATTCCCTCCAGCTTCATTGCATGTCCTCTTGTTCTCATGTATCTTTTTCTCTGAAAAATACTCCCTCCTGCACCTTATTCAACCCTATGAGGTATTTATAGGTCTGTGTCATGTCTCCTCCTCCTCTCTTAGGTGTGCATTTTGAGCTCCTTCAGTTGCTTCTCATAGGGCTTTGATGCAGCCACCACCATTTTAGTTTCCCATCTTGAACAGCCTTCGCCCTGTCTGTGTCCTTCCTGAGATTTGATGTACAGAAATGGACACAGTATTCCAGTTGGGGTCTCACCAGCAATCTATGCAGTGGCAACATCACCTCCTCCTTCTGCTGATGATACCCTCTATATGCACCCCAGCATCACACTAGCTCTGCCTACTGCTTTGTTGCACTGTCTCACCACCTTGAGATCATCAGATATGATTACTCCCGGTCCCTTATTTATGTATTTATTTTATTTATTTCAGCTGGGATTAATACCTTTGTGTCAGAGACTCATTTTCAAAGGTTCCAAGTCAAGGACAGTACAGTACAGTACAACACAATACAATACAATACAATACAATACAATACAATACAATACAGTACAGATAGCAGAAATCACAGGGTAGGCATCATGAAATCAATATAGTGTCACATGAAGTTCAAGACTTGTTAGTTTCAGGTACAACTTAACAATAGATTAAATGTATTTCATCATTTGTTGCAGGGCAGGCTAGCCATGTGAAATAACATCAGCAATGAGCGATGTTATGGCAGAAGGATGATAGTGGAGGGGTTAAGCAACCAGAGTGGTGTAGCAAAGGAGGTGGAGTGGGTAGATAAAAATGAGGAGGGGTAAGGTGGTGGAGGAGGGTGGTAAATCGATTTATGGAAGGGGTAGTAGAGAAAGACAAGTAAATCAGGAGGATTGGTAGATCATTTGTTTGCGCAGTTACAGGTTGATACACTCTTTAGATGGGACTGTAAACCTCTTTTGAAATGGCTCAGTTTGTGCCTCCAGTCAGGCGTCGGGTAGTTCATTAAACCATTTGGGGCCCTTAAAGGTAATGGAGATCTGGGCCAATGATGTGCCTTGAAAGGGACTTGGAGTCCACCTTTGACACGCTCTGGTTTGTTTTGTTTGCACTGCCTTCTTGAAAAGACTGCATAGGGATTCAGGCATGAGGCCTAGTTGTGCTTTCTTTACAATCAGGCAGGTTTGGTATTGGGGCTCTGAAATGCAGAGGAGCCAGCCATTCTCGGAGCAGTTGACACAGGTGTGAGTCCAGCAGTTCTGCCCAAGTTCCAGACTACAAGCCCTGTTAACATGTGTTTTTATCCTGTTTAGGGCAGTGTCTGGCCCTGCTATGTATATTGGTAACCCATAGTCAATGGATGACAATACAGTACTGCTTGTGGCTAATTTGAGGGCACAAGTGTCACTGGAGTGCTTGTTTCTATGGAGGATGCCCATTTTCATGTTGGCAGTTTGACAACTTGATCAACGTGGTGGGAGAAATTGAGAGTGTCATCAAGGTAAACACCCAGATATTTAAACGAGGGACTTATTCTAGTGTGTCACCTTTAAGTTCTGAATTTGAAGTGGACAGAAATTCCTTTTGTTCTGAGGGACAGTGAACAGTATGCTTTTGTTTTTATGGTTTAGTAGCAGTTTGTGTAGGCAGAACCAGGTTTTGAGTTTGTGAAGCTATCAAGTAAGCCTCCATGATGGCCGAGTGGTCCCTGCCTGGGACCTATATAACGGCATCATCTGCATATAATATGATGCTTGATGAGCAGGCTTTATGGAGGTGGTTAATGAACAGGCTGAAAAGAGTGGTCTAAGTATGGACCCTTGAGGTACTCAAGGTCACTACCTTTGGGTCTGAGAGTGTGTCTCTGATTCTAACTCGTTGAGTTCTTTACGACAGATAGCTGCAAACCAGGTAACTGTATCTGGGGTCAATCTCGCTGAGAGCAATGCGTTTAGTAATAGCTGGTGGTTAACTGAGTCAAATGCTTTTGTGAGGTCAATGAAAACTGACCCCATCACCATCCCTTGGTCTAGGGCACCATAGAGCTGGGTGGTGTAATCCACCAGTGCAGTGATAGTTGCAGAGTAATGTGTGCCTGTCGAGGAAGTCAGTGAGCTGTTCAGAGACTATTCTGTACAGTGCTTTGGAGAAGGGCGGGAAGATTGAGATTGGCCTATAGTTGATTAGGGTTACCACCTTTTAAGAAGCCCAAAGTGGGACATTTCTTACTGAAACATGATTTTTGCAGTACAATATGTAACCTCAACCAACACAACAGATTTTTCTCTAAATAATCAGAATTAAGACTAAGTGTTGCCGTTTTTGGGTGTTCCCTAGTGTTTCTTATCATTTTAAGGTATTTTAGTTAAGGTACTATAGTTTTTGCAACATTTAGAGAAAGTCTGAAAATGTTGTTTTCTACTATAATGTCAGGACATTTAGTATTTTTCATGTTTTTTCAGGACACAGCTGCCCAAATCAGGACTGTCCTCGAAAATAGGGACAGGTGGTAACCCTATAGTTGATAATGAGTGTTTTATCACCTGATTTGAAAACGGTGTAACCAGCGTGGTTCCATGCACAGGGAACAAGTCCAATCTTAGAGGCATTAAATAACTTTGTAATCGGGCTGCTAACTCAGAGTGTTAACGCAACCAGCTTCACGTCAATTAGATCACTCTCCATTCTGGTCTTCCCATGGACCCTCTTTACATGCTTGATGGTCTCGGATATTGTGACTTGCCAGAAATAGAAAGGCAGCAGCCCATCCCTCGTTGAGGGTACAGTATTACTGTGCAGCTGGTTATTCTGTGGGTTTAGGAACTCTCTAGGAAACACCCTGAGACATCAGAGAATGTGGCCTTGAACTCACTGGCAATCAGTAAGGGTCTGGATAGACCCTTTGTCAGTGGTAATCAGGTCGGTGGGGCCTCTGGAAGTCCTTCCAGTTAGGGATTTTAGTGTGTTCCAACGCTTTGGAGGACCCCAGCTTTTGTTAAAGAGATCCTTGAAACAGCTTGCTTTTCATCGAGCAAATTAGCCTAGTACAGGAGTTTCTTGCAGCTTTTATGCAAATACATCCTGCAACTTTCCTGGGGCCTTAGCTTTGTGCCACAGGTTGTCTCTATCACATTTGATCTAGGAGTGTGATATTGAGCCAAGGGTGTGGGTTCCTTTGACTTTTTTTTTTTTAGTGAGGCTAAGACGCCACACGCCTGGGTTAAAGAGTTTGAAAGAACTCTAGGCAAGGTTGCCATTAGTTGCACAGTCCAGCTGTGACCAGTCAATCAGGGATAAATGGTGTTTGAAAGCATTTAGTAGCCCGTCTCAACACCACGATTAGTCGTGACCTTGGTGGGTACTTTGTGAACCTGTTTGTCCAGGTGCACATGACTGTCAGTGGTGCTGAAGCGATCAGGTTTTCCTGTTTAGTGACTGTCAATACCTCTCCTCCAATTTCATACTCTGCCTTGGGGTTTCTGTGACCCAGGTGTGTGATTTTGCACTTTTCACATTGAAACAGTTGCCATGCCCTCGACCACTCCTCGAGTTTTCACAGGTCTCTGCATATTCTTACCACCTCCTCTTAAGTGTCAACTAGAGATGGGCAAAGTCAAAATCTGCTCTGTGAATAAATTCACAAATTTCATACACAATTTTAAGTGGAATTCATGAAATTAGCTGAATTTGTGGAGTGCAAATGCGTGAATCTTGCCACAAGCGCAAAGTTTCACCTGTCAATTTTGTGCTTCACAGTGAATTTGTGCAATTTAATGGTAAAATGTGTGGTGAAATTCATGCAAATTGCACAAAGCGAAGTTCGGTGGGACAGGAGGTTTTGCAAAGCTCCACTAGTGAATTTCACCTGCTCTGTGCTTAACCCCGCCAGCAAATTTTACTTCACCACATCTCTAATGTCAACCCTATTGCAGATTTTGCTGCAAAGAGGCAGACCTTCCTTCCAGCTCATTTACAATGTTACTTATAAATCCGTTAAGTAGGATTGGTGCCAGTTCTGATTCCTGAGGCACCCTGTTGGTCACCCTCCTCCTTCCCTTCTTTCCGTTATCAGAGTGAACTCCATTTACCACCACCATCTGTCACCTATCCATTAACCAGTTTTGTACCCAGGTCTTGTAACCTGCTGGATTCAAGATACTCACATGTGTTTCCTTTGGTAGTGACTCCATTAACTTCCCCAATGATGTCAGATGATGACGACTTATAGTCTCCAGGTTCCACCATGCTGCCACTTTCATGAAGCAGGACTACATCTACCTCCTCCAATTCCAGCTCCACTCCTGTTTCCAGTGAGTTGTTGAACTGGGCATCTCATGCTCCTTGCCATTGCAGCCAGTGCCTCCATGAGCTCCTCAGTACCTTTGGGTGTGCCCCATCTGGCCCCATAGCTTTGTCCACTTTCATATTTCCAAGTCCCTTCAGGACTCTTTCCTCTGTAAAGGACTTCTGTCTGCCTCTCACCCCCGTGCTCCTACTGCTTTTGCAGCCCATCTCACCCCTTCTCTGTGAAGACTGAACAAAATATTCATTCAGGATACAGTGATTGCCCTCTTAAGTCACACCCTTGGGATAAAAGCTTTTGTGCACTTAAGTGGGCTGCATTTAACCAGAAAATCACTTCCAGGCACATTTCACTGTTTCTTTCTTTTTTTTTTTTAATTTTCTATTTTTGGCCCCTGCTTCCAATTACCACTGGGACCATCTGCCCAGTCACGGACTCTGGCTGTGGCTACTCATTAGTGTCCTCCCTAGATCCCTGGCTACCACCCAGGACAGGGTCATGGCGCTCAGGCTAAGGGTGCCATGAGACGTGGGAGAGGTGGGAATCGACCTGAGAGCCAATGCAGCCAGAGCGGGCATCATTGAGGCAGCTGAAGCAGGGAGTTTTTCTTCCCTTTGTTCCTCCCAGGAGGCGGGACATGCAATGACATCCAGCATCTATCCAGCCCACTGAAATCTGTTAACGTCAGTAGCTGCTGAACCCCAGCCTCTGCCAGGGGTCCGTCAAGCACCAGACAGTATCCCTCTCCTCTTATAGAAGGAGAGCAGTCTGTGGGACACTCCATCCTTCTCCCTAGCCAACCCTCCAGCGACTTTAGTCCATTCCTGAACTAGGGTTGTCAAGCGCCACAAGCGGAAATCCAACCACTGTGCCGGTGGGCCAGACCTCACATTTCACTGTTTCTGTAATATACTTTATTAAATACCCAGGTGCTCAAGTTAAAATGACATTACTGCACTGTCCTACAACACAGTATTACTTTAAAAAATCAGTAATATTTTGCTTCGCTTGTTTCAGTGTAGGATTCAAAATTAAACAGAAGGCTGAAGTCAGTCTTTTCTTTTGACAAAATAAATGTTCTTGCTGTGGCCATTCTAGACAGCACAATGGCTGCAGTTAAGATGCTAAGGTGGACTATTTAAGGTGGCACTGTGCAAAATGTACAACAAAAGCTGGGCTGGAATGAAAATCAATAGGAAAGTAAAAAAATGTGCATTTAACAAAATGTGCACTTACATGTAGTGCATTTAAGTGGTACATTTAACATTGGATGAATATGAAAAAATCAGGATATGAAAAAATGTGCATTTAAGTGGGATGTGCACTCATCCGATGTGCATAAGTGGGCTCCACTGTATCTGCATTTTCCTGATCCTCCTCCTTACCTGCCATCAACAACAAAACTACTATGAAGGCTACAGGACTTGAACATGTACACGTACATCCTTAAGAAAAGGAGACAAAGGGCAAAAATAAAACATAGAAACACAGAATTTGCCATCAAATAAGGACCACTTGGCCCACTTAGTCAGTTCATTTTTTCCCTCGTCTGAAAGTAGCACCCCAGATCCTACTTGATCTCCGCCCATTCACTCACCCCTTCCTTTCCCTAAGATTTCCTTATGCCTATCCCATGCATTCTTGAATCTCACTAATGTTTTCACCACTAGCACCTCTGCTGGAAACTGTTCTAGGAATCCACCACTCTTTCGCTAAGGAAGTTCTTCCTCACATCTCTCCTGAATGTACCCTTCTACGGCTTCTTATAATGCTTCCTTGTCCTTGAGCACCTTTTCTCTAAAAAATACTTCCATCTTGTACCTTATTGGCCCCAATGAGATATTTAAAGGTCTCTGTCATCCACCCCTTCTCTCTTTCAAGGTGTACATAGTTTAGTCCTTAGGTCTCTCCTCATTGGGCTTCTGATGCAGACCCTGAACAATTGTAGTTGCCCTCCTCTGGGTCATCTTCACTCTGTCTATGTCCTTCCAGAAATGTGGTCTCCAGAACTGGACGTGGTAATCTAGGTGGAGTCTTACAAGCAGTCTGTACAGAGACAATACCACCTCCTCTTTCTGCTGGTGATACCTCCCACGCACCCCATGTATCCCACTAGCCCTTCCAACTACCTTGTCGCACTGCCTGGCCACCTTTAGATCATGTGAATGATTACTCCCAGGTTTCTTTCTTCTTGGTGGTCGTCAGTACCACTCCTCCCATTTTGTACTCTGCCTCTAAGTTTCTATGCCCCAGGTGCATTACTTTGCACTTTTCACATTGAATCCCAGCTGCCATACCCTTGAACACTCCTTGAGTTTTCTCAGGTCTTTGCTCATCCTTTCAATCCCCCCAAAGTGTCCATCCTATTGCAGATTTTGGTGTTATCTGCACAGAGGCAGCCCTTCCTTCCAGCTCCTCTGCAATGTCACTTATAAAGACCCCAGCACAGATCCCTGTAGCATCCCACTGGTTGCTCTCCTTTCTTCAGAGGGAAAGTATTTGTTCTGGATGTCTGCCTTTTCCTGGTCCCCTCTGCACAGTCCCCCACTTCCATTTTTAATCTTATGATCCCACCTCGGTCTTCTTCTTTTAACACACATCTAAAACATGTCCTGTCTCCCTCAGTCACCACCTTCCCCTTCAGTTTGCACCTTCACGCTCCTTGCTGCTTTCCCTGCTTCCCTCTGTTTCCCTGATACACTTCCCTATCCTCCTTCCTCTGCGTCTCCTTATACCTTCTGAATGCTATCCTTTTAGCCTTTAGCTTTCTGTCACCTCTTTCAAGAACCATAGCGATCTCTTTTCCTCTTGCTTTTGCTCACTTACTTGAGGCATGTTTTTGCCTTCCCTATGGCTCTTTTAGCTCTCCACTGTTTCCCAAGAAATAACTGAGATGTACAAATGCCTGCATGGGATAAAGGGAGTAGACACCAAGGAACATTCCTCCTTGAGCTTAAGTACAGGGACAGTGGAAACTCATTTAAACTCATAGGGAGGATTCAGAAGGGAGGTCCACAAGCACTTTTCACAGAAAGAGTGGTGAACAACTGGACCAAGCAGCTGGAGGAAGTAATGCAGGCCAAATCAGTGAACAGTTCAGGCAGGGATGGGACAGGCATCACGGTTAGTTAGAAGGGAGGGGACACAGAGGTCGGAATAACGTAGTGCCAGTGCAGGTAGTTAGGTAGGGTGGGAAGACTGAATGGACCAGAAGGCCTTTTCTGCCTCATTCCCTATGTATCTATGTTGCAGCCCTGCATACCTCTGCAAGCAGCACTAAATGTATTTATGTCAATGAGATGGCTACTGCTCTGGTGCAGTGGGTATTCATGCTCCCTCTCCAGTTTAAAAATTAATTTATCTACATCCTAAGGGTTAGAAAATAGGAAAGGTTTTCTCCACACTTCCACTTATAGCCTGGCAGGATGTAGAAGCACAGAAAGGATTTTCAATTCCTAGAAATGTTGTTTGCAATCCTTCAAAGTCTTTGCAATGCATCCTGGTGGAGCAGGAAAGGTTGGGGTATAAGAGAATAACTGCCTCTCCATCAAGACCTTCTTTATCTTCTGTGCTGATTAATCGTCTGTAAAAATGTTTCTCATTATCTGTTATGTTACATGTATGTCTAAAAATGTGGAGAACTCAATAAAATTTAATTTAGAAAAAGTGAAACTCAAAGTTTAATTTAGAAAATGTGGAAAACTCAATACAGTTTAATTTAAAAAAATATGTAGAACTCAATAAGTTTAATTTTCAAAAGAAATAAATCATTTTATACAGCATGCTGTAGCCAGAGTCTGATCCCTGAGACAAACACAAATGCTATTAACAGGGTACATAGGAGACATGGGTCAGGTTCACATGATACACGCTATCCACCTTTTCTAGGGGTAGGGATGCAGTGTTTTGAAACAATTGAGGAAGCTAAGTATCAATAAACATCACCAGGTCCTCACCTTCATACCTCCGGAAGGCCTACCAGTCTGAGCGCTTCTCCCAGAGTGCATTATCAGCCATTTTAGGAATATTGTCACCGTGATCACATGGGAAATGTCTGCCATGGCCTTCACTGCCCAATTTGTTGCTCCTCCTCCTTCTCACTCAGTTCAGAGACCACCTGCTCCGCTACATTACCTGCATTCAGTTAGTAAATTATTTTATTTCCTTCTCTATTGTTTGCATCGATCAGCACATGGTATGTAAGGAATTTTATATCTGATATCTCTGACATCTGCTGTTCCATGGCCGTGGCTCCTACTTGCCTGCACCACCCATGTCTTGCTTTGCCTTGAAAGTTTGCAATGGTCTGTTGGTCCTTCGGTTTCCCATTTGCAGAACAGGACTAGGAAATCTGCTTTAATACAGTTCTGGATTCCAAAACAATTAATTTGTTTAATTATTTAATCAAAATTAGACACCTGGGATGGGAGCTCTGAATTATGCAGCAGGCCAAGTCTAAGGTAAGTTCTGCCCCATATTTAATAGTGTTTTCAATGCATGGTTGTACATCCATTTGAGAAAGAGGCAGTGTGCAATGAAGCCTTAGCCATGAATAATAGGTACAGTATTTTCTACACTGTACTGTTTGTGCTCCAAGCATTCTACCCCTGTCCATGTATAGCTGGTGTGCAGTGGCAACCTCCTACCATACCCTGTCCCATGTCCATGTATAGCTGGTGTCCAGTGGCAACCTCCTACCATACCCTGTCCCATGTCCATGTATAGCTGGTGTCCAATGGCAACTCCCTCTCATACCCTGTCCCATGTCCATGTATAGCTGGTGTCCAGTAGCAACTCTCTCATACCCTGTCCCATGTCCATGTACAGCTGGTGTCCAGTGGCAACCTCCTACCATACCCTGTCCCATGTCCATGTATAGCTGGTGTCCAGTGGCAACTCTCTCTCATACCCTGTCCCATGTCCATGTATAGCTGGTGTCCAGTGGCAACCTCCTACCATACCCTGTCCCATGTCCATGTATAGCTGGTGTCCAGTGGCAACCTCCTACCATACCCTGTCCCATGTCCATGTATAGCTGGTGTCCAGTGGCAACTCTCTCTCTACCCTGTCCCATGTCCATGTATAGCTGGTGTCCAGTGGTACCCCTCCCATATTCTGTCCCATGTCCCTGTATACCTGATGTCTGGTTGTTTCCCCTTCCATACCCTGTCCCACATCCATGTATAGCTGGCGTCCAGTGGCAACCCCTCCCATACCCTGTCCCATGTCCATGTATAGCTGGTGTCCAGTGGCACCCCTCCATATTCTGTCCCATGTCCCTGTATACCTGATGTCTGGTTGTTTCCTTCCCATACCCTGTCCCACGTCCATGTATAGCTGGTGTCCAGTGGTAATCCCTCTCATACCCTGTCCCATGTCCATGTATAGCTGGTGTCCAGTGGCAACCACCTCTCATACCCTGTCCCATGTCCATGTATGACTGGTGTCCAGTGGCAACCCCTCCCACACCTGTCCCACGTCCATGTATAGCTGGTGTCCAGTGGCAACTCCTCTCATACCCTGTCCCATGTCCATGTATGACTGGTGTCCAGTGGCAACCACCTCCCACACCCTGTCCCACGTCCATGTATAGCTGGTGTCCAGTGGCAACTCCTCTCATACCCTGTCCCATGTCCATGTATGACTGGTGTCCAGTGGCAACCACCTCTCATACTCTGTCCCATGTCCATATAGCTGGTGTCCGTGGCAACCCCTTCACACCCTGTCCCATGTCCATGTATAGCTGGTTTCCAGTGGCAACCACCCCTCATACTCTGTCCCATGTCCATATATAGCTGGTGTCCAGTGGCAACCCCTCTCATACCCTGTCCCATGTCCATGTATAGCTGGTGTCCAGTGGCAACCCCTCTCATACCCTGTCCCATGTCCATGTATAGCTGGTGTCCAGTGGCAACCCCCTCATACCCTGTCCCATGTCCATGTATAGCTGGTTTCCAGTGGCAACCACCTCATACTCTGTCCCATGTCCATATATAGCTGGTGTCCAGTGGCAACCCCTCTCATACCCCTGTCCCACGTCCATGTATAGCTGGTGTCCAGTGGCAACTCCCTCTCATACCCTGTCCCATGTCCATGTATGACTGGTGTCCAGTGACACCCGTCCATCCTCTGTCCCATGTCTATGTTTAGCTGGTGTCCAGTTGCTCCTCCTTCCCATACCCTGCCTCATATCCAAGTATTCTTGACTAGTGGCTCCCCACCCTCATCAAGTCCCCTCATTCTAACAAGGGCTACTCAACTTTGGTGTTGGATATATTGTACTTAGTAAACAAATAGTGATCCTCCCCACCCAGTAGCACCCATCCCTCCTCCTTCCCCTCCACCATTCTGCAATATAACCCATGTTTTCCCCGGACCAATAGCACCCTATCCCAGCCTTCATTTACCACACCACCATCATTTAAACAATGATAATGGTGAATTGTGCAGCCCTCCTCTCCTCCTTGGCTGGCCACCACCAAAGGGATAAGGCTGCGACTGAACAGCTACCAAAACTGTAACCCTGAAAGTATTTATTGAATATTGCTATTCTTGTAAAGTAATATAATGTACTGCCTGACTTCATTAATGTAATAAAATACAAAGTTTGTAATCACACAAATATGTAACTGGGAGGCTTTTGGGAATAAGCTTCAACCCAACTGGCCTACAGTATGTGACCAAACCCAATACTGTTTAATAAACAAGTGTAACGGGCTGTCAGCACAGCTGGTTACCAGAACAATGTCTTCTGTGCCAGTAAAGGGTTATGAAATATAGACAATAAAGTAATAAGGTAGCAGTTGAATAAAGTGCACTCATAAGGTTAATGTTAGTTCTGTCTAAGGCTCTGAAATGTTCTTCAAATGTGTTTCTGCAATATGTTCAGAAATGTTAACAAGGTACATCCTGTTTATGTACTGTCTTTATATTTAGGAAAACAGTAAGTGAGGTGCCTGTCTTTGCATCCCTAATTGCCCACAAGTCATGAGGGTTTGTGGGCAAGGTTTACCAAAGGAATTGGGGTTTTCTTCTGAGTTCCAGCCTAAAGTAAGCAGTCCAAGCTTCTCTGGCTGTGACCAACCAAGGGGACAGCAGGCCTAGGGATGGTGGCAAGGTCTCTGGGTCTGGGTGGCACTGGCCCTCCCTGGAGTGGGTCTTTAGAAGCTTGGGCTCCAGCCAGACTTCGAGATCAGGGATAGTGGGTGCCTGTTAGGAACTCACGCTCAAGGAGGGTCCCCTGATGGTGTCTGATGCATCTGTGTTGTTCCTGTAAAGGCAGCAGAGATGTAGCAGATGATTCTTGTACTGGCAAGGAGCATTTGGCCTACAACAAGAGGCTTGTGTGTAAAGGAGGAAGACCAGAGCAGCTGGCATTGAGTTTCAGAACTCCAGAGGAAGGAAAAACTTGTCCGGTTGGTAAGCCATTGCTGTCTGTGACCGTATTTCGGTTCTGACTCCCTGGAAGCATGGAGGATTCAGGGTAGGCTGCCAAAGAAGCTCTTAAACTACCTCCTATTTCAGTGTGATTGTGTGTACAGGAGAGTAAATCTCTCCTTGATTCTTCAAAGCCAGGCAGTACTGCTCATCTGTCTGTCATGCAGGGCTGGGCATAGCCTAATTCCTTAGTCCTGCTTTAACTGGGGCATTCTAACGCAACTGCATTATCACCAAAAGTCATCTTAAGTACCCAGAAATGTAGAGCAAACAGGCTGGAGTTAGAGTGTTTGAACTGTAAACATGTCTAAAATGAATGACACTGCTAATAAGAATCTAATTCCTGACTAGATGGTTTAGGAACTGTTTTCAGTAACAGTAATTATTGACCTGTGTGATTGATGCTGAATAATGCTGATTGAGAACTGTGATTCTGCTGATCTGAACTGGGCCCAAATCGGGAGCTGTGGTGGCAGTGGCCCAGCGCCTCAAGTGTGTGCGCCACTTCTGTAAACAAATGTTGGACTTCTGGAAACAACGTGTCTGCCCTTTGTCTGTGGGATTCCTCAAAGGATATAGTGTTTGATCGTCAAAGCAGCCTGCTACAGTAGGCTGAAGTAAAGCTCTGTGCTTAGTACAAATGCAGGTGAGCTATGTTGGGTAAAAGTGAAAGTAAAGAGTGCACCTCACAGTTAACCATAACGTTCAGGCTAGCCTCATGTTGCTTTGCTGGGGACTATAAGATGTACAATGTGTGGTGGAAGATTATAGCTATTTTATGACCAACAAAGAGGCTCTGCTTTGTTTCCTGGAGCTGGCAGGATTCACGGATTTTGATGGTAATGATGAAGTCTGAGCAAGAGGCAGGTGGTATCCTCCCAGGGGACCATCTTGTTCAGCTGAAGGGATCCATGAGATGCCACCCATGATGCCCAGCTGAGAAGCCTGGCAGCAGGGTAACCTTGGATTCCTGTTCAAGCAGCATGGAGCCACTCTTGCGGAGATGGTATTTGGTCTTTTCCCTTGTCACAGGCACAGGATCAGGATGGCTGAGCAAGTTTGGACCATTTCTGCAGGGGCATTTATAGCTGTACAAGTGCAGGCTGTACCTCCAGGGTTGGGGGTTAGATGCCAAGTCTTGGAAACTGTACAAAAGTTAGAGGATGGCTCTCAGCAAGACTGCACAATCCAATACCCCTTGACATGAGACTAACTCTGAAGCTATTGTTTGCCCTCCACTCCACCGTAGGGACTGTGTGATGAATCCGACCAAAGATACCTGGATCCAGACTCAGATACAGAACAATCCGCTCTGAATCTGAAATCCTACTTTAGTTGGATTACTGTCGGATTGTGAGGCAGGTATCAGCGGATGGAGAGTGGCCCACAAAAGCACGGTTCAAGCACCCTAAAGTGTTCCCTCACTATAGTGAGCCCTCTATAATGAATTTCTGTTATGATGAACACCTGTGATGGTGCCCATTGTTGTCTAATTAGGCCTATGAAAATCTCATGATACTGAACAAATTCACTGGCTCCAGATGTGTTCCTTACAAACAGGGACCATGTAAGTATAAGTAGATCCTGATTTTAGAGAAGGCACTAACCTATATGGTCTCTGTTGGTGAGGGTCCATGGTGCATGGTCCTCAATAACTATCAGCCATCATACCGATGCCAATGTGTGACATTCTGGATTCTACAGTGTCCTCACATCTCCCACATGGTGTGAGCACAGTGGACAACTGACCCCAATGCACTGGCTGACCGCAGAGGTCTCTGTAGTGCTGGATCCTCCTGCCATACCTCCCCAGCTGAGGTGTTGACATCAGCAGCTGTCCCAGCATGCTCGGCCTGTCTCCTGATGTAACAATGTGAGTCTACATCTAAACCCAGGCCACCTGAGCAGCAACATGGAGCACTGTTGCTGTGCCATAGGGCAACCTAAGTGATGTACTTTTTGTAAATATATTTTTATAAAGCAGTCTGTACTTATAGTTGCTGACAATAAAATTTTCATTGCTGTACAATCATAGTGTTGGATATTCATTTAACATGAATGCTTACGACCATTCAAGTTAGCCAGCCTTAGAGTGGGTTCAGGGTTGTAGACTGGGTAGCAAACTGGCTGCATAACAGGACACAGAAGGTAATAGTGAATGGAACACATTCTGAAGAAGGGGTTACTAGTGGAGTACCTCAGGGCTCAGTACTGGGTCCAGTCCTCTTTAACATCTTTATAGATGACATCGCAGAGGATCTGGAGGAAAGGTATGCCTTTACAGATGACACAAGGATCCATAATAGAGTTGATACACAAGGGTGGGGTAGAAAGGATGAGAAGGGACTTGGCAAGGTTAAATGGTCAGACATATGGCAACTTAAATTCAATACAAAGAAGTGAAAAGTAATGCACCTGGGAAAAAAAAAACAAGAGAAGAGTACACAATAGCAGAGGAGGTACTAACAACAACAAAATGGAAAGGGATTTGGGGATAGTCATATCAGATGACCTAAACATGGCTAAGCAATGTGAGAAGTCAGTAAGGAGAGCCAGGGGATACGGGATGCATAGGATGGGGCATCACAAGCAGAAAATGGAAGTGGTTATCTCTCTGACAGACAGTTGGTGAGACCCCATCTGGAGTACTGTGTGCAGTTTGGAGCGCCATCTACACAAGGACATGGACAGGATGGAAGCAGTCTAGAGGAGGGCAACTAAAATGGTGCAGGGTCTGCATCAAAGCATATGAAGAGAGGCTGAGAGAGCTTAATATGTATACCCTTGATGAAAGGAGGATGGGGGGACATAATAGAAACTTTTAAGTACCTCAAGGAATCAACAAAGTCCGGGAGGGTAGCATCTTTCAGAAAGAGATATGTAAGAACAAGGGCCACAATTTAAAGATAGAGGGAGATGGCTCAGGGGTAATGTGAGGACATTTTTTTTCACAGAAGAGTGGTGGATGCATGGAACCATCTTCCTGGGGAGGTTGTTGGGTCTACAACTGTGAGAATTCAAACATGCATGGGACAGACATAAGGCAATTGTAGTGGGGGTTGCAGGAAGTAGGCTGTTGGTTAACTAGAATCTGCAGCTTATCCTATAGGTGAGAATTGGGCAGACTGGGTGGGCCAAGTGGTCCTTATCTGCCGTCAAATTCTATGTTTCTATTCAATGACAGTAGTGGAACCTTCATCGCTGGATCCTCCCACATGGTTTAGCATGTGGAAGGCCATCACTGGCTATGGCTGTACTTGTTTGTGGCTGCAGGCTTGCTGAGATCTTTTCTCGTATGTATGTAGCCCATGAACTGAGGTGGAGGTACAGTGGAGGAGCACTGGGGTAGAAGAGCCCTGCAGGGTGACAGCCAAGCCAAACCACTCGGGAGGTAGGAGAAGTGATAGTTAATTAGAATGATGGGATCCCACCATTGGGACTAATGATATGTCAGAGACCCGATCAAGTGTCCTTGTAAGGTCTTATGGGAGGAGCTCATGGGACAACATTTGTATTTTCGTTCATGACAGAAGAGCCATGACTTCCATCTGGAGGAGCATAGTTCTTTTCCCATTAGATAGATTTTGTTTGCTATGTCCTGCCACAATGTAATTGAGGATACTGTCAATATGGCCATAGTCTGGTGATGTTTGTTTTGGCATCTGTTATGAGGATCACTAGAAGATACCTAGAGATCAGTTCCTGCAGGCCCCATGGATTTTGTAGTAAGAGGAATGTTTCAGCATTAAGGTAGTGTGGAACTGTTAAGAGTTCTCATAGTTCCTGCCTCAGCACCTGGAAGAAAGGGAACAGGGCTGGGCAGGACCACATCATATTTGTGAGGTGTACCTTTGGTTCACCACATTATCTCCAACAGGATGAGTCCTGCATATTCAAGTAGTGGACAGTGACTACCAGCGTTCAGAAAAATCTAGTCAAATGCTTTCAGGACTATTCCCGCCATTGGTGGGAGCTAGTAATTTGGAGGTTAATTGGTAGGTTTTATGTCCATGCAGGTCATGCTGAAATAGTCTATTGGTGAGTTGTAAAGATGTGAGATGTGTCTCCATTTTGGAACATGTTGATCAAGGATTGATCAATGGAGAGGTAGGAATCTGGTATATGTATACCCATCAGTAGGGTTCAACAAAGTACCTGAGTTCTAGGTATCTACAGAAATTAATCTTTTGGAGACCGAAGGACCCTGTAATTCTACAAGAGATTTCAAAATAGCACCTGACATACGTTGGTAAATATATTGTAGGGAGTAATGCTCCCAATTACAAAAGAGCAGGGTCTGTCCGGCAGGAGAGAAGTGTTCTAAGAGACCAATGTGACAAAACGGAGGGAGGAAGGCAATGAGAAGGAGACCTTTCTTACTGAGCACCATACTCTAACTTCCTTCTAAACCATACATTAAGTAGGTTTCCTTCTAGGGGTTTCTGTGTGATGCATAGTTCTATTGAACTATTGATTGGGGAAAATTTGCATTCCAGTCTCAGCCTTATAGTGGGGTTCTACTAAGGTGGCATTGTGGTATGTACCACGGGTGTGAGGCCAGAAGTGGAGCTTTAGATGTGGTAGTGCCAGGCCCTTCATATCTCTAGGCAAGATGAGAGTCTGCAGTTTTACCTTCAGTCTTTAGTCAGCCCAAATAAAACAGGAAATTTCCTAGTTCCATTGCTTGAAAGTAGCTTGAATGAAAATAGTGGGATCATGTGGAAGAAGTAGTGTCCTTGGTAGAGTAATGATTCAGATGACATCTATTCAATGAGAGGGTAAGCGGATGGGTGTTCCCTCTGGATAAATCCTGCATAGCTGGATGTTGAAAGGTAAGTAGTTTTTGGAAAATGATTCCCTGGGATGCCTGGTGAGACAGACTCCAAGGTATTTTAGTTTGTCAAGTTCCCATCAGAATGGGAAGGCATACCTAAGCTGCTGAGATGGCGTGAAGTTGAAGCTAAATAAATCAGTTTTAGTTGTACTGAGTGTATAATCTGACACTCACCCCAAGACCTGAAGGATTGAGAAGATTGCTGGGAGAGGTCTCTAACTGGCCAAAATAAAGTAGGACATCATCAGCGTAGAGGGCTAATCTGTGCTCCTCACCCCTACTCTGACTTCTTGGATCATGGTTGCTTCTCTGATGGAGTGGGCTAGGGCTCAATATAGAGGGCAAAGAGAAGGGCAACAATGGGCACTCCAGAACTGAACAATGTACTCCAGGTGAGGCATTACCATTGATCTGTACAGTGGCATAATCACCTCCCTCGTTCTACCTGTAATTCCTCTTCCTGTGCAGCCTAACATGCTGTTCACCTTTAATGCTGCTTTTCACACTGCTTGGATGTTTTCAGGTCATCTGTTATAATCACCCCTGGATCCCTTTCTCTTGCTTTCACTCCACACAGGAAGTATTCTTCACAAGGATTTTTCCTCCCTAGGTGCATGACCTTGCACTTTTTGGCATTGAAATTTAATTGCCAAGTTTTTGTCCACCTTTCTGTGGATCCCCAGATACTAACATAATAGACCATCATGCATTAATGAAATCCATCAAAGACCAACTAAACAAAAAGGAAATCATACTAATGGGGAACTTTAATGCACCAGGAATAAACTGGGTCCAGGTTCAGGACCTATTTCAGATCAAGAGTCATGCACGAATGAGGGGCATGGCATGAAGCTGGAAGGAGGCAAGTTCAGGAGTAACACAAGAACATTCTTCTTTACTGAGAGGGTGGTGGATACTTGGAATGGCCTTCCACCAGAGATTGTGGAGACTAGGTCAGTCAAATCATTCAAGAAGGCATGGGACAGGCACAAGGTATTATAACACTGAATAGCAGTTAAGGGATGGGGCTAGGCTTATGAGCAGACTAGATGGACCTTGCAGCCCCCTTCTGCCATCACTTTCTATGTTTCTGTGTCTATAACAAGACTACATAGAGTTTGTTCTAGGTTTCCTTTAGGAGTTTGATCCAAATAATTTCATTTGGGGTGTTCTAATGGATCACAGCTGGATCTGTATTTAATATCAGTTTTATGTGGAAGATGACACCACCTCCACCTTTTCCTGTTCTGTCTTTATTGTGCAGACTATACCTGTGCATCTCCTTGCATCACCCATCCTTTTACCCCACCAAGTTTCAGTTATGGCAGCTATATCAATTTGCTGTTTGTTTAGTGTGATCTCTAGTTCTGCCTTTTAATGCTGTTAAGACTTCTGGCATTTAAGAGAAATGTTTGATTTCTCTTATTAGTTGTGCCACTCTGACTCTGTGCTCCCTTTTCAGGATGGTTTTGGTTCCTTTTCTCTATTTCTCTCCTCACACCCTTGTGATCTAGTTTTTTGATGCTACTTGTAATGCAGGTGTAATGTTTTAAAAAGGTATTCCCCAATAGTCTTGTTCCTTTTTACTAGTGTGTAGTCCATCTGGGCAGAAAGTATTGGTTGTCCTCATAGTGTTCTCATGTTTTGATGCATTCTATGTTGCTTTGTAAGCACCATCTTCTGAGCCAGCTGTTATAACCTTTTATTGTATTAGCTTTCTTTTCCCGCTCCTGGTACTGGCAATATTTCAAAATGATGGGCACAGCCTTTAGTTACTTTAGGGTAGCCATTGCCTGTTTAAGATCCCTTACTGTTTCCACCACTCCCTGCTTATTTATATCATTTGTCCCAGCATGTAGAACTACTGTTTTTGGATCCCTAATGTTTTTCAACATGTTTGGTAGCATTTGCTCTATTTTTCGATTGTTATTCCTCTAAAGCTGCAGCTAGTTGAATCTTCTATTTCCTTTTGTTGTATATCAGTCGGTGTATTTGATTATAGAGTGACACAGTATATTTAGCTGTCTGTCTGATGTTCTTTATAACCTTGAGCTGGTTAGTGTCTGGGTACCTACTACAATCTCAAGAGCTACTCGTTGTTCCTATTGCTTCATCTATGTTACGTAAACAGCTGGAAGTAAGTATAGGTCCCCTAAGGGTGAATAATACAGAAACCAAGAAATGGCACAGGCACTAAACATCTACTTTTGCTCAGTGTCTGGAAATACAGACAACTAATGCCACTAATACCACTAACGCCACTAATGTAGCAGGAGAGCTTGAAAAGGTGTAGGCCCATATGTGCTCCTATGCAGATAGATAATACTCTGAGCCCCTCTCCAAGCATTAGTTTACCAAGGTTTTCTTAAAATCTTGTTTATTTGCACATATTACTAAATCCTCTGGCAAGTTATTCCATGAGTTGACCACTCTGTCAGTAAAAAGTGTTTCGTTTGTTAGTTGAAAGTGCCACCCTGGACCTGCAGTGAGTGCTCCCTTGTGGCATAATTTAGGTTTTTAAATGTGATATAATTAGCGCCTTCCTCTTTTCCCATAGGAAACAGTGGCGAATTTGTCAAGTTATAAAGAGCATTTATAAAGGCAAACACGTAACCATTTCCCCACTCTGTGCAAGCGCCTGGTCGAACTCCTCCATTCTCAGTCACTGTCTCCCAAATGGCAAACCCAGCATGGATACAAACTGCCACGGACATCGGCAGTAAGTAACATTTTAAAAACTTAAATGTACCATTTGCTACCGGATTGCCCACTCTCACAATATTTAAAAAAAATTTTTGAAATTAAAGTGAAAGCTGACCACGTGCCATGTCGTAGTTGTACTGCGCGCAGACAGTAGCCTCTTTTATTTTATATAATTGTTGAGGTGAAAAGAGAAAGCCAACAATTACATAAAATAAAATATGGGTCTGGGTCTGGGCTTCCTCTCGGGTTTATGTAGCATTAAACTCCTAGGGTGTGTGTTAAATCTCATTACACACCCAGACCCATACTTTATCCTCTATATCTAGTTCCCTACTTAGGTTTTCATTTTACTGAAATCATAATATAGTAATAGGTCACCACGTTTGTCTCTCTTCTATAGAGTATAGTCCCAGTTGTTTAATTTGGTTGTTATATGGTAGGTGTTGTACCTGTGAAATAAGTTTTATCATTCTTCTTTGTGTTCTTTCCAACCTCATTATATCTGATTTTTGTGGGGATTCCATACTGACTACAATGGTCCAGTTGAGGACTCACATAGGACCTATATAAGGGTAGTACCACCTTGGCACTCCTGCTCTTGATGTTTCTGTATATTGCACCTGTTAGCTTTAGAAATTACATTAGTACATTGTTGACCAAAGTTCAATTCTCTGTCCACAACAACTCCCAGGTCCCAGTCCATACTTCCCTGTTTTATACTAGTGCTACTGAGAATATATGTGTTTTGTTTATTGTTTTTCCCAAGTGAAACACACAGCATTTTCAGTATTAAAAGTCATATCCACCTGTATGCCCAATCTGATATTCTAAAAAAAAAATTATAAATAAAAATGTAGAAGCCACAAAACAAACTAATAACCCAAGAAATTACAGTGGATGAGATCAAAGGTAAGCTAGAGGATAAATATTACAAAATCTGCTGAACCAGACAACTTACACCCAAAGCTGTTAAAATCTATAACCCCATGGTTAGTAGGGCCATTATATAAAATCTTTAATATGTCTTTCAACACAGGAGAAGTCCCACAAGATTGGAAACAGCGATGGTAATACCAATTTTTAAGAAAGGAGACAGAGGAAGTCTTGCAAATTATAGACCAATTAGTCTGACTAGCATTCCCAGTAAAATCTTGGAGACAATAATTAAGGATAGACTATAAACCAACATAACACATACAAATCTAGAAGATAATACAGAGCATGGCTTTAAAAGCATAGATCCTGTTTGACAAGCAACTTAGTCTTCTATGAAAAGGTTAAGCTAATTTTGAAAAAATAACCCCATGGACATATTATATTTAGACTTTGCCAAAGCATCTGACAAAGTCCCACATGGCACCCTAACAAATAAAATGTATGAAATGGGCATAGATAGTAAAATCGCCATATGGGTTAATGAATGGTTGATGAGTAGAACACAAAGGGTAAGAATAAGTGGGTATTTGTCAGATGAAGACTTATGGGTGATCTTATGATCACTAGAGATATTATAAATGATGAAAACTTAATGTTTGAAATTGGCATCGATTTCAAGCAGATAAACATTAACACAAGAGGACACCCACTTCAAATAAAAGACAGCGCTTTAGTACAAAAAAAGGGATATTTCTTCTCTCAGAGAATTATAAAATCATGGAATTCACTCCTACAGATATTGTCATCAGTACAACCAAGAATATCTTCAAAAACACCTAGACAATTACTTATTACATGACCATTCCTTGGGTATTATGGGTGACTGATAGGAGTGTTCATGGCCTTTGGCCTAATACTCCTTCAACTTTCTTAGTGAGTCTTAGTGAATCTTAATCACTGGTGGTACTATTCTTTGTACTTTCTTACATCAACTGTTTATCACCCTCCCCAGGACGCATCTGGAATCGAGCAGTAGCCTGCTCAGTATGCCTTCCTGGTTAAACGCTAAATAAATTAATAATTAATTAATTAATTAATAAATAAAATAAGTGGTGTCCCACAAGGTTCCATCCTTGGACCAGCCTTGTTTGGTGTGTTCATCTCAGATATGACCAACCAACTGGACAATTTTACTATCAAATTTGCTGATGACACAAAAATAGCTGGCCATGTAAGTACAAGACTGGGCATCTGTACTCTAGAACAATATCTCATTAAGATAGAAACATGGGCACAAACAAATGGGATGCAATTCAACACAGACAAGTGTGTGGTTATGCACCTTGAGCTAGAGTCAGAAAGCTACCTACAGTTTAAACAAAAAGATCTAAGAGCAGTAACTACGGAAAAGATTTAGGAATATACATAACAGAAGACCTCAGATTTACAAAACACTGTGGGAAGTGGTTAAGAAGGCCAACAAAATTATTGGATGTATAAAAGAGCATTCACCACAGACACAGGGCATGTATTATGCCCTTTGTACAGAGCCTATGTCAGGACTTATCTTGATTACTGTGCCTCCTTCTAGAGCCCACATCATGGGGGATGTAAATAGGTGGAGGGGGTCCAGTGAAGGATAACTACAATGGCTGAGGGCTATGGAAACCTACTATGAGCAAAGAATGGCTGCACTGGATTTATATCCCTATAACTAAGAAGAACAAGAGGCCACCTACTGCAAATTTTCACATATCTAGAGATAACCAATTAATGGCTGGATCTAGGATTTACTATAAACCCAAGAAACCAGAATCTGAGAAGTCATAATTCACAAATACAACTAACCTATCCTAGGGAAACAATAGAAGAAACTATTACACACAAAGAGTAATATCAAACTGGAATGCACTACCAGGCAATATGGTAATGGCAGATACCTTAAATAGTTTCAAGAAAAACTAGACAACTATCTAATACCAGGAAGTGAGGGACAATAACCCATTTATGGAGTTTGACAAAATGGTCATGGGCCTTCTGTGCAAGTATACTATTCTAGTATAACATCCTAGTATAACCATCTGATCGGGGCTTTCATGGTTTTTGTGGCCCATGTTACTGAATCTAATTTGTCATCTTTTATGGGTGCTAAAAGTCTTTTCCCTGGTCAGGAGTGAGAGCTGTGAATGGGAGTGGGGCCAGGAATGCCTGAATCTCCTTAGGGATAAATTCTGCTCTGGCTGTCAACATTTTTGGCAGTATTCACAGAAGGATTGGCCTATATCATGGAGTCTGTTCTGTCTAACACCTGTTTCAAGATGGGAAAGGAACAAGATGTATTTATTTATTTGTTTAGTTTTTGTTGACCGGTAGGTGCACTAGACAAAACACTGCCTATTTTTAGGCACGACCGGGAGGTTACAGAACAATGGTACATCAGCAGGACAGCAGTAAACAATGCAGTGTACAGGACAATGGTGCAACAAACAGTCAGTAGTAAACAATGCAGTGTACAGGACAATAGTGCAACAAACAGTCAGTAGTAAACAATACAGTGTACAGGACAATGGTGTAACAAATAGTCAGTAGTAAATAATGCAGTATATAGAATGCTACTTTTGAGAAATACAGATCAGGAGGAAGTAGGCACAAAACATCAGCAGAAGGTCATGGCGTGACATTGATAAGAAGGGTTAGAAAACATGTGGGGATAGCGATAGAGAGAATTGGGAGTCAGTTGCAAGTGCAGATGTTGGAGTTGCTTAGGAACTTGTGAAGAGCTTGCTTGAAACAGAAGTAGGTTCCACAGCTCTGATGTGGGATGGGAGGGCATTCCAGATTCTGGGTGCAAAGGTGGCAAAGGCCTGTTCTCCCATTTTGGTGGAACATCTTGGGACCACCAGGAGAGACTGGGTGCAGGAGTGCAGGGGTATGATTGTTCCTGGGGACAGTAAGGCTGCGAGGGCAGCTGGCTTGGAGGACCTTATGATGTCAATCATACAGCCAAGGGCAAGGAGGTGGTGAGAGGGAGGGATAGTCAGCTAAGCTTAGTATACAGAGAGCAGTGGTGAGTCATTCTAGAGGTGGAGATGGCAAACTGGCAAATGTTATTATATGTCATGTTCCATTTGTCCAAACTAGAAGCACTGGTCAATCAATCAAAATCTTTATTTACCCAGGTGATCACCATTGAGCAAGCTCATTTACAAGGTGGACCTGCAGTTTGGAAGAACGAGGGTGCAGAATAGAGTACAAGTAAAATATACATAAAACAACAGTAGCAAGACGTATACAACAAAATATATACAGTGTAGAAATAAAGTTAAATAATATATACAGAGATGCCTTTATAATCCTATCCATCAATAACATGTTCATAGCCTGTAAAGGAGTCCCTGGGATATGGAAAAGCACAAGTAGGAGGCAGGGACGCTGGCAGAAAGATTCTAGGATACTAAGCAAGTGGTAATCAGAGCAAAGTATGGGGTGTGTGTTGCAGTGAGTAATGCAGTGACCGTGGGACTGGAATGGACTGAGGTGAACTGCAGTACCGTGGGACTAGAATGGACTGAGGGAGGGGGAGTAATCTTGGTAAGGGAACACTTAGTTTGAACAGGAAGGACTTAGACTGAGCGAAACATCAGCTGGACAACTAGGAATGGTGGAAACAGTTACAGAGCTCCACAAATGTTTTGGCATACAGGGTCTTGAACATAGCAAGACTAAGAGGGGGAACTAAGTGCTGCTATTTCTGTATCCTATTCAAAGCGTGGGCAGGACAAAGCTTATGGCTGCTCTTCCAAAGTGGGTACCGATCCTCGTACTTTCAGAGAAACCAGCGAGTGACTTCTCAAGGCATAATTCCCAATCAGGCTTAGTGAAGACAGTCAGCAATGTATTGTGGGAGTTTGTTGGTGATGGCTCAGAGTGTCCAGAGTGCTGCATTTCTATACTACCTGTGTTGAAGGGAGGACCAACCCCAGCTGCATATAATGAACAGTGGTGGGTGGAAAGGGAGGCCTGTTATAAATCTAAGAGCTCTATTATACAGTACGTCCAATTTAGCAGTAGTGTGAGCTGGGCACTGGCCATATATGAAGTCAGCGAGTCAATTAGTGAGAGGAACATGGATTGGACGAGCTGTCTTTTGGCATCCGTGGTCAGGAGGCAATTTATTCTGAAGAAGAGCCCAAGCCTCTGCCTCAGCTTTTCAGCAGTTCTTCTATATGTTCCACAAAGGAGAGTTTATTGTCTATCCAGACACCCAAATACTTAAATTTCGTACGTATTCAAGATGTTCACCTAGTAAGGTGGAGATAGAAGGTAATGGACCAGCAGTGGCAGAATATGCCCCCTGGCCAGTTGGTGAGAATAGCATTGCCTTGGTTTTCTTGACATTAAGTAGTAGTCTTTACTGAGGAGCTGGTGCTGCAGGATGTTAAAGTTGGTTTGCATGTCGCCACAGGCAACTTCAGGAGATTCACGGCTATATGAGAGCACCATGTTGGCAGCAAACAGGTGAATGCTTGCTTCCTTAATGCTTACATCCAGGCTGTTGATATAGATAGCAAACAGTAATGGTCCCAATATGGACCCCTGAGGACACCTCTTTTTGTCAGTTTAAGTGAAGAAAGCTCCTCTTCAGCCTTGATCTGTTGTTGCCTACCAGTGAGGTAGTCGGAACCAACACAAGGAGGTTCGGTCTAGGCCTATTGCTTGTAAAGTGGAGAAGAGCAAACAGTGGTCGACGGTGTTGAAGGCCTTACTGAGATCCAGGAAAACTGCACAGATTAATTTTTGTTGTCTAAGTCCCATTGCCAGTCATTAGCTACTTTTGCCAGGGCTGTAATGGTATTGTGCTTTGCTCTGAAGCCTGACTGCATAGGGTTTAGTATGTCTGAGTTGTCTATGAAAGATCTCAGCTGGGTATTCACAATTTTTCTAGGAGCCTTAGAGTATGGGAGGAGGGAGATCGGCCTATAATTATTTAGGTCACAGGGATCCCCTGATTTAAACAGGGGATGACGTGAGCAACTTTCCATAACATAGGAGGGAACCTTGTGACAGGGACAGGTTGAATAAGTGAGAGAGCAAGGATGTGATAAGCAATTTTCAAGTTATATGGGTTGAAGAAGTCAGCCCCAGCACTTTTTAGTGTCCAATTTTAGGAGAAGATCTTCAACTTCCTTTATGGAGGTAGGTAAAATGAGAAGGTAACGATATTGTTACTCAGTTCCAGGAGCTTAGTGTTGATCTGTGGGTGCTGTCTGCTTACCGGTAAAGGCTATCTAAAGCTAGGCCTGCAGTGGCATTATGATAGTTGAAGGCCTGCAGGATCTCGATTCTGTCATTGATTATAGCATTGTCCATGGTAATTTTGGAGGGAAGCACATTTCCTGGAGAAAGACCAGTCAGTTCTTTAGAGTGGACCAGAACTTGGTAGGCATTTCGACACAGAATCTAGCTCAGATCGGTAAAATTGGCCTTGGTCTCTCTGACCATCTTAGTGCAGGCATTTCTAGCTGTCCTGAAGAGACACCAGTCTTCGTCTGTGTGTGATTTAGCAGCCTTTTCCAGAGTTGATCTCTTTTAGTAAGGCAGCCTTGAGGTCCGCTTGAGAACCATGACATGTTCTAGCTTTTACGCTTTTACCCCAGGAGCATGGTTAATATTAGGGCTCCAGTATATTTTATGGAAGATATCATAGGCATTACTCACCGACTTAGCAAGGTAAAAACTCTGCCAGTGCAAAGAATTTTTTAATTCATTGAAGTATGTGAGAGGATCAAGTCTGCCTGGACCTTTAGTGGAAAATTTAGATGTTGGTGAGGGTTTAGCATCAGTTCTTATACCAGCAATAAAGCAGTGGTCACTAACATCAGCTGAAAAAATCCCAGCATGGGAAAAGGAATATGGTTTGCTTATGAGAAGGACATCCAATAGGGTGCTGTTCATTGGGTGTTTCTTATTAATGCAGTTGGCTCAGTAATAAGTTGTGTGAACCCATGGGAGTCACAGAATTGCTTCAGGGGTAATGAGACCTTAGTCAACCAATCATAACAGAGCCCATAATAGATGACAGATGGGACAGGAGCTGAGGCCCCATGGCTGGTGGTCTGTAACAGCCTATGACACAGAAAACCATTGATGGGGAAAGTTCAACTTGAAGGGACAAACATTTGAATCCACCTGCAATAGAGGTAGAGTCTAGGATGGACACTGAAAATTTGTTTTGACGTAGATGACTACTCCGCCTCCCTGGTCTGCCTATCAGCTCTAAATAGGAGGTAGTTAGGGATGTTAACCGCTCTATCTGGGGTGGATGTCCAAAGCCAGGATTCAGAGAGCACAAATACATCTGGTGTGGCATGAGTAATCCATGCCTGGACTGATGTAAATTTCTTTAAAAGACTGCAAACATTTGTGTGCATAAAGCTGACTCCTTTCAGTCTTGTAAGGTTAGATGGAGATGAGAGAGCTTTTGAGGGACCAGGGTTGAGTTCAACATTACCTGAACACAAAAGTAGTAGGAACACAATTTTCCTTAGGGCAGCGAGGAGTAGTTTGAAAGCACAAATCTTTTGCATCTAGTATAAGTTTGAGTGGGGTCTGGAGTCAAGTGTTCCACTTGTGCTGACCTAGTAGTAGGGGTAAGACCACACATGAAGCTGGGGAGTAGGCCATCACTAGCTATTGCAAGTCTGGCAGCAGGGGACAGAGAGTATTTGATTTTGTAGGCCAATCCACGCTTCATACTGACAGTCTTGCATATGTTAGATACTGTATGTGTAGGCTGAAGTTGAGTATAAGGTCCAGAGTAACACCAAGGTGTTTGAAGGAGTTGATGGTGGGAGGAGAGAGCCATCCTATTGGATGGTAAGGCCAGGGAGCAGGACCAAAGCTTAGGCAATGACCAAAAAAATGACCAAAAAGGATGTGGAGAGGTGGGCGGGTACAAAGGAGGGTAACCAAGATGGTGAAGGAGCTCAGTCACTTGCTGTATGAGGAGGACTGGGAGCCCTTGACATGTACTCTCTGAAACAGAGGAGGGAAAGAGGGACATGATTGAGACCTTCAAGAACCTGAACGGATTAACAAAGTGCCTTCAGAGAACCTATTCCAATTGAAAAGGTGTCCCAGAAAAGGAGTATGATCTCAACTCGAGGGGGTAAGTTTAGGGGTAACATCATGAAATACTTCTTTACTAAGAGGGTGGTGGACACCTGGAATGGGCTGCCTAGGGAAGTGTGGGCGAGAATTCAGTGGGGGTTCAAGAGGGCCTGGGACAGACAAAGATTGCTATTGAAAGGTGGGAGGGAATCTGGGGCAAACCTAGAGGATGCTAGGCAAATAGGCAGACTAGGTGGGCCTGGAAGTCCTTTTCTGCCATCACTTTCCTATGTTCCTGTGTTCCTATGACCCAAATAGCATTACCTGGATTTTTGCTAGCGTTTAGGATGAGGCTATTTTGCGTTGTGATCCTGAAGTCTTCTAAGTCTTCCGTTTTGACAGTTGATCTCTGTTAATTTGTGGCAGTTTTCCACTGCTTACACAGCTGGTATTCCAGTAGTCTAGATGCTCTAATGCTATATCATAGAAGCATTGTTGCAGAAATGTTAATGCTATTTCAGTTTGTGGAAGGTAGGTAGTATCACATTCTGCCTTTACTTGCTTCAGTTGGGGTATTACTGAGTTGCCTCCATGTTAGTGAACCTGTTGAAGAAATTGTAAACTTTCTTCCAGGGTTAGTTAGTGCTCCCTGCATTGTTTTGTCTGGACTGTGGTCTATTGAATGATGTGTCCAAAGAGGACTCCCTTTAGTGCATCTCACTGGATGGGGTATGATACAGCAACAGGAGGATCATCCTGGATAAAGTCAGTGATTTTATCTTGGATGAACTCACAGAACTCAGAGGACTTTAAATAATATGAATTTAGTTGCCATCTTATAGTGTTCCAGGAATAAATTCCAGAGGCTGATTCCAGGTGCATTGTAATTGTGGGCAATGGGGCCCAGTTTACAATCTGCCAGGCTGCCAGTATTTTCAACTTGGGTGTAACAATTGTATATATGTGAGTATGTGCCATGGACATTGGAGTGTGTGTATGGTTTATGAAACACTCAGGCATCCGCCCATCCCATTTCTCAAGAAAACAACTTAAAAATGTATGTGGAGCAGGCTGACTGTGAGAAGGGTGTGGTTAGTGGTGTCTAGCTCTGGGTCTGGGCAATATTAAAATCCCCTGGGTTAGGATTCTGGATCCCTAGACAAGGTTTGTGAGGCCGTTCACACTGAATGAGTACAGGCATAACCCGGTGTGGCAATAGTTACCAAATGTGGCTAATCATCAAGGTCAAAACTGGCTGGCCACTGCCTCCGCCTCCCACCCCATCACATACCTTGTGATACACTGCATTTGCACAGGCATTGTACATGACATATACAGCCTAAACCTATAACTGGTCATTGGTAACCATGCTTGCCAGGGGCAAAGTGAGGGATATGATGAAACAGGATACTGGCAGCCCTTGGCCAGGCCTTTCAGGGCTGTGGACTGTTATACCTTCCCAACCACATAATAGGGTGGGGGCAGCTAAACCTGTGACTGGAGGAACTCCCTCTGCAAAATGGCAGAAACTTGTGTCTGTCCAAGGCAAGGACCCATCTATGGCTCCTGGGTGACAGGTCTTGGGAATATACCTAGAGGTCATGCCTCAGAGAGGGCCTCTGAACAAACAAGTGTGCCCTAGGGATAAGGGGTGGTAATTTAAACATTTTGGCCTCATTTTGTCCTGTAGAATTAAATCAAGCAGAATGAGATGGGGACAGGTAGGCTGGAGTGTTGCCCATGCCTTTAGTCTAGTCTGGTCTGGTTAGGAGTTACAGTTTTGGGGGTGCCTCTGGGTGGAGTAAACTTGGTTAGCCACACCACTGTGAGCCCCAATAATGTCATTAACCTAACTGGTGGTGGAGGCTCTGGAACTGCTGGGTCTGAAGCAGGGAGGAAAACCCCTAATGAGGGAAGGGGCAGTCAAAGCCCCATTAGGTGGAGGCAGGATACGTCTGACCCTCATGTGAGTTCCAGGGTAGTCTGACATCCTGTATCAGGTTGGGTTTTTCAATCATCTTGGAAGAGTTCCCGCTCCAGACAGGGGACCTATCAAGGAGTGTGGAGGGTGCCCAACTGGGTTGTCCCCCATCCTGATAGCCAGGGGCATGCTGGTGTGCTTCAGGAGAGTATGCCAAAACTCAGAGGCACAGCTCTAAGCATAAACTTCTTGGGGTTTAGAGCTATAGGTTTCTGAATTACCCTTAGGTAGAAGGAGGCATTTTCATCTTGTAATAACTATACAGTAAACCTACTCAGTGTTTCTAAATGATGGCTATCTTGAATGCCACATCAGTCTTATAATTAAGCAATAAGGCATGGCAGGGTGTGCTTTGTGCTGGGATAATGGCACACCATTGGTGGGTTGAAGCATGAGACAAAAGGCAGAGTGCTTCCATCACCACAGAAGTGTCATTATCCCAGCACAAACATACCTAGAGTGCCTTATTGCAGTTATAAAATGGATGTATTCAGATTACTAAAGAAATATATGTGTTCAATGTTTTATTTTATTTGAGGAAAATTGTAAAAAAGGGGACCAAAAATGTGTAATATTGAGCCACTGTAATTTTGCTGCTTGGTCAGTAGGTGGAGATGCTATTTTTTTCAAAATACAAGTGAATACAGGTGAATTGATATACAGTAGTTGTGCCTGTGGTGAGCTGCCCGCTTCTAGTCCTTATTTGTAGATATAATTATGTGTGTGTATGTTTGTATGTGTATATGTATGTATATATTTATGTATGTATGTATGTACATTTTTATATAATCATGTGTATATGTACAGGCCAAAAGACATGCTGTGTTAGTACAAAGGCACCTAGGAAAAGACTAGATTTTTTTAAAAAGGTCTTGACCTGAAGGCAGCTGTTTGGCAGGAACTGAAATTGCAGTCCCAGTTTTTTTAACAGGGATATGCCAAAATCCATTTGTAGGTCATAAAACCATGCACTCAGGAGAGAATGCTTTGTTCTAAGGAAGCTGTTATAATATGTTACATTTATGAGGTAACAGGAGAGGAACATGCTTCCTCCAGAACCTATATGAATTTTATCTTACAGGTGCCAATCGTCTACAGGGATTTCAAGGGCTTAACTCTGAAATGTCATATCCATGCCAATTATAGATCTCAGAATCTGATTCTTAATATACTTGGAAATTTTGAAAACATTGTGACTGTGCCATCTCCTGGCCAAATGGAGTGATTGGTCTGAGCAGGAAAGTGATAACACTGCAAGATTTCAGACAGGTATAAATAGCCCAGGTCAGGGCATTTGAAAAACACACACACACACACACACACACACACACACTTTGCTTAGACTCTCCTGTCCACAGAGAATACATAGAAACATAGAATTTGACAGCAGATAAGGACTGCTTGGCCCACCCAGTCTGCCCATTTCTCTACCTGATGGATAAGCTGCAGATTCAAGTTAATCAACAGTTTACTTCCTCCTACCCCCACTAGAATTGCCTAATGCCTGTCCCATGCATTCCTGAATTCTCCACTGTT
Organism: Neoceratodus forsteri; assembly: GCA_016271365.2. NCBI lineage: Eukaryota > Metazoa > Chordata > Ceratodontiformes > Ceratodontidae > Neoceratodus > Neoceratodus forsteri. The sequence goes on from CM028133.1 coordinate 1,102,617,337, forward strand.
CCTGACTCCACAACCTCCTCAGAAAGCCTGTTATATGCATTCACAACCCTCTCTGTGAAAAAATACTTTCTAACATTACCTCTGAGCCATCCCCCATTATCTTCAAACTGTGTCCCTTGTTCTTGCACACTCTTCTTCTGGAAGATGCTACCTCTTGTACCTTGTTAATTCCCTTGAGATACTTGAAAGTTTCTATCATTGGACTTTGTTGATTCCACTGAGGTACTTAAACATTTCTATCATGTCCCCCTCCTTTCCTCAAGGGTATACATATTAAGCTGCTTTAGTCTCTCCTCGTATGTCTTCTGGTGCAGACCCTGCACCATTTCAGCTACCCTCCTCTGAACAGCCTCCACTCTGTCTATGTCTTTGTGAAGATGGGGTCTCCAGAATTGCATGCATTACACCAGATGGGGTCTCATTAACTGTCTGTACAGAGGGATAACAACTTCCTGTTTTCTACTGTTGATGCCTCTCCCTATGCATCCCAGTATCCCCCAGCCCTCCTTACTGCCTTCTCAATTGCTTGCCCACCTTTAGATCATCTGATATAATTACTACTCAGGACTCTTTCGATTTTTATTGTTATTAACTCACCCCCATTGTGTACTCTTCCCTTGGGTTTTGTTTCCCATATGCATTACCTTGCACTTCTTTGCATTGAATCTGAGCTGTCACATATTTAACCATTCCTCCAACCTTGCCAAGTCCCTTTTCATTCTTCCACCCCACCTTGTATATCAACCCTGTTGCAGATCTTTGTGTCATCTGCAAAAGACATACCTTTCCTTCCAGGTGCTCTCTAATGTCACTTATAAAGACACTAAAGAGGACGGTCCCAGTACCCACTAGTTACCCTCCTTTCTTCACTGTGGACTCTGTTTACTATTACCCTTTGTGTCCTGTTGTCCAGCCATTTTTTATCCAGGCTACCACCTTGGGACCCACTCCAAGGCTGGCTATCTTGTATATTAATCATTTGTGTGAGACTGTGTCAAATGCCTTGCTAAAATCTAAGTAGGCCATATCCACAGCCCCTCCCTGGTCTACTACTTTGGTCACCCAGTCAAAGAAATCTATTAGGTTCATCTGACATGATCTTCCTGCTGTGAAACCATGCTGCCTTGGGTCCTGTGCCCCACTGGCCTCTAGGTACTCAACAATTCTTTCTTTCAAGTGATTCCATCATTTTCCCTACCACTGAAGTCAAACTAACTGGTCTGCAGTTTTCTGCCTCTGTCCTGCTCCACTATTGTGAAGAGAAATCACATTTGCCCTCCTCAGTCCTCAGGTACCACCCCATCCTCCAATGATTTGTTAAAGAGAGTAGTCAGTGGTGTTACCAGTTCTACCCTTAATTCTTTTAGAATTTTTGGGTGAATCCCATCAGGCCCCATTGCTTTGTCCACCCTCAGTTTCAAGAGTTCTTTCAAAACCCTTTCTTCTGTGAATGGACTGGTATTGACACCCCTATTCAGAGTTTCTCCTTTGTTTGGTTTAGGTACCTTCCCTCCTCTTCCATTGTGAATACTGAGCAGAAATATTCATTCAGTATTCCTGCTTTTCACTGTCACCCTCTGCCTACATTTCCTCCCCTTTATTATGTCTTTGTATCCCTCCCTTGGTCTTTCTTCACTCGCTAATGTACCTATAAAGGTTTTATCCCCTTCTTAACATAGTTGGCTATCTTTCCTCAGTTTGTACCTTTGCTATTCTGACTGCCTTCCTGCCTCCTTCTGCTTTAACTGATAACATTCTTTGTCCTGCTCCTTTTGTGTTTCCTTATATTTCCTGAATGCTATCCTTTTCTCCTCAACCATCCCTGCCACCTCTTTTGAGAACCATAGTGTTTTTCCTTCCTTTTGTTTTGTTGATTCACTTCACACAAAGGCTTGTTGCCTCTCGATGGCTGTTTTGATTATTCCCCATTGTTCCTCCACCCTCCGTCTTGCCCATTTGCTAGTGCTTTTCTGAGGTACTCTCTCATTTTCCCAAAGTCAGCCTTCCTAAAGTCCAATACTCTTGTTTTTGTATGGCTTGACTCCATGGCTGTGTTTATTGTGAACCACACTGTTTGGTTGTCACTTGTTTCCAGATGGTTACCCACTTCTAAATCTGAGATCCTTTCTCCTTCCCCATTTGAGAGTACCAGGTCTAAGATTGCTCCCTCCTGAGTGGGTTCCAACACTAGCTGTCTGAGGCATGCCCCTCTAGGGCATCAAGAATGACCCTGCTCTTGGATGTGCCTGCAGCAAAGGTACTCCAGTTAACATCTGTCATATTCAGGTCCCCATTAACAATATCTCCCCTTTCTGCCATTTTAAAGATGCCTTCTATCATTTCCTTGTCCATCCCCCAAGATCGGGGTCTGTACACAACTCCCATGTGGATTGTGGTGCCATTTCCTGTCTCCAGGGTGACCCATAGTGACTCATCAACTTCATGTTTACTATTTAGTTCTGTTGCTTTAATCCCTTCCCTTATATGAGAGCTACTCCTACTCCTCTTTTACCCACCTGTCCCTCCTGCAGACTGTGTAGTCCGGTATGTTGACATCCCAGTCATGGTTCTCTGTGTACCGTGTTTCAGTGACTGCCATAATATCCAGGCATCCCTCTTCCATCAAGGCCACTAATTCAGGAGCTTGTTGTATAGACTGTGGGCATTGGTACTCATCACCTTCCATTTATTTTTTATGGCCTTAACCTTTTAGCCCATCCCTGTCCTTACCTTTTTCTGCATTTATCCCTGTCCTGCTCCTAATGACTTCTCTACCTTGGTGTTTACCTCTCTAACTACTGTGCTTTGTGGGTGGAGGCTGGTTCCCCTCTGGACAGATGCAGATCATCATGCCAGTATAAGCCTGCATCCCCCAGGTGGCTCCCCAGTCCCCAATGAAGCCAAATCCTGAGCTCCACACCAGTTTTCAACCATTCATTGAATCCATGGTGTGGAATACCCTAACATCAACCTTGCCATAGATGGGCAGTACCTCTGAGAAGGTTACCATATGCTACTTGTCTAAGGCCCTTCCCCAACTCCACAAACTCTTCTTGCACTGCTCTGATCCCATTCACAGCCAGGTAATTTGTCCCAAGGTGGACAATGACATCCAGCTTCCTCCCTCATGCAACTGCTCCTGTGATCCTGAGGATTCGCTTCTGTCCTTCTCAGCCATGGTGCCAGGCAGGCACCTTACCTCCTATCCCTTCCTCCCCACTTCTACCCCCTAATGATTGAGTCCCCACCAGGAGTTGTTTCCTTCCCCTGTGGTGTCTCATGCCACCCTCCTGTGTGTCTTCTTTGTGGAGGTTCCCAGGATCCTCCTTGGTCTCCACTGCAGGTGCTTCCATAGAGGGACCACTTTGCCAGAACAGCATAAGAATTGTGAGAGGTACAACTGCAGGGATAAACCTCTGTTCCACCACCCTCTCCCTCCCTGAGCCCACATTGGTCCACCCTCCTCTTTCTTGGCAACCTCTGAGGTAGCGGTGGTGGCCCTGGTGGTCCCTGGGTGGGGAAGAGGTTTCACTATTCCTAGCCAGGTCAGCCTGGAGATGGGCAACCTCCTGCCTCAGACCAGAGAGGTGCCTGCAAGCAGGGCAGCATCACAGCCTCCAGAATGTCTCCCAGAACACTGCTGCCCACAGCCATTGCACTGCACCACTCCCATCTTGACTCATTTTGTGTCCCCTCTCCTGTTGCTTTGTATGCTTACTGTCTCCTCCCTCTATGCATTTTTACACTTACTTTCCTACTGCCTATGTGCCTTACAACTCTCATCCTTCCTGTTCTGGGACAGGAACTTCCTGCAGTCTTCAGTAGTCTCCTTCTTCTGTGCTTAGATTCAAACCTCCAGCAGCTGGGGTGAGAAAGAGTTATTTTTATGTTCTTCAAGGTTGATGAAACTAATGTGTCTCAGTGATCCTTCCCTTCCTACTGCCAAACAGGAAGATCCTGTTGTCAGTCAAACCCAGTAAAAATCTGTAGTTCTAGACTTCTGTTTCTTGCTCTGTAACAAAAGTTCTCTTCTGTCAGAAACAGCAGGAAGCTGTAATTGGAGACAGCTGCTTTTGTACACCTAAGCTACACCCCAATTAGATCTACCCTCTGCTCTGACTCAGTAAATTAAGCTGATACTGACCCCTTCCTCAGAGAAACACACGGTGACTTTCTTCTTTTTTACTTAAATGAGACCCCTTCTTCTAATAAAGTATCTGTTTGTTTAATCCAAATAGGTACTAACTCCTGCTGAGATAGAAGTGATTAATTAGTAAAAATCTGTAGTTCTAGACTTCTCTTTCTTGCTGTGAAACCAAAGTCCTCTTCTACCAGCACAGACTGAATAAGAGCAAAGGCTGCTACAGAAAAACTGTAATATTTTTCAAACCAGCGATTCTAAGATGGGGATTTACTGGTACAATGTATGAGCTGTAGAATGTACATAATGGAGGAGGAATGGGTAGATTACACAACATTCAGGTGTGAAAAGTGTATACATAATCAAGAATTATTAAACAATATTGCTTTAATTAGTGAAAAGTTAAACAAGGTGGATAATAGTCAGCTACAGTTGGCTGCAAAGCTAAAAGTATTGTGTAGCTTGAATAAAACAGATGCTTATAGGGAAAATGGTGAACCAGTAAACGGTTTGGGAAAAAGAAAAATAGGGGCACATGCAGTGACATAGAGAATGCTGAATGGAGTGTAGTAACATCAGTCAAAAGAAAGAGAAGAGGAAGAAGCTCTTTTCAACCAGTACCAGACAATTGCACTAGTGAAAGAATTGAACTAGAGAGGAGAATAATACCAGATCTTGTAATTTAGTGAGGAAAACAACACTGACAGGGAACTGGAGAAGAATATTCAGTTTCCCAAATTCTCTTGGCTAACAGCTTCCAGCCACTTGTAGAACCTATAAATTCATCTGGTGAGCCGCTAGATAATACCATGGAAGTGCATGAGCAAATAGTAAATCCTGACCCAAGACAAGTAATAGTTATAGGGGACTCAATCATAAAGTATACTGACAAGTACATTTGTAGGGAGGATAAGGCAAATAATATGGTGAGTTGTTTCCCAGGGCAGGGGTGAAAGACCAGAATAGCATGGTAGATAATACATTTGCTGGAGCAGGACTTACTCCAATAGCGGTGATGCATGTAGAAATAAATAATATCGAAGAAGTTCCTATTAAACTTTCAATATGAAGTAAAAGAACTCATTTACAAACTGCAGGAAAAAGATAGTGAAAGTTTGATATCAGAAATTTTACCTGAACCAAGAGCATCTGCTTATAAAGCAAAAAATAGCTCTGGCCAATGCATGGTTGAATAAATGGTCAAAAGAACAGGATCTCATTCATTAAACATTTGGACCATTTTATAATATTAAAGAACTTTACTGTAGGGATGGATTCAATATCTAAAAATAACAAGACAGAAGCAAAGATAAATGTTCTGTTGTTTAATACCAGAAGCTTAAATAAGGATAAAATGGCTGAAATGGAACTGTTACTTGAAAAAGTGATATAGGGTTAATAGGGGTAGTTGAAACCTGGTGGAACTTAGATACTGAATGGAACCAGCATATTTCTGGTATCAACTCTATAAAAGGAATAGACTATTTAAAAGAGGGAAGGAAATGCACTGTTTATTAAAGATGAAATCAAATGTCAAAACATCAACATAGAAGAAGACTACAGAAACATTGAGATAATTTCTGGAAATATTGTGGGTTTGAAGGTTAAGCCTTTAAACTGATAGTCTTCTATAGACCACCTGACACCACAGTGGGGAAACAGAGGTATTCATGGACATGGTTACTACCTTGGCAGAAGATACTGATATAGTGTTAATGGAGATTTGAATATTCCTGAAGTAGACAGAAATAAGAAAAAGGTAACAACTCTTTGGCATCAAGAATAAATGAGAAGCTGATATCAGCAGGCATTCAACAATGTATAAACGAACCTACTAGGGTAATAATACCTTGGATGTTATCTTAACTAATATACTCAGTGACATTGAAAATATTAGAATAGGACCACCAATAGGAACAAGCATCATGGAACTATTATGTTCACAATTAACAAGATGAATAAAATAATTTAGGGCAAGACAACCCAGATAATATATAATAAAGTTAACTATCCTGAAATAAGAAATATATTGAGTACATTAAATTGGAATAGGATAATGCATAAGCTATCTACTGAAGAATCTTGGGAAGTCCTTGTTAATATAATAAACAAAGTGACATTAAAATACATCCCAATGAAAAAATATACAATAGTAGGGAAAAAACATCCTGGATTAATAATAAGATCATTAAACTCTGTAAGAAAAAGAAAATACTATATAGACAGATGAAGCAACTAGAATCAGGGATTAGTCGGGTAAGATATAAAAAGATATTACAGAAAGTCAAGTATGAAATAAGAAGAGCAAAACAACAAGGTGGAATACAAACTTGCTACATCAAAAATAATACAAAAGTTTCTTTGCTTACGTGAACAATAAAAGGGGGCATGTTAATGCTGTGGGACCCTCCTTATCAATGGTGAATTGACTGATAAACCTTGACGAAAATGGCTAAAGAATTTAGTAAGACATTTAGTAAGGCTTTCCAAGGATAATTATACAAGAGACAAAAGCGAGGATGAAATATGTAACAAGGTTCATAATGATATAGTTACTATTGATAAAGTTCTTGAAAGAATACAAAAAATCAGGACTGATAAATCGGCTGGTCCAGATGGGGTTCCTCAAGATTCATTAAGGAAATGGGAGATGTGTTAGCACTGCTATCCAAATAATAGGGCAGAAATCCTTGCATGAGGAGTATGTACCAAGAGAGTGGAGAACTGCATATGTAGTCCAGTATATAAGATGGGAGAAGATCTGAGGCGGCAAATTACCACCGATAAGCCTGACATCAGTGATCTGTAAAATTATTGAAGGCATAATCTATGAAGAGATTGAAATATATATCTCGAGTAAAGGACTGATTGATAATGCCCAACATGGGTTTGTTAAAATTGATCCTGCGAGACTAATCTAGTCAGTTTCTATGAATATGTTGGAAAATTAATAGACCAGGGCATAATGTAGACATGGTAATGTTGGATTTCAGTCAGCTTCGATACAGTTCCTCATGGTATAGTGATCCAAAAATTAGAAAATCTGGGAACTGATAGTAAAATTATTGGATGGATCAGTCATCTAAACCAGTAGAACTCAAATAGTTAGGAATCAGAGTTTTATGTCGGATGAAGTTGAGGAGTCCAGTGGTGTGCCGTGGGATCTGTGCTGGGACCACTGCTGTTTGACATTTTTCTTGCTGACCTAAATAACTGGAAGGAACAAATTAATAAAATTTGCAGATGATGTTAAGGCGGAGGGGTTGTTAATACCTCTGAGGATAGATTACAATTTGGCCAAGATCTATTTTATATACTAGAGTGGGAAAACAAAAATAAAATGTGTTTTAATTTGGATAAATGTGTAACAATCCATATAGGAAAAGGATAATATAGAGCAAGACTACTATATTCAAGGTGAAAACTCAAAAATTCTGATTGTGAAAAAGACCTGAGGTATACATTAGTTCTAATTTAAGAAAGGGTACCATTGTAAAGTAGTAGCAAACAAAGCCATGCATCTGGTTAACTGCACTAGAAGATTTTCATTCTAAAATAAAGAGGTGTTAATGCCCTCTACAAGACTTACGTGAGACCTCATTTGGATTACTGCTCTACAGTTTGGAGTCCATACTTAAAAAGGACATAAAATGGTTGAAAACCTCAAAAGCTTGTACAAAACTTATAGACGTGATTAAAGACAAATCATATGAGGAGAGCTGAAGGACCTAGGGTTGTGGTCACTGGATACTCAATGTATAGGGAGATTTTCTATTATTATATAAAATCTCAGGACAAGAAAAATTAGAAAATGATCTTGGCCTTCAAATCAAGGTTCAAAGTTATAACCTAAGAGGACATAAATATCAATTAAAAGAAGAACTATATAAGAGAAAGCTTAGACAATCTAGCTTTGGACCTAGAGTGGTCAATTGTGGAATAATTTACCCGCTGAAATAGTGGAATCTTCCAGCTTTAATGCTTTTAAAAACAAGCTTGGACAGGTACATAACAGTTGGTAACCGGTTTCCTCTACTGAAATGGTGGGACAACCTACACGGGCTTATGCCTTCTGGTTGTTTTAATAATCCAGTATGAACTCCAGTATGAAATCTTCATACTTCAGGTAAATTAGCTGACAGTCTGAGTGCGTTTCATTGTACGTTTTCCATTTTCTTTTCCTGTATACTGTAACCCAAATTAATATTCTCTTTTCAGTTGTACTTGTATTTAAGTATTTTAGTAAAACTTTTGTTTTCTCTAAAGAAATTCTGCCTGTGTGAGATTCCTTATATTGTATGTGTGACTGTAGAAGGTCTATTAATAATCTGTGACAATTGTTACTCACTTAGAGGGCCACCATAAGCAACCAAATTGAAAAGGGGTCTGGAAGGGACATCTGGAAGAGTAGGGAGAATACCAGAGTCTATAAAGACTTTAAATACAAACATATGAAGGAGCCAGCTGAAGAAGGCCATTTGGTCTATCAAGTCTGCTCATATTGCAGTGTCCACAGCTTGAGCCAATGTCCTGCCCTCCCTTCCCACTCCCCATCCTCCTTACTCATGATCCTTACCTTCCCCTCTGCCTATCCCAGCCTCTCTTAAAACTACCTATCTTCAATAAGATGACTTCTTCTGGCAGCGCATTCAAGAGTTGATCACCCTCTCTGTAAAGAGTGCTTCCTGGCCTCCATCCTAAGCCTCCCAGCCTCCAGATTAAGACTGTTCCCCTCATGTTATGGTTGCCACTCATCTAAAGAGACTTTTCTTATCAACCTTATTTATCCTTTCAAGTACTTGAAGGTCCCAATCATGTCCTCTCTCTCTCTCTCTCTCTCCTGTCTTTCAGGAGTACAGATTCAGTGCCCTTAACCTCTCCTCATATGCCTTACCTGCTGACCCACTGTCATCTTTGCAGCCCTCCTTTGAACCTTCTCCAGCAAGTTAATGTCCTTTTTGAGGTATGGGCACCAAACTGAACTCTATACTCTAGATGGCCTTACCAGTGACCTGTACAAGGGCAGTATTCCTCTCTCCTACTACTGATCCCCTAGATATGCATCCCAGCATCTTGTTTGCCTTTGCTGCTGCTTTCCTGCACTGCTTAAGTGCTTCAGGTCACTAGTGATCATCACTCCCAGGTCCTTCTCCTCCTCTGATGCAGATACTTGGACTCCACAGGAAGTACTCTGTCCTGGGATTCTTGACCCAATATGCTTAACTTTGCATTTCTTGGCATTGAAGCCAAGCTGTCAGATCTTGGACCACCTCCCCAGCTTTTCTAGATATTCCTGTAGGTCCTTCAGCTGTGTCCACTCTCCTGCAGATCTTAGTGTTATCTGTGAATAGGCACATTTGCCCTTAATGCCATCCCCAATGTCATTGATGAAGACATTGAACAACACCAGCCCCAGTACTGAGTCCTGTGGGACCCAGCTAGTTACCTCTCTGGTGCCAGATAACTCTCTCCCCAAACTACCCTCTGGGTTCTGTCCTCAGCCAGTTTTTCCAACCACCTGGCCATCTTTCTCCAATCCCAAGAGCCTCCAGCTTCCTGATCAACCTTTTGTGGGGCACAGAGTCAAAGGCCTTGCTGAAATCAAAATAGAGGATGTCTACCACTTGGCCCCTGTCTACTGCCATAGTGACACAATCTAAAAGTCAATTAGATTTGTTTAACATGATTTCCCCATGAGCCCATGCTGCCTGCATCCAGGAGACCATGCTCCTCTAGATATTCCACCAACTTTTCCTTTAGTATGAACCAGGCTGTTGCATGTCCTGTAGGAAGAAGGCCAAATCAGGTTTTTAAGCTGCTACCGAAGAGATGTGACACCTGAGCCTTCATCCTGTGTGTAATAGCCAAGGAAGGGTTCATATTGGCACAAGACTTGAGACTGATATTGTGCTCTTTCCAGTGCTAGAAGGACACCCTGGATCCTTGTGACAGAGGTGCAGTCATGACCTTGGTAAGCATTCTAAAGGATGAGGAGGGTATCCTTGTTCCTTCCTTGTTATGGATCACACTTAAGGGTGGGCACTGTGAGCTCAGTGGGCCTGACCCCAGGAGTGGGTTCTTGACAGTGTCTGCTTAATGTAAACAGGTCAGTTAGTCATGGATCTTGTTCCAGTGCTGTTGTGCTGGGATATCAGCAATGGGTTCCAAGTTCCTCAACCAGTCAGGCTGCTCAATTTTTGTACCCCTTTCCTAACTGTCAGCAAGTTGTTTGGAGTTAATGAATTTTTCATAAAATCTGGAGCGTTCAGCTCATGGGGTCTTGCCTCCACAGCGGTGCAACGGGGAAACCTTTTCTGGAGTGGCTTGTGAGAGAAACTCTCTGGTGCTCAAGGATGTTAAAGTATAGGCAGTCTCTGGTAGGGAAGGACCTGCAGGTATTTAAGTTCACGTGTCCCACTTTGAGGTTCGACTTGATTTAAAGGGTCACTACCCTGAGAGTAAAATTCAAATGCCCAGTTCAGTATTCAATTGGGCTTCATCTAACTCTGGGTCCTAGCCTGTGAGTTTGGCAGTCTGTGTTTGCCAGGTCAGGTCTTCTCAAGTGGTAGGAGCCTCTGGAGCATGAGTCCTGACAATTGTTAATGGAGAACTTCAGGGTAGGTATGGCTGGTCCCATTTCCCATCCCTTTCTCCTCCCCATCCCCATTCCTCCTGGGACTCCTGCAACCCCACAGACCAAAACCACCTGTTAGCCAGAGTCAAAAGCTGTTTTTATGTATAGAGCTATACTCTAATATCAGAGGAGGGTATATATTGTACCAGCCACGGTGCCAGTGATCCTGTAATTGCTGCTGTTATTAGGTAGTCACCTTTTCCTCCACTTCAGGTTGTGCTTCCCAGTGGAAAGAGTCCTAGAACAACTCTGGAAAATAGAAGCAGATAAGGCAATGGGGCCAGATGGGATCCACCCCAGAGTACTAAAGAAACTCAGGGAAGTGATGGCAGAACCACTGACTGCCCTTTTCAATGCATCACTAGAGACAGGAGAGGTACCTGAGGACTGGAGAAGTGCAGATGTGGTCCCGCTTCACAAGAGTGGAAGCAGAGAGGAGGCAGGCAATTATGGGCCTGTAAGCCTGACCTCAGTAGTGGGAAACTAATGGAGAGGATTGTGATGTTTCTGGAGGATAGCGTGACAGGATTCAAGATAGCATAGATTCTCAGTGGGAAGGTCCTGTCAGATGAATCTTCTAGATTTCTTTGACTGGGTAACCAGGAGGTAGAACAGGAGAGGCGGTGGATGTAGCCTCACCTGGGTTTCAGCAAGGCCTCGACACTGTATCACACAGGAGATTGCTAAATAAATTGGGGAGCCTGGTAGTGGGTTCCCACTGTAAAGTGGGTGGCACCGCTAAGGGACAGTACTCAGAGAGTGGTGGTAAATGGCATGAAATCTGAGGAGAGGAAGTGACCAGTGGGCTCCACAGGGGTATTTCTGGGGCCAGTCCTATTCAACGCCTTCATTAGCGACACTGTAGAGCATCTAGAGAAAGGTGTGCCTCACTGCACATGATACCAAGATCTGCAACAGATTGAACAACGGTATTCTGTATTTCCCTCCACACCCTCTACCAGTGCCCCATCCACCACCCTCCTGCCTTCCCTTTTCTTTCATTACTGTAAGCCCAAATGATGCTCTAAGTGCCCTCCTCACCATCAACCCCTCTAAAGGTGCCTCCTGATGGCCTTGACCCAAAACACTTCTCCTCTCCACTTCGCCATTGCCTACCCCTCTCAATAATACAAAATCTCTCATTCTCTACTGCCTCAGTCCCTCTTCATGGAAACATGCTGTGGTCCTCCCTCTGCTCAAAGGGGTGACCCCTCATCCCTGGAAACTATCTCCCCACTTCTCTCATCCCTACCCTTGCCAAGCTTCAAGAACACATTGTCCTCTCCCAACTCACCCCTTATCTATCTGACACCTCTTTTTCACCCCTTCCAGTCTGGTTTCAGGAAAAACACTCAAACACTACCTCTCTGCTACAGCTCACAGACTCCATCCTAACTGGGATGGACAATGGCCAAATTACCTCTGCCATTTTTGTGACCTGGCCAAGGTCTTTGACACTGTCTCTCACTCCCTTCTCCTCGACTCACTACGGTAGCTGGCCCATCTCCTCTGCCACAAACTGGTTCAAGGCCCACCTTATTGGCAGAACCCAATCAGTTAAGATCTTGGATGCCACTTCTCCCCCTCCCAATTAGCACTGGAGTCTCCCCAGGCACGGTATTAGGGCCCCTCCTATTCTCCATCTTCTTAAATGACCTTCCTCTGTTTGCTGCCCATCCTGTGCCATGCATATGTATGCCAATGATACAGTCCCTATGCATCTGGCTCCTGTCCTGATGAGGTTACACCCAGCTTACAGCAAGACTTTGACAAGGTTCAGCTCTGGTTTTCTAACCATCAATATTTCCTCAATGCCAAGAAGACTGTCACCATGACCTTTGGCACAAGGCAGAGACTCTCTAGGCTTCCCTCACACCCTTGATGGGACTTACTTAAGGACACATCCTCCTTCAGGTACTTAGGTTTTGGTTGGACCAACATACCAAACTTCTCTGGACTTATTGATGCCATCCAGAAAAAACTGCTCCCAAGCTTGGTGCCCTGTTCAGAAACCATAGTTGCATCCTCCCACGGCTAGGGCGTGAATTTGTTCAGAAGATGATACTGCCTATTTTTGACTACTGTGATGTAGTCTATGGTGCTGCCACTAAGTCCTCCCTGGCCAGACTGGACATCTTCTTCAATTCCTTCTGCTTCTTTGCCCTGGATACCCCTCCTCTACATCACTGTGATCTTTATAGTGCCCTATCCTTCCCTCTCTTACAAAGGTGACTCTCCCACTGTGCTAAATTCACCTCCAAGCACTGGCTGGTGGGCTCCTTCCTACCTCACCTCCTCCTTATAACACCCCACACCCTTCCATTCTGTTAGATCAACAGATCCCATACCCTGGTTGTCCCCTGCAGATCCACCAAATCGGCCAATCTGGTTACTTTCACTGCCTCCCAAAAATTTGGAATTCCTCCCTCAAATCCGGCACTTATCCTCCCCTACCTATCAGCTCTGCCCTCAATAATTACCTTTCACCCAGCTGCACATGCCATGTCCCTCCCCAATTCCCTTCTCTAAGCCCTGGTCAAACCCTACCCCTCTACTCTCACCTTCATTTTACCCTGTGCACACCCATTCCCAAATCTCTAACCTCCTCCCTTCCCCAAATTGCTGACCCTTACAGGCCTCCCTTGATCTCTCACATAATGTAAAGGACCCAGATGCTCTCCATGAGTCCCTCTCCTACCCCCAAAGGACTTGTATCTCTTATCTACTCCCTTCCCCACCATCCTAAAGGGGTCTCTTGGACACTGCCTTATCCCTTCTCTGGTCCCCAGTCCCCTTCCAGGGTTCCTCGCTCCTGAGAGGGTCTCTAGGGTCATGACTCTTCCCCTCCACTACCTCTCCCTCCCTCACCTTTCTCCCTTTTCTTTCACGTAAGAACTTGTTTACTTATTAACCTGGCACTTATTATTGTCCACTTTTTCTACATGTTATGCTAACACTATTGTAACACTGTTTGTAACACCTGCCTTATGTATGTTAATGTTGATCTTGTAACTTGAATGTTTAATGTCTCATTCCATGTACCCTCCTCCCATGTTGCACGGAGAAGAGTGACATGTTGCTCAGTGTGCATTCCTGGTGAAACATTTCATAGAAACATAGAAACATAGACTTTGACAGCAGATAAGGACCGCTAGGCCCATCTAGTCTGCCCATTTCCTACCTACAGGATAGCCAGAGATCCTAGTTAACCAACAGCCTATTTCTTCCTACCCCCACAAGAATTGCCTTATGTCTGTCCCATGCATTCTTGAATTCTCCCCACAGTTTTAGACCCCACAACCTTCCTCAGGGAAGGCTGTTCCATGCAACTACTACCCTCTCTGTGAAATAATACTTCCCCACATTGCCCCTGAACCGCCCTCCTTCTATCTTTAAATTGTGTCCCTTGTTCTTGCAAGTCTCTTTTCTGAAAATGCTACCCTCTTGGACTTTGTTGATTCCACTGAGGTACTTAAAAGTTTCTATCATGTCCCCTCCCTTCTTTCCTCAAGGGTATACATATTAGCTCCTTTAGTCTCTCCTCATCGGCTTCTCTTGCAGACCCTGCACCATTTTAGTTGCCCTCCTCTGGACTATCCTGTCTATGTCCTTGGGAGATGGGGTCTCCAGAACTGGACACAGTACTCAGATGGGGTCTCACCAACTGTCTGTGAGGGATAACAACTTCCTGTTTTCTGCTGCTGATGCCTCTTCCTATACATCCCAGTATACCCCCAGCCCTCCCTACTGCCTTCTCACATTGCTTACTAACCTTAAGGTCATCTGATATGATTACCCCAGGTCCCTTTCCTTTTTGTTGTTGTTACTACCTCCCCATCCATTGTGTATTCTTCCCTGGGTTCTTGTTTCCCAGGTGCATTATTTGCACTTCTTTGCATTGAATCCTAGCTGTCATACTTCTGACCATTCCTCCAACCTTGCCAAGTCCCTTTTATCCTTTCCATGCCTCCTTGTGTATCAACCCTGTTGCAGATTTTGTGTCATCTGCAAAGGCATACTTTCCTCCAGTCCCTCTGCAATGTCACTGATGAAGACATTAAAAGGACTGGACCTATCTGAACCCTGCGGTACCCCACTAGTAACCCCTTTCTTCAGAATGGACTCCATTTACAATTACCTTCTGTGTCCTGTTGTCCAGCCAATGTTTTACCAGGCTACCACCCTGGGTCCCACTCCCAGGCTGGTTAATTTGACTATTAATCTTTTGTGTGGGACTGTGTCGAATGCCTTGCTAAAGTCTAGGTAGGCCATGTGCACAGCCCTCCCTGGTCTACTACTTTGGTCACCCAGTCAAAGAAATCTATTAGATTCATCTGACATGACCTTCCCGCTGTGAACCCATGCTGCCTTGGGTCCTGTGCTCCACTGGCCTCTAGGTACTTGACTATTCTTTCCTTCAGAAGTGACTCCATCACTTTCCCTCACCACAGAGGTCAGACTGACAGGTCTGTAGTTTCCTGCCTCTGTCTTGGACCCACTTTGTGAAGGAGAATCACATCCACCTTCCTCCAGTCCTCGGGTACCACACCATCTTCCCATGATTTATTAAAAGAGTAGCCAGTGGTTTCACTAGTTCCTCCTTTAATTCTTTTAGAATTCGGGGTGAATTCCATCAGGACCCATTAGTTGTCCACCTTCAGTTTTAGGAGTTCTTGCAGAACCCTTTCTTCTGTGAAAGGACTGGGATCGACCCCTATCAAGAGTGCTTCTGCTAATTGGTTTAAGCACTTCCACACTTTCAATAAATAAATAAAAATGGAGGGGTAAAAAAGAAAGAACCTAAGCATATTAGAGGAGTAGTTGGGTGTCTAGCAGTTGAGTGTCAATGCTAAAAATTGCAAGATCATGAACCTGGGTCACAGGAATCCAAGGGAGGAATATAAGATGGATGGGAAATTCTGGCCACCACAAGTCAGGAGAGAGACCTGAGGGTTATCACATCTGATAACCAGAAGTTGACCAGTGGAAAAGCGGTGGGGAGTTCAAACAGAAATGTTGGGTGCATAGGAGGCATAACAAGCAGGAGAAAAGAGGTGGTGATGCCACTGCACAGATCACTGGTGAGGCCTCAGCTGAAGTACTGTGTCCAGTTCTGGAGCCCACATCTCGAAGGACATTGACAAAATAGAGGCAGTCCAGAGAAAGGCAACTAAGATGGTACATGGACTGCACCAGGAGCCCTATGTGGAAAGACTTAAAGATCTTAATATCTATTCACTGGAGGAAAGAAGGAGAGGGGAAATATGAGAGACTTCTTCAAGTACCTTAGGGGAATAAACAGGGTACAGGTGGAAAACGTATTTCAGAGAAAACTGCACAAGCAGGGGGCATGCATGATATGAGGCTAAAGGGTGGAAGGCTTAGGGGTAATGTTAGGGAAGTTTTTTTCACTGAGAGGGTGGTGGAGCCATGGAACAGCCTTCCAGTGAAGTGGTGGGTGTGAAAACAACATGGGGTTCAAGAGTGCATGGACAGACATAAGGGTTCCTAGAGATGTGCAGAGCAGGAGAGCTGCTAGGGCTGCAGCATTGAGTAGGAAATGGGCAGACTAGGTGGGCTATATGGTCCTTATCTGCCAACAGATTCTATGTTTCTTTGCTGACATGGTACTGCATCAAGAGAGAAAAGAAAACACTTGTACTCACCACGACAAAAAGATTTGCTAACCGATTTATTCCATACAGTCAGGGCTGCAACACTCACACTCACGCCCCTGGGCTTGATGTTTTGCATGTGCATGCTTTGTCAAGCAACTCTTCTTTCTCTTTGCACAGTTTGGTAAATGTCACACACGGGACCCCTTGGTGCACAAAAGCTGCAGTGCATATGGCCATTTCATGTGGGGCCTTTAGACCGAGGCAGCCTATGCAGTAGCTGTTTATTAGGCGACTGGCCCAGCAACAAGGATGGATGGAAATGCCACTACCAATGTTCCCCTGACTCAGGCTTCTCTTAATCCCTTGGATAACTTTTGTTAAGTTTGGGCCATGGACCTTGCAGATCCACAAAGAGTGCAAGAAGTGTGACAGGTATGTTGCTGAGGGAGAATCCTGGAGGACGCTAAGCAGGCATCTGCTAAGATTTTACTCAGGACAGGGGCAGAGAGCCAGTAAAACAAGAGGGACCCAGGGCAGGGTGGGAAGCAACCCAAGCTAGTTGGGTGGGGGAGAAGGCCGGACCAGGGATCATACCTTTTAAAAGTGATTACTAGGTCTAGGTGACAAAGATTCAGTCTCTGAGGTGTACAGGGCACCACCTGGTCACTGCTTTTGTCTTAGTTCTGCAACCAGTTTCTTCAGAATTGCTGCTCCCTGTTGCCACCCCGGTCTTGGGTCTGGTGCAAGGCTTTTTAGCAAGTTTAATAAATCTAGGATTAGCAACTTAACCCATGCACTTGCACAAATTTTAAATTGCTTTTCTCATTGGGTGTAACAATTTTTGGTATACATAAGTTAAAACAAGAAAGCCAGTGACCCCCCAAAAAGGTGGCAAATCACTAAATGATTACAGTGGGCTTTCTGACTTAATACCTACTCACTCTGCAACATCCCAAGGGGAGTGGAGTTGTCTTAATGTTCAATTTAGAGCTCTGGAGTTAAAGTCAGTTCAGCCACCAGTTGTCAAGGTGGACCTCCCACCGGTGAGGCTCTATTCTAAAATGCAACTGCCAGCACTTTGAATCAAATACTAAGAGATTCCCACCCTCTTTGGGATGTTATAAGTGAGTAGCCACTTGCGTCAGGAAGCACTCTGTGCTAATTTAATGATCTGCCAATTGTGTGTGTGTGTGTGTGTGCGATGCGTGCGTGCAGCGCACGCATGTACGCGCACCTGGATCTCTTGTTTTAACTTATGCATGCTACAACCTGTTGCATCCCATTGAGAAAAGCAATTTAAGGTTTGTGAAAGCACATGGGTTGAGCTGCTAATTCTGGATTTGATTATGTTTTAGGATATGTGGCTGCCTCCATTAGCTGGCTCCCCACCAATCACCAGTACATTGGCTGGGGCTGCACCATATCTAAAGTAAGCAAGTCAGGCAGTGCTGCCATATTTTAAAAAGGAGCCAACTCTGACAATTGCATTTAGGGTATCAGCTATGGGGAGGTCCACATTGACAACTGGCGGTTGAAAATTTCACCCAGAGCTCCTGAATTGAACACTAAGAGAACCTTACCCTTTGAGATGTTATAAGTAGGTAGCAATCTGAGGCAGAAACACATTGTAATAATTTAATGATTTGTCATTTTTTGGGGATGAAGGTGCACAGGGTCTCTTGTATTATTCTAGGCAGTTCAGCGGCTAGCAATTTTGGTGGGGGCCCTCTATGGAGTGGGACCTCTATGTTATGGCTCTTAAGTTCAGTGAATACGCATCTGTTATATCAAAAGTCATGTCTCCCTCAGGGAATAATATGATTTTTGAGGGATAAGGGGCTGAAATGGTATTTGGTGTTGCCTCGGATGGAGCAATATTAGACCTGGTACTCTCAAATGGAGAGAGGATCACAAATTTAGAAGTCAGTAGACATCTGGGAACAAGTGACCACTGCACAGTGTGCTCTACAATGAGTACAACCATGGAGATTGCCATACAAAACAAGGATACTGGACTTAGAAGAGCTGACTTGGCAAAATGGGTGAATACCTGAAAATGCACTAGCAAATGACCAAAAGGAGGGTGGAAGAACAATGGAGAAAATCAAACTGCCATCATAAAGGCAACAAGCCTTTGTGTGAAGCAAATAAAGAAAACAAAGTGGAGTAAAAACTACTATGGTTTTCAAACAAGGTGGCAGGGAAGGTTAAGGAGAAAAAGGCTGCATTCAAAAAGTATAAGGAATCACAGAAGGAGCATGACAGGAACTGTATCAATTAAAGCAGAAAGAAGTGGGGAAGGCAGTCAGACTAGCAAAGGCCCAAACCGAAGAAAGAATAGCCAACTCAGTTAAGAAGGGGGATAAACCTTTTATAGGTACATTAGGAACATAGAAAGTTAAGGAAGGGATAGAGAAGATTAATAAAGGAGAGGGAGGTGGGCAGAGGAGACAGTGAAAAGGCAGAGATACTTGAATGAATACTTTTGCTCAGTATTCACAAAAGAAGATGAGGAGGAGGAGTTACCTAAACCAGACAATAGAAGCATTCTGGGTAGGGGGTTGACACCAGTCCATTCACAGAAGTAGAGTCCTGAAAAGAACTCCTAAAACTCAAGGTGGACAAAGCAATGGGGCTGATGGGATTCACCCCAGAATTCTAAAGAACTAAGGAGGACCTAGTGACACCACTGACCACGCTTTTAACAGATCATGGCAGGATGGGGCAGTACCTGAGGACTGGAGGAGGCAGATGTGATTTCCCTTCACAGAAGTGGGAGCAAGGCAGAAGGGAAACCACAGACCTGTAAGTTTGACCTCAGTGGTAGGGAAAATGGTGGAATCACTCTGAAAGAAAGAACTGTTGAGTACCTAGAGGTCACGGCACAGGACCCAAAGCAGCATGGATTTACAGCAGGAAGGTCATGTCAGATGAATCTAATTGATTTCTTTCACTGGGTGACCAAAGTAATAGACCAGAGAGGGGCTGTGGATATGGCCTACCTAGACTTTAGCAAGGCATTTGGCACAGTCCCACACAAAAGATTAATAATCAAGTTAGCCAGCCTGGGAGTGGGTCCCAGGGTGGTAGCCTGGTAGCAAACTGGCTGCACAACAGGACACAGAAGGTAATAGTGAATGGGACACATTCCAAGAAAGGGGTTACTAGTGGAGTACCTCAGGCTCAGTACAGGTCCAGTCCTCCTTAACATCTTTATAGGTGACATTGCAGAGGGTCTGCGAGAAAGGTATGCCTCTTGCAGATGACACAAAGATCTGTAACAGAGTTGATACACAAGGGGGGTAGAAAAGATGAGAAGGACTTGGCAAGGTTGGAGGAATGGTCAGACATGTGGCAACTTAGATTCATTACAAAGAAGTGCAAAGTAATGCACTTGGGAAACAAAACCCAGAAGAAGAGTACACAATAGCAGGGAGGTACTTTAACAACAAAATGGAAAGGGACCTGGGGTAGTCATATCAGATGACCTAAAGGTGGGTAAAGCAATGAAAAGTCAGTAAGGAGAGCCAGGAGGATACTGGGATGCATAGGAAGGGCATCACAAGTAGAAAAAGGAAGTGGTTATCCTCTGTACAGACGGTGAGACCCCATCTGAGTACTGCGTGCAGTTTTGGAAACCTCATCTACGCAAGGACATAGACAGGATGGAAGCAGTCCAGAGGAGGGCAACTCAAATGGTGCGGGGTCTGCAGCAGAAGCCATATGAAGAGAGTCTGAGAGAGCTTAATATGTATACCTTGATGAAAGGAGGGACGGGGGACATGATAGAAATGTTCAAGTACCTCAAGGGAATCAACAAAGTCCAGGACGGTAGCATCTTTCAGAAAAGAGATGTGTAAGAACAAGGGGCACAGTTTAAAGATAGAGGGGGACGGCTCAGGGTAATGTGAGAAATTTTTTTCATGGAGAGAGTGATGGATACATGGAACAGCCTTCCTGAGGAGGTTGTTGGGTCTAAAACAGTGGGGAATTCAAACATGCATGGGACAGACACAAGGCAATTATAGTTGGGGTTATGGAAGTAGGCTGTTGGTTAACTAGAATCTGCAGCTTATCCAGTAGGTAGGAAAATGGGCAGACTGGGTGGGCCAAGTGGTCCTTATCTGCCGCTCAAAGTCTGTGTTTCTATGTTTCTATGTTTCTTAGTGTTTTCATGGCAGGGATAGATGGTATGTCCTTTGACAAGCCGAATTAATGGGGAGAAATCATTCTCAAAAAGTCAGTTGCCCTTGAAACACAGTTTTTGTTTCCATGTTGTATGGAGTACCGTTGCCTTCTCTTGTAACCACAAAAATTTCTTTAGAACTGAACACAGCCTGGCTCAGGTGTTGTGGGCTTGGGGCCCAGGATGTGATGAGCTCTTTCGAGCACCAGTGTGCAAGACTTGGGAGAGAGAGTGAGTTCAATCCTGAAAAGTTGCTGTAGAAATGGGATGAGCTCCGTCCTACGGATTCCTCCAGTAAGCTTGCAAATGCAGAGGTTGTTCCTCTGGTTACAGATCTGTGCATCTTTGGCCCTTTCCTGGAGGCCCTGCATTTCCTAGTGGAGCTGCACGATGGCTCACTCTGTCGATCTATATGCCGGTCTGTGGATGATAGCTTCTCCTAAGCATTGTCTTGCCTTCTTTCCAGATTGGTGATACTGTATCTGTGTGGAGAGCAGCTGTTGTCACTTTAATTTCTTTTCAGAACTCCTGAGTTCCCAAATCATTATTACCATTTGCCTTTATAAGACTGTGGAGATTTGCAGCTGACTGTGGTGCGGCCTTGCTTGCTTGCAACCGAGGCCTGCAAGCCCTCACTATCAGTTCCCTGCCTATCAACCCATCATCATCTAGAGATTCTGGAGGGATGAGACATAGGATGACCTTCCCAAAACATCCTAAGCTTCCTATAATCAGGATTGTTAGATTTTGGTATAAAAATGGTGACTTTAAGGAGGTATTTAACTATGCCTGAATTAAGCTTCTCGCTTAGGGTGTTGTTAGCCATGGCATCACCAGAAGTCAATGGTGATGTTTTTAAAGGTTTCCATTTGTTTTTCTATGTATTTTATATGCATTTGTCTTTACAAATCTGAACATAAAATGGAAAACTGAATTCCCATTGAATGGAAGCAACATTGCCACTCAAGAAGCCACTGAGTCAGATTGAGGAATAAGTCAGGACATTAAAGGGATGAGGGAGGAGCAAGGCCACTGACTGGAGGAGGACACCAGGAGGAAGGAGGATGGTTGCTGCCTCCATGCTCCACCATGAGGGGTAATCCGTGGGAGTAGTACTAGCTGGTAAATCCTGGGGAGGTGGGTACTGGCTGAAGGCAGACTAGGACTAAAAAGAGTCATACATCATGGAGATAAACACCTTGATTAAAAAACAAAAACAAGCAAACAAACAGCATTCTCAATAAAACAATAGGAAAAAATATCACTGGTTTACTCTGTACCAAGAATAAAACAAGAAGCAGGTAGTTCTGGTTCTGTTTTGTTTTAATAATCTGTTTTTGTTCTTAATTGCAAAATAGTTCCTAGGCTCTCTTGCTGAATCTTCTGCCTATGCATACATTTTAGACATAACGCAATTATAAAAACAAAGAAGATGAAAATTCTGTTCTTTCTTAGCAAGGGCTGCCCTGTCAGTTCTCCATAACTTCTTCATCCACTTTCTCATCCGAAACAGAAAAGTGTAAAATCCGTATTTGCCATCACGGTCACAGCCTTCTCCCCAGGAGACAATTCCAACCTGGTACCAGCGACTATCAACTGGATTCTAGTAAAAGAAATAAAAGTCAATCATTTGGGATCACTCCTGATGCTCTTTGGGGGTCTGTTCAAAAGTAGATCTAAATAATTTTCTATAGTAGTATGGACTTCTCTGCAGAAATCTTGTCATTTCTTGGATAAATGAACCAAGAGTCGGGACAAGTTCCACACTGTCTAGCAGTATAGAATTCCAAAATCAGGTACTTCATATCTTGGTCATCTTGTCTTCCTCTAAATGATGAGAGAAGGATGCCATCACCTACCATTACTGATGACCACTTATCTATGGGTACTTATAATGCCTGCTACTCCACTTCCTATGGTGAATGTAACAACCTTTAGCCACGATCACCAGTGACCTCGCCTCCACAGTAACTCACATTCCCTGCCCCCTCTTCTTCTGGTGAGTCTAACAGCAATCACTTACCATCACCACTTCTTCTTTACAGTTTCCATACTCCATCTCCTTCTACAGGAGAGTTTAACAACCTTCACCTACCATCACCAGTGACCTCTTCTCACAGTTTCATATATTCCCAGCTCCTCCTCTACATCTGAGTCTACAACCATCTCCAACCATCACCCACAACCTCTTTCTACAGTTTCTCATACTCCTAGCTCCTCCTCTCAGGGAGCCCAACAACCATCTCCTACCATCATTGGCGACCTCTTCTCTACAGTTTCCATACTCACTGCTCTACCTCTTCAGCTGAGTTTAACAATCAGGGGAGTCAACAACCACCATCTATCAGCACCATGATCTTTTATCTGCTGTTATTCATACTCCCTGCTCCTTCTCTTCAGGGAGTCTAACAGCCACCACCTACCAGCACCATGATCTTTTATCTGCTGCTATTCATACTCCCTGCTCCTTCTCTTTAGGGAGTCTGACAACCACCACCTACCAGCACCTTGATCTTTTATCTGCTGTTATTCATACCCTGCTCCTTCTCTTCAGGAGTCTAACAACCACCATCTATCAGCCATGATCTTTTATCTGCTGTTATTCATACTCCTGCTCCTTCTCTTTAGGGAGTCTGACAACCACCACCTACCAGCATCAGTGATCTTTTATCTGCTGTTATTCATACTTGCTGTTCCTCCTCTTCAGGGAGTCTGACAACCACCATCTATCAGCGCCATGATCTTTTATCTGCTGTTATTCATACTCCTGCTCCTTCTCTTCAGGGAGTCCAACAACCACCACCTACCAGCACCATGATCTTTCATCTGCTGTTATTCATACTTCCTGTTCCTCCTCTTCAGGGAGTCTGACAACCACCACCTATCAGCACCATGATCTTTTATCTGCTGCTATTCATACTCCCTGCTCCTTCTCTTCAGGTAAGTTTAACAGCCATTACCTACCGTCACTGGTGACCTGTTATCTACAGTTTCTCATATTCCTGCTCCTCCTCTACAGTTTAGTCTAACGGCCATCCAATACCAACATCACTGACCTGTTGCCTACTGTTTTTCATACTTTCTGCTGCTCTTCTTCTTCAGGTAAGTCTAACAGCCATCACCTACCATCACTGGAGACCTCTTATCTACAATTTCCCATAGTCCCTGTATTTTCTCCTGGTTGGTGATGGCCTCTTATCTACAGTGTGCCATACTCATTGGACCTCCTCTTCAGGTAAGTCTGACAGCCATCACCCACCAACACCGATGAACCCATCCATAGCACCTCATATTCCTGCTCTTCTTCTATAGTTTAGCTTAACGGCCATCGAATACCAACATCATCAACCTCTTATCCACAATTTCTCATATTCCTGCTTCTCCTGTACAAATTAGTCTAATGGCCATCAAATACCAACCAGCGACCTTCATCTACTATTATCCATACCTCCTGCTGCCCTTCCTCAGATTAGACTTACATCTATTGCCCACTGTCACAGGTGACCTCCTGTCTATAATGTCATATGTCACTGCTCCTACTCTTCTGATGAATCTAACAACCCTCACCAGGGGCCTCTTATATGCTGTTCCCTCTGTGAGTAAATAATATTAAATTCCTAAATATGGTACCAAAATAATGCTATTCAATATCTGTAGAACAAATAGTATTCACTATTCTGGGGCAATACAATCAAATTGTTTTAGAAAAACAAAAAGTTAAAATAAAATGGAAAAGAAAACAGTTCCCCTCTCACAGCTGGCCTGGGCTCATCCCATGGCTGCCCCACACTCACCTCTGTTGTCCCCCACTCCCATCCTCTCCCTGGCACCCCATGTCTTAAATGACAAGTTGGCAAACTGCCTGCACTGGCACCAAACAGACATCGTCTTTTACAGAGATCCTGTTTCCTATCCTGACCCCTCAATCACCAGTGAAGTGAACAAGATGCACCTTACTTTAATAATTAGTTACCCTCATCCTATCGCCAATCCATTATGGGTTTTGGGCAAAAGAGGACTAATTGAATTAATTGACCTGTCACCCTTCACCCTCCCAACCTGACATGTTTTTTTCAAGTTCCTTTCTCTAACCCGATCCCCTGGGTCCTTATATCTTTATAGGCACAAAACCTACATGTTGCAGTCTTCAGCCTCCCCAACCCTGAATCCCTGTGGGGAACAGTAATGTAAGTGTTCTAATGAGATGTGCATATACATACATTGCAGTCTGCCTTTCTGTCTGTCTGTGTATCTATCTACCGCCGTACCTACTGAATATCTTTCTCTCTCTCCCCTCTCGCTCTCTCTCCCCCTCTCCCTCTCTCTCTATCCATCTACCTATCAACAGTATATCGCTGTCTGTCTCTTATAGACAGTATCTATTTATCTGTCTGTCTGCCTGTCCATCCGTCTATTGAATACAGCATGCCTTCTCAGCATTTACATGATTTCATTTTCTGAGTTTGCCGACAGAATCACCCATGAATGTCATAGCCTCAAGTGCGTAATCTGGTCTAAGGAGTGACAATAAAGTAAAATGTTAAAGAATTACCCAGGCACCATCAATAACAGCTGGTCCCCATTGCTACCTTATCAGCCCTGGCACCAGCTGCACATCCCCATGATGCCCAGCATCACGGATGTATCTTTCCGGGCCAGAGTGGCCTGTTGGCCTGGGGTTCACTGTAAGGGGAAAACTTGTGGGTCAACCTCTGTCTCTCTCTCTCCTATCTGCCCCCATTTTACTCCCACCAACCTTCCCGACACAAGTGCATATGTACACCTGCAGGGTCAGCCAAGTGTGGGAGCCTGACATTCTGTGCTTACCCATGATGTAAAGGTCACCCCTCTATGGCAGAGGGAGTTAGTGCAGCAGCTAGATGCCAACCAGCGCAAGCTTGAATGAAGTGTCTATTCAGCACTCCCAGGGGCTCCTCAGCCTCAGAGCAAGAAAGTTGATTATAAGTCTATTTAATTATTCATGAGCCTAGTGGCGCTTCTGGATTGGCTACTAGATTGGTCATTAACGTCTTGGAAATGACCGTTCCAGCTACAGATTGTCGCAATGCGACACCACGCCTCACAGCCACACAACTCAAATCTAAGAAACCAGCAAGAAAAATGTGTTATTGCGATTAGACTTATAATTGTAATAACAACCTTGAAGTGGGCCATTTCCTTGGAATAATGACCAGCTGGAGGGAGGTAGTCCTCATTCTGCACATTGGGCCACCCATACTCACAACTTGATTTGTTAATTCATAAAATGACCAGTTCTCAGTCATTATTGCTTAAATCGCACCTCAGACCCAGATTCACTACATGGCAGTGCAACATGCTCAGCTGGTGCCACCAAGCCAGGCAATCTGGATTATTTCTGGGGCACTGTATAGGACTAAGCCCTTACCTTCATGACAAAAGGACCACCACTGTCTCCTTCACAAGCATCTCCTTTGCTTTCTTCAGGACTGTAACCTGGAAAATGACAAGGAGGAGGATGTAAAGTTGAAGAACGTGTCTTACCATATACCAGACATAGCAGATCGACAACAGCAGGTCATTGTTTTTAATGATAAAATAGTAGCTTGAAATGGAACATCTGGATTGATTGACAGGCCTTCTAAACTGTTACGTGAACAGCTGGATACCCTTACATACAAAATAATTAGAATTAAAAGTACAATATAAACAAATTTTAACATTTGAGTTTATAATACTACTGGGGCACACCAGTGGTTGGGTTGTCTTTGTTACTGGAAGGCAGTATGGCCTAGTAGTTAGAGCACAGAGCTGTGAACTGGAAGACCTGGGTTTGAGTCCCACAACTGCCATTTCC
Source organism: Neoceratodus forsteri (assembly GCA_016271365.2). Taxonomy (NCBI): domain Eukaryota; kingdom Metazoa; phylum Chordata; order Ceratodontiformes; family Ceratodontidae; genus Neoceratodus; species Neoceratodus forsteri. The sequence goes on from CM028133.1 coordinate 1,102,643,752, forward strand.
TCACTGTATGTGACCCAGAACAAGTCATTTAACCTCCACATGCTTGATTCTCTCTCTGTCCCTAATCACCTGACCTTTTGTTAAGGGAACAGTCACCACAAAGGGCCACACACTCAAGTGTAGGGCTGGCCCAATTCTCACTTTGTGTGCAAAAACATTTAGTTTATTTACTGTTTAGTGCAGTATAGTAGATTGTATCAGACTAATTTTTGCTTAGTTCTAGGCTGACATCTTTTATTACTACAATCCCAGAATCCACTGCAGCTGACATTACAGCAGTAGGCAGCAATGGGAAGTCAATAGCCTGCAGTGCATGCTACAGCTTTTAGCTCCGACCAGATGTTTTCTGGGTCTGCTTTTCTCCAGAAGCTAAGTACAGTCTTCTGTGACTGTACATAGACCTGGGAGGACAGCAAGACCAATTTACAAAGATCAGAGCTTATATAAACTCCAACATGCACTGCAGGCTATTGAATCTTTCACTGCAGCAGTACTGCTCCATTGACAAGCTGCAGGGGATTCTAATTTGTACTAACTGAAGATGTCAGCCTAGAACTAAGCAAAATTAGTCTGATACAATCTACTACTATGTAAGACCTGGAGAAACTGTGCCGGGTCCCGTCTTGCTGTAGCGTGACCATTACAGATCCACAGTCATATTGTCACTGTAAATGACGGTTTGCTATAATATTTTGATGGAGTTATGTGCATCCACTGGGTTTCAATGTGAAAAGTACAAATTAATGCACTTGGGTCACAGTAACCAGGGTAGAGTACAAATGGAGGAGTGGTACTGATAACCACCAAACAGACTTTGGGTGATATATTGAATGACCCAAAGGTGACCAGACATGACAGTTGAGAGTGCTAGTACTGGGGTGCATAGGGAGGAGGGATACCACTAGCAGAAAGAGGGAGGTATTGCCTCTGTATAGATCATTATTAAGATCCCACCTAGAGTATTGTGTCAAGTTCTGAGACCACATCTCCGGAAGGACATAGATGGAGTGGAGGCAGTCCAGGAGAGCAACTAAAATAGTGCAAAGTCTGCATCAGAAACCCTGCAAGGAGAGACTTATGGACCTAAATATGTACACCCTGGAAGAGAGGAGGGTGAGAATATGATGGAGGCCTTAAATACCTCATGGGGTAAATAAGGTACAGGAGGGAAGTATTTTTGAGACAAAAGGTGCTCAAGGGGACTTCCGGTGACATCAGGACCTGTTATGGACACCTGAAGTGGAGCTCTGTCTAGCAACTGACAGAATCCTTGTAATATGCTGCATCAACAAACTGAATATTGCAATCTCATATCAGATTAACTTTGCTGAACTTGGATTCGATCGGATGGAAGTGGACCGACAGGAAGTGCTGGCGTGAGCTCCGTGTGGCCCTCCCCTCATCAATATTCAATTTGTTTTTACCTTTGTCTTAAAAGATCCACATTTATTTATAGCTAGTTTTCTGAGTGCTGATAACACAATCTACAGAACATTTTAGATACATTTTATGGCTTTGTGATCAGTTAAACTTCCTTTAATTGATGTGAAGTGTTTTGGCAGTATAGCTAAGGCGAAAAGGTTTACTCTTTCTGCTGAGGAAGTAAGTATATAAACATTTAACAGCAAGTATTCAGTTTCTTCTCATATTAATTCTACTTTTACATAGAATGGCAGAAAATTTAGTTGAAATGCCACAAGATGGAAATCCTCTCAAGAGACCATTATTCTCAGAGGATGAGATAGGAGGATCTTGGGCCAAATCCCTCCTCACAGAAACAGCATACTGTAGCTCGTTCGATTTGATCATGAATGAGATTGCTTCCATGAAGTTAACTTTAAGTGATATGGCAGGAGATCTGAAGGAACAAAACAAGAGCTGGCAGGTCATAAAACAAGATTAGATGATGCAGAGATGAGGATTAGTAGCATAGAAGACAGGACTGAGAAGGAATATGCAGTAAGAGTTAATGACAGCAGGAAATTAACAAAGTTGGAGCAGAAAACAGAAGATTTAGAGAGTAGGAACAGATGGAATAACTGAGGAATTTTGGGCTTTGTGAAGGAATTGAAGGCAGGACACTATCTCCTTTGCTAATAAATTGCTGATATCACTTGCAGGACCATCCCACAATAAACCCTATGTGATCGAGAGAGACCATCGCTCTCTGAAACCTAAACCTTCTGTCAATGAGTGGCCCTGCTCGTCCGTGATGTGGGTATGTGTTACAGTCTATTTTTTCCAACCTTGTTGAAGGTTTATTTGCCTGAGGGCCCCAAGGAATACAACAGTTTTGATGCTGCCAAGCTGGTCAAAAAAGGATCTGCCAGAACTTTTCTTATCATTCAATTTTTAATATAGTATGTTTAGTAGTATATAACCTGCTCAAAATAACTTGTAAGGTGCTCTGACAACCAATTACCATGTGAATTTTTTTTCTTTTCTCCCCATCTCCTCTGTTTATGTCTACTACCCATGTTTATATTTCAGCCATTTTTAGGGAACGTTTAGGCCTGGTACCTGTAAAGTCTCCTCCCGCTATACGTGGAACTGTTTAGCGGTCCTGTGGTCCCACTCCTAATTTTGGCTATCAGTGTTTGGGCCCTCTATGATGTGCTGCTACTTTCAAAGGAAGTTGTTCTATTTAATTTCCTTAGTAGTGTTGGCTCAAGTTGGCTCTCTGTGAGATGTTCAGGCTCCCAGTGATGCTCAATGAAATAATACCCCAGTGATGAAGAGTGCTGACCTGAGGTGGAGTTATGTTCATTCTGCCTTTGGGGGTGGCGGCTTCCTCTCTTATGTTGAGGAGGCAGGAACTGCCCTCTAATGAGGGAAAAAGATAGAGAATAGTTGTTTAACTCTGGGTCACACACTCAAGTTAAAGGATCCTTTCCAATCTGAGCAGGAGGTTGGTGTAATTTCTGTTATTGTACGGAACATATTTTATATTTATTTATAGAAAAAGCGTGAAGACTCTTTATAGCATCTAATTGGCCAGTCCTTTTTGAAAGCAGCATTGTAAAATATGGGAGTACCGATGATTTCTGGTAACAAATCGATGGGGAGCAGGGGCCTGTATGGGGATTGCTGTTCAGGGACCACAATACTTATGGGGCAGTGGATCTGAGAAGATACCAGGTGTTTTCATTGTCCTCCATCTTGTTTTTCAACAGCCCAAGCAGTTCAGTTAGATGCTTAATGGAACAAGGGTCTGTATTTTTATTTTTCTCAAGCGTGTAGGGCATGCAATATCCTTCAATGCACATTGGTTGTATTGAATGACTGTAATCCGCACACGCTAAGAGGAGTTTTTCACCGCCTAGCAATTGGCTCAGACATTAGAGGATTTACTTTAGCACAATATTTAATTACACTACTGCCTTTGTTTTAGGGTGGTGTATATGGCATAACTGTTGGAAGAACAGTCTTTTTGCCAGTATTACTCTTTCCTTAATTTAATGTTGCCTTAACTTTAAATTTACTCTAAAGAGTGCTTACTCTAATTTGCTGTTACCCTTTATTCTCTCAGCCAAAGAGCTGTTCACAACTCTATGCAAATGTGCCTGCTACTGCATCAACGAACTGCCTTTCACCAGACAGATGCCTCCTGAGGTGTCACCATGGAAAGTAGGGTGTTTTATTAATTTTAAAATAGTTCTTTCAAAATGTAGGAGCTTGTCTCTTATACAGTTGTGCAGTTTTAGCACAGAATGACAGAACAAGTAATGGTTTTGTTACCATTAGGATTATATTTTTTGATTTGGTTGTACTAAACCCTATTCAACTCCTTTACTGTAAAATGGGATTTGCATATCTTTGTTGTGATATAAATAAGCATTATTGCAGTACTAGTTCTAATGGTTTATTTACCTGTTCGTTTTTTCAGCTTAAGTAACCTAATGGGGTAGGATGTAGATTGTCTGCAATTCTTTAGTATTAATGTTCTGCACACTTGTTATGATGTTGACACCTCTGTTTATTAAGAATTAAAGAACTGTTTAACTTCATCTATTTCTAGGTTACAAAAATACATAAACATGTCTAGAACTCTAGTTTGGTTTAGGTCATGATGATTTTATTGTTGTTAAGTTGAGGGGGGCAGCTGTTCAGTCGGGCTGTGTTTATCCAGACGAGTAATGGGTGGAAATGGTGTTTGAGGGATTGTTCAACTTCCAAAATATATTTTTTCTATCCAGTTCAGAACATTCTTTTATCACTTGTTTACCTTCAAAAATATAAGGGAGGGTTATGACACAGTTTTTGAAAATTCTCGCTATTGTTATCTTCTTTCTCTACCTTCCACACTTCATGTTGCATTCTTTATTTTCCCCCTCCCTTCTCTTGGGATGGTTTCTCTTACCAAATATGGTTCTTGGTGGCACAGTTCAGATAATGGGCTATTGCTATGTTGTTCATACATTTATTTAAAACTTATGATATCTTTTATGTCTAACGTAGAAGGCTTGGTGCTTATCATATGGAACGTTAGAGGCTCAATCATAAAATTAAACATTATTCTGTGTGTAGACAAGTTAAGAAAATGAATCCAGCCATTGTATTTTGCAAGAAACTTATCTCAAAAAGAGCACTATGATTTGATGTGAAGAGAGGAGTGGGGCAGGTCTATGAGGCAGGAACAGCTCTAAAAGCATGAGTCCTAATTTTACTTAAAAGAGGCTTGCCCTTCCGATTTTGTAGCTCAGTAGAAGATCCATCAGGTCATTTTTGATACTTAATGTGAGGTTGGGAAAGGAGTATGTCACCCTGGTTAATATTTACAGTCCAAACTCTCCTCCCACGATACCTTTAACACTGTATTTAACAGCTTATCCCCATACATGGACAGTACCATAATCATAGCAGGGGACACCAATGCCATTTTGGATCCCATCCTTGATAGGTCTAAATTCGCCCACCTTATCAAAGACGGATAAAGACCTATCTCATTTAACTGACAATCTGGGCTTGGTGGATGCCTGAGATCTATGAATCTAACACAAAAGAGTACACCTTTGATGTAGTTGTCACCACTCTGGATCTCATATAGACCAAATTTTTATACCTAAAGATGCAGTCACCAGGATTATCTCAGTTGAAATACTACAGCAAGTCATATCTGATCATACTCCTGTCTGAATTGCTCTTAAAGAAGCTCTCAACCATGGTAGGTGCAGGAGATGGAAGTTCAACAACTTCCTACTGCAAAACTCTGACTTCACTCTTAAAATCAAGGGCCTTGTAAATTAATTCTTAACTATTAACAAGCCAGAGGATACTTCCTGGAATACAAACTGGGACTGTATGAAGTTGTGGCTCAGAGGACATATCATTAGTGCAGCCTCTTTCTATAAAAGAAAAGGACAAAAGAAAAATGACTTATTAAGTAGAATTAAGGAGAAAGACCAAGATCTATTTGGGGATGCTTCCGGCGTTAAGTGGAGGGAATGGTCTAGTTTGAAATCAGAGTATAATGAACTAATAAGAGGAGAAGCTGAGTTTTTCATTCGTAAAGCTAAAATTAATTACATTGATTCAGGACCCAGATCATCAAAAATCCTAGCAATTCAGTTGAAACAAATGAGCTCATCAACATCTATCCCAGTTCTCAGGGACATCGTGATAATTCAATAATCTCAGGACATAAAAACATTAATAAAAAATAATTTGCTTTTATAAAGAACTCTACTCTAATGAGGTGTCCAGTAATAGTGTTACACTTAGGAATTTTGTGAGAGAACTTCTGGTGACGTCACCATCGGGTATGGCAGCATAGAGGAAAGCTCCTGCACAGCCTGCCGATTATTTCTCCTCCTAACTGCCACAGCGGTCTTTAAAATCAGCTCAAGCAAACAGAGTATGATGGGAATAAAAACAGAGGAAACTCACGCTCAGGAAGCCCCCACAAAAGATGGATGCATCCAGATTCAAGATGAGGCCTACTGACAGTCGCAGTGTCTCCCCAGAGAGCAGCATGGCGGGTGACCAAGACCAAGAACCTGACACAGAAAAGAATCTGAAAGGCTCTCACGATCCTGTTTTGAAATGCCTCACCAAAATAAAGGCATTCCAAGCTGAAAACAAAAAGAGTTTACACTACTACAGAATCGCCTCTCGGAGGTGGAAGGAGACTAGATCGCTCAGAGGAAGTGGCTGGTGAGGTTGCCGAGAAACACATCGACTCCATACAGCTGTAGATTACTTGGTGGATCAGTATGAACTCATGCAGGACAAATTCACTGACCTGGAGGCTAGGTCCCGGAGAGATAACCTGCGTATTTATGGCCTCGGAGGGATGGAGACTGGCAGAATGGAGGACTTTATATCAGACTTGCTGAAGGATGTTCAGCTCTCCTCCCACATTTCAATTCAAGATAGAAAGAGCGCACAGAGCCCTGGCAAGAAAGCCCACAGACCCTACGGCAAGACCTCGATCAGTGGTCCTGAAGCTCTCCAGCTACAGGACAAGGAACAAATTCTGAGGACAGCTTGGGCCCTAAAAGCCACATACAACTCAGCCAGGCTACTCTTTGATAACGATTATCCACTGACATTATGAGAAAGAGGATGGCTTATGCACCCATTCTAAAGCTGACTACGAGAAAAGGTGTCAAATTTCAGACTCTCTACCCGGCCAAGCTGCGGGTCTTTGGAATCCGAACACTAACCTATTCATCTCAGAGGAAATCTCTCCGAACTGAAGAAAGGAGGATGGAGTTTCCACACGGTGGGTCCCATGCAACAACAAAAACGTCCCCCAACCCCTCTGGCAAGATCACGCAGACACTCGCAGAGACACAGGCAAGAGGAGAAGATTTCATTCTTTACAGGAGCTCAAGCAATATATCGGACCCAGACCTTCTGTGCAAAGGATCCAGAAACTGATCCTCACACCTTGAACACCTGAAGTTGTTCTGCTCCACTGGACATTCCTGGAACTCAAGTAAACCTCTGTTGTTTCTTAAACTGTACTAAGCTGCATTCTTCCTGAGGCATATATGGGACTGATGACTTTCCGGTCATATTTAGGTTTCCTTTTATATTGCTGACTTTATAAGCAAAAGAGACGGTCTTTATACTCATTCGAGTTGGTTTAGTCATGCCTGTTCTTGACCGGACTGCAGGGGAATCCTTTGACACATATACTATCTGTAGTCTGTTATAATATTTAGTGAGCGCCTACACTGAGAAATTAAGCTCTTAAAGGTGCAGGCTGTGGGGCTGCTGAATACCAACACACCCTCATGCAGCGATCCCGATGAGTTTATTCAGGGCATATCATCAAGTTATCTGTATGATGATGGCCCTGATAGCTTTTCTCGATGGTTTTTCATCCCAGTTTTCAACCCCATGTATTTTAGGGTTGGGGAGGCCTGACTTTCCTGAAGGTCACAGTTCCTCCCAAAGGGCCCTTTCCTGAATTCAGGAGGTGCTCTTTTTTCAAGAGGGTAATTTCTCTGCCTCCATCAATGGAAATGCAACTGTAAATAGGTTGGCCATGTTACGGTCTTTGGAGTTAAATATCATTTTGTTTCCTTTTATGTGCACATGCTGTTAAGCTCTTTGAAATTTAATCGAGCTAGAAGCTATTCTTTCAGCTTATTTTCTTTTGTTACTATAAAGCCATATACTGGGTCTTAGAAGTGAAACGTTCTCTATCTGAGAAAACAGTTTGTACTACTCAGAGCTTTCTTACAATGGTTTTAACACTATACAGCATCAGATGATAATTTTTGGTTCAATGATGGATAAAGCCCCTATAGTTAAGGTCTGCTCTCACAATGTTAACGGGTTGAATAACCCTATCAAAAGATATAGGTGATATCCTCACTTAGAAAGCTGAAACCTTCCTTTCTTACTACAGGAAACCCATTTAAACAAACAGGAACATCAAAACTCACCAAATTTGGGTTTTCTACAGTTGTGGCTTCTGTATATGGCAGGGGAAGAGGAGAGAAACTGCCGTTTTGGTTCCTAAAGGTGTTCCTTTCAATTAACAACCCATATTCTGACCCTGAAGGCCGCCTTACTATTGCTGTTGGTAGACTAGAAGACCAGAGCTCACCCTGCTCTATATACACCCCAGGGAGGGACCTGAAGTCAGGAAACAACTCTTTCAGAAAGTACTAGAGAGAAGCAGAGGGTTTAGTACTGGGAGGATCATAACCTAATGACCTCTTCCCTAGATACCTCAGCTAAAAGGCCTTTTAAGAAATCCTCAGCCCACCGTGGTACAGAGCGTGCCTCTCAGAGGCACACTGGATAGATATCTGCTGAAACCTCCACCCTAACAAGAGGGAATATACGCATTATTCAGCACCCCACAAAGTGTACACCACATAGATTTTATACATGTTTCTAAAGAACACTTGTACAAAATGCAGAGCTGCATACATACTCCACGGTACTATCAGATCACTTGATTCTAACACTAAACATGATCTGGAATAGGGATAGAACTAACACCCTTTGGAAATTTAATAATTTCCTACTTAACAGCAAAGACTTTAAACAATTCATACAACATAAAATAAAACAGATCCTAAAAGACAATAACAGACAGGACACCAAGAAGGAGTCCTATGGGACACCCTCAAGGTGGTTTTAAGAGGAAATAATTAAATATGCTGCTTATCAAAAACAGCAGCAGCTGTGTCTAGACAATCTGCATACCCAATTGCAAAACCTTCTGACCTTGCATGCAGCTGGGATGCAGGGGCTTACCCTCTTATACAAGGTACTAAACAACAGATTCAGGCGATCCTGGACATACGAACTGAGCAAGCCTTGCAGCTTTAAACAAAAATATTATGAGGAGCCCCAGAGCTACCCATTTGCTAGCTCATAGACTAGACAGCATAAAGCCAGAACCAGTGTCTGCCAAATAAGAGACCCGGTTTAAAAAACTGGTTACCTTCCCGGAGATCGAACAGGCCTTTTGTAGATACTACAGTGGCCTTTATGGCTCTGAGCATTCTGCAGACCCTCATGCATTTGAAGCTTTTATGGGAAAATATACCAAAGATATCCCAAGCCCAGCAGCAATTCTTGGAAAGCCCAATCCCTAAAATAGAACAAGAACAGACACTCTCAGCTCTGAAAGCTAATAAGAGTCCTGGCACCGATGGCTACACTGGAGACTTTACAAAGCCTTCCGTGTAGATCTGCTCCCCACCCTACTAGAAGCTTGCAAGGCCACACAACTGGGGATCCCACTCTGACTCATGGCGATATGCATATATATCTAGTATTCTGAAGCCTGGCAGGACGTGACCTTCTGCTCCTCCTACAGACCTATCTCGGTTCTCAATGTTGATTATAAGATCTTTGCATCTATAATAGCCAAACAATTTCAAACTTTTCTACTGGAAATAATAGACCTAGACCAGACGGGGTTTGTCCCTGGCCAGACACAAGATAACATTAAGAGAACTTTGCACTTGTTGCAGAGGGTAGAGCCTCTGGATCCAGTTTCCTCCTGCTCTCTCTCTGACGCAGAGAAAGCGTTCGACCGGTCGAATGGCCTTTTCTGTGGAGGTGCTGAGGGGTGGGAATTCTAGATAGTAGTTAATTCAATAAAAGCTATGTACTCCCATCCTAGGGCATACATTCACATAAATGGATCCTTTTCCAATCCTATCTCTCTTTCACGAGGTACCAGGCAGGGATGCCCCTCCCCTTATTATTCGCGTTATACCTAGAGCCATTGGCACAGGCCCTGAGACAGAGGGACGAACTCACGGAATAGGGGTTCATCATATGGAGCATAAACTGGCTCTATATGCAGGACGACCTCTTAATATACCTTACAGACCCTGAGACTGCTCTCCCCACCTTTGGGACATTCTGGAAAGGTTTGGAACTATCTCTGGATACAAAATTAATGAAAATAAAACTGAGGTCCTGACCTGGAACTTTGTCCCTCATGAAGATCTGAGACAAGCATTTAACTTTAAATGGCACCTAGACAATATCGAATATCTTGGGGTTCGCATAGGCCCTCGGGATGTGACCTGTTTGAGCTAACTATTCCCTTTCTTACTCAGGACCGCTTCTGACCTGGAGAGATGGCGAGCCCTCCCCTGTCCCTTAGTCAATGTATAGAGTCAGTCAGAATGGTAACTCTAGCCCACTTTCTATATTTAGCCCAAACCTTGCCCGTATTAATCCCGGATGCTTTCTTTAGGACTTTGCAAAAAAAATCTCACGTTTATCTGGGCTAACCATAAGCCTCGTGATAAGTTGACAACCCTACAACTCCCTAGGCATTCAGGAGGTCTCTCTTTGCCAAACTTCAAGTTATACTATCATGCCTGTCAACTGAGAACTCCTATGTATTGGCTAGATAAGACCTATACATCCCGTGGAAAATGGTGGAACTACAGGAAACAGAGCTTAATGATATTTATAATGCCTTATTATCCTTTCCCTATGGTCAAGATAGAATCTATAACCAACCTATACCCAGACAACACTCAAATGTTGGCAAAAATTATAACAAGCCAAAGACTTTAACCTCTGGAGACCTGCTTTGTTCTCTCTCCCTATCTCGATGCTTTCCTTCCTGGCAAGTTGGACAAAGGGTTTATCGGATGGCTCAGGAAGGGCCTACACCTGGTGTATCACTTCACCCCGGAGGCAAGATCCTGTCCTTACAGAATTGACCCAAAGACATAACATTGCTTATAATGAAAGATTTAGATACTTCCAGACTAGGAACTTTCAGAATGCACTGGGAAGCTACCTTGGGAGGATGCTCCCAGCGGACCTATTGCTTATATTGATTTCTGCAGTGGAAGGAGGCCGGTCCTCCTCACCTGATCTCTACTTTATACAGGGCTCTCACTAAGATCCAAATTCAACCTCCGGGAGGATTAGGATGGCTTGGGAGAGGGATCTGTCAGTGGAATTGTCCCTCCAGATTGGTATAGCTACCTGAAGAACATGTATAAGGGTGTAGGCTCAGGGATATGGAAAGATTTTGCATGGAAATTGGCTGTTAGATATTTCATGGCTCCTGTTCTGACTCAGAAATATTTAAAGCAATCTAAGGCTGACTGCTGGAGACAGTGTGGATTTTCACCTGCCACCTTGGGGCATATTTTTGGTCTTGCCAGCCCTTCAGCCTTTCATTACACAGCTGTCTGGGGCTCTCCATCAGATGGTATCCCAATTTAAATCTAAATGCCCAACTTTTCCATTTGGCCTTCTCCTCCAGAAATATCAGACGCTCCACCAAGAAAATTCTAAATCTAGCCCTCTTGGCTGCAAAGAAAGCCATCACAAAAAATGGTATTCCTGTTTGCCCTACTTTGGAGCTCTGGCAACAAGTGATGATAGACTTATATAAGATGGAGACTTACAGCTTAATTAACAAAACACAAGAGGCTTTTGAAATCCAATGGAGAAAATGGGTTCTGTACATAATGTCTTCAAGATCTGACTTTACACCTTAATTTACTACTGTATGCTTTACTGGTTTTCTTTCCTGCATATTTAACTGTATGGCTCGAAACAAATAATTGCTGTTCCTAGCTTCTATTTTATTTAAGGAAATGAAATATCCTGTTTTACTTGATGTATGTGCACATTATAACAAATTGTTCTGTTATTACTTCCTTCCTGTATAACCCACCTTTTCCTTTTGTAAATATTTCACTCCCACCACTGTATTTTTTATTGTAAAATATAATAAAGATTGAAAGTATATAAAAAAAGAATTTTGTGAAGGCATGCTGTTGCCTGATCTACCCATAAATGTAATAAAAGAGCTTAATGCAGAACTATCAGATCAGGAAATACTCATGGCAGTCAAAATTTAAAAAGAATAAAGCACCGGGGCCTGATGGGTTTTCAGTTAACTTTTTCAGTCTTTTCTGAAGTATGATTACCATCTATTAAAGGCATTTTAACAAAGCGTTTCTCAAGGGTTTTGTTCCTCCCAGTATGACACAATGGCTAATCACTCTAATACATAAGCAAGGAAGATCCTTGATGTGTTCAAACTATAGATCAATTTCACTAATCAATTCTGATATTAAAATATTGGCCAACATTTTAGCTAGTAGACTAGAGAAGGTAATTCACCATATTATAGGCCCACAACAAACTGGATTCATAAAGGGTACACTGGCTGCTGACAATAGTAGAAAGCTGTTTCACATCATGTTGCTTTGCCAATGCAGCTAAGCAACCTATGGAGCTGTTATCTCTGAGCGCTGGAAAGGCATTTGATAGAGTGCTATGGCCTCATATTATTAGTACCCTGCAGTTGTACAAATTTCTCAAAATTTCATTAAATGGATTAAAATTCTGTAGAGTAATACCTTGTCCGCTATCAATACTAATGGGATTACTTCTCCCTTTTTCCTACAGAGAGAGTACTAAACAAAGGAAGCCCTTTGTTTCCCTTCTATTTAATTTTACCATTGACCCACTAGTCAGAAAATGAATGTCATCCCAGAAAATTGAGGGGGTTAAGATAGGGGTAGGAAGCCTTGATCTCCCTTTATGCCGATGACATACTACTTTATTTAACTAACCCCAAAACGTCAATTCCTGAGATTTTGAGGATTATAGATAGCTTTGGACAAGTTTCTGGATATAAACTTAATACATACAAAACACATTTTTTACCATTAAATATGGGTGTAACAAGGATGACTTGGATGGTATAGAAATCTCCTGGTTCAAAGATTACATTAAATATTTGGATCTTCGAGTGTAGAACAGTTTCTGAAACAATTCAACAAAACCTAAAATCTGCAAAAATAAAGCCCTAGAGAGCATTCTTAGGTGGAATAAGTTGCCTTTGGGTTTATGGGGATGGATAAAGACTATTAAATGAATCTCATGCCCAGGCATATATATATATTACTAATGCTGTCTTGCTGTATCACTAAAAATGGTTTTCTGGTAAATGGACTGGCTATGAAGTTTATTTGGGTGTTTAAGAGGCACAGAATGTCTCATGCCAGGATGTCTAGGGCTAAGAATCGGGAGGACTGAAATTGCTTGATTTTTACTTTATTACTTGGCATGTAGAGCACTGCAGTTCTCTAAATAGTCATTGAGTGCTTCTCCTGAGCAGTATATTCTAGAATGGTTGCTCATGGAAACTGACTTTTGGCAAGACAAGGTATTAACATTAATGCGCTGTTTGCCAAAGCTAAATTATCCAAACCTAATAAGTTGATTACAGATTCTTTAAAACAGATCAGCTAATGGAGTGAATTACGTGCTTTGAATATGAATAAATCTAGATCACAACCTTATGGGTATCCCCAACTTTTCGATAAATAATATAACCCTGCTGAAGCCGGATTGGGTAATGAATGGAATAAAATGCCTAAGAGACATAGTAAGTCAGGAAAACGTTAAGCCTTCAATACCTTAGTGCACATAAATAACATACCAGTTATAGACTTTACTTTTACGAGGTTATTAAACAAATAATTATTAAAGTAGTGTCTCCAACAGATTATTTGAACAGTAATATTAATGAATTTCTTGGCTGTATCCGTATTTCACCTAGGATCTCTATTTTCTATAATTTACTTTTAGAGAACGTTAGGAGGAGTGCTTCTGAATGTGTGGGCTGGTGGTCTGAGGTCCATAACACTCCTACTCAAAGATGGAAATGGGGCAGGATATGGAATCTTAGTACTAAGGCGTTTAGTGCTGTAAACTTGAAATTGAAACAATTCAGAACCTTGTACAATCTTTACTATACCCTTACTTAATGCATAAGATGGGCCTACGCACTTCTCCAACCTGCTCTAAGTGTAATCTATCCAGTGGGTCTTTAATTCATATATTCTGAGAATGCACCTATGTACAAAGCTTATGGGAGAAATTAAAAACTTTCTTCCAGCGCCTCAGCACTGTCAGCTTGCATTAATAAAGAAACATGTATAGTGGGGCATTTCAGTGAACATCAGGCCTGGACTCTAGAGCAAAGTATTCCCTGATGTTAATTGGAGTGTCAACCAAGAATGTTATTTTATGTAACTGGTTGTCTGATACTGCCCCATCCTTATTGGAATGGAAACATTTAATTTTGAGATTCTGAGCACAGAAAAACTGGTCCTTTGTATGCGTGATCAAGGCCAACAGTTTTTTAACAGGTGGGGTGTTTTAAATGAGATAAATGAGATGGACTAGCATAACATTCTGTGGTGATTTGCATATGCAGCCCATGATGCTTTGCATTGTGGGGGCATGTGATTTTGTATTTTCTTGAAACTTGGCTTCCCAGCCAAATGCCCTTTGGGTAACCCTTGCCTCAGTGTTTACGCACAGAGGTTCTTTGTGTTTTAAATGAGGTTGTTTGTAGTAATGTAGATACAACTACCAGCGGCAATAAAATACATTGTGTCCTCTACCTCAGAGTGATAGTATCTTTAAGATGCCATTCTGTTTAAGAGATCTTCTTCACCACTGTTCCAACTACATTTTAACATGTCTATAGCCATCCTGTAACTTTCTCTATTCCCTTTCTGTTTCTGTCTTTACTATGCTTTCTTTCTGTTCTAATTGTGATCTTCGCTTTACTACCATCAGGGGAAAATAGGCACTTTCTTTACCCTTACTCAACCTAACTGTGTGAATATACCTCAATAATCTACGGTTTTGCAGGTATGTAAATATTTGTTATATCTCTTTCAAATGCATGGTATACGCTATTAATAGTACAGCACTTCTCAGTATTTTAACAGTTGCTGTCTTCTTATTTTTATTCTTTGTTTAGTACTATTTTAGTTACTTAGGAAATGTGTTGAACATTTATTATCTGATGTTTCTTTATGGTCTGTAAAAGATGTATATAACTGATGTTTTTGTTATAGCATTATTTTAATAACATTTAATTGACAAAAAACCCAACATTGCTGAATTTTTGTAAGATGGGACCTATTAAAAAAATGGGTCGAAACATGTATCTCAGATAGGAGTCAGTCTAAATCTCCCAGGCACATAGCCCAAGCCCTGTGCCTTGGATTATACACTGGGCTCTGCGAAAGATGATGAAGATTGCAGATTGAAACAGGGAGCCTTACAGAGCGCTGCAGTAACAGAGATATCCTTCAGCTTCTAAAAAAATTTGATCACAAAGTCACCGACATATATAAAGATTTGAGAAAGTTAGAACATTGCATAGTCAATGTGAGGTTGCATGGACAACTTACAGGAGGAACATATGGTATTCGGCTGTGCTTTAGCCTATTTGTTCAAATGGGAGAAGGAGCTATCAGTTAGAGCTGAAGAATTCAGGACACTGGTTTACGGGATTGAGAAAGGGCAAATTCCATTTTGCACATTGTAAAAAACGGCATTGTCACCGGTGTTCGCTAAGCCAAACTGCTCTTTACTGGTGTTTGGTTTTGTGTACTTTATTTAACAATTTTAACTCTGCTAACATGCATTTTAGCAGTTTTGACCTTCACTATTGCACATCCTTCCATCCTTGTACCAATTTGAAGTTATTTTAGGTACAAAATATGATAGCAGCAACAGCACTACAGCCCCCATCCCTGAGGTGTGATGGAAACCACTACGACCCTCATCCTTCAGGTGTGATGGCAGCAGCAACAGCACTACAGACCCATCCTCTGGTGTGATGGCAGCAGCAACAACACTGTGTCCCCCTCCCTCAGGTGTGATGGAAGCAGCAGCACTGCAGTCCCTATCCATTAGGTGTGATGGCAGCAGTACCACATTCCGCATTCCTCAGGTGTGATGGCAGTATCAGCACTATGGCTCCCATCCCTCCAGGTGGGACAGCAGCAGTACAACATTCCCCATCCACCAGTGGTTATGGCAGAAGCACCATGGCCCCCTCTCAGGTGTGATGGCAGTAGCAACAACGCAGTCCACATCTCTCAGGGATGATGGCAGTAGTGACAGCACTATGATCCCTTTCTTTAACACCCACACCCCACATGCACAAGTTACAAATTGTTTAGTCCCTTTGCTTGTTAGAACTCAGATGTGAATTAATCTGAACCACCACCACTACTAAGGTGAACCACATTTGTTTTCCTATCATTTAACTGCCTAACTTGGATTTCTGCCAGTGACACCACTGACCAGGGTTTGGGAACAGGTTTGAGTGCTGGAAGACCGGCCGGGGGGGTGAAGGCTGGAGGTCCAATAACCACTCGCCTTCTCTTGGGAGGGAGGGTATATTCACAGCTCAGCATTTGCTGGCCCCAGGTGGAGGCTGGAGGCATGGCAACACATTGGCCCCCATTGCGGAAGAGAGCGTGATGGACGTCAGCTGTGTCTTGTCATCACGTGGCCTGTCACGCTCCCAAAAATGGAAAACACCTGCTGGCTACCTGGAGGATGGCTCTGGTCCCTCCATAAGCACAAGTCCCAGACACGTGTGTCGTTCTGACCCTGCCATGCCTGGGATATACAGGAAGCTCTTAGGGTGATTGTCTTCCTTGTTAGCCTCCCACAGTGATAGGGGCGACCAATGAAGGGTTAATTCGGGTTACCTGGTAGCATGGCCATAAGGGGCAGTGGATGGTGGGGGACTCAGCAGCAGTGGTAGGGGACTTGGCAGGCCTGAAGGAGTGGATGGCCAAGGGTAGAAGGAACAAAAACTGCCTGAATTTGCTTCTTTGAAATAGTGTCTTCACCTAAAAAATTCACAAGTGATTAGTGGAGGACCTTCTAATGCATCTCCCAAACATGTGGATGCCTTGTTTTTTCTTAGTCTCCATGAAAAGGGTGTCTCAGTTTTCATGTCTGAGCTCAGATGTGAATTGAGCACCACTCTACCCACCAGCATCATACAGCCCTGGGGCCTTACCTTCCATGTGTCACTGAATGTGCTTTCAAATCCACTGGCCAAGCATAAGTACACTAAACACGTAACATTTGCTTTTATTAAAGCAGTCTGTCAGAAAACTTTTTGTTGTCACAGAGACTGACACAACAGGTGGGAGAAGGTGCAAATGCTGAAATGGGCAGACTAGGCGGGCGTCAAAGTCTATGTTTCTATGTTTCTATCCCATTCACCTAAATAAGTAGTAAGGCAGCTTGTGCCTTGTGGACATACTTTCATTCAGACTCACTTTCAATCAAACAACTGAGGATTTTGGATGGCCCTGCTGATTATAAACTTGAATAAACTAGTTGGTAAAAGTGATCCTGTGCTTAGCAATCTATATCCTAGATGTTTATATGCAAATAATACAATAAAACCTGACTAAAGTCTAAAACAAAGCTTATAAAACAAAAATGTATCTGAACATTTATATTTACCTATACAATATCATTGCAGCCAGTACAACTCAGATAAAGTACATGGTACCCTGACTACTGTATGATGTAGTAAACATACATTGGTATATTTTTTATATTTTTTGTAAACTGGGTAAACCCACTAGGAAAAACTGCCTGTTTTCAGAGGTGACCCAGGAGCACTGTGGAGGTTAAGTCCCTTGCTCAGAGTCACACAGTATGCAAGTGGAGGTTATGGAATCAAACCCAAGAGTTCTAAAGTACTCAGTTTGATCACTGTTTGTTACTATAACCACTAGGCTATACTGCCAGCCATAACACCCATATATAATGTTTTAATATATGATTTCAATAATAGTGCACAGTACCTACAGTGCAAATTCTGAACATTGAACACTTTGCAACATTTTACTAAAACTGAATTATTTCCCTCACCATCTGCTTATGTTTCTTACACCAAAGTGGGTGTACAGTTGACAAAAGCACTGTAAATAACCTGAAGTAGCACTACTGCTTGCAATGCCAGGGACTCGGGATCAGAAATGAATTTGGGTTGCTAGAGGCCTGGCCAGGAGTAGGATCGAGCACCTGGGGCTGCTCTCTTCCTCTGGGAGCGGTGGCTTGCAGGTCCTGCTGCTTTACTGCCACCTGGGTGACCACAGGTGGTGGTGCAATAAGGCTGCAGAGCATTTGGGAAGAGAGGAAGCTAGCCAGGATCTGGAGTAGCAGCATGTCTCTGTGCCCTACTTCCTTGGATCCCCTCAGTGTTGGTGCCCTCAGGGCCAGAGACAGAAAACCAGTAACAATCACGCACATTAGCTGCTGGTAGAAGGGACCCAGCTGCCCCAAATTTCATAACCAGTTTCCATGAGGGACCCACTGGGCTGCCCGACACACATTAAAGGACTGTGGAGGGTGACCTGGGGTCCCTCCCTTCCCACCCTGGGGGTACAACCTAGGCAGGATTGGTGCAGGCTCACAGGAGCTCCTGAGCATTACCTGGGGTGAAGCTAGAGGATACCCAGCCTAGGGAACTCTGAAAAGTGGAGACTGACGCTGTGAGAAGGGGCAGAGAAAGAGAAAATAAAAACATTTAAAAATATGCTAAAATCTTAGGGATTCTGTGCAGTGAAATGCAATTTCCGTGAGGCACGGTGCAAGAATTCAAATCCATGAAACCAAGCAGGATTCCGTGATTTTACCGGTATTACGGTAAAAGCGGAAAACCGTTGTCCCTGCTGAAGATGCAGAGGCCCGCTCACAAAGAAACAATATCCATATTTTGGATTCCTGAGGGTGTTGAGCAACAGGATACTGTGTGCTTTATTGACATCTGGCTAAAAAAGCTGAATCTGGATACAGAGTTGGATTTGGGCATAGAGCGTGCGCATTGGTGGTTAGGTTACTCCAAAACCTAAACCAGATGCTCCTCCTAGGTTGATTATTGTTACATTTTGAGATTTACTACTAAAGATAAAATCCTTAAAGCTGCCTGGGGCAAAAGGGTCTCACCTTGGATGGCCGTAGAGTGTTCATTGATCAAACTTTCCCCACTCATCCTTGCGCTTGAAAAAAAAGTTTATCAGTCATTAAACAACTCCATGAAAAAGGACTCGGGCTCAGACCTACTACCCAGCAAAGCTCTTGGTTTTCACCCTGATGGTCAGAAACTCGTCGACTCACTTCTGCAAGCCAGGACTTTTTACAATCTTAACAAATTGCTCTCCCTGATGTGTGAGAAGAGCAGACAGAGGCAGAGATTGCAGAACTACTTTGGTCCCAAACATCCAGGAATGCAATGAAGAGCTTTGCCTGCTGAAGTGTAAAGCAGACTCTCCATTCCCATTCACTCTGACCTGATTAAATTAAGTTTCTTTTACCACATCAGCAGCAGATGCTTGGGGGTCAGGGTCCCCTCACCCTTGGGAGGGGCCTCCACATCCATTTGTGTCTTACTTTTCTTATCTTTTAAATCTGCCGTTAGAGGACATCCCTAGTAGGGTACAGCTAATTGTCAGAGGGCAAGGTTTTCTTTTGTAGACATCAGCCTTACGCTGGTTTTCATCCTTGTGGTCAAACCCACACTTAATGCTCCCTCAGATGGGAATATACTCCGCTCGGGCGTGTTCAACTCAACAGTGGAATTTCCACTCTCTTTTCTATGTTTCACTTTTGACTTGTTCACCGCCTTCTTTGGAGGGTAAAAGTTTCCACTACCTGTTTGTTATATTGTTAAATTGTACTGTGGTCTTCTTCTTTACATTTAGTCTTTGCTATATCATGTGTTTTGTTGTGTTTTGGGGTTCATGCTACATGAATTCAAGTGGGGACAAATAGATTAAACAGATAAATGGTCTAGGAATATTATTTTCAACATTTTGAATGAGATCTCTCAAAATGAGTTCACTTAATGTGAAAGGGATGAATGGAGTGGTCAAGCAGGGCAGAATCTGGCAAGAACTCATAGAGCCAACGTGATATTGCTTTATTGCACAAACAAAGCTTTCTGAAGGTGAACATAATAAACTTAGAAGGAGCTGGGTCAGCGCCAGTGCATGCTAGTGCTCACCAAGGAGAAGAAAGCAGGGTGGCCATTCTGGTCTGCAGGGTCTACCATTTAATATTTCTAAGGTGCAGACAGATGGGGGAGAATGGTTACAATTTCAGGGTCTTTCAGAGGAAGAAGCTTGCATATCATTTCAGTTTATGCTCCCAAGCCACCATCTCCAGACTTTCTCCAGCAGCTTTCTCTTCTCTTGTGCAGCTCCTGGATGGACAGGTGATTTGCGCGGAAATTGGATGCGTGGAAAATCAATCACTTGATAGAAATCCCACTTCTGGGACCGGTGGCAGGAATTGCTCAAAGCTTTTGAAGAGCCTGATCCAGGAAGACGGCTGTATTGATCCCTGGAGGTTATTTAACTCCACTAAAAGGATTTTACCTTTTACTCCTCTGCTACAAATTCCTACTTAAAACTAGATAGGTGTACACGCAGAAGAAAGGGACATTCACTTTAAAGATATTTCCACACCTGATTTCCGCTCTGATCTTGTCATGTTGTCATGCACTCTCAAGTTGGGTCTGGCTGATTCCTGGGGTCTCTGGAGGTTAAATGCCAGGTTGTTGCAGGATGAGGTGCTGATTACATCCACGAAACAGGTGATTCAAGATATTAGGAGAATGTGGGCAGGGACACACAACTCAGATTTGTATGGGATGGCTTGAAGGCAGTGGTGCGGGGCATTTAATATCTTATGCCACTTATAAGAAAAAGCATAGGTTGGAATCCTCTGCAAACTAGAAGCTCAACCCCTAATGCTAGAAAAGGAACATAAGAAAACCCATGACCCTAAGCTGCTCCCTACACTCATCAATATCAGAGATGAATTACATCAATTAACAATGATGGGGTAAGAAATAAGTTAAGGTTTGTAAATCAAAGATATTATGAATGGGACAACAGAGCGGGCAGACTTCTGGCCATCGCCAAGCAAGAAGCAGACAGATATGTTGCACAAATCTTTCCTGATTTTGATCCATCCCAGCCCCTTAAGTATTCATCCCAGATGGACCAGGAATTTCACAATTTCTATAAGACATTGTACACCATGTAAAGACTTGAAAATCATGCAGGACTTATTTCTTCCTTCTTACAAGGGATTGAACTACCTGCCTCTCTAAGAATTTAAAACAGGAATTAGATTCCCTTTCACAGAGACCGAAATCTCTGAAGTTATTCAATCTTTAAAAACGAGAAGCTCCTGACCAGATGCTTTATTGCCAGATTTTATAAATGGTTTCTTTCAGACCTAGTCCCCTCACTCAGTAAGACCTGCAACTTGGCTCGGAGGAGGGTGTCCTCCCTGGCACATGGGGTGAATCCATCATTTCAGTATTGCCCAAGCCAGGGAGGGACCCCAATAAAAGCTCAGGTTACTGCCGATCTTACTGTTAAATCAAGAACAGAAAATCTTTGCCAAGGCTCAGGCCCTCAGACTGCAATGTACCATCCCACCTGATTCACCCTAATCAGACTGGGTTTATACCTGTTTTGGTGCATTCAGTGCAACATTAGAACCTTGTTAAATGTTCTAACTGCTGTTAGACGACTTCCGGGGACAGGACCAGTGTAGTGATTTTGATCAATGCTGAAAATGCATTTGATCATCTTGATTGGAATTCCTAGATGCCATTCTGCACAAATATAGTTTTGGGACTGGCTTTAAAGCCAGTATTTGCAATTATACCATAACCCCGTGCCTGAGTTAAGGTTAACGGTATCCTATCCTCTCCTTTGTGATTCAGCAGGGTACGAGGCAGGTGCCCCGCTCCCCTACTTTTGCACTAAGCCTTGAACCTTTAGGGGCTTTTCTACAACAATCTCCTAACTATTCCGGAATTAAAATCAGTGGAAAGGAGGTAAGAGCCTGAATGAATGTGGAAGACACCCTTTTGTGCATACCTTACCTGGGGTTTTGGACCTACTGAGATCCTTTGGCAGTGTCTCTGGTTTTAAAATTAATGAAAGTAAAACCAAAATTATGTTTCTAACCAAGAGTGGTGGTACCACTGAGCATTTATATGACCTGAAACATGCCACCTCCGGTTTCTGTTACCTGGGATCTGGATACCGATGGATAACCAGGATATTTTCAAAACTAATTATCAAAACTCATAAATGAGGTCCAGGCAGATTGTAATCATTGGAAGGAGTTGCCTATATCCTTGTGGGGACAGCAGAAGTGGTGAGAATGAATGCCCTACCTAGATTTCTGTTATTTGCCTCTCTACCATTAAAGATATTCCTGTTATTTTGGAAAATGTCAGACTTGACTGTATCTAAGTTTATATGGGGAACCCACATCAAATGGTCAGTGGTCACTGTAGCTCGGCAAGGGAGGTTTGGGTGTCCTGGACCTTAGACTACAGTATATTATTGGGCCTCCCAATTACAACATTCTCTGGCTTTTAAGAGAGATTCTGACAGGCCTATTTGGGTCTCTTTTAGAATCACTTTTGACAGTCCATGTTTCCATGGATGAAGTCCTTTATATGGACAAGAATCATCTTAAAAGTTTAGGAATATTGAATCCGTGAGCATCTGTGTTAGTTCAAATTTGGGAAGAAGTAATTACCCATTATCGATTATTGTGCAGATTAAGCAAACTGACCCCAATTTGTGGTTGTTTTGATTTCAGCCCAGTAACTATGGATATGGGGTTTAGGAAATGGAAAGACAAAGGCCTTATCAGATTGACACAATTGTATGATGAGAATGTTTTTAGATAATTTCAGCAGGTAAATGTCGAGTTCCAATTAGGTTCAGAGGGGATATTTAAAGTATTTACAAATCAGACTCTATCTCTTCAAAGGGGAAAGACGTAGCATGTTGCAAACTCCAGATAACTCCCTTAGAACACTCTTGAAACATCTTGGAAAATATTCTTCTGATGCATGTTGAAGGGGCTGTGGGGCAGTGGGCATGCATGCCCATATTTTGGTTTACTGGGATAAAGTGGCAGAAATGGCAGGACAAGTATTAGATTTACCCTTTAGACAATTCCAGCATTGGATTCTGGGAGTATATCCAGTAGGCCTTAAGGAGCAAGAGGAAAATACTGTACCTCTTATACATCTTAGTAGCTGCTACTACCAAGGTCATTACCCAACTCTGGCTGACTCCCACCACCTCAACTGTTGATATTTGGCTTTATAAGTGTCACAGGATTAAAGAAATGGAGAGGGTAATGGCTAGAATTAGATCTCAACAGGACAAACTTAAGGCCAGGTGGCTCCCTTTTTACTTTCAGGTGGTGAGAGAGGGTAAAGACATATTGGAGATTCTAGCCGCCTGACCTTATAACTTGATTATGTACTCCAGGGCAGACCTTAGCTCAACACTTAATAATTTTAGGTGATATAGGGCTTGCCCTGGGGTATTGAGGACCTCTTAGTGAGGATTAATACACTCAGCCTCCTCTTCCCCTCTTTTCTTTGTGTCTGTTCTTGGGTGGCATATGCTTTTAATCTAGTCTCAAATCAGTATAGACAGTTGTTGATTTTAATGTATTTTTAAGTTCTGGGTGACCACATTGTTGTTATTATTTGCAACTGTTGTAGTATTTTTAGATGTGTTTGTGTTATATGTGTATTGCTGAAATTTGAATAAAATTACAATTAAAAAGTGCTCAAGGACAAGGGACATGCTATGACACTGGATGGGGGTAGATTCAGGAGATATGAGGAACTACTTCTTCACTGAAAAGTGGTGGATAACAGTTTTCCAGCAGAATTGGTGGGCAAAAATAGTGGCGGGGTTCATGAATGCATGGGATAGGCATAAGGAATCTTAGGGAAAGGGAAGGGGTGGGTGAATGGGCCAGAGATCAAGTAGGACCTGCAGAGATACTACAGGCAGGAAAAATGGGCAGACTAGGTGGGCCAAGTGGTCCATATCTGCTGGCAAATTCTGTTTCTATGTATGACTACCTTATCTATGAGGAAGCTTAGGTAGTTTGGATTTGTACAGAGGGCTTGCAGTTCACTTACACTCCTGGCAGATGTCATGATTATCAGGAAAACTGTTTTCCATGTGACATATTTCAAACCAGCTGTAGCCTTAGGCTCAAAAGGACCTCCATTAGCTGGGCAGAGACAGATATTTAAGTCCTATGGAAGGACTGAGTCCTTTACAGAGAGATACAAGGACTGAGGCCCTTAAAGAGTGTTGCTAGGGCTAGGACAAGGACTTCCTTTGCCGCTGATGTGCAGGCTAACACAGTTGCCAGATGTACCTTCAGGGTTGAAGGTCTTGGACCTAAGGAGTGTAAGTGGACCAGGTAGTCCAGAACTATAGGTAGCCCTGGCTGCACTGGGACTGTCTTCCTGGGGGCACGCCAGTATGAAAGTATATTCCACTTAGAGGGTATCTTTTCCTAGTTACTGGTTTCCTGAAAACCTAAGCATCCGGAGGACATCCTTTGACAGTCTGAAACTAGGAAATTTAGATCTTCAAGAACCATGTCCTCAGACATGGTGTTCTGAGGTTTGTAAACATTGTTCTACCTTGAAATAGGGTCAGCAGGTTGTACCCCAGTGATAGGTTGATTGGGATCCTGCTGGACAGGGTCAGGGGCATAGAGTACCAAACCTGCCCGGCACAGTCTGGGACTTCTAGACTCATTGTTGCTGTCTCTCTTCTGAGTTTCATGAGCACTCTTTGTATGACTGGGAATGGTGGGAAGGCATACAGGAACCTCCTTCTACAATCTGGAGCTAAGGCATCCTCTGGGACTGTGCCCTTTGCCGGAGGCCTGCAGCAACATTTGGGAGCTGATTGTTCTCCCAGGAGGCAAACAGGTCTATTTCTGGGGTACCCTCCTTCTGAAGACTGAGGCTAGCACTTGCTGGTTCAAGGTCTACTCATGATTTTCCTGGCTGAATCTGTTTACGGAATCTGCCAGCACATTGCCTGCCTGGCAGATGTACTGCAAAAAGGTTTTTGTTCCGGAGTAAACCAGATCCCAGACACTCATAGCTTCTGTGCATAACTTTGAGGATCTTGTTCCTCCCTGCTTGTTTATGTGGTACATTGTTCTGGTATTGTCTGTATGAATTTGGACAGACTGACCCTGTAGCTGGGAGGAAAACATTTGTATTACCCACAATACTTTTTGTGCCCAAGGAGATTTATGTGCTCCTGGGTCTCCTGTGTGTTCAGATACCATGGACTGTGAGGTCCTCCAGATGGGCACCCACCCTAGAAGTGAAGCATCTGTAGTGAAAATCCTTCTTAGGGATTGCTGGAGCAATGGATTGCCCTCTCTGAGGTTGCTTTTCTCCTTCAAAATTCCAGTGCCTGCACAAAAGCCCTTGTGACTGGCACTAGCTTAGTGAATCTGACTTTTGGGACCAGTGTCCCCTTAGGTGGCACTGAGTGTCTCTCATCTCAAATCTGGCCCAAGGTGTCACAGCTGTGGATGAGGCTATATGAGTGACCCAGTTAGGCCTGATACCCTTTCATGTTGGAGGAAAACCTTCCCTGCAGGATATCCAGCTCTGCACCTATTAAGTCTAGCACCTGAATAGGTTCTGTTGGAGACTTGAGCAAATTTACAAGAATTCCATGGGTTCTTTAGTGTGATGCTTACCTGTTGGATGGAGCACCTTGCCTCTTGCTCTGTTTTCCTGAAACTAGCCAGTCATCTAGGTAGGAAATATCACCACACCTTGTCTTCTCAAGTGTGCTGCCTCAGTGGCTAGGCACTTTGCGAATACCCTTGTTGGTGAGATAAGGCTGAAGGGAAGGGCTACAAACTGGCATTAGCAGTTTCTCAACCTGAACCTGAGACATTTTCTGTTGCTGGGTCTGACTGGGATGTGGAGGTAGGCATCCTTCAGATCCAGTGACCCCAACCAATTTCCTGCCTGTAGGGATGGTACCACTGTGCCAAATGTGACCATCTTGAACCTTTCTTTTTGATATGTTTGTTCAAATATCTTAGATCTCAAATGGGCCTCCACTCCCCATTTTTCTTGTCGGTCAAGAAGTATTTTGTAAACAAACCCTTGCCCCACTGTGGGGTGGGGACCTTTTCTACTGCTTTTGCTTGTAGTAGCTCCTTTACTTCCAATTCCAGCAGAATTCGTTCTGCTGGTGAAAAGGTTGGAACATTTTGTTGTCTGCAGCTTTGGAAACCTTATGAATTGCAGGGACAATCTCTAAACCTGCTACATACAGGACCCACTTGTCTGGGGTAGTTTTACCCATTTCTGAAAGTAGTGCATCAGTCTTCCTCCCATTGGCAATGGTTAACTTGTGAACTGGGCACAATTGCTAGGGGTTTGTTTTGGCTGTGGCTTGGGGGCTGGTGCTGCAGCAGCATGTCTGGAGTCCTTCCTGCCTCTGCCTCTGTACTGAGCTCACTGGGGTTGGTAGGCTTAGGGGGCATAGGGTCTTGGTAGTAGCCCTGCCCTGCCTTCCCTTCCATAAAGCCTGTAGGAAGTGGAGGCCTTTTCTTTTCAGTGTTATTTTAAAGTGGACTTGTACTTATCTACTTTTTTCAGGTATGCCTCTGTTTTGTAACCAAATAGGAATTTCCTCAAAAGGAAATCAATGGCTTTAGTCTAGTGTCCTGGGTAAGGATGGTAGCCTTTAGTCAGGCAAATCTCCACAAAGACCTGTCGGCACAGTAGTAGCACTACCACCTGCAGGCGCCAACAACTGCGGTTTGGGAATGGACCTCATATGTTGGAGGGTTGGCGGGGTAGAGGCTGAGCACCAAGGGGACTGTTGCCTTCTCCAGGGAGGGTGAGAGGGCATCTGGTACCTGGTGTCTACTGACCTCTAATGGTGCATGTGGAGAATGCGGCGTGCAAGACATGCTGTCTGCTGCGTCAGGGCAGGGACTGGTGGACCTCTGTCTGGGAGGGAACGCGCCTCGATCATGCGCTGCAGTCATTCCTGCTTGCTATCACTCTGTGAGGGGGTGCATAAGGCAAAAACACCTCGGCATGAGCCCAATGATGCCAGACATGCACATGGTATTTAGGCAAATTCTGCAAAAATAGTTCTAGGCATGGTACATACAGAGATTTGTAAATCTGTGTATATATATGTACAATACCAGAAGGGCAAAGCCATGTCAGCATACTGCAGTGTTTGCAGCACTATCTATGTTGGTCCGTACCCTCTCTTACAAAATGCCGGCTGCACCACAGGAATCATCAAATTTATGAACAATAAGATATTTAAACCAATACATGTATATTGTGACTGCAGGGGGATTAGGGTAAGGGGCCAAGATCTGTGCAGTGATGGCTCCATTAAACTTGCCTGTAGTTCTCCTTTAAGAGAGCAGTGAAGCTGTTGTGTACACTTTTTGGCCATAGTGTCCAGTTTCCTGGAATCCTTCTCAGGAGGCTGTGCAGAGAGAGCACCTTTACCTTCTCACAAGCAGCTGCCTGTACCACTCTTTCATGACCAGGGTGGGCATACAGGTATTTCACCTCCTGTCTGTCCACCTGATACTCTTTTCAACTTTTTTATCAATACCAGCAGCTGAATTAGGTGCTGATATGATTTTGAGTAGCGTTTTGGAGAGATGAGTGGCTGGGGATTAGCAGTCTTCTTGTGGGAGTTACCTGCATCATATCCATGAATTCCATTTCCGCTGTCTGTTGAACATGGAGTAAGAGGTATAATCCTCTGTGAAGGTAAGCAAACTATTGGTCAGGTGAACCATCAGGCTCTATAGGTTCTCCTTCCTCCTCCTCCTCCTCCTCCTCCTCCTAGTATATATCCTTTTCCTCCACAGGCAAATAGCCTGGGACCTGAGCCTGGAGAGGGGTACCATATTGAGGAAGTTTCCCGTAGCCTGGAAGACTTGGAAAAATTGCCATGCCTTAGTCATGTCATCTGTTGAGGGCATTTGTCTCTGATCCACTACCTGCTCCTTTTCCTTTGCAGGAGTGATATGGACATGTTTTCATTTTGTTTTCTTAGAGTCATTGGTTCCAGCACCTGCTCTGAAGCTCTTTTGTTTGTATTTTTGTGGGAAAGTTAATGGAATCACTGAGGTCAGGGTTCCCCATATTGGACACCCTGCTGTCTCTTCCATCCTTTCCATGCTTATCTGATGGTTCCATTTTCTCTGTCCCTTTGGCAGGAACTGCTGCTGCTGATGAGGAGAACCCTTGGATGCATGCTTTCCCCATCAGTAGGTACTTGCTCTGAGCCTTTATTGTGCTTTAGCGACATAGGAGCAGACTGAGAAGCCTTAAATTCTTCTCTTAAAAGCCCTTTTCTTTTTGGTTTTAGTGCAAAACTTTCTACAGAGCTCACAATTGAGAAATGTGTGATCTGGACCCAGACACCTTAAACAAAACTCGTGGCAGTCTGCTTTGCCAGGAGCTGAAAGCAATTACACAGTTTTGTAAGGCAGTTGGTTCTATTTGCTTTGTAGGTCAGTCAGTCATGCCAAATGCTGAAAGACCTTTTAAAACAATTATTTAGTTATTGGTTCACAAATGCAGTTAAATAAAATCATTTCCCCTCAAGAAAGTGAAAATAGAAACATAGAGATTGTCTGCAGATAAGAGTCTTTGGCCCACCTAGTCTACCCTTTTACCACTAACATTTGTGCTCTATCATGCACTGCTGGCATTAGGTTATACCCCCCTCCCAACTAACAGTAATTCTCTATGCCTATCCCAAGCATGTTTTAAAACTTTACTCATTTCTGCCCCCACCACCTCCTCTGGAAGGCTATTCCACTTGTACACCACCATCTTTGTGAAGCAGTACTTCCTCACGTTCCCTCTAAACCTTCCTCCCTCAAGCTTCATCTTGCATGCCTCATCCTTGAGCATCTTTTCTTTGGAATATAGTATTCTCCTGTACTTTATTCTTCCCTGTGAGGTACTTAAATGTATCAATCAAATCCTCTCCTCTCCTCCATGGAGTACATATTTAATTCTCTCAGCCTATCCTCATAGGGCTTGCGATGTAGTCCCTGCATCATTTCGGTTGCCTCCTCTGAACTACCTCCATCCTATCTGAACTGCTCCATCTTGTTCCTTCCTACCCTGGCTAAACTTCAGGAGCATCTTGTTCTCTCCCAGCTTTCCTCCTTTCTTGAAGACTCCTCCTTTTCACTCCTTCCAATCTGGCTTTCAGAAGGATCACTCACAATCACTTCCTACTCCGACTCATTGACTCTATCCCTACAGCCATGGCTCGAAGCCACATCACTTCTACAATCTTTTGTCAACCTTGCCAAGGCTTTGACATTCTCTCCCTCCCTCCTCCTTGACACCCTCTGGTCAGCTGGTTTGTTTCGGTCAGCCTGCAACCAGCTTTAGGGTCTACCTTGTTGTTTGCACCAATCAGTTAAAATAGCTGATTCTATGTCCCTCAGTACCCATCTCTACTGGTGTGCCTCAAGGCTCCATACTTGGCCAACTTTTATTTCAATTTTCTAAATGACCTACCATCAGTGTGCTCATCATCCTCTATCCTTATGTATGCTGGCGACATGGTCCTGTTCACCTCTGGCCAGTCTCCCTCTGATGTGACTTCCAAACTACAGATTGATTTCAATAATGTTCAACGTTGGCTAAGCTCACATCAGCTCTTCCTCAATGCCAAGAAGACAGTCTCCATGACCTTTGGCACAAGGCAGGGACTCTCTAGGCTGCCCTCCTTCCCTCGTTCCACACTCTTGACAGGACTACTCTAAAGGACACCTCCTCTTTTAAATATCTAAGTGTCTGGCTCAACCAGCACCTTAACTTTTCTGCACATATTGATGCCATCTTGCATAAACTGCACCCCAAGCTTGGTGCTCTTTACAGGAACTGTAGTTTCCTACCATTACCGGTTCGGTGCGATATGGTTCAAGCTTACTCTCCCTATTTTGACTATTGTGATATAGTCTACAGTGCTGCTCCCAAGTCTTCCCTCACTAAATTGGATCCTCTTTTCAATTCTTTTCTGTCATTTTGCTCTTGGCGATCCTACCATCCTCACCACTGCTCCTTCTATTACTCTCTCGCTTTCCCGTCCCTGGAGTGCAGGCATCTCTCCCACTGTGCCAAGTTCGCATCCAAATACTGGTTTGGAACTCTCCCATCCTACCTCTCTGGCTTTTCTCTCTCTCCTCCCTCCTGCTCCGCCCACTCAGATCCACTGGTGCTCGCACTCTAGTAATCCCTCATCGCACCACCTCCACTGAACAGGAAGCTTTCTCCTATCGCTTGCCCAAGCTTTGGAGCTCCCTTCCACCTCCTGTCCAGCTCTCCTCTTCCTCAAACTCTATCTCTTTAGCCTACACATTTCTACTCCTCTAACTGCACTTGTCTCTAACCCCCAGTACCCCTCTCCCAAGGTGTAAGTCTCCTCCTATCCTACCTAACTTTCTCCTTCTCTTTACCTGTACTTTGTACTCCCTTCCTGTCCACCCACCATAGTTCTTATCCCTACTCATCTCCCTAGTCTATGATTGGACTCTGCCTGTCCTCCCCGTCCCTTTCCGCCAGGTCCTGACCTCCTTGTAAGGCCCTATGCATACACGGAGAGTAGGTCCTGGCCCCTCTCCACCTCCCTCCAGCTACTCTCTAATCCTCTTCCCTTGCAGGGCTCTTCGTATCCTGTTGGGAACTTGACTAGATTAGTTTAGCTAGTTACCTCTCCCCTCCATCCCTCACCTACTCCTTCACCCTTCCTCCCTCACCACCTACTCCTTCACCTTCCTCCCTTACCAACTACTTCTTTGCCTTCCTTTCCTCCTGTCTCCCTTGCCCTTCCTTCTCCACCTCCTCCCTCTATTCCCTCTCCTCTACTACTTTGGCCTGTTTCCTTGTAGGGTTTCCCGCATCCTGAAGGGGAACTCTTCACCAGTCGCTCCCTCTCCTCCCCTCTCTTCATCACTCTCCCTTCTTCCCACTAGTCTATTTTCTGCCCCTCAAGAGCCCCTAAGCACCTCATACCTCATATTTAGCCTATTCACATAGCACTTCTACTGGGTCTGCCTTCTCTGGGGTTTCCTGATTTCTGATTGCTGCAACATTCAAGGATTCTTACCATGGCCAGTTGTTCTAGACCATTCGGCTCCAGCACTGGTTTGTTACTGTGATCGCATTGTACTCTTTGCCTCTGTATTGTATTACTCCTGTATTGTCATTTGCCCACTGCTCTCAGTTGTTCTATCTAGGATTGTTCCTGACCGGTTGGTCTGGGTCACTCAACTACAGGTACTACCCTGTTATGCTTGTAATTTGCACTGCACTGTAATGCTGTAGTGTTGTTTTACCCTCCTCCTGAATTGTTATATGTTTGCTGTTCCCCAACGATGTAACCCCTCCCCCAGGATGCTTGGGAAATGAGCTACTTGTAGTTCATGCTGTCTTTCCTGGTGAAACATTTACTCAATAAATATGTCCTTACGTAGGTAAGGCTCCAGAACTGGACATAGTATTCAAGATGCACTCACTAATGTCCTGTATAGTGAATTATTGCCTCCTTTCTCTGCTGGTGATTCATCTGCCTATGCTGAAGTGTTAGTTAAAATAAAGTGGTTTTAAATTTATACCAAAAAGCAGTTTGTTCCTTTCAGATGTGAACCATGTACGTAAATGAGTAAAAGCAGCAAATATAATGAAATAGTGGAGCTATTCATTAAAGGAGAATCCATGGCATGTAGGCAACCCTAAGTTAGAATGCCACAAAGCAGGGGTCCATCTGACTACGGTGGCATTCACAGAAGGCGCTGCACCTTTGCACACACAATCCCTCAGCCGATCATGCAGTTATGCATGCGGGCAGTCTGGAGGCATGTCTAGGAGCATGTTTGCACTCCACGCCATTCACAAAGTGCAGAGTGCCAGGCAAGGATGATGCAGGGTATGGTAGCAGGGGACCCTGCTATATCTTTTATGCACCCTGCATGACACTTGCTGGCCGTAGTGGGATAGGGACTTCCTCCCACCATTATATGCTGGCCAACTGGACTGACTGGGCAACTAGAGCATCCAGTTGGACACTCACCTGAACATTTAATACTAATGGGACCCATGCCTGCCTAGAATCCTGGAGCAGGAATCACTTCAGGACCCAGGATAGGCATCTGACTGGATGCCTGCTTGTGTCTCTGAACTGCCCCCTGCAATCATGTGCACCTGGTGGGCAGAGCCACAGACAGATGCCCTTTGGGAGTGCAAGAGGGACTTAGCATCTCTGGTCTGGACAAATTGTTAATGCTTGAAAGATAATTTTGGAACCAGGTGGTGATGGAGGTAGAGAAGCCTAGGGATGGCAACTTTGATAGGAGCAGTGAGTGGTCAACTAAATCAAATGCCTTTGTAACATCAACAAAAGTAGCCCCAGTGAGAGAACCTTTGTCCATAGTGAGTCTGACATAATTTGTAAACTGTATGAGAGCAATGGATGTACTGTGCTCACGTCAGAAACCATGTTGGTCAGAGTGAGGCATTTGAAGGAGTATAGGTAATCCAAGATCTGGGTACCAACAATTTTCTCAGTATTTTAGACAGAGTAGAGAGGATGGCAACAGGGTGGTAGTTATCCAGGTTAGTGGTGTCCCCTTTGTAGACCGTACAACTCGAGCAATCTTCCAAAGAGAAGGGACATGTCCTGTAAGAAGAGACAGGTTGAAAAGTCTAGTCACTGGAGACTATAGATGGTTCTTAGGAATTTTGGTAGAGTCCATCTGCCTGCCGATCCAGCAGGAGAGATGGACTTAAGTAAGCATAAGATTTCAGTCTCAGAGACTGGGTGAAAGGTGAAAGATGGGTTGGAAGGTTTAAGGTTATCCTGCGGAGTGACAGGTAAAGGCCCAGGAGGTGCAATATAGGAGGAGAGGTCAGTGAATCTGGAGTAAAGAGCCTCGCGAAAGTGAGCAGGTTATTGCAATTACTACCATCTACGACCATATCAGAGATAGTATTGCACTTGTTTTTCCCCATGATGGTGTTAACATGACTCCAAAACCATGAGAGTCACTGACAGAGGTACTAAGGAGCTGACGTAGTAATTGCCCTTAGCAGATCTGATGAAAACCTTACATAGGTTTTGGAGTCTTCTGTACTCTGCCCAATCCAATGGGGACTGGTTAGCTTAGCTTTGTTCCAGGCTTTATCCTTCTTTTGAGAGAGGACAGAGTGGAGAATTTAACCAGCGGGTAGCAGATCCCTGGATCAGGCACCTTTTGCTGGGATATATTTGTCTTAAAACTTCAAAAGCGGGGTAAGGAGGTATTGAGCAGCAAGTTTCACATTACAGGTATTATATAGAGATGCCCAGTCCATGTTCTGTAGCTCCAAGATTAGGGATCTCTTATCCATTTTGAAAAATCCCTGAAAGAATTTCTCTGGGGGTGGTTTAGAGACCCTAGCCTTCCAAACACAGTAAACTGGGGAGTGGTCACTGACTGAGTCTGGTAAAACTCCAACAGCACTGATCCTCTCAGGCCTGTTGGAGATGACCCAGTCTAGAAGAGACTGGAGACTGCTGTTACTAGCCTGTTTGGTGGGAGAGTGACCAGTTGAGACAGGTGTAACATGCTGAGTTCAGCAGCATACAGATTAGAGTTTTCTCTAGCCAATCCAGGTTGAAGTCTCCCATAACAATGAGCTCTTGTCTATCCTTTAGTGAGGAAGATGGTCAGTTACCTTAGCCAGGCCTGTTAGTCCATTTTTAGGAGGGGTATAGATGCACACTACATTTAGCTTCTTAGTGAGACCTAAGGTAATAACTATATGAATAGTTTCACATAGACAGGTAGTGTTGACCGGGAGGACCGTAATGTCAAGGTCCTGTCTAGTGTAAACAAAACACCACCACCTTTTAGCATTTGAACGATCACATCTGTGAAGTTTATATCCATTGATCCTACATAATGAATCTGGTATATGGGGTTTTAACCAAGTTTCAGTTAGACTTAAGACGTCAGGAGTTGTGAGCAATCCAGGCTTCAAGCTGCTAAAATTAGCTGACAGACTTCTAATGTTCATATGTGCAAGCTTAAGCCACTTTTCTGTGAACCAACAAGATGGGTTCTTGGGGCGATGCCATCAGGAGGGCTCGAGTTAGGTTCAATATCAGCGAAGAGAGAGAGAGAGAGAGATGACATGGGGCACCCAGATCTCAATGAGAGAGGTTTGGAGTTTGCCCTCCAGTGACATATACAAAGTGGAATGGCTTAGGTAGTCAGCTATACTAGCAAATGGGATAAGCTTTAGGAGCAAGGTTTCAGGGATAGCGGTATTACCCCTGATAATTAGGTTTGAGAAACTATAGCACCAGTCCTCAGCTTTATTTGAGTAGCCAAAGTCAGTAGATGGCTGGCAGAGAAGATCTACTGACAGTTGGAGGGCTAGCAGAAGGAAAAATACTCCTACAAAGCTGCAGTGAAGTGAGATCACACCCCTCCCATAGCGCACACTGGTAAGAAGAGAAGGAAGGTAGAACTAGGAAAAGAGAGAAAGCAGCGAATTCAGGACTGGAGAGGGACAGAAGCAAATGTGCAGTTGACTGCAGGAATGAGACAGTAGCTAAGTCCAAGGATGAAACTATCCAGCAGGCAGAGATATAGAGCTGCAACTAGAAACCTTATTAAGACTTTTGCTAAGTGTGGAGATATTCACTGGCTTCCTGGAGCAATCCAACAATGAAATTTACAAGCTAGCTGCCTTTAGATCCTCACCCCACAAGAAATGGTCCAATCACTGAGGAAAAAGAATATCCATCCAGGAACAAGCATTAAATAAGATCTTGGGTGGGAGTTTGACTTAAAACATTTGACTTCAGTGTCTCTCACAGAAAAACAGGCTACAAAGGCTGATCCTAGGTCTCTTCTATTGCCAGAGAAAAGTATTACAAGCCTTCTCCAGCAACTGAAGGTCCTTGACATGAAGCCAATCAGAAGCATTTCAATAGGGTATTATAACCTGGACAGGACATTCATTTTAATTATATTGATTCTCCTAAGCCAAGACACCAGGAGGCCCTACCACCGATGTAGATCAGACAGAATTTTCTAGAAAGAGGTGTGTAATTTAGCTTGTATAAGGAATCTGGTGTTCTACCCACCCTGATCCCCAGATATTTAATATGAGTAGACCCCAACATGAAGGAAAATTAGCTAAATCCTGAGTGTTCATCCCTCCCAAACACATTAACTCTGATTTATCCAAATTGATTCTATAGCCTGAAAAGAAACTTCTCAATCACAGCAATAAGCGGCAACAATGATGCCATCATCTGTAACAGATAAAGCAGCACATCATCTGGATAAAGCAAAATTTTATGATTAACTCCCAGGCACCCAGGATCCCTTGTATATCTGCAATGTCCCTAATCACTGCTGCCAGAGGTTCAATTACTAAGGTGAAGAGATGGGGAAAAGGGGCCAACCCTGGCGA
This sequence comes from Neoceratodus forsteri, assembly GCA_016271365.2. Taxonomy (NCBI): domain Eukaryota; kingdom Metazoa; phylum Chordata; order Ceratodontiformes; family Ceratodontidae; genus Neoceratodus; species Neoceratodus forsteri. The sequence continues at coordinate 1,102,678,940 of CM028133.1, forward strand.
GTGCCCCTCTCTAGCCTAAATTCTCGAGTGAACTCTCCATTCACCAAGAGACTGGCTCTTAGATCTTTATATAGCAGCCTTATATACTTAATAAATTGCTCTCCAAACCCAAACTTACCCAGGACTCTAAACAGATAACCCCATTCCACCTTATCAAATGCTGTCTCAGCATCCAGGGAAACACACATGCTCCCCATAGATACCAAGATGCCATCTCCACCACCCCTAGCAAATGCCTTGTATGAATGTCTATTCTTGATGAAACTGGTTTAATCACCTTGGGCCAGAGTCATCAGAAGAGACTCCTGTCTCTCAGCCAGGACCTTTCAGTAACACCAGCCTCTTTCAGAAGCACTGTTTCTTTGCTGCAGTCATAGACTCTGCTGGCTCTGTCCCACCACCCTTATTTTCCTGTGTTTGTCTGCTGCTTTCCCATTGCACTTTTGTTCTATTTGTGCCTTTAGTGGCTTTCTAGATTAGTATTTTGTTTTTCTACCTTCCTGGCTGCAGCTTGTGCTTCTTTCTTTCTCTTGGTCAGCTACTCTTGCTGCACTCCTGTCCTCATGTACCTTCTGATTTTCTTTCTGTTCTGGTACTTGGTGTACTACTAGTTTCCACAGTGTGTCCTACTTATATCATTCTGCTGTTTCAGCCCATGCTCAGTTGCTTTCCATTTGCTGTTCATACCTGGCCACTTGCAAACCTCCTCTCGGTTTCACTGCATTCCTTGTCAATTGCTTTCGAGTCCTAGTAAGGCAGACACTCCAATTTGTGCTCTGTCATTTTAGTTAGTTTTACTAAGTCGGCCTCTTCAGCATTTCCCACCCTAGTCATAGTGTGTATATAGCTTCCAGGCTGTCCTGCTTAGTCTGGCTTTTACCTCTCATTTTAACCTTAGATGCACATTCGAATTTCAGCACATTTGCAGTCACTGCATTTTCTGTCAATATCAGCCATTCTATTCATCACTTATTATTTGGTTAGAATATTGCCCTCAGGGTTTGTCCTGTGGGTAGACTTCTCTTGCTTCCCTTGATGTCTGCATCTTGAAGGTGAGCCTCTCATCTCAGGTGGCGATCCATTTCTGCAGGCTGCTTATCTCCTGTGGCACCTCCTAGCAGTCCCACCAGGTGGTAAGGTCCAGTGCACTTGGGTAAACTATGGGCATGCAAAACTTTGGCTGGCAACACCTCAAGGTGCAGCATTTAAGATTTCAGCTGGCAGAGAGTGGATCCCTAAATCCACTGGGGTTCTTTTAGCTGTGAAGACCACATCAGAGGCATCTCTGAGAGCTATTTGTCCTGTGTCTGCATAAGGTCCGCCTAGTCTCTTTCCATATCTCCTTGCTTTAGTTTCCATTCAAGGATTGGTCTCTGACAGTCTCAAGGCTGGATGGTAGCCTTTGTTAATCACCACTCTCCTCATTCCATGCTTTGAGGGGTGGGATTCATTTGCAGGGAACTTCCTTTAGCTTGAAAATTGATTCACAGCACTCCACCGTGTTATTCTGTTAGAACGATAGAGAGAGAGATTGTCCCTCCAAAATCTTTTCCTGAATTTAAACTCCAAATTAGCATGCTGAGCTGTCACAATAATAAGTTCTTATGACAGGAGAGATGGTGGCTGAGGCCATGGATCTCCAGAGATTTTCTCCACAGGGTTTTTCTAGCACCTGAGTGCTGAAGGCCATAATAGTACACATAAGTATAGCATTTACCCTAGTACTAGGTTTCATGTCAGTTGGGGTAGGATGGTGACTCTTTTATCCTTCAGTCCTGCCATTCTCTCTCTCCTTATGGAAGTCATGCCTCTGTCTGCTATCAGTTACCAGTTGTTGCCAGTCATTACTCCCATAAGTTACTGTGTTCAACAGCTGCTTTGCAGTACTTTTATGAAACTTCTTAAGGTATCTTTAGCCTAAAAATTATACTTCCATGGCACCTCTAGGGGTGGAACCCTCCTCAAAAAGGGTTCTTTGTCTGCACAGTACCCTGACAGGATGCAAATGGCCAAAGTATCCTTGTATAACAGTCAAACAACACATTCATTCAACTACTTTCAGACTATCAACAATGTTGCACAACATACCTCCTCACTAAGTTGTGTATTCCTATTAAACACAAAGGCTATGCCTGCATTTCAGTGGGAAGGAGCTACCAGTCACCCCCTTTGCTGAGCTACTTAAGCCAGCTTCCTCAAACCTCATTCAGAAGCACTGTTTCTTTGCCCTGCCATCCTCCCTTCTCCAGCAGTATAACTCTGTCTTGGGACTCTTCCTAAGGTACCTTTAACCTAAAAAGGATTGTGCTCCTGAGGCACCTCTGGGGTAAAACCCACCTCAACAGGGTTTCTTTGCCTTCATGATACCTCAACAGGGTGATAGTCCTCATGGGGCAGACAGTGCGAATGCCAAAGTATTCACATATAACAGTCAAACAACACATTTGTTCAGCTACTTTCAGACTATCCACAATATTGCACAAGCATTGCTGATCACTACATTGCATACGCACATTGAACTCCATTTGGTTCAGGCTGGCCTTGGAATCAGAATGTCTTATTGAAAAACCAAGTCCTAGATTTCAGAAGAGCAAACTTCAACTGGATGAGGAGCTAGTGCAAGACAAATTGATCAGGGTAGACAGCATCAGAGGTGTAGAGGAAATATGGGAGGGCAATTAAGGGGACCATTCTTGAGGCAACAAAGTCATGCATGAGAACAGTTACAAACTGAAACAGGTACTAGAGAAAATATGGTTCTCGGATAGGGTCAGAGAAGCAGTGAAGATAAGAAAAGGCTTTACCAGGTACAAGGAAAAGCAGGGGAGGAGAAATGTGGGAGTATCAAATAAAAACTAGGGAAACAAAGAGGACAGTCAGAGAGGCAAAAGGCAGACACGGAGCTATGTATTGCAGAGGGGTCACAGTTGGGGAAAAAACAATTCTTCAGATATATTAAGGAAAAAAGGAAAGAAGGAGAGTATTTGTTAGGCTACAAAATGGGAGTGGGTACTAGAGAAGATGAACAAAAGCAGCCATCCTATAATGACTTCTGTTATGTCTTGACAAGGGAAGTCAGTGGGCCCCTGCCTAAAAGTGGCATTGAGGCAGCTGTCAGTGGCATTCCGAAATGAAGCAGCCAGTGTTTATCACAGAAAGGGCCTAGAAGAGGCTTGAAGCCCTAAAGTTGATAAAGCCCTATGGACAGATGGGATACACCTAAAGGTACTCAAGGAATTGGCTGCAGAATTGGCGAACCTAGTAGGGCTATTCAGTAGCTAAGTTCAGTCAGGGGTAATTCAAAAGACTGGAGGGTGGCAGACATAGTCCCACTATAGTCCTAGGTCTTCCCCACCCACCTGGGCATGCCTCAGATCCTCCATGGCCCCTCCAGAACCAGTCCAGCAACCCCTGCTAGGCGGTCCTGTGCTCAGGAGACTGCCGGCCCACTGAGCCACACAGCAAGGTCTTCTCTGCCCACCTGGGCACACCTTGGACCCTCCATGGCTGTTCTAGAACCAGCCCAGTAACCCCTGCTAGGTGGTCCTGTGCTCAGGAGACCGCCTGTCCGCTGACCCACATGGTAAGGTAACTGGAATCCCAGCACGGTCCTTTTGTGTGCACATCATAAACCGAGGAATTTTGAACTTAGTGTTTGCACCTAAATCCTCGGGACACAGTATTTGCTAATTTCAGCCCCCTTGATGCTACTGAGGTTGCTGCTGCAGCAAACCTGAATTAATCTGCACAGTAGCTCTTTCAAGCTGTAATTAATTTATGCAGTAACTGTTTACTGAATTTCTGTGCAATAGCGGACAAACAGTTAATTTGAATGGACTTCGGTAGCTACTTACTACAGTCCGTGCCACTCTTAGCATTTGAATTTCTTGCAAAAATTCAGAACGTGCACTCGGGCAGCAAAATAGTAATGTAACTTGCATTTTTTTAGCTCCATGTAGTATAACTGTGAGTGCAGCTACTCCCTAGTCGTCTGTGTTGGATTTTAAATTTTACTATCTTTGTGAATTTAATCTCTATTTTCTATATTCTGATGAACTATCTTTGGCTCCTGCCGCTGTCCTGTTTCCTACTGGTTGCTCTCTTGCTCTAACCTATCCAGTCTGCCTTTGTTTGCTGTAGTCCTTCCCCCATTCTTCCTGCTTAACCTCACCTTTCTTCTCTCTCTCTCTCCCAGATCTTCTCTGCCCACCTGGGTGCCTCGGACCCTCCACGGCCCCTCTGGTAAAAGCCCAGTCCCTGTTAGGTGGTCCTGTGCTCAGGAGACCACCCTCCTGCTGACCCACATGGCAAGGTAATTGGAATCACCAGCACAGTCCTTTTGTGTGAACTTTGGCAAACCAAGGAATTTTGAACTTGGTTTTGTGTACCAAAATCCTCAGGACACAGTATTGCTAATTTTAGCCCCTTGGATGCCGCTGAGGTTGCAGCGGCAGCAAACTGAATTAATCTGTACAGTAGCTCTTTCAAGCTGTAATTGATTTGTACAGTAGCTGTTTACTGAATTTATGTGCAATAGCAGACAAACAGTTAATCTGAGTGGACTCAGTAGCTACTTACTACAGTCCGTGCCACTCTCAACACTGACCTGCCAGCGCTTTGCACTGGCTCCCCACCCACTGCCCACTCTATCTGGGCATTTGCTTATAAGCTCACTTTTGTTAGTTTCAGCCAGGAACTAACAGGCCATTGTTCTCCTTATAATAATCTACCACTAGGGTGTCTGCTAAACACTGTGTGCTCTCTGCTTACTAAAGGAACCGTTTATTCTCTCATTTATAAGCTGCAGACCTTCTTCTCACAATCGAGAATTTTTTCCTGAGGATGCACATCATGACTTGGATAATTCCGTTTTCACTTCTGACCTGCCTATTGCTCCACTCATTTGCTAATATTTCCCTGTTCCCATCTCCCATAGCTATTCATGGCAGCAACACCAAATGAAGAATTCCATTTTCAAACCAGCTGGTCAGACCTATTGACTGCTTTGATCTCACTCCACTATTAATCCCCAGATACCTCAATTATCATGGTAGCTGCCTACCTAAACTATACACTCAGCCCCAAAATCACCCATGTCACCTGTTTTCCCATCACAAGCTCTGGTATTTTCTGCTGCTCGCTATCCTACTAGCAGGTGATGTGGAATTGAACCCTGGTCCTCCATATCATCAGACGGGTAATGATGTCTCCTGGGCCACTATTACAGGGCTTTGTATAGCCCACCTAAATATTAGGAGCCTTATGTGTAATCTCACTAATCTAGAAGCATGGGTCTCCATACATAACCGGACATATTGTGCCTATTGGAGACATGGCTCAAACCTTCCACTACTGACTCTGTCTGCTCTTTAAAAGATTACAGTCTCCTCAGGCATGACAAACTATCACCAAAGAGGGATGGGGTGTTGCATTGTTTTATAAGGCACATCTAAATGTTTCACTAACATCCCACAATCCTCCACTTGTGAATCCTTCATGCACTCCCACTTTGGGCACTAAGAAACTACACATTATTGTTGCCTACAATCCACCCTATGGTGGACTGTCTACTTTCTCAAATTTGCTTGAGGAAGCAGTAAGAATAGCAGGAACAGTGAGCTACTTATTCTTGGGGATCTGAATCTAAATTGGCTTGGGCAAACTCATAGGTCACTTCTATCTACAATCCAGAACTATCGCCTACACCAAGTCATGTCTGTGCCAACAAGGATCTCCCATAAAGAAACATAGAAACATAGACTTTGATGGCAGATAAGGACCACTTGGCCCATCTAGTCTGCCCATTTCCCTACCTACAGGATGGCCGCAGATCCTAGTTAACCAACAGCCTATTTCTTCTACCCCCACAAGAATTGCCTTATGTCTGTCCCATGCATTCTTGAATTCTCCACAGTTTTAGACCCACAACCTCCCTCAGGAAGGCTGTTCCATGCATCCACTACCTCTCTGTGAAATAATACTTCCTCACATTACCCTGAACTGCCCTCCTTCTATCTTTAAATTGTGTCCCCTTGTTCTTGCAAGTCTCTTTTTCTGAAAGATGCTACCCTCTTGGACTTTGTTGAGTCCACTGAGATATAAAAGTTTCTATCATGTCCCCACTCTCCTTCTTTCCTCAAAGGTATACATATTAAGCTCCTTTAGCTCTCTCCTCATATGGCTTCTCTTGCAGACCTTGCACCATTTAGTTGCCCTCCTTTGGACTACCTCTATCCTGTATATGTCCTGGTGGAGATGGGGTCTCAGAACTGGACACAGTACTCCAGATGGGGTCTCACCAACTGTCTGTACAGAGGATAACAACTTCCTGTTTTCTGCTGCTGATGCCTCTCCCTGTACATCCCAGTATACCCCAGCCCTCCCTACTGCCTTCTCATATTGCTTGCTAACCTTAAGGTCATCTGATATGATTACCCCAGGTCCCTTTCCTTTTTGCTGTTGTTACTACCTCCCCATCCATTGTGTATTCTTCCCTGAGTTTTTGTTTCCCAGGTGCATTATTTTTGCTTCTTTGCATTGAATCCTAGCTGCCATACTTCTGACCATTCCTCCAACCTTGCCAAGTCCCTTTTCATCCTTTCCATGCCTCCTTGTGTATCAACCCTGTTGCAGATCTTTGTGTCATCTGCAAAAGGCATACTTTTCCTTCAGTCCCTCTGCAGTGTCACTGATGAAGACATTAAAAGGACTGGACCCAATACTGAACCCTGCGGTACCCCACTAGTAACCCTCTTTCTTCAGAGTGGACTCCATTTACAATTACCTTCTGTGTCCTGTTGTGCAGCCAATGTTTTACCCAGGCTACCACCCTGGGACCCACTCCCAGGCTGGTTAATTTGACTATTAATCTTTTGTGTGGGACTGTGTCAAATGCCTTGCTAAAGTCTAGGTAGGCCATGTCCACAGCCTCTGCCTGGTCTACTACTTTGGTCACCAAGTCAAAGAAATGTATTAGATTTGTCTGACATGACCTTCCGCTGTGAACCCATGCTGCCTTGGGTCCTGTGCTCCACTGTCCTCCTAGGTACTCAACTATTCTTTCCTTCAGAAGTGGCTCCATCCGTTTCCCTACCACAGAGGTCAGACTGGGGTCTGTAGTTTCCTGCCTCTGTCTTGGTCCCACTTTTGTGAGGGAATCACATCCACCTTCCTCCAGTCCTCAGGTACCACACCATCCTCCCATGATTTATTAAAAAGAGTAGCCAGTGGTTTCACTAGTTCCTCCCTTAATTCTTTTAGAATTCTGGGGTGAATTCCATCAGGACCCATTGCTTTGTCCACCTTCAGTTTTAGGAGTTCTTGCAGAATCCTTTCTTCTGTGAAAGGACTGGGATCGACCCCCTATCAAGACTGCTTCTGTTAATTGGATTAGGTACTTCCCCTCCTCTTTTGTGAATACTGAGCATAAATATTCATTCAGTATCCCTGCTTTTCACTGTCCCCTCTGCCCACCCACCCACCATTCATTCTATTCAGCCTCACTATCCCTCCCTTTGTCTTTCCATGCTCGCTGATGTACCTATAAAAGGTTTTATCCTTTCTTGAGTTGGCTATCTTTTCCTCAGCTTGGGCCTTTGCTATTCTGACTTTCCTCCTGCATCCTTCTGCCTTAACTGGTACAGCTCTCTGTCCTGCTCCTTCTGTGTTTTCTTATACTTCGGAATGCTATCTTTTCTTCCTGACTTTCACAGCCACCTCTTTTGAGAACCATAGTGGCTTTTTCTTTCATTTTGATTTGTTTAATTGCTTCACACAAGGCTTGTTGCCTCTGTGATGGCAGTTTGATGATTCCCCATTGTTGCTCCACACCTCCTTCTAGCCTGTTTGCTAGTGCTTTCTGAGGCACTCCCCATCTTGCCAAAGTCAGCCCTCCTAAAACAACATCTGGCACACTATTGGACTGGATATTAATAAATAGGGTTGACAGAATTGTTGATGCAGGCATCCTTCCTGACTCAATATCTGATCACTCCCCATCTTTGCATATGGCAACCTCCTGCTCCAATCTCTGCCACCGCCTATATCACCTTTAGGAACTATGCCAACCTAGATCAAGCAAAGTTCCTACATGAAGTTTTGTCAGTTGATTGGTCTTATCTTTCTCAGTCCCTGGATGTCCAAACAGCTATAGACTATTTTCTAGATCAATTTCTAGCCGTCCAAAATAGACATACTCCCTTGTGACCTGAAGTGTTGAATAAAACCTACTAAGTGGCTACACAAAATCTCTAGCTGCGTTGCATGCCAGGGATAAAAGCTGGAGGCATTTCAGGAAATCTGGCCTCAGTACTGACTACCAGACATGCAGGGCACAGAGAAGTGTTTGTAAAAGCAGATCAGGCTAGCAAAAGCTCTTACTGTAGGAGCTACTGCTGGAAGCATCTGATGACCCTAGAAAATTCTGGGCACATATGAAAACATTCCTAGGATCAAGAAAACTCACCTGGAAGATGATATGGTCTGAGGTGCACCCTCCAAAACTAAACACAGTACTCCATGTGGGGTCTTACCAGTGGCGGTTCAGTGGCAACACCATCTCCCTCCTCCTGCTGATGATCCCCCTCCCTATGCACCCCAGCAACCCTCTAGCTCTACACACTGCTTTGTCACACTGCCCTGTCACTTTGAGGTAATCAGTTATGATACCTCAAGGTCCCTTGCTGTAGTGACTGTCAGTACCTCTCTCCATCCTAAACGCCACTACTGGATTCCTATACTCTAAGTGCATGATTTTGCGTTTTTTGACATTGAACTCCAACTGACATACTCTTGACCACTCCTCAAGTTTCCCAAGATCCCTGCATATTCTCTCTCCCCTCCTGAGTGCTCACCCTGTTACAGGTTTTGGTATCATCTGCAAAAGGCATACCTTCCCTTCCAGTTTTTCTGCAATATCACTAATGAAGATGTTGAGAGGATCAGTTCCAGTACTGAGCCCTGTGGCACCCACTGGTCACTGTGCCATCATTAGAGTGAATGCTGTTAACCACCACTCTCTGTTACCTATCAGTTAACCAGTTTATAATCCAGTTCACCACTTTGGATCCCATACCTAGTCTATTCAATGTCTTTATCAGTCTTCTCTGTGGCACAGTGTCAAAGGCCTTGCTAAAATTCAGATAGGCTACATCCAATGCCCTCAAACAGACTTTTCAGGCATGACCTCCAACCTCCCCATGAATCCACATTGCCTGTGGTCTTGCAACTCACTGGATTCAATATACTCTACCAGCCTTTCCTTAAGCAGGGTTTCCATTCATTTCCCCACCACTGAAGGGTGACTGATGGACCTATAGTTGCAAGCCTCCTCACTGCTGCCACTCTTACATAGAGGGACCAGGTCTGCTCTTCTCCAGTCCTCCAGAGTCATGCCTGTTTCCTTTTTTATACTTCAAGTTTATTTATTATTATTTGCATCTGATCACACAGTTCACATCTATATGTTAAAATTGAACATGGCACTGTTTAAATATTGTACAGCAAGTTTTCAAGAGCCCTTTCCCCATTCCAGCCTTATATTTTAGGAAACAACTCTTTGTTTATATATCCACTATTCAGCATTTTCATGCTATCATATCTCAAACAGTGTCTTTAAGTCAATATATTGCTATTAAGAAGAAATCAAAAGTTAAACTGACATTCTCTGTCCCTTATCCTATACAGGCATGTTAATGTATTTTACCTATATGTATGCTAAAACTAATTAAGTTTTCATAACAAAACTAAAAATCTTAAATAGAAGTACCAAGAAAACAGTGTCGTACCAGGAATTATAAGAGGATCAATCTGTCTGGGCATTCTTACAACATTTATTGCCTTCAAGTGGCTGTTCATCAGATTCTGGTTTAGTGCGACTCTGTGCATATTTCACTCATTATGTTACTTTCTTACTCATCTCTTTCCATGATATTTCTTTTAAGAGAGCAGTGCAAGATGACTTAACTTAATCTAGTTAATCCAGATGCTGTACCCTTCATAAAGTAACCATCTTGTCCATCTATTTTAGTAACTGAAGTTTGCTGTCTTAGATCATAAGTAATTTTCTCCATTCTATGCACAGCCTCCATTTGCTGAACCAATCATAGACAGTAGGGGAATCACTCAGAAGCCACCTCCTTGTCAGAGACTTCAATGCTGTGGCTAACATAATTAACCACAAGTACCTCTCATTTTACCCTTAAGATCTTTGAGAAGGAGACCCAAGATCATGTGTTCCAATCCCAGTGGTGTCTGGACTTGCACAATTCGTGTCATATGCAACAATTTCATGCCAAAAATGGCCTAATCTTTGTGCAGGCCCAGAAAATGTGTGCCTGCGTGGCTGATCTCTCCCACAACCCCACCAGCAAGCTGGTAGCATCCGTGTATAATATGTAACCTAGAGCCATGCCTGTTTCAGTGAACTGTTGAATAAGACAATAAGTAGGATAGCTTGCACCTCTTGAATTCTTTTGTACCCTCAGGTATATCCTGTCTGGTCCTATAGCCTTGTCCACCTTCAGACTGCAAGCTCCTTCAGGGATCTTTCCTCTGAAAATGGACTTGTGTCCACCTCACCCACCATTTTTCCTGCTACTCCCTGGTGGTCTGTCTCCCTCCCTCCACCGTGAAGACTAAACAGAAGTACCTGCTCAGGATGGCATATTTTTGTTGGTCCTCTTCTGCATAGTCTTCCTCAACATCCCCTAATCCTCACTATCCCTTCTCCTTGCTGTCCTCCTCACACTTATGTACCAGAAGAAAGTTATATCCCCTTTAACAACCCCTGTGGCTATCCTTTTTCTGTTCATGCCTTTGCTGCCCTCTTTGCCTTTCCTGTTTCCTCTGTTCCTACATGGTATACCTCCCTATCATTCTCCCTCTGTCATCATCATCATCATCATCAGGTTTACTGGATAGCAATTTGAGATAAGCAATCTCATCTACAAATGCATCCATACACAAAACACATTTCATGACATACATACATTCTTTATGTAACACAAAGCACAAATTATAAAAAAACTCATTGGCAAATGCTATAAGAAATTACAAAATTATCAATAACAATTACAATATTTGTTATACAAACTAAGTAATGATGCTCTAAAATGCCTTAATGGAAGTAGTGCTTGAACTTTCAATTGTCTGCATAACTTATCTCAGGTTCTAGGGACCATGCCAGCCAACAGCTCATCACCATAACTAGTTCTGCTTTTTGGGACTTGATAAGATGTCCTTGTTGTTGATCTCAAAGAGTATTTATATGAAGTTTTAATCTTTAATGCACACAATAAATATGAAGGCAAAATATGTATAATAAATTTATAAACAAATATGTTCCAGTGCAAATCTCTGCAATCTGACAATGAAGTCATACCAGTGACACTATATTATGTGCATCTATGGGTACTATGGGGAAGGTTTGTAATGAACCATAAAGCATTATTATATAGTGAGCCAAGTGTTCCTAATAAAGTGCTAATTGCATTTTATAAACAATGTCATCATAATCTAACACTAGAAAAAATAAAGATGGGACTAGTGATTTCCAAACTGTCAAATTAAATAGTGATTTAATCCTGTAAAAAATCCAAGAAGTTCCTTTAATTTATTAGAGATGTTTTTAATATGTAAATCAAAATTAAATGACAGTCAAGTGAAAGAACCAGCTATTTATAAGATTTACAAGACTTATAGTTACCCTGAAATAGTAAGTACATACCTACTAATCATCTCATTATTGTTTTAATTTCAAACAGCATCCACTGGGTTTTCTTCTCATTCAGTAGAAGTTTCAGTTCCATGAGTTTTGCTGAATGCCAAGAAAATCCTTTCATAATAAATCTATTGCTGAGTTTGTACTGTCTCTTGTGGAATACACAATTGTGTCGTCCAGCATAAAAATATATACTGGTGTCAGGTAAGCAGTACCCAGAGAGATCATTCACATACAGTGGAAAAACTATCAACCCAGTACCGATCCTCAGGTACACCCATGTTCAATAGTATTGTGTCCGAACAGGCTCCACCCACCCTGATACGTTGCAACCTTTGTGTCAGGTATGAACCTAACCAAGACAAGGCTGCAAAACCCAGTCCAGCTAATTTCAAATGATTAAGTAAATTGTGTGGTGCACAGTGTTGAATGAATTCAACAGGTGCAAAAACTAGATGGTACACTGGATTGTTTGTGAAGGCAGTCAGCCCATCATCCACCACTTTTCCGATCACAAAAGTAGTGGTGTATCCTTTCCTAAATCCTGATTGTAAATGTGTGATAACATTATATTTAGAGAATAATTAATCAGTTCCTTGTGCAGAAGTTTTTCAAACATCTTTGCACATGTCACTAATATTGATATTGGTCAATATGAATTTGGATCAGTAGGGTCTCCCCTTTATAAACTTCAATAATGAATGCTGTCTTCCAATCTATTGGTATGCAAAACTGTGAAGTGAAAAATTAAACAGATAAGCTGAGTGTCATGCCAATATGTGTGATGCAATAAAAACAAACTCTAGAAATTCCTCACATCCTGCCCTTTGCTAGTATCCAGTGTTTGCATTTGCTTCACCACTTCCTCTTTGTTATATCTTGAAAAGAAAAAAGGGGCCTATCAAACCTCTTTGTAAAATTTGTATCTAAGTGAGGTGAAGCTAATCGCGGATGTTTTCTATGGAATATTTGTCCTACAGTGGAAAAGAATAAATTAAATGCAGCCACTTGATCCATAGGACTACATAAGGTTTTACCCCTGTAGGTCAATGATATAGGTAAAGTGGATGAAACCTGTTTCCATGCACCACTCCATGTTGATTTTGGGTCTTTTGTGTGTTCTGCAAAATAATTTATATAATAATCTTTTATTGCTCTTCTGATTTCTCGTGTGCATTTATTTCTTATGACTCTAAAAGCCTGCCTATCTAATAAGTTCTTGGTCTCCTTGCCTTTTGCCATAGTTGTTGTGCCTTAGTTTTCATTAACTTTTTACCTTGTAATCCAAAGGGGTCTCTGTATTTTAACATTCTTGCGTATCAATGAGACATGTTTACCAATTACTTCAAGTAAAGAATTTTTAAAATAAGAGCATGCAGTTTCAACATCTGGGCAAGCATCAATTTCTAGTCAGTATCCACTATATCTCTTAAATAGGCTTGGTCACAAAGAGTCAAAGTTCTGGCAATAACTGTTTGTCTTGGTATTTTTTCCTTTTAATGTCTCTTACACATGAAACATAACAGTGATCACTTATATCTGCCTCATGGACAGCTGAAATATATTTATACAATCTATTAGTTAGAATAAGGGAGCAAGAGTGACTCTTTACAAGAATCGAATTATGTGATCTAGTAGGCAAAGTGACCAGCTGAGTTACATTCAGTGCAGCAAACTGAGTAACTGCTTCTTGCTGTGGGCTAGCATATTGTGATTAAAATCACCTTGAAACACAATTTATCTTTTTAAAAGGCAATATGTACACTTAAGGTCTGAAGTGCTGCAATGGAACCTGAAGGGGTCTATAGAAACTGCCAGGTTTAAATTAAAACCTGATAAACTTTGCAACTGCAGTATCAGTAAATACAATTGCCCTGAATAGACTTCTAACTTGATTTGCCCTCTATATTGACTTAAGATAAATCATTACCCCACCCCTTTTTAGTTATGTCCACTCTAAAGACGTTATAATTGTTTAGAAAATGGGTAAACCTATTTCAGCCTTCTGTTTGGCTAAGATACTTCTTTAGCTGGGCATCTATCAGACAACAGATGCCTGGCTATTGAAGTATCAGCCCAGCCAACCCATCACCATAGTCCTGCTGCCCAGCCTGGTCTGTAATTGGCTAAAATCCCTAATTTAATGTTCAAAACTCTGCCATTTTTCCCTTGTATGACCCCCCCAACTCATTCAATCTTTAACCAGTTTTCCCAGTAATGTAAAACTCTCCCCACCTGTTAAATAGCAAAAAAAAAAAAAACAATAACAACAAACTGGCCACTTCTTTCCTTCAAACAAAAAGTAGCTTTCTTTGTTCAAACTTGTAACGCCAGTTATCCTGTGGCTCAGCGCTACCGGCAAACAGCTTCCCTAGCTTGCCTCCACTGCAGCCCCATTTTGACACAACCGCAAAACGTTAATTTTCTTTCTTAAACAACACCCCAAGACCCGAAATGGGGAGCTGGCATAAAGTTTTTAATCTGCCAGCAGGTGACATGCAGGAGGAGTCTCCCTATCGAGAAATGTGCCACTAATTTTTAAAACAAAACTGTTAGTTTGACACTGCACCTCAAGAACTTAAATAGAAATCCAGCATAAGTCTTTCAACTGCAGGCCATCGCGATGCAGCAGCGAGAGCTCCCTAACAAGAATGTGTCACTGTATAGTAATAGAAAAAAAAAAAAAGCAGATAGTAAAACAGTAAAAAAACACTGGATATACTAGAGTACAGTACTCTACTGGAAAGCATACCAGTACAGGGAATACTTTTCCAGTAAAACAAATTTATATTTATTACGTCAATTACTTATAGCTCCCTTGTGGTTTTGTTTTGTTTTGTTTAATTTATAAAATTAGCACATGGAGACCATTTTCTAAGCACAATAATACCCTCCAGGGTGGGTGGGTGGTATGGGCTATATCTGCCCTTCCAGGGCTATAAAGCCCTCAGCCTGCGTCGGGCCTCATTATGCCCATGGGCGGGTGGGTATAGCCCAATACCGCCCACCCTGTTGGGTATTATTGCTTGCTGATTGATATATCTGATTCCTTGATTTTAGTTGTAAGCCATGTTTCAGATAAAGCAAATGCATCAGGATGAAATGCTGCAACCTGTGATCTTACATTATCTGTGTTTCCTTATACCTCCTGAAAGCTATCCTTTTTCCCTTCACCACCTTGATCATTTCTTTAGAGAACCGTAATGATCTCTTTTCTCTTCTGCTTTTAATCACTTCCTTCATGCAGAGGCTGGTTGTCTTAATTATGCCCTCATTTTTGTTTTCCACTGTGTTTCTACCCCTTCCTGGCAATCCCCTCCACCCCGACAAGGCAGTTTCTGAGGTACTCTTTCATTTCTTTTCAGTTTGTTAGCTTAGAATACTCAGCTGGGTTTCCAGTTTTATTTTCCACTCTGTCACCATTTGTTTTCTAGTAAACTGCACTGTGGTCTGACTTGTTGTTGTCATGGGTCTCAATGTATTGTAAGCTTATATGCACTATGTTCCTGTATATATTATCCCTGCAGTCATTACGGTGATTGCAATGTAGATGTATTTATTTTTCACTATGTCCATCTGTATCACCTCTATATTTTTGCACTACCTATGTATGTTTGTATTACCACTGCTGTCCTGTGTTCTCCTCCACGCCTCAGGTCGCAACTGGAAAAATGCCTTTAGGGCTCTGTTTGCTCACCTGGTGAAATACGTTTTAGGTTAAAAACAAACTTTCTGTCAGGTGTGGCAGTCTTCTGTTGGGCCTTTATGGCACCTTTGCCTCAAAAACAGTGAACATATGCAGTTCTATCGTTATTTGGATTATTTGGTAAAGTGCATATGGTCAGACTGGCTGGTTAGTCTGTGGCCAGACTGCATTGCTGGTACCAAACTGGCCGCTGTTTTTAAAGTTAATCTCTTACAACAGCCTTTATGGATGGGCTCCTGTTCCTTCCTGAAATGCCTTATGACACCACTTCACAGGGTGTCAGTCACAATTGCAATATCTCATTTTATTAGCTCTATTGACCATCTTTGATGTCATTCTCTCAAATCCTTTCTTCTCCATTTCTAATGTACAACTTCTGGCATGGAGACTGTTCCTTTCTAATTTCATCTTCTTTCTCTAGTTTATTTCAGTCCATTTTGGCCAACTTTCCTCCCATTGTGACTCTGGCTGGGCAGGCAGCTATTGACTACAGCCAGAGACATTTAAATTCTGCATCCTTGTCTCTCCTTCCTGCACCTCCATTTTTCTGTTATTTAACTTAAGATGTTTACTTGAAAAAAAATAAAGTCTGCTACATCAGTAGGACCATTCCCACTTAGATTTTATAGAATACACAAGTTCTGTTTGCAGAGAGTGCTGTCTTCTGCAGCTAGAATACAAGAACGGAACTGCAATGCTTCTCTAGCTACAAGTAAGACAGAGAAGAATTTTATGAGCCATGTTCTCATAATAGCTGAGCTTCTAAACAAATCTGAGTTTGACGTTTTTGAGTTGAAGTTGTGAGTCTTAAAATATTTTTTCTGAGGCTGAAGGCTATACTTACAGTTCCTTCCACTATGTTGCAGATTAATACATTATGAAGTATTGGTCCTATTTTGAACCCCATGGTACCCTACTTGTGACCTCTCTGACCTTTGAATCATCCCCATTTACTGACGCCCTTTGGTCCTTCCTCCTAACCATTTTTACCCCATTTTGTTACAGTAGCTTTGCCACAAACACCAGATCCCCCATTTTCTTGATAAGCTTTCTATGGAGTACCAAGCTGAAGGCCTTACTGAAATCCATCGTCCATCCTCCTCCAAGCACCAGTCTCCAGGGAGCAGTTGGATGAGACTGTCAGAGGCCCTACAAGTTCCTGGCCAAATTCTCTACACTCTGGAGGATGACCCGTGTGGTTTCAAAGAATTATCCACCATGAGTGCCCTTAATCCTTAAGTACCGTATCTCTCCATCAATTACTAGTTTCAGTTCCATCTGTGGTGCCCCCACTTAAACTGCCTTCGCAGTCTGGGAGTAGGCTCTCACCTCTACTGTAATATCAAGTAAAAGTGCTTGTTGAGAATGTCAGCCTATTTCCATCCTCCTGGACACAAACATTTTCCAATTTTAGCTTTACAATACCCTCCTTAGTGTTCCTCTTTTCTCTGATATATCTAAAGAAATGGAACCAAACTCTATTTAAACTTTAATAAGTCACTTTATTAAATAATGGTTAAAACATACCGACTGATAGACGTACTGCAAAGAGAGTGCAAGAGCAGTCTTGACCCTCCGGCCAATATGTCTGTTAGCGGTATGTTGTAACCAAGATTTAATAAAGCGCCTTTTTTGTGTTTGCTTGTGCACATGCAAGAGACGTTTTGTTACAAATAATGGATTTGAGAGTAGTGTCACTGCTGAGCCCATTGCAGCTCAGACTGGAAGGGGCTTGGCAGTCCAGATCAATGACCATGCACTGTGGTCATGACGCCACTGCAGCTTGCTGGGAGGAAACTTCAACTTCATGTAGTTGGAAGGATTGAAGCCACTCCTATCAGAGGAGGCTTCAGTCCTTTCATTTATGTGAAGACAGTCAGCAAGCAGCTGATTGGCTTTCCAACATTGGGATCCTGAGTGATCGTGCGATGAGTGATTACGCAATCTTTCTTTCTTCCTTTCTTTCTTTCTTTCTTTCTTTCTTCCCATCTTTTATTTTTCCTTTGGGTAATTGGAAGATTTTTTACCTGTTAGAAAATGTGATCTGTGGAGCAGCACTCTGTCTGGCAGCTGACATATGTAATTCTATTCCCCTCTACATCATCAGAACTGTGACATCACAGCTACTCAGGAGAGCCACTCAACAGCTGCCAGGTCAATCACCTGTGATGTCACAGTCAGTAAGCCCACAGCACTGATGGTGCAGTGGGAGGAACAGAACTAGATATGTCTGCTGCCAGGCAGATGGATGCTCCACACTCCCAGTATAATACTCTTACACAGAAAACTTTCTAGTGTGCCAAAGGAAAAGAAAATACTCAGAAATAAAAAGTTGTAACTGACTATTTCTTAAAATTTGTAACATTTTCCTGTCTTCTAGTTTTGGTTCTACTAGCTCTTTAAGAGTGCAGCAAGTCTAGGGTTAGTGGTGGTAGCTGGACATTTCAGCATGTTGGACATGGCCTGGAAGGTTCCAATTGTGCCTAGTCCTAGGAATCAGATTCTGGTTAATGCCTGCCAGGAGGCATTTCTACAAGCAATTAGTCCAGAGCTCAAAAGGAGGAGGTCCTGCTGGATCTGGTGTTCACCAGCAGTGAGAGGATTTAGAACATAGCAGTCCTGGAGCCACTCTTCCAGCGACCACAGGACAGCAGCACTAGAGATCCAGGCGGGGACAGGAAAAGGCGTAAAGAATAAGTGTATGGGACTTTAAAAGGCAGATCAACAAAATGAGGAAACATCAGAGAATAGCATGAAGGATATAATAAAGATCGGAGGCACAGAAGAAAAGTGGGCAGCATTTAAAAGATGATGATAGAAACGTCCAAGGATCAAAGGGCTAGGGGCCAGTGTGGTTCACAGTCCATGTAAAAGGCAGTAAGGACCAAAGGAGGGCATTTGTTAAGTATAAGGTTAGTCAAAGATAGGAAGACAGGGTAAAGTATCTGGAAGCAACAAGAGAAACCATTAGGAAGGTGAGGAGGCCAAAGCAGAGACAGAGCTGCGGTTGGCAATGAGAGTAAAGAAAGGATTCTTCTGGTAGATCCGTGAGCAGTGCAAGGTTAAAGGGGGTATAGTGAGACTTAAGAGTAATGAGGGTGGGAGGAGGGACAAGGAAGACAGAGATACTGAACAATTATTTTCTTCAGTACTTACTAAGGAGAAGGATGGGCCACTGCCAGATTGTTAGGTTAGAAGGAGGAAGCAGACACTGGGCAAAGGTCCAGATAATGGAAAAAAGGGTGTTTGAAAAGCTAGTGTGGTCGAAAGTTAATAAATTTATGGAGCTGACTGCATACAACTGAGCATGCTATGTAAGGTAACAGAGGGTATAGCAGGGGCAATAGCAGATGTTTTCAATGGCTCGCTAGCCATGGTGAGGTCCCTAGAAAACACAGAAACAGAATTTGTTGGCAGAAAGGGACTGCTTGACCCAATCAGTCTGCCCAGATATTTCCTGCCTATTCTTGCTCTGCAGCCCCTAACTGGTGTCTGGCGACCCTCCCCTTCCTGCTTATTTGCCAGTATTCCTCTATACATGCCCCATACATGTTTGAAGCGTCCCAATGATTTCGCCCCTACTACCTCTGCTGGTAGTCTGTTCCAGGCATCCACCACTCCTTCAGTGAAGTAATATTTCCTCACATCCTTCCTAACCCCCAGCTTCTTTGTATGCCCTCTTCTTTGTTGCACTTCCTCATTAAAACAGGCTCCCCACCTGCACTGTTCACCCATGTGAGGCACTTGTAGGGTCTCTATCATGTCCCCCTCCTCCTGTCTTCCAGGGTGCACATGTTGAGATCCCTCAGTCTCTCCTCGTATGGTTTTCATGCAACCCTGCACCATTTAGTTGCCCTCCTCTGGACTGCCTCAGCCTGTCTGTGTCTTTCCTGAGATGTGGCCTCCAGAACTGTGCACAGTATTCCTCGTGCAGTCTCACTAATAATCTATACAGTGGTAATATCACGTCCCTCCTTTTGCTGGTGATACCTCTACCTATACATCTCAGCATCCCACTGGCCTGACCTACTGCCTTGTCACACTGCCCTGTGATTTTGAGGTCATTCGATATTATAACCATAAGGTAGCATTCTTGCTTGGTGACCAACATAATTTCCCCATTCTATGCTTAGTTTCTGAGTTTCTATGTTCCAGGTACATGATTTTGCACTCTTTGACATTGAACCCCAGCTGCCAAACCCTTGACCACTTCTCAGGTTTTTTAAAATCCCTTTTGCAATGTCACTTATGAAGATATTGAACGGGACTGGTCTCAGTACTGACCCCAGTGGCATCCCGCTGATGCGGCACCTCTGCTGCCTATTCTAAACCAGTTTTTTATACAATTTACAACTTTGGCTCCCTACCATAGACCATCCAATTTCTTTATCAGTGCTGTACGGAACAGTACTGAAGGCCTTTGCTGAAGTCCAAGTAGCCCACACCCACTACTGCCCTACTCTGATCAATTCCCCTGTCATCCAGTCAAAGAAATGTATGGGATTTGTCTGTTATGACTTCCTCTCATGAATCCATGCCACCTTTGGTCTTGCAACCCACTGGATTCAGGATATTCTACTAGTCTTTGTTTTAATTAATTTATCTGAAAATATTTTACCAGGAGAGACAACATGAACTGTAAACAGCTCGCTTTCCAGAAGTGTCCTGGGGGGAGAGGGTTACAAGAGTAGGAGTTTTAACGCAGTTTATATTAATTTCCCACCACTGATGTGACACTAACCCCAGTGTGTAGTTGCTAGCCTCCTTCCTGCTGCAGCTCTTACGGAGCGGAACTATGTCAGCTCTCCTTCAGTCCCCTGGAACCAATCCTGTTTCCACTGATATGTTGAATAAGGCTGTCTCATAAAATGACCTTTCATTTGTTCCTGTTTTTGTTTGAATGCAGTAACCCATTTCTAGGGCTGTCCTTGTCAGGCGGCATTAACCCATTGGCTGTCACTGCACCCACCTGCACAGAACATGTTGTCAGTGATGGGGATCTTGGTGGAGCTCCTGCAGACTTCCTGGTCGGCGATGGGTAGGTTGATCTCCTGGAGAATCAAGGGCAGGGCACCGGGCGAGCTGGTCCACACCTCATTCAGGTTGCCCCATCCTGTCACACGCCCCTTGTAGCCAGCTATCATAAGGCTGCAGGCAGGAGTGGACAGAATATGTTAGAAATAGACAAGTACTGACCCTTTCAAAAGATAACAAACTGCATGCAATACCAGTGTGCCAGGACAATGAGGCTGCACTGTATGACTGGTCCCTGACCTTAACATAAGGAACATGTTTTTATGTAAATTAAATTTTATTTTGCTTCAAATTCAGGTACAGGTTGTAAAATGCAGTCATTAATATTTATAAGAGCATTCAGCTGATGGTACATGTAAATACACAGACTACTTGTTCTGCTATACTTATTCTCCTCACTGAGCCATATTCTACTCTAGTGTGCACCTTTTTGTTAGTTGTTTGCATGGCCTGACATACATTTGTCATAGATTTATGGTTGTAATTTTGCTCCCAGGTCGGTCTGTACTTGTGGGGTGCCCCAAGGATTGGTCCTGGGTCCAGTCCTTTGCAATATGTTGATCTCAGCAATGTGGGAGAAGGAATCCAGGGTAAGGCATGTCTGTTCACAGAGGACTCTAAGCTCTGTGGCATTGTAGACAATGAGGAGGGGTTAGGGAGATGCATAGAGACTTGCAAAGGCTAGAGAGGTGGTCAAAGGTTTGGCAGTTGAAATTCAAATGCCAAGATGTGCAGGTAATGCAGATAGGGAACAAGAACCGCGGGACAGAGTACTGGATTGGAGGGGTAAAGCTGGTCACAACCTCTAAAGACCAAGCTGTCACTAGCAGTGACTGCCTAATACAATCAAACCAGTGTAACAAGGCGTACACTTAGGCAAACAGGATTCTGGAGTGTGCAGGATGGGGTATTGACAGTAGAAAGAAGGCGGTATTACTACCGCTATAGATCACTGGTGAGGCCCTGCCTGGAGTACTGTGCTCGTTATGCACTCCTTGCCTAAGGAAAGATAAGGACTGGCTGGAGACAGTACAGCGAAGGGTGACCAACATGATTCAGGGCCAGCAGGGCGGATCTTATGAGGATAGGTTCCAGGCACTGAACATGTACTCTCGGAAGGTCAGATGACAGTGGGAGAATATGATAGAGATTCTCATGTTCCTGAAAGAAATGAACAAGGTGATCTCTGAGGAACGATTTGGCGTAAGTAGTGGATCAAGAACATGGGGCTCGAGTAGAAACTGATGGGGAAGAGCTTCAAGAGGAAGTGAGAAAGTTTTATTTTACAGAAAGTGTGTTGGAGCTGCTGAATAATCTGCGGCCGATGTGGTGGGAGCCAAAATAATCAATGGGCAATGCTTGTCGCCAGGCGTGACCCAGAGGGAGGGCCATGTTTGAAACCATTGATAGTTTTGGCGCCCACAACATCAGCAGCCAACTTTGTGTGGGTAGCAAGGGAGGGCAAAAGAAGTGTATGATTGCCTGTATTTGATGCCACATGCCTATGGTTTATTGTATCTCTGTACTACATAAAGACCTGAATAAAGCTGAGTTAAAAAAGGAAGGAATTGTGGAAAACTAAGAAGCTGGTTCTGCTATAGCGGGGAAAATCAGTTCCTAGCATTCCATTATTTAACTTGCACAGGTCCAAGCCACCCTCACATGAGCAACCCTGAGTAAGGAGGACCATGAAAAGGAAGTTGGTATCTTCAGGGGTGTCTGAAGAAAGTCTGCAGGGTACTATGCTCAGGAAACCATAGGTCTGAGGTAGGATTTACCTTGGTTACACCCAGTAAGGGTTCACTGTTCTGCCATCTGTGTAGATAACCAACTGCAAGGGAGCTAAGGGCCCTAACTTTGAGATTTTATGTAATTAAGAAATACTGTGGAGTGTGGCAGCATGAAGCAAGCCTGTTTGAATTGCTCTCAGACATAATCAGGGAAGGACTATAATATTACCCCAGACATTTGAAGCAAGATCTAAAACAGGCATTCTACTTCTCTCTGGGGTTCGCCTATATATTTATTTATTTGTTTATTTCAAAGTTTTATCAGGGAAGACATGCTGAGCTGGTAACAGCTCATTTCAGATGCATCCTGAGGAAGAGGAGAGAACATTTACCAGAGAAGACATGCTGAGCTGGTAACAGCTCATTTCCTGATGTATCCTGTAGAAGAGGGAAGAGGAGAGAACATTTTACCAGGGAAGACATGCTGAGCTGGTAACAGCTCATTTCAGATGTATCCTGGGGAAGAGGAGAGAACATTTTACCAGGGAAGATATGCTGAGCTGGTAACAGCTCATCCTGATGTATCCTGTGGAAGAGGGAAGAGGAGAACATTTACCAGGGAAACATGCTGAGCTGGTAACAGCTCATTTCAGATGTATTCTGAGGAAGAGGAAGAGGACAGAATAATGCAATATATGAAGTGTTCAACAAAAATGGAACTAAGTACAGTATAATGCGATATTACAGGCAATTTATCATTTATTTAGAAAGTACAGGCAATATAGTCCAAAGTAACTCACATCTGTATCTGGAAAGCAGTCAGAACTTCATAATTTGGAGTGGGCTTATATTTTCCCTTTGTAAGGTACCAGTGGCAGAGGCTAAAACTGGGTGTCACTCACAACGGAAGTGACATCAGCAAGGGGCAGGTGGTCAGGTTACAGGGAAGCCACTCCAGTGGCTCTCCATGGAGTGGCTCTCCCGCTTGGGTGGCTCCTGCAGAAGTAGTGGGAGTCACTGGCAGGAGTCTGTGGGGAGGCTATGCTAAGGTTTTCTTCTTTTAATTATTTATTATTTTTATTTGAAAAGTATTTTGATGTAAACATAATTCTATTAATTTTAAGTTGCGTTTGGTTGTATCCCAAATTCATCATACAACAGACTACTCGTTTCAATTTACATCAGGCTGTTCCTTTGGGGTTTAATGGAGTAAGTAATTTCAGTTCTCATGGTTGTGGGAACATCAGTGTTTGATAATTATACTTTTCAAAATGTTGCAATTAATTGTGATCTAAGGGAGGGCTGATTGATTATGTATAAACTTAAGAATGCTGGATATTTCCTCAATGTTTAGGTCAAGATTTAACATGCAATTCTCTGCTTTGTATTTACAGGGATAATAATTAGAGTTCTAGAGCTGTAGAGTTTAAAATGTACAATGTTTTAAGACTTTCAGGCACAGGAGTTTTGCGTTTACTATTTTACTAATGTCTGGGACTATACACCCACACCATGGGCCCCAGAGACTTTGCAGTCTGAATGGATAGCAATCACAGTGCCTTTTTATATTTCTAATGACTTGGTGGCTACCAAATGTTCAAAGAAAGTAAATGGTATCCTGTGTGAATTTCTATCTATTAACTTGGTTCTTGGTTATAGTAAAATCCTGGCACTTAGTAATATCTATATTCCACCAGGGTTTGCAAATATTGGGTTGGATATTATTCAAGATTTTAAACATTCACTCACCTTGAACAGGGAATGGATTTTAATGGGGATTTTCACCTTAATTGGAGAAATAGACAAAAGATATGGCGCAGGATTTATTAATTAACTTAGGCCTACAGCAATTGAACCAAGAGACAACTTGAATACACACGCAGCAGACTTCCTACTCAGGGACAGTGTTAGGACCACAGGACCCATTAAAGGCCATGGGACCCCTTCCCAAGCACACACACAGAAGACCTCTACCCGGGGACAGTGTTTGGACCACAGTAGCCATTAAAGGCC
This sequence comes from Neoceratodus forsteri, assembly GCA_016271365.2. Taxonomy (NCBI): domain Eukaryota; kingdom Metazoa; phylum Chordata; order Ceratodontiformes; family Ceratodontidae; genus Neoceratodus; species Neoceratodus forsteri. The sequence goes on from CM028133.1 coordinate 1,102,703,142, forward strand.
ATGGGACCCCTTCCTCAAGCACATACACAGCCCCAAGCACACACAGCAGACCTCCTACCTGGGGACAGTGTTCAGACTGCGGAGCCCTTAAAGGTAACTGGCTCCCACCTTGGCAGAGCTCTGTTTGAGAGGGTGTTAGCTCGTCACACTGCCCCTCCCACCCAGGGTGTTCCTTAATTTAGGAGCTCCCTGATCACGTGACTCCTGCTTTCTTTTTAACTAAGTCCTCACTTTCCCCTCTGCAGGTTATATGCTCCCACCTCTTGGTGGCAGTACAACCACCACTCTCCCTCCTGTATCTATCCACCCACTCCCAAGTTGCTGGGAGTCTCACAGGGCCTCGATCCTCAGCCCACTGCTTTTAGTCTATACTTAAACATACTTTCCAAATCATGCTCTGAAAAAATACTCCTTTAAGCAGATGATCGGTCCTCTTCTTAGCCCACAAAGTCCCAATCCACCTCCAAAGTGCCCTCAAAACTCCTTCAAAGCAGGACACCCCTTTTCAGTCCTATCTAGTGCACTCCTTCCCTTGAATGAGTCAACACCTATAAATACCTAGGCATTACCTTTGACACTGCCCTCTCCTTCCATGACCAGGCGCACTTTGCTTCTGCTATAAACTCACGTCTTAGCCTGCTCTACCACCACAAGAACTGCCTCCCCTGAAGCCCAGAGGCTGGCCATCACCTCCTCATTCCTTTCCCTAGTGGACTATGCGCTTCTAGTGTATGGCGCTGCAGACAAAACTGCACTCAATAGGATCAAAATGCTCTAAACAAGGCGTGCTGGCTACTTACACGTGCCAGCAGACTCCACCACACCTGTACACTATATGCACAGGCAGATTTACTCAACTTTGATGAGAGGTTGCACTACCAAATGTGTCTCTTCACCAAGAAAATAGTAGATGGCTTAATGCCTTCTGGCCAATCTACTGTACTCAGCCCCTCTGTCTCTACTGTCTCCACCCAGAGCTCCCACAAAGGACCATCCAAGTGCCCAGAGTCAGGACGTCATTGGCCCAAAGGTCATTACTTTGCGAGCCCCATTCTGGATCAACTCCTTCCCTCTAATATCTCCGTAATACAAAGGATTGGCCCTTTCAAAACTGCCTTAGGCACCACTTGATAGCCTCCCAGGCCCCCAATGCGACATTTTATTCTTATGTATACTAAACTCATGACATATGTTGTTTCATGCATTAATGCTTAGCTACCACATTGTATAGGATCACACCTTAACCTTTATTATGTACATACTTGTATAGAAAAGCTGTATCTCCTTTATGTCATCACTGTGAATGCTCGGTATCCGATTGTTTGTGTACCTGTCTTTGTACCTTGATGAGGAGCCTTTGTAAATGAGTCCATGACTCAAAGGTTTGCAATTCTGATATCACTAATTAAATAAAAATTTGAAAATATAGCCAGGGTATGAGTCTACCCTTGACTGAGTGGCAGTTACTGATCCTCATGAGGGATCACATCTAGAGTCCTTTCTGGCTCCATAAGTGATCACCATGTAGTGTGCTGTGACTAGTCTGCAAAAAGACAAGAGAGAGATACGTTATTTATTTTTATTCATAGATTTTGAAATTTGAATGTTGAGGAATTTAGTGATGATTTTCTGTGGCAGACTGGTCATTTTGGACTTTACAATTTGGATGCTGCGTATGATACTTTTATAGTACCTTTTGAATAGTTGTGATGGGTTCCTATTTCTTAACGAAGATTAGAGTTAAGAGATATCAAAATGATTGGGATACTCCCAAAATTTTGAAATTGATGCACAATAGAGATAAAAATAGTTACATTATAGAAGAACTAAGGATCCCCTTAATCTTCAGGAATATAACGCTTTCAGAAATTAATGTAAGTCAGCAGTTAGGACAGAAAAAATAATTATTTAAAGATAAAACAACAGGATTGGGGAACTCTAAAATGTCTGGAAATCTTTGAATCAACTTACAGGAGATCAAATAAGTCTGATTCAATTACCCTTGATGTGGATGGGAAACCATTAACTGACTCTAGAGAAGTGTCATATTGTCTAAATAGATTTTTCAGTGATCTTGACAGGTACAGGTCAAAATTTCCTTCTTTGTCTTCCTCTTTGATTTCTGATCCACCAGGTTTAAATAATGATTCTGACTGAGTCTCTTTAAACCAAGAAAGACTACATTTATATTTTTGTATTCTCTCACCCCTGTGGTATGAAAATACCTGGAGAAGGTGAACCTCAAACCTTCAACTGGAGTTGTTAAAATTGATTATCGATTACTTAAACTCAGTAGTAGATCTGTGGCCTATCAACTGACAAAACTATTTAATTACTCCTTACTTTATGGGGGTTTTCCATCCATGTGGAAGAATGTGGTCATTAGATTGATACACGGGTGAATACAAATTATATTGTGTGTAGAATTTTCACCCTATTTGCCTCTTAGTGCCCTCTCCCAAATTTTGGAGGCGATTGTGTTCGATCAAAATATGATCTGATCCAGTGCCCAGCATAGCTTTTGTGCAAAACACTACATGGAGACTGCCTTGGGAAGTTCACAAACCATATCCGTGGAGCTCTTGATGAAGGGCTTTATGTTGCTTCAGTGTTTGTGGACCTTACAATGCATTCAACCTTAGACCACCAAGTTCTTAAAACTGTTCTTCGGAAGTTGCATTTTTCAAGGAATGCTCTACAGGGTCTCTAGATATTTGCAGGGTTGGTCCCATAGAACTTTGAGAATATTTATCTGTTGTTTATGGTGCCCTCAGGGATCCATACTTGATCCTTTGTTATTTTCAGTGTTTGTAAATTCTCCGAAGTGTGTCATCACACTAAAATGATTCTTTATGCTGATGACACTGTCTTATATTGTATGGGTGGTGATATAACTGATCTTAATGACAAATTGCAAGAATATCTGAAAAGGCTCCAAGACTGGTTGGTGCCCATAAGTTGGTTCTAAAGTTGAGCGAGACAAAGTTTATGATCTTTGCAGGACCTTAGAAGGCCATTGAGTTTGCATTTAAGAGGAAACCAGGGTTCCTCAAACAACTGTTTTCTGGTCTACCAACCTCTTTCAGCAACCTAAGGGGTTGGTTGGAGCTCCACCACCCTCTACAGAAGCTCCGCCCAGGGTCCCTTTAAATAATGTAAGCATCAGTATTGTCTATATGCTATATAATTGCCTCTTCAATAGCAATACTCTTAATACAATTACCCTGGGGCTTGCATAGTACTAAAAATCATCATAGTACCATACATAGTACCTAGTATACAGTTTGCTATTTTGTTGCTGTACCTCAGCACAATGATCTGAAAAAATCTGCATTTCTATGCTGTCCGTCGTGTGTCTTAACCAAAACTCTGGACGGCTGTTGGGTCCAGTACCATAGAAAAGAATTTCTCTGGGTGAGTAATTACCTGCTCCAACCCCACCAGACATATCAGTCTTAAGCAAGGGCCTAGTCCTAGATTCAACCCTCTACATAAACCTCCTACACCTCTTGATTCATTCATTTCACTTGCTACTGATACAGACACTTGAGGGTAGACACTCTAGGTGTTACCTCAACATACATTCCAATCCTTTTAAAATATTTGTGCTTATTTCAGCTGTCTGTTACCATCTGGTACCCTGTGACCTGTGTGGGAGTTTTCCCTTTTCCCAAAGGGTGCCATTTTTTCCTTTAATGACCCCTACCCTTTGGGACACTCTTTCCACACCCTGGGTACTAGTTCCTCTGCTGTCCCCAGCAGGTACCTCTATCTGGTTGCACCCAAGACAGGTCTTAAGATAGGTAGCCAACTGTCTGTACATTCCTGGCCAATAATAGTACAGGATTAATCTAGCTAATACCCACCATGGCTCAGATGCCCCACAGGAACTAAAGTGAGCAGCCTCCACCACTTTTTGTCTGTAGGCCTCAGGCACCACTACCTGGGCATCTACAAGTTTCATACGAGGGTTAGGCTGAGTGTGGTACAGAGCACCTTTTTGTAGTTCATACCTCCAACATTGTGTTCCTGCTCCACCATTAACTTGTACACCCTCCTTGACCTTTACATACTGTAACAATTTGACAAATTAACATATTTTTTAGATTGTAGCATACCCAAATCAATACTGCTTTGACTAATGTTACTTGCTACAGATATATCACACATGTAAAAGTCCTTCAGCCTTAACAGTGTCTTCTGTCTTGATTGCAGTCTTCCCCGCCAGTACAACAGTGCCAGTCACAGTCTTACCTGGGGTCTCACATTCCAGTTTCATGCTGGCCTCTATCCTTCAACAAGTAACATCCAGGGAACACAAGCAGCAATGGAATATCCTACCCATTTATGGGTTCCTCC